>OX422219.1:417568488-418768488 GCA_949130495.1 Sambucus nigra
CACCTCCCACGGGACCAACGTAACTCGTAGGAACTGACCCCGCAGCCGCGGGTGTCCCGGTTTGAGAGTACGACGGTAATTTGCTTATTTCCACACTTAGGCTTAAAAACATGGCGTTAGAGGGTGAGAACTCGAAACAGCCCCCGAACGGTCCCGTGGGTGGCACCAACACCTCCCACGGGACCAACGTAACTCGTAGGAACTGACCCCGCAGCCGCGGGTCTCCCGGTTTGAGAGTACGACGGTAATTTACTTATTTCCACAGTTAGGCTTAAAAACATGGCGTTAGAGGGTGAGAACTCGAAACAGCCCCCGAACGGCCCGTGGGTGGCACCAACACCTCCCACGGGACCAACGTAACTCGTAGGAACTGACCCCGCAGCCGCGGGTGTCCCGGTTTGAGAGTACGACGGTAATTTGCTTATTTCGACTCTTAGGCTTAACATGGCGTTAGAGGGTGAAAACTCGAAACAGCCCCCGAACGGCCCCGTGGGTGGCACCAACACCTCCCACGGGACCAACGTAACTCGTAGGAACTGACCCCGCAGCCGCGGGTGTCCCGGTTTGAGAGTACGACTATAATTTACTTATTTCCACACTTAGGCTCAAAAACATGGCGTTAGAGGGTGAGAACTCGAAACAGCCCCCGAACGGCCCCGTGGGTGGCACCAACACCTCCCACGGGACCAACATAACTCGTAGGAACTGACCCCGCAGCCGCGGATCTCCCGGTTTGAGAGTACGACGATAATTTGCTTATTTCCACACTTAGGCTTAAAAACATGGCGTTAGAGGGTGAGAACTCGAAACAGCCCCCGAACGGCACCGTGGGTGGCACCAACACCTCCCACGGGACCAACGTAACTCATAGGAACTGACCCCGCAGCCGCGGGTCTCCCGGTTTGAGAGTACGACGATAATTTGCTTATTTCCACACTTAGGCTTAAAAACATGGCGTTAGAGGGTGAGAACTCGAAACAGCGCCCGAACGGCCCCGTGGGTGGCACCAACACCTCCCACGGGACCAACTTAACTCGTAGGAACTGACCCCGCAGCCGCGGGTCTCCCGGTTTGAGAGTACGACGGTAATTTACTTATTTCCACACTTAGGCTTAAAAACATGGCGTTAGAGGGTGAAAACTCGAAACAGCCCCCGAACAGCCCCATGGGTGGCCCCAACACCTCCCACGGGACCAACGTAACTCGTAGGAACTGACCCCGCAGCCGCGGGTGTCCCGGTTTGAGAGTACGACGATAATTTACTTATTTCCACACTTAGGCTCAAAAACATGGCGTTAGAGGGTGAGAACTCGAAACAGCCCACGAACGGCCCCGTGGGTGGCACCAACACCTCCCACGGGACCAACGTAACTCGTAGGAACTGACCCCGCAGCCGCGGGTGTCCTGGTTTGAGAGTACGACGGTAATTTGCTTATTTCTACACTTAGGCTTAACATGGCGTTAGAGGGTGAGAACTCGAAACAGCCCCCGAACGGCCCCGTGGGTGGCACCAACACCTCCCACGGGACCAACGTAACTCGTAGGAACTGACCCCGCAGCCGCGGGTGTCACGGTTTGAGAGTACGACGGTAATTTGCTTATTTCCACACTTACTCTCAAAAATATGGCGTTAGAGGGTGAGAACTCGAGACAGCCCCCGAACGGCCCCGTGGGTGGCACCAACACCTCCCACGGGACCAACGTAACTCGTAGGAACTGACCCCGCAGCCGCGGGTCTCCCGGTTTGAGAGTACGACGATAATTTGCTTATTTCCACACTTAGGCTTAAAAACATGGCGTTAGAGGGTGAGAACGCGAAACAGCCCCCGAACGGCCCCGTGGGTGGCACCAACACCTCCCACGGGACCAACGTAACTCGTAGGAACTGACCCCGCAGCCGCGGGTGTCCCGGTTTGAGAGTACGACGGTAATTTGCTTATTTCTACACTTAGGCTTAACATGGCGTTAGAGGGTGAAAACTCGAAACAGCCCCCGAACGGCCCCGTGGGTGGCACCAACACCTCCCACGGGACCAACGTAACTCGTAGGAACTGACCCCGCAGCCGCGGGTGTCCCGGTTTGAGAGTACGACGATAATTTACTTATTTCCACACTTAGGCTCAAAAACATGGCGTTAGAGGGTGAGAACTCGAAACAGCCCCCGAACGGCCCTGTGGGTGGCACCAACACCTCCCACGGGACCAACGTAACTCGTAGGAACTGACCCCGCAGCCGCGGGTCTCCCGGTTTGAGAGTACGACGATAATTTGCTTATTTCCACACTCAGGCTCAAAAACATGGCGTTAGAGGGTGAGAACTCGAAACAGCCCCCGAACGGCCCCGTGGGTGGCACCAACACCTCCCACGGGACCAACGTAACTTGTAGGAACTGACCCCGCAGCCGCGGGTCTCACGGTTTGAGAGTACGACGATAATTTGCTTATTTCCACACTTAGGCTTAAAAACATGGCGTTAGAGGGTGAGAACTCGAAACAGCCCCCGAACGGCCCCTTGGGTGGCACCAACACCTGCTACGGGACCAACGTAACTAGTAGGAACTGACCCCGCAGCCGCGGGTCTCCCGGTTTGAGAGTACGACGATAATTTGCTTATTTCCACACTTAGGCTTAAAAACATGGCGTTAGAGGGTGAGAACTCGAAACAGCCCCCGAATGGCCCCGTGGGTGGCACCAACACCTCCCACGGGACCAACGTAACTCATAGGAACTAACCCCGCAGCCGCAGGTATCCCGGTTTGAGAGTACGACGATAATTTGCTTATTTCCACACTTAGGCTTAAAAACATGGCGTTAGAGGGTGATAACTCGAAACAGCCCCCGAACGGCCCCGTGGGTGGCACCAACACCTCCCACGGGACCAACGTAACTCGTAGGAACTAACCCCGCAGCCGCGGGTGTCCCGGTTTGAGAGTACGACGGTGATTTGCTTATTTCCACACTTAGGCTCAAAAACATGGCGTTAGAGGGTGAGAACTCGAAACAGCCCCCGAACGGCCCCGTGGGTGGCACCAACACCTCCCACGGGACCAACGTAACTCGTAGGAACTGACCCCGCAGCCGCGGGTCTCCCGGTTTGAGAGTACGACGGTAATTTACTTATTTCCACACTTAGGCTTAAAAACATGGCGTTAGAGGGTGAGAACTCGAAACAGCCCCCGAACGGCCCCGTGGGTGGTACCAACACCTCCCACGGGACCAACGTAACTCGTAGGAACTGACCCCGCAGCCGCGGGTGTCCCGGTTTGAGAGTACGACGGTAATTTGCTTATTTCGACTCTTAGGCTTAAAAACATGGCGTTAGAGGGTGAGAACTCGAAACAACCCCCGAACGGCCCCGTGGGTGGCACCAACACCTCCCACGGGACCAACGTAACTCGTAGGAACTGACCCCGCAGCCGCGGGTGTCCCGGTTTGAGAGTACGACGGTAATTTGCTTATTTCGACTCTTAGGCTTAACATGGCGTTAGAGGGTGAAAACTCGAAACATCCCCCGAACGGCCCCGTGGGTGGCACCAACACCTCCCACGGGACCAACGTAAGTCTTAGGAACTGACCCCGCAGCCGCGGGTCTCCCGGTATGAGAGTACGACGATAATTTGCTTATTTCCACACTTAGGCTTAAAAACATGGCGTTTGAGGGTGAGAACTCGAAACAGCCCCCGAACGGCACCGTGGGTGGCACCAACACCTCCCACGGGACCAACGTAACTCGTAGGAACTGACCCCGCAGCCGCGGGTCTCCCGGTTTGAGAGTACGACGATAATTTGCTTATTTCCACACTTAGGCTTAAAAACATGGCGTTAGAGGGTGAGAACTCGAAACAGCCCCCGAACGGCCCCGTGGGTGGCACCAACACCTCCCACGGGACCAACGTAACTCGTAGGAACTGACCCCGCAGCCGCGGGTGTCCCGGTTTGAGAGTACGACGGTAATTTACTTATTTCCACAGTTAGGCTTAAAAACATGGCGTTAGAGGGTGAGAACTCGAAACAGCCCCCGAACGGCCCCGTGGGTGGCACCAACACCTCCCACGGGACCAACGTAACTCGTAGGAACTGACCCCGCAGCCGCGGGTGTCCCGGTTTGAGAGTACGACTATAATTTACTTATTTCCACACTTAGGCTAAAAAACATGGCGTTAGAGGGTGAGAACTCGAAACAGCCCCCGAACGGCCCCGTGGGTGGCACCAACACCTCCCACGGGACCAACGTAACTCGTAGGAACTGACCCCGCAGCCGCGGGTCTCCCGGTTTGAGAGTACGACGATAATTTGCTTATTTCCACACTTAGGCTTAAAAACATGGCGTTAGAGGGTGAGAACTCGAAACAGCCCCCGAACGGCACCGTGGGTGGCAGCAACACCTCCCACGGGACCAACGTAACTCGTAGGAACTGACCCCGCAGCCGCGGGTCTCCCGGTTTGAGAGTACGACAATAATTTGCTTATTTCCACACTTAGGCTTAAAAACATGGCGTTAGAGGGTGAGAACTCGAAACAGCCCCCGAACGGCCCCGTGGGTGGCACCAACACCTCCCACGGGACCAACGTAACTCGTAGGAACTGACCCCGCAGCCGCGGGTGTCCCGGTTTGAGAGTACGACGGTAATTTGCTTATTTCCACACTTAGGCTTAAAAACATGGCGTTAGAGGTTGAGAACTCGAAACAGCCCCCGAACGGCCCCGTGGGTGGCACCAACACCTCCCACGGGACCAACGTAACTCGTAGGAACTGACCCCGCAGCCGCGGGTCTCCCGGTTTGAGAGTACGACGGTAATTTACTTATTTCCACAGTGAGGCTTAAAAACATGGCGTTAGGGGGTGAGAACTCGAAACAGCCCCCGAACGGCCCGTGGGTGGCACCAACACCTCCCACGGGACCAACGTAACTCGTAGGAACTGACCCCGCAGCCGCGGGTGTCCCGGTTTGAGAGTACGACGGCAATTTGCTTATTTCGACTCTAAGGCTTAACATGGCGTTAGAGGGTGAAAACTCGAAACAGCCCCCGAACGGCCCCGTGGGTGGCACCAACACCTCCCACGGGACCAACGTAACTCGTAGGAACTGACCCCGCAGCCGCGGGTGTCCCGGTTTGAGAGTACGACTATAATTTACTTATTTCCACACTTAGGCTCAAAAACATGGCGTTAGAGGGTGAGAACTCGAAACAGCCCCCGAACGGCCCCGTGGGTGGCACCAACACCTCCCACGGGACCAACGTAACTCGTAGGAATTACCCCGCAGCCGCGGGTCTCCCGGTTTGAGAGTACGACGATAATTTGCTTATTTCCACACTTAGGCTTAAAAACATGGCGTTAGAGGGTGAGAACTCGAAACAGCCCCCGAACGGCACGGTGGGTGGCACCAACACCTCCCACGGGACCAACGTAACTCGTAGGAACTGACCCCGCAGCCGCGGGTCTCCCGGTTTGAGAGTACGACGATAATTTGCTTATTTCCACACTTAGGCTTAAAAACATGGCGTTAGAGGGTGAGAACTCGAAACAGCCCCCGAACGGCCCCGTGGGTGGCACCAACACCTCCCACGGGACCAACGTAACTCGTAGGAACTGACCCCGCAGCCGCGGGTCTCCCGGTTTGAGAGTACGACGGTAATTTACTTATTTCCACACTTAGGCTTAAAAACATGGCGTTAGAGGGTGAAAACTCGAAACAGCCCCCGAACGGCCCCATGGGTGGCCCCAACACCTCCCACGGGACCAACGTAACTCGTAGGAACTGACCCCGCAGCCGCGGGTGTCCTGGTTTGAGAGTACGACGGTAATTTGCTTATTTCTACACTTAGGCTTAACATGGCGTTAGAGGGTGAGAACTCGAAACAGCCCCCGAACGGCCCCGTGGGTGGCACCAACACCTCCCACGGGACCAACGTAACTCGTAGGAACTGACCCCGCAGCCGCGGGTGTCCTGGTTTGAGAGTACGACGGTAATTTGCTTATTTCTACACTTAGGCTTAACATGGCGTTAGAGGGTGAGAACTCGAAACAGCCCCCGAACGGCCCCGTGGGTGGCACCAACACCTCCCACGGGACCAACGTAACTCGTAGGAACTGACCCCGCAGCCGCGGGTGTCCCGGTTTGAGAGTACGACGGTAATTTGCTTATTTCTACACTTAGGCTTAACATGGCGTTAGAGGGTGAGAACTCGAAACAGCCCCCGAACGGCCCCGTGGGTGGCACCAACACCTCCCACGGGACCAACGTAACTCGTAGGAACTGACCCCGCAGCCGCGGGTCTCCCGGTTTGAGAGTACGACGGTAATTTACTTATTTCCACACTTAGGCTTAAAAACATGGCGTTAGAGGGTGAAAACTCGAAACAGCCCCCGAACGGCCCCATGGGTGGCCCCAACACCTCCCACGGGACCAACGTAACTCGTAGGAACTGACCCCGCAGCCGCGGGTGTCCTGGTTTGAGAGTACGACGGTAATTTGCTTATTTCTACACTTAGGCTTAACATGGCGTTAGAGGGTGAGAACTCGAAACAGCCCCCGAACGGCCCCGTGGGTGGCACCAACACCTCCCACGGGACCAACGTAACTCGTAGGAACTGACCCCGCAGCCGCGGGTGTCCTGGTTTGAGAGTACGACGGTAATTTGCTTATTTCTACACTTAGGCTTAACATGGCGTTAGAGGGTGAGAACTCGAAACAGCCCCCGAACGGCCCCGTGGGTGGCACCAACACCTCCCACGGGACCAACGTAACTCGTAGGAACTGACCCCGCAGCCGCGGGTGTCCTGGTTTGAGAGTACGACGGTAATTTGCTTATTTCTACACTTAGGCTTAACATGGCGTTAGAGGGTGAGAACTCGAAACAGCCCCCGAACGGCCCCGTGGGTGGCACCAACACCTCCCACGGGACCAACGTAACTCGTAGGAACTGACCCCGCAGCCGCGGGTCTCCCGGTTTGAGAGTACGACGGTAATTTACTTATTTCCACACTTAGGCTTAAAAACATGGCGTTAGAGGGTGAAAACTCGAAACAGCCCCCGAACGGCCCCGTGGGTGGCACCAACACCTCCCACGGGACCAACGTAACTCGTAGGAACTGACCCCGCAGCCGCGGGTGTCCCGGTTTGAGAGTACGACGGTAATTTGCTTGTTTCGACTCTTAGGCTTAACATGGCGTTAGAGGGTGAAAACTCGAAACAGCCCCCGAACGGCCCCGTGGGTGGCACCAACACCTCCCACGGGACCAACGTAACTCGTAGGAACTGACCTCGCAGCCGCGGGTGTCCCGGTTTGAGAGTACGACTATAATTTACTTATTTCCACACTTAGGCTAAAAAACATGACGTTAGAGGGTGAGAACTCGAAACAGCCCCCGAACGGCCCCGTGGGTGGCACCAACACCTCCCACGGGACCAACGTAACTCGTAGGAACTGACCCCGCAGCCGCGGGTCTCCCGGTTTCAGAGTACGACGATAATTTGCTTATTTCCACACTTAGGCTTAAAAACATGGCGTTAGAGGGTGAGAACTCGAAACAGCCCCCGAACGGCCCCGTGGGTGGCACCAACACCTCCCACGGGACCAACGTAACTCGTAGGAACTGACCCCGCAGCCGCGGGTCTCCCGGTTTCAGAGTACGACGATAATTTGCTTATTTCCACACTTAGGCTTAAAAACATGGCGTTAGAGGGTGAGAACTCGAAACAGCCCCCGAACGGCCCCGTGGGTGGCACCAACACCTCCCACGGGACCAACGTAACTCGTAGGAACTGACCCCGCAGCCGCGGGTGTCCCGGTTTGAGAGTACGACGGTAATTTGCTTATTTCTATACGTATGATTAACATGGCGTTAGAGGGTGAAAACTCGAAACAGCCCCCGAACGGCCCCGTGGGTGGCACCAACACCTCCCACGGGACCAACGTAACTCGTAGGAACTGACCCCGCAGCCGTGGGTCTCCCGGTTTGAGAGTACGACGGTAATTTACTTATTTCCACACTTAGGCTTAAAAACATGGCGTTAGAGGGTGAGAACTCGAAACAGCCCCCGAACTGCCCCGTGGGTGGCACCAACACCTCCCACGGGATCAACGTAACTCGTAGGAACTGACCCCGCAGTCGCGGGTGTCCCGGTTTGAGAGTACGACGGTAATTTGCTTATTTCCACACTTAGGCTTAAAAACATGGCGTTAGAGGGTGAGAACTCGAAACAGCCCCCGAACGGCCCCGTGGGTGGCACCAACACCTCCCACGGGACCAACGTAACTTGTAGGAACTGACCCCGCAGCCGCGGGTCTCCCGGTTTGAGAGTACGACGATAATTTGCTTATTTCCACACTTAGGCTTAAAAACATGGCGTTAGAGGGTGAGAACTCGAAACAGCCCCCGAACGGCCCCTTGGGTGGCACCAACACCTCCTACGGGACCAACGTAACTAGTAGGAACTGACCCCGCAGCCGCGGGTCTCCCGGTTTGAGAGTACGACGATAATTTGCTTATTTCCACACTTAGGCTTAAAAACATGGCGTTAGAGGGTGAGAACTCGAAACAGCCCCCGAATGGCCCCGTGGGTGGCACCAACACCTCCCACGGGACCAACGTAACTCGTAGGAACTAACCCCGCAGCCGCAGGTATCCCGGTTTGAGAGTACGACGATAATTTGCTTATTTCCACACTTAGGCTTAAAAACATGGCGTTAGAGGGTGATAACTCGAAACAGCCCCCGAACGGCCCCGTGGGTGGCACCAACACCTCCCACGGGACCAACGTAACTCGTAGGAACTAACCCCGCAGCCGCGGGTGTCCCGGTTTGAGAGTACGACGGTGATTTGCTTATTTCCACACTTAGGCTGAAAAACATGGCGTTAGAGGGTGAGAACTCGAAACAGCCCCCGAACGGCCCCGTGGGTGGCACCAACACCTCCCACGGGACCAACGTAACTCGTAGGAACTGACCCCGCAGCCGCGGGTCTCCCGGTTTGAGAGTACGACGGTAATTTACTTATTTCCACACTTAGGCTTAAAAACATGGCGTTAGAGGGTGAGAACTCGAAACAGCCCCCGAACGGCCCCGTGGGTGGCACCAACACCTCCCACGGGACCAACGTAACTCGTAGGAACTGACCCCGCAGCCACGGGTGTCCCGGTTTGAGAGTACGACGGTAATTTGCTTATTTCGACTCTTAGGCTTAAAAACATGGCGTTAGAGGGTGAGAACTCGAAACAACCCCCGAACGGCCCCGTGGGTGGCACCAACACCTCCCACGGGACCAACGTAACTCGTAGGAACTGACCCCGCAGCCGCGGGTGTCCCGGTTTGAGAGTACGACGGTAATTTGCTTATTTCGACTCTTAGGCTTAACATGGCGTTAGAGGGTGAAAACTCGAAACAGCCCCCGAACGGCCCCGTGGGTGGCACCAACACCTCCCACGGGACCAACGTAACTCGTAGGAACTGATCCCGCAGCCGCGGGTGTCCTTGTTTGAGAGTACGACTATAATTTACTTATTTCCACACTTAGGCTCAAAAACAAGACGTTAGAGGGTGCGAACTCGAAACAGCCCCCGAACGGCCCCGTGGGTGGCACCAACACCTCCCACGGGACCAACGTAACTCGTAGGAACTGACCCCGCAGCCGCGGGTCTCCCGGTATGAGAGTACGACGATAATTTGCTTATTTCCACACTTAGGCTTAAAAACATGGCGTTAGAGGGTGAGAACTCGAAACAGCCCCCGAACGGCACCGTGGGTGGCACCAACACCTCCCACGGGACCAACGTAACTCGTAGGAACTAACCCCGCAGCCGCGGGTCTCCCGGTTTGAGAGTACGACGATAATTTGCTTATTTCCACACTTAGGCTTAAAAACATGGCGTTAGAGGGTGAGAACTCGAAACAGCCCCCGAACGGCCCCGTGGGTGGCACCAACACCTCCCACGGGACCAACGTAACTCGTAGGAACTGACCCCGCAGCCGCGGGTGTCCCGGTTTGAGAGTACGACGGTAATTTGCTTATTTCCACACTTAGGCTTAAAAACATGGCGTTAGAGGGTGAGAACTCGAAACAGCCCCCGAACGGCCCCGTGGGTGGCACCAACACCTCCCACGGGACCAACGTAACTCGTAGGAACTGACCCCGCAGCCGCGGGTCTCCCGGTTTGAGAGTACGACGGTAATTTACTTATTTCCACACTTAGGCTTAAAAACATGGCGTTAGAGGGTGAGAACTCGAAACAGCCCCCGAACGGCCCCGTGGGTGGCACCAACACCTCCCACGGGACCAACGTAACTCGTAGGAACTGACCCCGCAGCCGCGGGTCTCCCGGTTTGAGAGTACGACGGTAATTTACTTATTTCCACACTTAGGCTTAAAAACATGGCGTTAGAGGGTGAGAACTCGAAACAGCCCCCGAACGGCCCCGTGGGTGGTACCAACACCTCCCACGGGACCAACGTAACTCGTAGGAACTGACCCCGCAGCCGCGGGTGTCCCGGTTTGAGAGTACGACGGTAATTTGCTTATTTCGACTCTTAGGCTTAAAAACATGGCGTTAGAGGGTGAGAACTCGAAACAACCCCCGAACGGCCCCGTGGGTGGCACCAACACCTCCCACGGGACCAACGTAACTCGTAGG
Organism: Sambucus nigra; assembly: GCA_949130495.1. NCBI lineage: Eukaryota > Viridiplantae > Streptophyta > Magnoliopsida > Dipsacales > Adoxaceae > Sambucus > Sambucus nigra. The sequence continues at coordinate 417,579,122 of OX422219.1, forward strand.
AACTGACCCCGCAGCCGCGGGTGTCCCGGTTTGAGAGTACGACGGTAATTTGCTTATTTCGACTCTTAGGCTTAACATGGCGTTAGAGGGTGAAAACTCGAAACATCCCCCGAACGGCCCCGTGGGTGGCACCAACACCTCCCACGGGACCAACGTAAGTCTTAGGAACTGACCCCGCAGCCGCGGGTCTCCCGGTATGAGAGTACGACGATAATTTGCTTATTTCCACACTTAGGCTTAAAAACATGGCGTTTGAGGGTGAGAACTCGAAACAGCCCCCGAACGGCACCGTGGGTGGCACCAACACCTCCCACGGGACCAACGTAACTCGTAGGAACTGACCCCGCAGCCGCGGGTCTCCCGGTTTGAGAGTACGACGATAATTTGCTTATTTCCACACTTAGGCTTAAAAACATGGCGTTAGAGGGTGAGAACTCGAAACAGCCCCCGAACGGCCCCGTGGGTGGCACCAACACCTCCCACGGGACCAACGTAACTCGTAGGAACTGACCCCGCAGCCGCGGGTGTCCCGGTTTGAGAGTACGACGGTAATTTACTTATTTCCACAGTTAGGCTTAAAAACATGGCGTTAGAGGGTGAGAACTCGAAACAGCCCCCGAACGGCCCCGTGGGTGGCACCAACACCTCCCACGGGACCAACGTAACTCGTAGGAACTGACCCCGCAGCCGCGGGTGTCCCGGTTTGAGAGTACGACTATAATTTACTTATTTCCACACTTAGGCTAAAAAACATGGCGTTAGAGGGTGAGAACTCGAAACAGCCCCCGAACGGCCCCGTGGGTGGCACCAACACCTCCCACGGGACCAACGTAACTCGTAGGAACTGACCCCGCAGCCGCGGGTCTCCCGGTTTGAGAGTACGACGATAATTTGCTTATTTCCACACTTAGGCTTAAAAACATGGCGTTAGAGGGTGAGAACTCGAAACAGCCCCCGAACGGCACCGTGGGTGGCAGCAACACCTCCCACGGGACCAACGTAACTCGTAGGAACTGACCCCGCAGCCGCGGGTCTCCCGGTTTGAGAGTACGACAATAATTTGCTTATTTCCACACTTAGGCTTAAAAACATGGCGTTAGAGGGTGAGAACTCGAAACAGCCCCCGAACGGCCCCGTGGGTGGCACCAACACCTCCCACGGGACCAACGTAACTCGTAGGAACTGACCCCGCAGCCGCGGGTGTCCCGGTTTGAGAGTACGACGGTAATTTGCTTATTTCCACACTTAGGCTTAAAAACATGGCGTTAGAGGTTGAGAACTCGAAACAGCCCCCGAACGGCCCCGTGGGTGGCACCAACACCTCCCACGGGACCAACGTAACTCGTAGGAACTGACCCCGCAGCCGCGGGTCTCCCGGTTTGAGAGTACGACGGTAATTTACTTATTTCCACAGTGAGGCTTAAAAACATGGCGTTAGGGGGTGAGAACTCGAAACAGCCCTCGAACGGCCCGTGGGTGGCACCAACACCTCCCACGGGACCAACGTAACTCGTAGGAACTGACCCCGCAGCCGCGGGTGTCCCGGTTTGAGAGTACGACGGCAATTTGCTTATTTCGACTCTAAGGCTTAACATGGCGTTAGAGGGTGAAAACTCGAAACAGCCCCCGAACGGCCCCGTGGGTGGCACCAACACCTCCCACGGGACCAACGTAACTCGTAGGAACTGACCCCGCAGCCGCGGGTGTCCCGGTTTGAGAGTACGACTATAATTTACTTATTTCCACACTTAGGCTCAAAAACATGGCGTTAGAGGGTGAGAACTCGAAACAGCCCCCGAACGGCCCCGTGGGTGGCACCAACACCTCCCACGGGACCAACGTAACTCGTAGGAACTGACCCCGCAGCCGCGGGTCTCCCGGTTTGAGAGTACGACGATAATTTGCTTATTTCCACACTTAGGCTTAAAAACATGGCGTTAGAGGGTGAGAACTCGAAACAGCCCCCGAACGGCACGGTGGGTGGCACCAACACCTCCCACGGGACCAACGTAACTCGTAGGAACTGACCCCGCAGCCGCGGGTCTCCCGGTTTGAGAGTACGACGATAATTTGCTTATTTCCACACTTAGGCTTAAAAACATGGCGTTAGAGGGTGAGAACTCGAAACAGCCCCCGAACGGCCCCGTGGGTGGCACCAACACCTCCCACGGGACCAACGTAACTCGTAGGAACTGACCCCGCAGCCGCGGGTCTCCCGGTTTGAGAGTACGACGGTAATTTACTTATTTCCACACTTAGGCTTAAAAACATGGCGTTAGAGGGTGAAAACTCGAAACAGCCCCCGAACGGCCCCATGGGTGGCCCCAACACCTCCCACGGGACCAACGTAACTCGTAGGAACTGACCCCGCAGCCGCGGGTGTCCTGGTTTGAGAGTACGACGGTAATTTGCTTATTTCTACACTTAGGCTTAACATGGCGTTAGAGGGTGAGAACTCGAAACAGCCCCCGAACGGCCCCGTGGGTGGCACCAACACCTCCCACGGGACCAACGTAACTCGTAGGAACTGACCCCGCAGCCGCGGGTGTCCTGGTTTGAGAGTACGACGGTAATTTGCTTATTTCTACACTTAGGCTTAACATGGCGTTAGAGGGTGAGAACTCGAAACAGCCCCCGAACGGCCCCGTGGGTGGCACCAACACCTCCCACGGGACCAACGTAACTCGTAGGAACTGACCCCGCAGCCGCGGGTGTCCCGGTTTGAGAGTACGACGGTAATTTGCTTATTTCTACACTTAGGCTTAACATGGCGTTAGAGGGTGAGAACTCGAAACAGCCCCCGAACGGCCCCGTGGGTGGCACCAACACCTCCCACGGGACCAACGTAACTCGTAGGAACTGACCCCGCATCCGCGGGTCTCCCGGTTTGAGAGTACGACGGTAATTTACTTATTTCCACACTTAGGCTTAAAAACATGGCGTTAGAGGGTGAAAACTCGAAACAGCCCCCGAACGGCCCCATGGGTGGCCCCAACACCTCCCACGGGACCAACGTAACTCGTAGGAACTGACCCCGCAGCCGCGGGTGTCCTGGTTTGAGAGTACGACGGTAATTTGCTTATTTCTACACTTAGGCTTAACATGGCGTTAGAGGGTGAGAACTCGAAACAGCCCCCGAACGGCCCCGTGGGTGGCACCAACACCTCCCACGGGACCAACGTAACTCGTAGGAACTGACCCCGCAGCCGCGGGTGTCCTGGTTTGAGAGTACGACGGTAATTTGCTTATTTCTACACTTAGGCTTAACATGGCGTTAGAGGGTGAGAACTCGAAACAGCCCCCGAACGGCCCCGTGGGTGGCACCAACACCTCCCACGGGACCAACGTAACTCGTAGGAACTGACCCCGCAGCCGCGGGTGTCCTGGTTTGAGAGTACGACGGTAATTTGCTTATTTCTACACTTAGGCTTAACATGGCGTTAGAGGGTGAGAACTCGAAACAGCCCCCGAACGGCCCCGTGGGTGGCACCAACACCTCCCACGGGACCAACGTAACTCGTAGGAACTGACCCCGCAGCCGCGGGTCTCCCGGTTTGAGAGTACGACGGTAATTTACTTATTTCCACACTTAGGCTTAAAAACATGGCGTTAGAGGGTGAAAACTCGAAACAGCCCCCGAACGGCCCCGTGGGTGGCACCAACACCTCCCACGGGACCAACGTAACTCGTAGGAACTGACCCCGCAGCCGCGGGTGTCCCGGTTTGAGAGTACGACGGTAATTTGCTTGTTTCGACTCTTAGGCTTAACATGGCGTTAGAGGGTGAAAACTCGAAACAGCCCCCGAACGGCCCCGTGGGTGGCACCAACACCTCCCACGGGACCAACGTAACTCGTAGGAACTGACCTCGCAGCCGCGGGTGTCCCGGTTTGAGAGTACGACTATAATTTACTTATTTCCACACTTAGGCTAAAAAACATGACGTTAGAGGGTGAGAACTCGAAACAGCCCCCGAACGGCCCCGTGGGTGGCACCAACACCTCCCACGGGACCAACGTAACTCGTAGGAACTGACCCCGCAGCCGCGGGTCTCCCGGTTTCAGAGTACGACGATAATTTGCTTATTTCCACACTTAGGCTTAAAAACATGGCGTTAGAGGGTGAGAACTCGAAACAGCCCCCGAACGGCCCCGTGGGTGGCACCAACACCTCCCACGGGACCAACGTAACTCGTAGGAACTGACCCCGCAGCCGCGGGTCTCCCGGTTTCAGAGTACGACGATAATTTGCTTATTTCCACACTTAGGCTTAAAAACATGGCGTTAGAGGGTGAGAACTCGAAACAGCCCCCGAACGGCCCCGTGGGTGGCACCAACACCTCCCACGGGACCAACGTAACTCGTAGGAACTGACCCCGCAGCCGCGGGTGTCCCGGTTTGAGAGTACGACGGTAATTTGCTTATTTCTATACGTATGATTAACATGGCGTTAGAGGGTGAAAACTCGAAACAGCCCCCGAACGGCCCCGTGGGTGGCACCAACACCTCCCACGGGACCAACGTAACTCGTAGGAACTGACCCCGCAGCCGTGGGTCTCCCGGTTTGAGAGTACGACGGTAATTTACTTATTTCCACACTTAGGCTTAAAAACATGGCGTTAGAGGGTGAGAACTCGAAACAGCCCCCGAACTGCCCCGTGGGTGGCACCAACACCTCCCACGGGATCAACGTAACTCGTAGGAACTGACCCCGCAGTCGCGGGTGTCCCGGTTTGAGAGTACGACGGTAATTTGCTTATTTCCACACTTAGGCTTAAAAACATGGCGTTAGAGGGTGAGAACTCGAAACAGCCCCCGAACGGCCCCGTGGGTGGCACCAACACCTCCCACGGGACCAACGTAACTTGTAGGAACTGACCCCGCAGCCGCGGGTCTCCCGGTTTGAGAGTACGACGATAATTTGCTTATTTCCACACTTAGGCTTAAAAACATGGCGTTAGAGGGTGAGAACTCGAAACAGCCCCCGAACGGCCCCTTGGGTGGCACCAACACCTCCTACGGGACCAACGTAACTAGTAGGAACTGACCCCGCAGCCGCGGGTCTCCCGGTTTGAGAGTACGACGATAATTTGCTTATTTCCACACTTAGGCTTAAAAACATGGCGTTAGAGGGTGAGAACTCGAAACAGCCCCCGAATGGCCCCGTGGGTGGCACCAACACCTCCCACGGGACCAACGTAACTCGTAGGAACTAACCCCGCAGCCGCAGGTATCCCGGTTTGAGAGTACGACGATAATTTGCTTATTTCCACACTTAGGCTTAAAAACATGGCGTTAGAGGGTGATAACTCGAAACAGCCCCCGAACGGCCCCGTGGGTGGCACCAACACCTCCCACGGGACCAACGTAACTCGTAGGAACTAACCCCGCAGCCGCGGGTGTCCCGGTTTGAGAGTACGACGGTGATTTGCTTATTTCCACACTTAGGCTTAAAAACATGGCGTTAGAGGGTGAGAACTCGAAACAGCCCCCGAACGGCCCCGTGGGTGGCACCAACACCTCCCACGGGACCAACGTAACTCGTAGGAACTGACCCCGCAGCCGCGGGTCTCCCGGTTTGAGAGTACGACGGTAATTTACTTATTTCCACACTTAGGCTTAAAAACATGGCGTTAGAGGGTGAGAACTCGAAACAGCCCCCGAACGGCCCCGTGGGTGGCACCAACACCTCCCACGGGACCAACGTAACTCGTAGGAACTGACCCCGCAGCCACGGGTGTCCCGGTTTGAGAGTACGACGGTAATTTGCTTATTTCGACTCTTAGGCTTAAAAACATGGCGTTAGAGGGTGAGAACTCGAAACAACCCCCGAACGGCCCCGTGGGTGGCACCAACACCTCCCACGGGACCAACGTAACTCGTAGGAACTGACCCCGCAGCCGCGGGTGTCCCGGTTTGATAGTACGACTATAATTTACTTATTTCCACACTTAGGCTAAAAAACATGGCGTTAGAGGGTGAGAACTCGAAACAGCCCCCGAACGGCCCCGTGGGTGGCACCAACACCTCCCACGGGACCAACGTAACTCGTAGGAACTGACCCCGCAGCCGCGGGTCTCCCGGTTTGAGAGTACGACGATAATTTGCTTATTTCCACACTTAGGCTTAAAAACATGGCGTTAGAGGGTGAGAACTCGAAACAGCCCCCGAACGGCCCCGTGGGTGGCACCAACACCTCCCACGGGACCAACGTAACTCGTAGGAACTGACCCCGCAGCCGCGGGTGTCCCGGTTTGATAGTACGACTATAATTTACTTATTTCCACACTTAGGCTAAAAAACATGGCGTTAGAGGGTGAGAACTCGAAACAGCCCCCGAACGGCCCCGTGGGTGGCACCAACACCTCCCACGGGACCAACGTAACTCGTAGGAACTGACCTCGCAGCCGCGGGTGTCCCGGTTTGAGAGTACGACTATAATTTACTTATTTCCACACTTAGGCTAAAAAACATGACGTTAGAGGGTGAGAACTCGAAACAGCCCCCGAACGGCCCCGTGGGTGGCACCAACACCTCCCACGGGACCAACGTAACTCGTAGGAACTGACCCCGCAGCCGCGGGTCTCCCGGTTTCAGAGTACGACGATAATTTGCTTATTTCCACACTTAGGCTTAAAAACATGGCGTTAGAGGGTGAGAACTCGAAACAGCCCCCGAACGGCCCCGTGGGTGGCACCAACACCTCCCACGGGACCAACGTAACTCGTAGGAACTGACCCCGCAGCCGCGGGTCTCCCGGTTTCAGAGTACGACGATAATTTGCTTATTTCCACACTTAGGCTTAAAAACATGGCGTTAGAGGGTGAGAACTCGAAACAGCCCCCGAACGGCCCCGTGGGTGGCACCAACACCTCCCACGGGACCAACGTAACTCGTAGGAACTGACCCCGCAGCCGCGGGTGTCCCGGTTTGAGAGTACGACGGTAATTTGCTTATTTCTATACGTATGATTAACATGGCGTTAGAGGGTGAAAACTCGAAACAGCCCCCGAACGGCCCCGTGGGTGGCACCAACACCTCCCACGGGACCAACGTAACTCGTAGGAACTGACCCCGCAGCCGTGGGTCTCCCGGTTTGAGAGTACGACGGTAATTTACTTATTTCCACACTTAGGCTTAAAAACATGGCGTTAGAGGGTGAGAACTCGAAACAGCCCCCGAACTGCCCCGTGGGTGGCACCAACACCTCCCACGGGATCAACGTAACTCGTAGGAACTGACCCCGCAGTCGCGGGTGTCCCGGTTTGAGAGTACGACGGTAATTTGCTTATTTCCACACTTAGGCTTAAAAACATGGCGTTAGAGGGTGAGAACTCGAAACAGCCCCCGAACGGCCCCGTGGGTGGCACCAACACCTCCCACGGGACCAACGTAACTTGTAGGAACTGACCCCGCAGCCGCGGGTCTCCCGGTTTGAGAGTACGACGATAATTTGCTTATTTCCACACTTAGGCTTAAAAACATGGCGTTAGAGGGTGAGAACTCGAAACAGCCCCCGAACGGCCCCTTGGGTGGCACCAACACCTCCTACGGGACCAACGTAACTAGTAGGAACTGACCCCGCAGCCGCGGGTCTCCCGGTTTGAGAGTACGACGATAATTTGCTTATTTCCACACTTAGGCTTAAAAACATGGCGTTAGAGGGTGAGAACTCGAAACAGCCCCCGAATGGCCCCGTGGGTGGCACCAACACCTCCCACGGGACCAACGTAACTCGTAGGAACTAACCCCGCAGCCGCAGGTATCCCGGTTTGAGAGTACGACGATAATTTGCTTATTTCCACACTTAGGCTTAAAAACATGGCGTTAGAGGGTGATAACTCGAAACAGCCCCCGAACGGCCCCGTGGGTGGCACCAACACCTCCCACGGGACCAACGTAACTCGTAGGAACTAACCCCGCAGCCGCGGGTGTCCCGGTTTGAGAGTACGACGGTGATTTGCTTATTTCCACACTTAGGCTTAAAAACATGGCGTTAGAGGGTGAGAACTCGAAACAGCCCCCGAACGGCCCCGTGGGTGGCACCAACACCTCCCACGGGACCAACGTAACTCGTAGGAACTGACCCCGCAGCCGCGGGTCTCCCGGTTTGAGAGTACGACGGTAATTTACTTATTTCCACACTTAGGCTTAAAAACATGGCGTTAGAGGGTGAGAACTCGAAACAGCCCCCGAACGGCCCCGTGGGTGGCACCAACACCTCCCACGGGACCAACGTAACTCGTAGGAACTGACCCCGCAGCCACGGGTGTCCCGGTTTGAGAGTACGACGGTAATTTGCTTATTTCGACTCTTAGGCTTAAAAACATGGCGTTAGAGGGTGAGAACTCGAAACAACCCCCGAACGGCCCCGTGGGTGGCACCAACACCTCCCACGGGACCAACGTAACTCGTAGGAACTGACCCCGCAGCCGCGGGTGTCCCGGTTTGAGAGTACGACGGTAATTTGCTTATTTCGACTCTTAGGCTTAACATGGCGTTAGAGGGTGAAAACTCGAAACAGCCCCCGAACGGCCCCGTGGGTGGCACCAACACCTCCCACGGGACCAACGTAACTCGTAGGAACTGATCCCGCAGCCGCGGGTGTCCTTGTTTGAGAGTACGACTATAATTTACTTATTTCCACACTTAGGCTCAAAAACAAGACGTTAGAGGGTGCGAACTCGAAACAGCCCCCGAACGGCCCCGTGGGTGGCACCAACACCTCCCACGGGACCAACGTAACTCGTAGGAACTGACCCCGCAGCCGCGGGTCTCCCGGTATGAGAGTACGACGATAATTTGCTTATTTCCACACTTAGGCTTAAAAACATGGCGTTAGAGGGTGAGAACTCGAAACAGCCCCCGAACGGCACCGTGGGTGGCACCAACACCTCCCACGGGACCAACGTAACTCGTAGGAACTAACCCCGCAGCCGCGGGTCTCCCGGTTTGAGAGTACGACGATAATTTGCTTATTTCCACACTTAGGCTTAAAAACATGGCGTTAGAGGGTGAGAACTCGAAACAGCCCCCGAACGGCCCCGTGGGTGGCACCAACACCTCCCACGGGACCAACGTAACTCGTAGGAACTGACCCCGCAGCCGCGGGTGTCCCGGTTTGAGAGTACGACGGTAATTTGCTTATTTCCACACTTAGGCTTAAAAACATGGCGTTAGAGGGTGAGAACTCGAAACAGCCCCCGAACGGCCCCGTGGGTGGCACCAACACCTCCCACGGGACCAACGTAACTCGTAGGAACTGACCCCGCAGCCGCGGGTCTCCCGGTTTGAGAGTACGACGGTAATTTACTTATTTCCACACTTAGGCTTAAAAACATGGCGTTAGAGGGTGAGAACTCGAAACAGCCCCCGAACGGCCCCGTGGGTGGCACCAACACCTCCCACGGGACCAACGTAACTCGTAGGAACTGACCCCGCAGCCGCGGGTGTCCCGGTTTGAGAGTACGACGGTAATTTGCTTATTTCGACTCTTAGGCTAAACATGGCGTTAGTGGGTGAAAACTCGAAACAGCCCCCGAACGGCCCCGTGGGTGGCACCAACACCTCCCACGGGACCAACGTAACTCGTAGGAACTGACCCCGCAGCCGCGGGTGTCCCGGTTTGAGAGTACGACTATAATTTACTTATTTCCACACTTAGGCTAAAAAACATGGCGTTAGAGGGTGAGAACTCGAAACAGCCCCCGAACGGCCCCGTGGGTGGCACCAACACCTCCCACGGGACCAACGTAACTCGTAGGAACTGACCCCGCAGCCGCGGGTCTCCCGGTTTGAGAGTACGACGATAATTTGCTTATTTCCACACTTAGGCTTAAAAACATGGCGTTAGAGGGTGAGAACTCGAAACAGCCCCCGAACGGCACCGTGGGTGGCACCAACACCTCCCACGGGACCAACGTAACTCGTAGGAACTGACCCCGCAGCCGCGGGTCTCCCGGTTTGAGAGTACGACAATAATTTGCTTATTTCCACACTTAGGCTTAAAAACATGGCGTTAGAGGGTGAGAACTCGAAACAGCCCCCGAACGGCCCCGTGGGTGGCACCAACACCTCCCACGGGACCAACGTAACTCGTAGGAACTGACCCCGCAGCCGCGGGTGTCCCGGTTTGAGAGTACGACGATAATTTGCTTATTTCCACACTTAGGCTTAAAAACATGGCGTTAGAGGGTGAGAACTCGAAACAGCCCCCGAACGGCCCCTTGGGTGGCACCAACACCTCCTACGGGACCAACGTAACTAGTAGGAACTGACCCCGCAGCCGCGGGTCTCCCGGTTTGAGAGTACGACGATAATTTGCTTATTTCCACACTTAGGCTTAAAAACATGGCGTTAGAGGGTGAGAACTCGAAACAGCCCCCGAATGGCCCCGTGGGTGGCACCAACACCTCCCACGGGACCAACGTAACTCGTAGGAACTAACCCCGCAGCCGCAGGTATCCCGGTTTGAGAGTACGACGATAATTTGCTTATTTCCACACTTAGGATTAAAAACATGGCGTTAGAGGGTGATAACTCGAAACAGCCCCCGAACGGCCCCGTGGGTGGCACCAACACCTCCCACGGGACCAACGTAACTCGTAGGAACTAACCCCGCAGCCGCGGGTGTCCCGGTTTGAGAGTACGACGGTGATTTGCTTATTTCCACACTTAGGCTTAAAAACATGGCGTTAGAGGGTGAGAACTCGAAACAGCCCCCGAACGGCCCCGTGGGTGGCACCAACACCTCCCACGGGACCAACGTAACTCGTAGGAACTGACCCCGCAGCCGCGGGTCTCCCGGTTTGAGAGTACGACGGTAATTTACTTATTTCCACACTTAGGCTTAAAAACATGGCGTTAGAGGGTGAGAACTCGAAACAGCCCCCGAACGGCCCCGTGGGTGGCACCAACACCTCCCACGGGACCAACGTAACTCGTAGGAACTGACCCCGCAGCCGCGGGTGTCCCGGTTTGAGAGTACGACGGTAATTTGCTTATTTCGACTCTTAGGCTTAAAAACATGGCGTTAGAGGGTGAGAACTCGAAACAACCCCCGAACGGCCCCGTGGGTGGCACCAACACCTCCCACGGGACCAACGTAACTCGTAGGAACTGACCCCGCAGCCGCGGGTGTCCCGGTTTGAGAGTACGACGGTAATTTGCTTATTTCGACTCTTAGGCTTAACATGGCGTTAGAGGGTGAAAACTCGAAACAGCCCCCGAACGGCCCCGTGGGTGGCACCAACACCTCCCACGGGACCAACGTAACTCGTAGGAACTGATCCCGCAGCCGCGGGTGTCCTTGTTTGAGAGTACGACTATAATTTACTTATTTCCACACTTAGGCTCAAAAACAAGACGTTAGAGGGTGCGAACTCGAAACAGCCCCCGAACGGCCCCGTGGGTGGCACCAACACCTCCCACGGGACCAACGTAACTCGTAGGAACTGACCCCGCAGCCGCGGGTCTCCCGGTATGAGAGTACGACGATAATTTGCTTATTTCCACACTTAGGCTTAAAAACATGGCGTTAGAGGGTGAGAACTCGAAACAGCCCCCGAACGGCACCGTGGGTGGCACCAACACCTCCCACGGGACCAACGTAACTCGTAGGAACTAACCCCGCAGCCGCGGGTCTCCCGGTTTGAGAGTACGACGATAATTTGCTTATTTCCACACTTAGGCTTAAAAACATGGCGTTAGAGGGTGAGAACTCGAAACAGCCCCCGAACGGCCCCGTGGGTGGCACCAACACCTCCCACGGGACCAACGTAACTCGTAGGAACTGACCCCGCAGCCGCGGGTGTCCCGGTTTGAGAGTACGACGGTAATTTGCTTATTTCCACACTTAGGCTTAAAAACATGGCGTTAGAGGGTGAGAACTCGAAACAGCCCCCGAACGGCCCCGTGGGTGGCACCAACACCTCCCACGGGACCAACGTAACTCGTAGGAACTGACCCCGCAGCCGCGGGTCTCCCGGTTTGAGAGTACGACGGTAATTTACTTATTTCCACACTTAGGCTTAAAAACATGGCGTTAGAGGGTGAGAACTCGAAACAGCCCCCGAACGGCCCCGTGGGTGGCACCAACACCTCCCACGGGACCAACGTAACTCGTAGGAACTGACCCCGCAGCCGCGGGTGTCCCGGTTTGAGAGTACGACGGTAATTTGCTTATTTCGACTCTTAGGCTAAACATGGCGTTAGTGGGTGAAAACTCGAAACAGCCCCCGAACGGCCCCGTGGGTGGCACCAACACCTCCCACGGGACCAACGTAACTCGTAGGAACTGACCCCGCAGCCGCGGGTGTCCCGGTTTGATAGTACGACTATAATTTACTTATTTCCACACTTAGGCTAAAAAACATGGCGTTAGAGGGTGAGAACTCGAAACAGCCCCCGAACGGCCCCGTGGGTGGCACCAACACCTCCCACGGGACCAACGTAACTCGTAGGAACTGACCCCGCAGCCGCGGGTCTCCCGGTTTGAGAGTACGACGATAATTTGCTTATTTCCACACTTAGGCTTAAAAACATGGCGTTAGAGGGTGAGAACTCGAAACAGCCCCCGAACGGCACCGTGGGTGGCACCAACACCTCCCACGGGACCAACGTAACTCGTAGGAACTGACCCCGCAGCCGCGGGTCTCCCGGTTTGAGAGTACGACAATAATTTGCTTATTTCCACACTTAGGCTTAAAAACATGGCGTTAGAGGGTGAGAACTCGAAACAGCCCCCGAACGGCCCCGTGGGTGGCACCAACACCTCCCACGGGACCAACGTAACTCGTAGGAACTGACCCCGCAGCCGCGGGTGTCCCGGTTTGAGAGTACGACGGTAATTTGCTTATTTCCACACTTAGGCTTAAAAACATGGCGTTAGAGGGTGAGAACTCGAAACAGCCCCCGAACGGCCCCGTGGGTGGCACCAACACCTCCCACGGGACCAACGTAACTCGTAGGAACTGACCCCGCAGCCGCGGGTCTCCCGGTTTGAGAGTACGACGGTAATTTACTTATTTCCACAGTTAGGCTTAAAAACATGGCGTTAGAGGGTGAGAACTCGAAACAGCCCCCGAACGGCCCGTGGGTGGCACCAACACCTCCCACGGGACCAACGTAACTCGTAGGAACTGACCCCGCAGTCGCGGGTGTCCCGGTTTGAGAGTACGACGGCAATTTGCTTATTTCGACTCTTAGGCTTAACATGGCGTTAGAGGGTGAAAACTCGAAACAGCCCCCGAACGGCCCCGTGGGTGGCACCAACACCTCCCACGGGACCAACGTAACTCGTAGGAACTGACCCCGCAGCCGCGGGTGTCCCGGTTTGAGAGTACGACTATAATTTACTTATTTCCACACTTAGGCTCAAAAACATGGCGTTAGAGGGTGAGAACTCGAAACAGCCCCCGAACGGCCCCGTGGGTGGCACCAACACCTCCCACGGGACCAACGTAACTCGTAGGAACTGACCCCGCAGCCGCGGGTCTCCCGGTTTGAGAGTACGACGATAATTTGCTTATTTCCACACTTAGGCTTAAAAACATGGCGTTAGAGGGTGAGAACTCGAAACAGCCCCCGAACGGCACCGTGGGTGGCACCAACACCTCCCACGGGACCAACGTAACTCGTAGGAACTGACCCCGCAGCCGCGGGTCTCCCGGTTTGAGAGTACGACGATAATTTGCTTATTTCCACACTTAGGCTTAAAAACATGGCGTTAGAGGGTGAGAACTCGAAACAGCCCCCGAACGGCCCCGTGGGTGGCACCAACACCTCCCACGGGACCAACGTAACTCGTAGGAACTGACCCCGCAGCCGCGGGTCTCCCGGTTTGAGAGTACGACGGTAATTTACTTATTTCCACACTTAGGCTTAAAAACATGGCGTTAGAGGCTGAAAACTCGAAACAGCCTCCGAACGGCCCCATGGGTGGCTCCAACACCTCCCACGGGACCAACGTAACTCGTAGGAACTGACCCCGCAGCCGCGGGTGTCCCGGTTTGAGAGTACGACGATAATTTACTTATTTCCACACTTAGGCTCAAAAACATGGCGTTAGAGGGTGAGAACTCGAAACAGCCCACGAACGGCCCCGTGGGTGGCACCAACACCTCCCACGGGACCAACGTAACTCGTAGGAACTGACCCCGCAGCCGCGGGTGTCCCGGTTTGAGAGTACGACGGTAATTTGCTTATTTCTACACTTAGGCTTAACATGGCGTTAGAGGGTGAGAACTCGAAACAGCCCCCGAACGGCCCCGTGGGTGGCACCAACACCTCCCACGGGACCAACGTAACTCGTAGGAACTGACCCCGCAGCCGCGGGTGTCCCGTTTTGAGAGTACGACGGTAATTTGCTTATTTCCACACTTACTCTAAAAAACATGGCGTTAGAGGGTGAGAACTCGAGACAGCCCCCGAACGGCCCCGTGGGTGGCACCAACACCTCCCACGGGACCAACGTAACTCGTAGGAACTGACCCCGCAGCCGCGGGTCTCCCGGTTTGAGAGTACGACGATAATTTGCTTATTTCCACACTTAGGCTTAAAAACATGGCGTTAGAGGGTGAGAACTCGAAACAGCCCCCGAACGGCCCCGTGGGTGGCACCAACACCTCCCACGGGACCAACGTAACTCGTAGGAACTGACCCCGCAGCCGCGGGTGTCCCGGTTTGAGAGTACGACGATAATTTGCTTATTTCTACACTTAGGCTTAACATGGCGTTAGAGGGTGAAAACTCGAAACAGCCCCCGAACGGCCCTGTGGGTGGCACCAACACCTCCCACGGGACCAACGTAACTCGTAGGAACTGACCCCGCAGCCGCGGGTGTCCCGGTTTGAGAGTACGACGATAATTTACTTATTTCCACACTTAGGCTCAAAAACATGGCGTTAGAGGGTGAGAACTCGAAACAGCCCCCGAACGGCCCCGTGGGTGGCACCAACACCTCCCACGGGACCAACGTAACTCGTAGGAACTGACCCCGCAGCCGCGGGTCTCCCGGTTTGAGAGTACGACGATAATTTGCTTATTTCCACACTTAGGCTTAAAAACATGGCGTTAGAGGGTGAGAACTCGAAACAGCCCCCGAACGGCCCCGTGGGTGGCACCAACACCTCCCACGGGACCAACGTAACTCGTAGGAACTGACCCCGCAGCCGCGGGTGTCCCGTTTTGAGAGTACGACGGTAATTTGCTTATTTCTACACTTAGGCTTAACATGGCGTTAGAGGGTGAAAACTCGAAACAGCCCCCGAACGGCCCCGTGGGTGGCACCAACACCTCCCACGGGACCAACGTAACTCGTAGGAACTGACCCCGCAGTCGCGGGTCTCCCGGTTTGAGAGTACGACGATAATTTGCTTATTTCCACACTTAGGCTTAAAAACATGGCGTTAGAGGGTGAGAACTCGAAACAGCCCCCGAACGGCCCTGTGGGTGAAACCAACACCTTCCACGGGACCAACGTAACTCGTAGGAACTGACCCCGCAGCCGCGGGTGTCCCGGTTTGCTTATTTCTACACTTAATTTTCATATTTCTACTTGGTTACTGATAATTTTAACTCATATATGCAATTTTTCAGCTTGATTAAATTTTTTGTAAAACTGCGTGGTTACTGATATTTTTGTTTTTTGTATGCTATCATTTGTAAGATTTTTGCACGTGGATCAACTGCAGGAGGCAATGGTTTACAACATGATGATTATTTATATGTTGTGGACATTCAGGATAATGTTTTTTTATGTGTTATAGCCGTGCAGGCTTTTATTGTTTAGTTTTATGGCCGTGCGGGCTTTTATATTTTGATTGTTGAATTTTATAGCCGTGCGGGCTTTATAATAAGCAGGTTTTTCATTTACAGTTTTTGGAATGTCAAGAAAATAGAGGAAACTCTGCCCAATTTTTTTTTGGTCTGTGAATTATTAAGACGTGTAATATTTTTAAGTTTGTATATATATTTGTTTATTAACAACATTCTCAATTCGCAATTTGTGATTTTTTTTATTGTTTTGCCTATAATAAATATTTGTAACACCTCGTAGCAACCGACGATGCACTCACAGGACCCCCAATTTTAGGATTGGACAAAAAAAATACATTTTTTTAAAATTACAGATAAATATGGTCATGGACTTTGTCCATGACCATTTTTATTTTTTTTTGTCGCGCTTAAAAATGGTCGCGGTCAAAGTCCGCGACCATTTTTTTTATTTTTTATCACGGTAATGGGTCGCGGACTAGGGCCGCGACCAATTTTTTTAATTTTTTTTTGTCACGCACATGGGTCGCGGTCAAAGTCCGCGACTAATTTGTCACGGTTGTGGGTCATGGTCAAGGGCCGCGACCAATTTTTTTAATTTTTTTTTGTCACGCACATGGGTCGCGGCCAAAGTCCGCGACCAATTTGTCACGGTTGTGGGTCATGGACAAGGGCCGCGACCAATTTTTTTAATTTTTTTTCGTCACGCACATGGGTCGCGGACTTTGGCCGCGACCAATTTGTCACGGTTATGAGTCACGGATTAGGGCCGCGACCCGTCACGGCATGGGTAACGGCCAAAGTCCGCGACCATCTGCCGTGACCCTCTCTTGGCCGTGACCATTTTTTGGTCATGGACTTGGGCCGCGACCCACGAAAATGGTCACGGACAAAGTCCGCGACCCACAGTTTTGGTCAGGGATTTTGGCCGTGACCAATCGCCAGTTTTGGTGTAGTGTCCCACCATAAATTCGAACTTACTCTCGTGGCCTGAAATAAAACAACATCCGAGTCTAAATTCCCGACTCTAAATTATTTAGCCCTCACTTAAATAATTTCAACACCTTGGTATCGCCCAACCAATAGCCCCGGACTCGCCCACTAAATCCGTTCCTAATTATTGTGAAACATTATTCTCACAATTTAGTCATGGCGTCACACCTAAATTTCTCCCAAATCCCAATTAATTTCCCTCACAATTAATTAGTGTATAACCCCATATATTTATTTCTTATTACATAATATATTGAAAGAATTTTATATAATTTTTCCCTTATATAAATAAGCTGGCCGAATTGCCAAAGTCTGCCGATCGTCGATCGATCAACCCCAGACCTTCGATCGATCGATCGAGCAGGTCTTCGTCTTCTCCAGAAGGCTGTTTCAGTCATGGACGAAATTCTAAAATCTCTATCTTCTTCTAACAGTAAACCCAAGACTCCTCATCAATAAAACTTATTAGAAACCTAATGAGGGGACTCCATAATGTCCACAAACCTCATTAATTCGTCCATTATCTACTGATTTCATAATTTGGGGAAAAATCTACCTTTAACCCTTAACCCATTCAAACCTCAAATTTCTTCTTCAAATTCGTTTCTAGGTATCCAGATTACATCCTACCAGATATGTATCACTTTAATATTCTCAGATTTTACATGAATCCCTACTCAAATTCGTAAATCAGATTATTGGTTTTCACAACCCCATTTTTATGCCCTTAACACCCAAAAAGAAATTTTAATCAATCAATCACATCACATAAATATGAATTGAAAAACCGATTTAATGCTACAGCAAGTTAACCACTTGGCTTAGGGTTTGTAGAGTCTTAATTTGGAGTTGTGATTGCTCAAGGTTGAAGATGAACTCCGTGATTTTTAGCCCTTCTTTGTCCCCCAAATTTGCCTTAACTGCTCTTACGGTTTCCTAATCCACCAAGTTATTTTTCCCACCCTAATCAGCCGTACCCTAATACCTTATACTTGCTTAAATAGGATATTCCCGTTTTTTGCCTAATGGGCCAAGCCCAAGTGACCCAAATGTCCCCGTGTGGGCTCGACTATGTCTAAAAATGTCCCATGACCCATTTACTACCCCCGGGTACACTTTTCCGACTATCTCGGCCCATCCGGACTCAACCGTACACTCAGAATTGGCATCCGAATTAATTTATAAAAATTCTTATTTCAGACCCAAATTAGTTCGGCTGAAATAAGTACATGTCCCGTCATTAATACTCGAAATGACGTAAATACATTATTACTATTCACTTAGTAATTAAGTTCCCTAAATATTAACCATTCACTTCCCGATTAATATTTAAATATAACTTGCCATAATTAATTCAATTAAAATTACGACACACAAGTAATTTTGAATTCCCGAATTAATTAAATATTAAATGCATGAAAATACGGGGTGTTACACTCATTAGGATTTTACCAGCTGTAACTCTCTGTATATATGTAATGAAGTAATGTAATATTGATCTTTTGGGCGGGCTCGCCGACTAAACACGGGTTGTACATTCTTGTTGTAAATGTGATGAAGTAATATAATATCTATGTTTTGGGCTATCTCGCCGACTAAACATGTGTTCATCATTTATCTCTCACTTAATTATCTTGGGCCCCTGATGGCCGACTAGATTGGTAGGGTTGAAATGTTGAGTTAGTGTCCTCCCAGTCCAGTATGCTTATAAGATACCGTTCTGCCTCAGTTTACCTTTTAGGTCATGTCGTCACACTCCCTTAGGCCTAAGTGTGGTAATGGCGAGGACACACCTGGCGCTGGATGTTCTATCTGAGCAGGTTTTTTGATCTAAACATAGTCTGGTGACCAATTCATTTTTTGTATAACTGCCTAAGGATCCCCTGTAGGGCTTCATATATTGTTGGGGCAATGCTAGGAGGTTGTTCGTGTTTCATAACGAATACCTGAGGAGGGTGATACCTTGATTTTATGCTTTGAGTAAGGTGCCTGTTATTTGGAAAGGCTATGCAAGTTATAAAGTTCTCAACACTTAATAGAATGCAACTGCCAAATATCTTTCATTAATTCACAAGTAAATAAAAAATGAGTTGCCAATTCTAAAGATTTGATAAGAGAGCCAAGAAAAAGAAGAAGCTAGAAATAGAATTTCTTTAGGTTGGATGCATTCCATGCTCGGGGTATCTCTCCGCCCTTCAGCGTTTCTAAGTGATAGGCTCTTTGTAGATCGTATCTTGTTATCTTGAATGGTCCTTCCCAATTCGGCCCTAGATTGCCGTATGATGGTTTTACTGCGCTGCCAAGGAATTTCCTTAGGACGTAGTCCCCAACCTGTAATGTCCTCGGATTGACCTTCTTGTTATATTATTTCGTGAGCTATTGTTGATAGCTCGCTAGCCTTACTAGGGCTAGGTCTCTGCATTCGTCAGCTAGGTCAAGTTCAACGAGTAATGCTGCATCGTTCTGGCCTTGGTCGATAAGGGTGGTTCTCATCATTGGTAGACCAGCTTCCAAGGGGATGATTGCTTCCATTCCATATGTTAGTGAGAATGGGGTTTCCCCAGTTGCTCGCTGTGGAGTAGTGCAGTAAGCCCATAAAATATGCGACAGCTCACTCACCCATGTACCTTTGGCTCGCTGTAGTCATTTTTTTAGCCCATCGATCACTGTTTTCTTGGAAGCCTCGGCTTGACCATTGCTCTGGGGGTATGCCACCGAGCTAAAATAGTGCCTGATTATGTGTTCATTGCAGAAGTTCTGGAAAGGGCCACTCTCGAACTGTGTTCCGTTGTCAGTGACGATGGTTCTGGGGATTCCAAAATGGGTAATTATGTTTTTTCATATAAATCTTACCATTGGGTCAGCCTCGATCCATTTGGTGAAGTAATCCGTTACGACCAACAGATACTTGCGATTACCGACGGCGGTAGGAAGTGGGCCTACGATGTCCATTCCCCATTGGGCGAAAGGCCAGGGGCTGGTGAGTGATTTTAGGTCACTGGCAGGTTGGTGAACCATAGGAGCATGTACTTGACAGTTTTTGCATTTTCGAGCGTATACTGCCGAATCTTTTTGCATATATAGACACCAATAGCCTTCCTTCATAGCTCGAAAAGCTAGTGATCTTCCTCCAATATGGCTTCCACAGATTCCTTCGTGAAACTCTTGTAGAACTTGGTCGACGTCCATCGGGTGGACACATTGAAGGTAAGGTCCGGTGAATGATCTTTTGTATAGTTTTCCCTCAGGAGATAAGTGAAAGCGAGCATCTTTGACTCTTATCTGATGAGCGGACTTTTTGTCGTCTGGAAGTGTACCATCTTTCAAATAGTCCCTCAGAGGGTCCATCCAACTGGGAGCTAACTCGATCTGGAGCATGTGTTCTAGGTTTAACGGCTCATAACTCTGGCTGATGCTCTGATGGGTGAGGAAGTCGATAGGGATCGTCCTCTTCAAGTTAGAATCGATCGTTGAACTTACGGCTGCCAGGGCGTCGACATGGCTGTTCTGTCCTCTGGGAAATTATTGGACATTGATTTTCTCAAAGCTAGATATTAGCTCCTTTTCCAAGGCAAGGTAGGCTGCCATTCTTTCATCTCTTATGTTGACGTCCCCACTTATCTGATTGGAGACCAATTATGAGTCAATGAACACCTATAGTTACTTTTCCCCCAATGTTTGTGCCTTCTGTAGGCTGGCTATCAAAACTTCATATTCTGCCTCGTTATTGGAGGCTTCAAATCGAACCCCGATTCCTTGCTCGAGGATTGTGTCCTCTAGAGTGACGAGCACAATGCCTACTCCTGCCCCCTTTGAGTTGGAGGCTCCATCGACAAACAGTCGCCAGACCCCTTCTGACGAGTGTTTTTCCATTTCCTTTATGGGTTGAAGCTGGCCGTAGGGCTGTTCGCCAGTGAATTCTGCGATAAAATCTGTGAGAATCTGCCCTTTAATTGCATTCTTGGGCTGAAATTGGATATCAAATCATCCGAGTTTGACTGACCAATTAGATAGTCTGCCAGACAAATTTATTTTTCACAAGACTGCTTTTAGGGGGTGTGATGTAAGGACGGTGACCGTGTGAGCTTCGAAGTAGTGTTTCATCTCCCTCGAGGCTATTACTAGTGCGAATGCAAGCTTTTCCACTGGTAGGTAATGCTGCTCGGCATCCAATAAGGTCTTGCTCGCATAGTAGACTGGATGCTGGATTCCTGCTTTCTCGCACACCAATGCAGAGCTGACGGTGTGGCTGGAGACAACGAGGTATAAGTAGAGGGAATTAGTTTCTTGAGGTATGACGAGCAAAGGCGGTTTGCTAAGATAGGTCTTGAGTTCCTCCAATGACTGTTTTATTTCCTTTCAGGAGCTGGAAGAATGGCTTGCACTTCTCAGAGTACTTTCAAATGAAATGGTTCAAGGCGGCGAGCATACCTGTGAGCTTATGCAAATCCCGTATCATGGGAGGTGGTTGTACCCTGTTGACCGCATCAATCTAGTCCGGGTTGGCTTCAATGCCTCTCTTGTTAACCAAATATCCGAGGAATTTTCCTGACTGGACACCGAAAGAACACTTGCTCGCGTTGAGCTTCATTCGGTATTTCCTGAGGATTTTGAAGGTATTGGATAGGTCTAAGAGATGGTCCTCTTTTTGCTTGCTTTTGACGAGCATATCGTCGATGTAGACTTCCATGGTTTCTCCCATCTGGTTTTTGAATATCTTGGTGACTAGCCTCTGGTAAGTTTCTCCTGCATTCTTGAGCCCAAAAGGCATAACTTTGTAGCAGTATAATCTGACAGAAGTGATGAATGCTATCTTATCTTGGTCTGGTGCATGCAGGGGGATCTGATGATACCCCGAATATGCGTCCATAAAACTCATTCTCTCGTGAGCTTCTATGGCATCCACCAACTGGTCGATTTGTAGGAGAGGGAAACTGTCCTTAGGGCATGCCCTGTTAAGGTCAGTGAAATCAATGCAGACTCTCCATTTCCCATTACTCTTCGGAACTACTACTGGGTTGGATAACCATTTAGGGAATTGAACTTCCCATATGGATCCTACATCCAATAATTTTTTAACTTCTTTCTCTACGGCTTTAGCCTTCTCTGGCGCGGCTCACCGTGCTTTATGTGCGATAGGCCTGAAAGTGGGGTCGATGTGTAACCTATGGCAAACCACACTGGGATCAATGCCAGGAAGCTCATAAGGTTCCCACACGATAACGCCTAGGTTGCTTATCAGTAGCACCATCAATTCTTTCTTTTCTTGTTCTGTAAGAGAAGTTCCGATAAAAGAACTCCTTCCTTCCTTTATTCCATCGGCCGTTATTTCCTCCAAGTTCTCGACGACCCACTCAGAGTGGAGGAGCCTGGTCTCCTCCACTCCGAGCCTTCCATATCTTAGTTTCTATTTTGAAGGTATCATACCTTCTTGTTCCTCGACTTTTTGTTTGGCCTTTTCGACCTTTTTCTCTGGTTTTGGGCAGATGGCTACTATGAAGCACCTTCTTGCCATCGCTTGATCCCCGTGAATCTCCATTACCCCTCGCTCGATTACATACTTAAGTTTCTAACGGTGGGTAGAAGGGACTATCTTCATTACATGTAGCCACCCCCTACCGAGGATAGCTTGATATGGCGAGTCGATGTCGACCACTAGAAACTCGATCATCTTGGAGACACTTCCTGCCCTTATCGGCAGCACGATCTTTCCTAAAGGAATAGTCACTTTTCTAGCGAAGCCGACTAGAGGGACATTGGCTTCCTTCAAGTCAGCAATGCTTAACTTCAATTTCCTGAATAGGTCGAGATACGTTACCTCGGATGAGCTTCCCTGGTCGACGAGTAGCTTGTCGACGTCGTAGTTGGCTATCCTGAGCGTAATGATCAAAGCATCATGATGTGGGGTTCTTAATCCCACCAGATCTTCATCTGTGAACACGATATGTTTGCTATAGTCGACGTCATCTGCTCGCCGATGCTTTCCTGATTGTGTCTTTGCTGGATTGATCTGAAAAGCTTGCATTACTGCTGTAAGCTTTTTTACCTCCATCTGAGATGAATTCCCCTAAATCTTCTTCATATTAAATGACCCATAAATTACCGTGAATTCATGACCAGCATCGTCTTCGAGTACGTTGTCAGGTCTTGTTTCTCTATTGCTCTGCCTTCTTCTCCACAAACTCGTTCAGGTGCCCAGACTAGGCCAATTCTTTGAGGTGAGACTTAAGAGCTTTGCAGTGCTCGGTCTTATGTCTTCCCTCTTTATGAAAAGCGCATCTCAGCGCATTATTTCTCTTTGAAGGATCTCCTTCCATCTTTGTGTGCCACTTAACAAATGGCTCATCTTTGATTTTTACCAGGATTTTGTAGATTGGTTCTTTAAAGACAGTGTTAACTGACTGAAATGCTTTCGAAGCATCGTTCTTGGAGCAATTCTTGCCTCCATTCTTGCCTCTTTTTTTCTGGTTCTCAGCTTTGTCCTTGCCTTTGGTAGCGAGCTTAGTTCGATCGTTTTCCCCTGTACTGAAGCGGGTCACATCCTCCACTTTGGCGTACTTCTCGATGCAAGCCATCAGGTCGTCGATGGTCATGGCCTCTTTCTTCATCAGGGATTGGTGCAGAAGGCAACAGCTGGGTAGCCCAATTTTGAAAGAGGCCACTGCTACCTGCTTCGAGCAGTCCTCGACCTCGTTGAACAAATCCCAGTAGCTCTTCGCGTAGTCCCGGAGTCTCTCTTGAGGAATATTTTTCATTGTTAGTAAAGCATCCATCCTTTTGGGATGGGAGCTACTAGTAATGAAGAGGGGCATAAAAACCTCGACCAGGGACTCAAAACTCCTGATAGACCTGTGAGGGAGCGTCTCGAACTATTTATGCGCCACATCATGTAGACTCGAGGGGAAAATCCGGCACATCAGTGCATCCCGGTGGTTCCAGAGAGTCATGGCTTACCTATACTTCCTAACGTGATCAATAGGGTCAGTTTTTCCATCATAGATCTTGAATCTCGGAATAGAAAATTTCTTAGGGGCTTCCTCTTCTTCTATCTCCCTTGAGAAAGGGTATTTCATCTGGGTCTTGAGAGCTTGTCTAGTAAGCTCCCTGGTCGATCTTGCACCGCGATGTGCTGGGTATTGGTCCATCTCCCTTCGGACCAAATTTCGTATGTTCTCATTGTTGCGAGCTGGGCTCCTGTAATAGTGAGCCGATCGCTGGTGCTCGAGTGAATAGTCGCTTGAATCGTGCTTCTCACTCTTCTGGGATGCACGTCTAGGGCTCCTTCCTCGGCTGTGAGACTTGCTCGCCTGAGGGATAGGAGTGCGGTATGGACATTGCCTAGTGATGCGATGGATATCTTTCTCCATCCTTTCTAATTTCCTTTTGAGGCGAGCATTCGCAGCCTCTTTCTTGCGAGCGAACTCCCTCTGCTCTTGGAGCCTCGCCTTATAGGCATCAATCAATCTGGAGATTTGTGTGGACTTTGCTGGTCCTTGGCTCTCCTCTGAGGCTGGCCTCTCTAGGCAAGCCCTCCGATCTGAACGCAGAACTTCAGATTTGATCCTACGGGGAGCAGGTTATTCTTGGATATTTCCTACCTGAGGGGCATTACTGCTGTGACTAGACATTTCAAACTTCTATGTTGGTGAGGGCTTTCTCAGGGAAGACAAACGTTTCCCACAGACGGCGCCAATTGTGGTGACAATTATATTCAACACAAATAAATAAGAAAAGCGCAATCACCAGAGGAAATAAAGAACATAAAATGCCAATCACACAACACAGTATGTACGTGGTTCAGCAAGAATGCCAACGTCCATGGTGGTACAGTCAGTATTATTTCTATATAATTCGGGGAGTGTTTACAGAGAATACAGTGCGTGCCTTTTGCCCCAGGCTTAGGGTTTGTTATATACATGTTTTTTATTGGGGACTGGGGGTGTTGGATTCACTCACGTCCATCTTCTACTCCTAGAATATCTCCTTGCGAGATTCGAGGAATGGACTAAGTTGGAACTGAATTCTGTTGTGATACGATGGGCCAGACTTTGGGACATTTTTATTAGGCTACTCGTCTGGGCCCATGATGCCAAATTCGGGTACCCACAGGAACAATAAAACTATTCATGCCTGAAAAGAAGTCGCCTCGAATTTTAGATTATACGGTTGCGATCCTCGCGAAATAATAAAGACTCGTTCTTGGTTTTTCTAGAGAATGAATCTTCAAAACTTGAGTTGAAACTTATTTTTAATGGGGTTTAGGTTTTGTAGAAGAGAGAAAAGAAAACTTAAGAGACTACTACTTTTTGAGATGAGTTAAAAGTGTTAAAAAAAAGTCTAAACCAAAGACTTTTTAATATAGAAAAATAAAAGAGTTTGAAACCAACTCACACACTTAAAAACAAGCTAATTAGTCAAATCTGCCCCGGACCGAATTCAGTCCCCCTAGGGTCGAATTTCTTCCCCTCGGGTGAAACGATTCCCCCCAGGGCCAAAATAGTTCCCCCCTTCCCTTCAGCCGATAAAGAAAAAAAGTTGAAAAAATCCAATTTATTCCCGATTTCAAATCCGATTAAAACCTTATTTCTTATATATCAAAAATAATATTTTTAAATACTAAAAATAATTTTTTCCATTTTCAATTTATATAAATACATTTTACGGTCCAAAAATCCATGGGTATTACAATTAGGGGACCCGAAAGTTGTACGGCTTTACGATTTATGAATCATGGTTAAGATCTCACATTAGTATATGTGTATACATATGTGAAAATAATAGAAAAATTATACCCATTGTTCTAATAAGGGTGTCTCATGATGAAAATATGGAACAAAAATGTGTTAATCAAAGTATTTAAAATTTTCAGAATATAAGATACGATATTTTTGTAAAAGAGACATGAAAAATTTGTGATCGAGAAAGTTGACATTCTATGTGAAAAGGGCGAAATATGCTACTAGCTAGTATGATTGGGTTAATATAATGATATTAAAGTGAATTGTTTCATGAAAATATTGTGTAAATATTTTTAAAATGCTAAGGGCTTAAAAATGGCAAATTTTAGATGTGAAGAAGGTTATAAAAATGTTGTTTAACATTCTAAGGGATGCAAAAATTAAAAATGGTAAATTATGGGTTCAAGTAATGACTTTTGAATGCTTGGTATAAAGTTGGTAATGAATGCTAAGTAAACCATGATTTTTGGTTAAAATTGCAAAAAGAACCCTAAAGACATAGAAGTTAAAATTTTACCACCAAAAGTTAATATTTTAGAATGAGACTTTGTTGCATATAATGTAAAAGTGAAAATGAAATAATTAATGAGTCCTTAAAGTTAAACACTAAAGAATTCCCTTACTAAAAATGGCTATAAAGTGGATTGAACTTTGAAAATATGTAAGTATTAAGGAATTAACATATAAATATGGGAAAGGAGAATCCATGTAGCAAACCCCATATGATGGAATTACGGCAAGGATGATGGTGATGATAAGTAATAAGTAATTAACATATAAATATGTTCAAAGTGTGTAACATTTTAATAACGAAAATAATAAGGCGTGAATTATCTCAGGATATGTGGCCTTTGGGCCAGGTATAAATCGTAATGTGATAAAGAACTAAAAGATGAAATTGTGCAAGTAAAAGGATGGTGGTAAGCAAGGTATATTGGGCAAAAACGGTAGTTGAACCGCAAGAAAATGAATCTAATGAAAAGTGAAAGAGTTTTCACGAAGGACTACCGGGAAAACTTAAGGAGGGCCTGGAGCCCTAGGGTAAGGTGTAACACCCTGTAAATTCGAGGACATTGAATTTAATTATTTTGGGAGAAATAGAAATAATATTTATTTGGAGATATTTAAATTTATGATTTGGAGAATTTATTTTAATCAGAGGATTTATTTAATTTGGAGAATTTAAGACTTAATTATTCAGATTATTTTTATGTCGCATTTTGAGGTTAAAAAATTGAGAATATTATAAAGTATTTTTGATGTCAATTATGAGTGCACGGTTGAGTCCGGATGGACCGAAAAAGTCAAAACAGTGTACTCAGGGGCGATAAATGGGTCACGAGGTATTTTTGGGCATAATCGGGCCCACACGGGGGTGTTTGGGCCATTTTAATTAGGCCCATGTGACTAAAAAAGGGATTTGGAGATATAAATCTAGGTTTAGGAGTTGTGGGCAACCATAACTCATTTGGAAGAAATCTGAGAACGTAGAGGAGAAAAAAGGGAAAACTCTTGAGAGCCAAAAAGGAAGAACAAGGGAGGTGTTCTTCAACAAAATAAATCTACACCAAAGGATTAATCAGACACTACAAATCCTCAGGCAAGTGGTTAAAATTGCTTTGAAATTAATTATTGTCTTCAATTCATATCATAGTAGGTGTGTAAACAAATGATTTTGGGTTGAATGGGCACAAATTGAGTTTTAAATTTGTGGATGTTTCAAATCAATTTTTGGATTGTTAAGGACTTATAAATTCATATTGTGTTGTTAAGGAATTTATGATTTAATTGGGATAGATGTTTGCCTTGTGAAGAGATTGGGAGAAATCATCTTTATCTTCGAATATGGGCTGTCTATTGTGTATAAGTTTGGGATTGAAAATGGTTAAGAAGGAATGTGTTTGAAAAGGATTACAGTAGAGAAATTTGAGTAAAAGCTTAAGTTGGATTTTAGTGGTGGACTGGATTGGGCGAGGAAGAAGAGAGAGAAATAAAAGGTCGTTCGAACAACCATGGGTCTCGTTCAAACGACGTGCACTGTTGTTCAAATGACAGGATAAAATTCAGAGACTTTTATTTCCTTTACTGTTTGGGGTGGATTTCGTAGAGGTCTTTAGATTGTTTAGGAATTTAAGGGACAAACAGTGTGGTGATGGTTAGGTATAATTAATGTGTGGGGGAAACATTATGGTTAGAATAATTAATAAGAGTGTGTCGAACTTATTAAGGGGAATTTAGGCAATAAATTCGGATTATTTAATTTCGGGCCGAGTGAGCGAGTCCGGGTATATTGGCTGAGTGACGCCAAAGTATTAAATTAATTACTGAGTGAAATTAATTAAATTACAGTCAAACCATTGACTCGGGAAGGTAATTAATTAATGGATAAATTAATTAAATTAGAGTCGGACCATAGACTCGGGAATATTTTAGGCTAGTGCTACGGAATTTTGTGCACGGTAAAGTCGGGATTTGAATTATATAAATACGGTGTGTGATATTGTATATATATATATATATTGTGTGTGTGTGTGTGTGTGTGTGTGATTATAAATATCAGTGATTAGATATTTATTTAATTAATATGCTCTAGTGATGTCGAGGGAGGTTGCGCGATGTGGGTGAATCCCCTAGCTTGAGGAGTAGGGAGAGTATATCCCCAGGTCATAGCATCAAATTTCAGAGATGGGGTATTGAGATGAAGTCCTCAGACTCGGGGGAATATGATTGCTTCCATTACATTTATTGTTTAAGTTCCGATTCGGCGAACCACAGTTGTCTCGGAACACCTAGTAGGACTGAGTAGCCTGGGTTGATAGCACTTTAGAGAATACATCTGGTGATGTATTACTCGGGAGGATGGATTATATTTATATATATATATATATTCAACATATCTGTGAATATTGTAATATAGTGTTATGTATATAATCAGAGAAATAATTATATACGGGAACTCTAATACATGGAGAAAATTGTATTTATTATATAACTAGTGTGAATGTTATATGGACTTAAAGGAAAGATAATTATTTAAGTTAACTTGATAAATAACTTATAGATTATATTTTAAAAATACTTGGGTTAGAGTAGTGTGTCAGGGAAGAATTTTGTCAAGAGCTAGTTACGGGGTAGAGGACTAGGTGGGATATAAAGAAAACGTTAGGTGTGCACATTAGTCGAGGGGTGAGTCTGTCCTCAATAGAATGCGACACTGGCTTAAATATGAAGGGCATTCATACATTTTAAAATTTATTGCAATTTAATCACTTGCTAAATATTTTCAAAATGTTTTGGGTTCTAACCCTTGCTATCAAATATTTTCAAAGCCTTTTAGGTGTCCAGCCACAGGGACACCAAACTTGAATTCATTCCAGGGACTCGCAGCTGCAGCATATGTGGATGTTGCAGAATTTGGATAGACATCGCTATTTTTCTATTCCTAGTGTAGGGATTCATATCAATCTATTTTGAGCATGTCGCTCAGAGTTTTATTTAGTTTCTTTTATTGTAATGGATTTATTACACTCTGTTAGTTTTTTATTTAGCCGATGGTTTATTCGGCAAGACTTTTATTATTCTTTGTGATGATCAATTCTATCACCATTGGATGTTTTATTTTAATTCCGCACTTGTTTTGTCTTAGATTAATAAAGATAAAATTAGCACCAACTTTTTGAATACAAGGTGGTTAGTAAGTTTTAAAAAGTTTTTGACAGTGATGCTAAGAATGAACCAAATGTGATTCCTGTTTTAATTTGATACAGGAATGATCACCCAGTATTTTATTAGGCGGGGTGTCACATAAGGCTTTAGTTGAGACCCCAAACCACTGGCCATGTAAGCAATGGTTGCGGCATTTATGGTAGGTGGTTGAATTCAGTAAACATAAATAGGATACGGTTAACTCTATGATATAAATGCTAATAAAAGTAAAAATATTGAATTGGTAAATTTTGAAAAATGATAAACGGTTAATAATTGTATACGAATGTAATATTTTGGGTATAAAATAGAATTATGGGTAACTATATAATTGAGATAACTCACCCATGATATGAATGAGATAAATATCCAAATAACAAATGCCTAAAGAATCAAGCAATAACTTCTGGGTGGATGAGTGACTCGTAGCATACATAACCCCAGGTTTAACATGATAATATGTTGGTAAACTTAAAAGGCTAAAGGAAATAAAGTAATATAAGATTGTGATTAGGGTTTTTGAAAAACCTATAATGATTATAAACCAAGGTTGGCACATAAGCTTTAATAATTATTTTCATACACTGGTTGTATGCGTCAGGATGCTATTTTTCAGAAAATGCCAAGGACATGACGATTTAAAGCTTTATTACTTAAAATGGTGTAACTAATGAATGTGTTTTCTTTCATGTTAACCATATGCTTAATGAGTTGAAGCAACATTTTCGTATTAAACGGTAAAATATATAATATAAAGGTTAATGGATTTAACTTAAGTTAAGTAAATGCTTTTAAAATAAAATATGGTCAATGCATATGTTGTTTAATTATTACATGTACATTTATGCTATTGTTAAGAAATTTCATTCATCCTTTTGTCATTCATTTTTATATTGCATTATTATTGGGAACCCCACTGGGCATTATCTCACCCTATTTCTCTTTGTTACAACAAGTTAATAAATATTTCGTCTTTTGAGAGAATTTTACAGGCAAGTGATTCTTACTATTTACTCTAGTATCTCTGAATACTTGAACCCTGTGGCATTTCCTAATGGGTTCCACACTTGTTATCATTATACTTATATGTTTGAAAAATGAAATTGCATGCTTATTTGATAAATAAAATTAATTAAAATGGATTAAAAATATTATCTAGGTTGTTTTACATCACTCCACACTTAAAACGGACGAACCAGATTGGATTGACCCACGGGTGACCAGTAAATTCGAGTTGGGCATTACGTATATATTTTAAAACATCTTGAAACAATTATGCAAAATGCATAAAAGTGCATTTTGCATAATGAAATTCATAAAAACAAGCTCTAGTTTTCCTAACCGGTGTAGGGAAAATGCATGTTTTTCCGTGCCAGTTGAATTGTTGCATCCCTTTGTAAAATATTTTATCTCTTGGTGTAAAATTCATATTTGTGTCCTATACCAAGGCAAAAGGCCAAAATCATTTGAAGATAGTCTAAAAAGTAGAGTTATGTAACACCGCCTAGAATTTAATAATCGATAGACCAGACCTAATATTAAAAATCTCGAGAATCAGAATCATTTGGTAACATTCTTAACATAAGGAAATAAATCAAACTGAACAAGTAAACTAAAAATATAATGGACTATTAAGAAAAACAACACCAACACAGGTATTATATAACTGACGATACAAAAATGAAACAAATTCCGAAATATAAAATATGTCTCCAATATAAATCCAACTCTGAATACAAGTACCACATTTACTAAGATGACTTAACAAATAATGAAATATAAATAAGAGAGTGAGAACGCAGGCTCAACCCTTACATCCGATATGATCATCAATGGTGAGTAGATCAAAATGGAATCAAGAATGAGGTCGCACTCATAGCTTATAACTTGAAGAATATTAATAGGAAATGTTAATAGCAAGTTCAAGTAGTATAACAAAATAATTTACTTTGGACTACAAAATGACTATGTATCTTCCTCCAGTCTTTTAGTTGCTTTTAAGTTAACCCAACACAAATGACCCTATATATCATATGCGTTTACAACCGAGCCCACGTGTTTTACATGATTAAGTCTTTTATCATTACCAACTTTTAAGTACAATTCCACCTTTATTACTTTGAATTTCATCATTGTACAATATCTTACGAAAGTAACTACATAAATATCATCATAAACCAGTACGTTCCAAGACACGTACTTAAAAAAGGACCAGTCCCTTCCCTTCATTATTATGTACGGGAGACGATATCAAAGTCAGGCCCTTCCCATCACCATTATGTAAGGGAACCGATATAAAAGTCAGGCTCTTCCCGACACCATTGTGTACAGGCATCGATATCAAAGTTAAATCCTTCACTTCACCATTGTGTACATGCACCGATACAAAAATCTGGCCCTTCCCATCGCCATTGTGTACGAGCATCAATTTATAAAAGTTAGGTCCTTCCCGTCACCATTTTGTACGGGCGCCGATATATAAAATCGGGACCCTTTTTTTCATCATTATGTATGGGTGCCGATATATAAAAGTGAGGCCCTTCCCGTCACTATTGTGTACGAGCATCGATATATAAAAGTCAGGCCCTTCCCGTTACCATTATTTACGGGTGATGATATAAAATTCAGGCCCTTCCCATCACTATTGTGTAAGGGCACCAATATATTTGCATATAATACACCAAACAAGTAAATTCTACATAGATAAAGAATATGAGTCAAAATCTCAGTTTAATCACCCTAATTAACTTATTTTAATTAAGGAAATAAAATCCTGCTTTAATGTCGTTCGATTTCCTTGTTAAAAAATTCTAACTTACTTACCTTATAGTAAAGTAGTTTGATTCACATAACTAACAGTCTTAAATTAATATCTTACTATAGTCTAAGTCCCAATATACATAAATCCATTAATCGACTATACTAAGGTCCCAACACTTAAAATTTTACCCTATATGGTCATCTTAACTTCACACAATCCCTTACCTAGGTACCTTATCATTTTTAGTTGGTTCTAATATCATTTAAAAGTTATATTACCAGGTCTAAAATCTCATAACCCTAGGTTAGAATTTCATCACTGAAATTCAACATAATATAATTAATTCGTGCGTATATAATTTTGGGTTTAACTCTAAATAAATTTTACCTAATTAACGTCTATAAATTAATATAATTACTGGAATCAGAACTATCCCCACTGAGTTACCCTACCTAATAAGAGAATTATCACAAATTAGGTTCCTTAACATCATCCCCCAGTTCACGATTCAAACCTAAGGAAAAAGGAAAGTTGGTATATTTTCAACAAAATGGTGGAAATTTCAGCCCACACGTGAAAATAATCATAAGATATTCACCAAAACTCCAAAAAGTACGCATCTAATGCCCCCGCATTCTTAACTGAATTTAACTAGGACCTTCTTTTTCCCCCAAAAGAAAAATTTATAGATATATTATACCAAAAATAGCCTTGAAGTACCAAATTCGTTTTAGAAACTTTCAACATTGTGTGTTGTTAAGAACACGAACTAAAATATTCACCACAACTCCAAAAATTACGAAACCAATGCCCACACATTTGTTACTTAGTTTAATTGAACTTTTTTTTGTCCGGGAGGCTATAGTCCAAGGTATACCACATTAAAAATGGCTTGGAATTGACTGATTTCCTCTAGAAAGATTTGGCACATTCTAAACCTCCATTAACGGGCTCTTAAGCTCCCAAATCATAACAAAACCCAACAATAATCATATGTGAGTGTGATGACATCAATCCTAATATATAACTAAGGTCTTTAACTTATCCTTACACATATTTTAGGTATATATCCCAATTATCTTCTCAAGAATCCTAGTAGATAAATTGATCTTAATTTAACCCAATTATTGATTAATCCATGAAATTATCAAGGGGATTTCTATCCTCTAACATGAAATATCATAGCCATCTCATAAATTTAGTAAACTTTATTATTAATTGTGATGAACTATCCCGATTGCATAATATATTAAGAACATAATTTTAATCTAATTATGCAATTAACATGATTCTAACGTTATATAAATTATCCAATTCAAATGATTTTAATATTAAATTAAGAATTTCATGAACAATAACATCATAATACAACTTCAATTATAATCTTATATTAAACAAACTTACCTTGATTCGCATAGGTTAAATCCCCATGCCAAGATCTCAATTATTTCAATTCTCCTCTTCATCTTCTCCTCTCCTCTTAGTATTCTCTTACAGACTCTAGAGTTCCCCTCTAATATGAAATATATGGTTTAGCCTAAGCATAACAACCCTTCTATAATGTTCATCATGAAATTAATCTTAGGGACCATATGGAACATAAATAATTCTAGAACTAATCCCAAATAACCAAAAGTCTAGCCCAAGCCATATATCAACCTATGGAATTTAAAACCCAACATTTTAAGGTGTAAATGGACCTTCTGCCCATCTCGAAAGTTGTCTATAAATAATCAGATTAATCATTTGCTTTTGTTAAATAAATATTAATATATTAACATATTTTCGATATAAAATCAATTCCAAATAATACACATAAATTAGTGACATCACCAGTCGCTGCTGATAAATAAAATCAATATAAACTAAATATGAAGAATTTAATTCACTTAAAATTACGGGGTATTGCAAATTTACATTAGAAATTATAACTTGTTCTCTTAGGCACATTTGGCGCGGACAAAATATTAAGATATGTTAAGAGTGATTCCATCGAAATGAAATAAAATTTTGGGTTAATTAGCATTTAATTGCCAAATAACTACTTATTTAATGTTATTTATTTTTACATATAACAAATTCTCGATAATGACATTATCAATGAAATAATTGCATCAACTGGACACATATTTTTATTGATGTGGCAATGCCACATTAATAACAGTGATGATGTCGCATTACCACATTAATATTCCTCAATGACATTTTTTTTGTAAGGTTGTAGGAAAATGCTAATGTGGTGGTGTCACGTCGTCATCGATGATAATCTGGAAGCAACTGGTGCTGAAGTGGAAACAAAATGGAACTAAGTTTTATGTTTAATTGATGTCCCTTTATCTGAGCTAATGTATTAGGAACTGAAAAGTATTTTTGAAAATCTATTTGACTAAATATTTACAGAAAAATAAATAAATAATAGACATTTATATGATATGGGGTTCGCGTAGAATATCTCATTATACCTTAAGGCCCTATTTGATACGCGATAAAATTGAGTGGAATTTGATTCCTTTCGAACAATCCTGAAAAATGTAAGACTACTGTGTTTGGTGCAATGTTAAGTTTATTGGGAATGTGAGCCCCAATGGAATCAAATTACTTCTTTGGTGAGAAAGTGGGTGGAATCAAAATCCATCCAATATAGGTGAAATTCCTACTCTCCCATGGGAATCCTTCCAAGTAATTTTTATGAAGATAAAAACATTTATAAAAATATTAAATTATAAAAACTACTCATAAAATTTATATACTTATTTTGTGAAGACAATTTGGTTATGTCGGTTTGTATTAGATTTAAAGTCATACAAATTTTATTTAGGTATTTTTCTATTCATATAATAATTAATTTGATTAAATCACACTATATTACACACAAATCTACAATAAATCGTTAAATTTGCTAAATATTGGAAAATCTTAAAAATAAACATATTTGAGTTCATACTGCCGAAGCCTCTTATGCTTAGGTTGAGTTGGTTTGAGATGAGATAAAGTGGGGGGAGCTTGACAAATATGTCATGTTTGCATAAAATATGTTCATATTGGCCCTATCAAATAATATTTTCTCGATAGTCATTATTCATACATATAATACATACTAACTATATATATCCTAAGAAAATGATAAGGGTAGAAAGAAATTACACAAAAAATTAAATACACTAATCTGAAAGTGCAATAAAGTGTTGTACGTTGTCTTTGAGTGAGTTGTATACATTAGTCCATTACACCACCACATCAGTTTGTATAACTTTTTGTGCAATTTTTTTACTCATATTATTACTCTATTTTCTACTAGGATCTATTAAATCAAAAATATTTTTTCATGAGCTTAAAAAATCTTCAAATTTATTTAACTACATATTATTATTATTATTATTATTATTATTATTATTATTATTATTATTATTATTATTATTATTATTATTATTATTATTATTATTATTATTATTATTATTATTATCATCATCATCATCATCATTATTATTCTTATTCTTATTATTCTTATTCTTATTCTTCTTCTTCTTCTTCTTCTTCTTCTTCTTCTTCTTCTTCTTCTTCTTATTATTATTATTATTATTATTATTATTATTATTATTATTATGGATGTGCAAAAGAACCAGAAAAATCGATAAATTGAACAAAATCGGGTGCATTTGGTTGAGTTGGTTCATTTTTTTCCCACGACAGTTTGAATTAGTTATAAAAATTATAGATTCTGTAGGTGCAAAAATTCTACAATGAATGTTTCGAAACAATTAAAACCAAACAGAGTACAACAAGTTCCACGACATAAATATCCATGTGGATCGACAATGGCCTACGTCCACGGGGTGTTTTTCCTTTCTTATTACTATGATTTTAAAAATAATAATTATATACCCCCTTTTCCCTAGATAAGATAGGGTAAGAAGAGACGATGTTGTATAAGACTCTAAAACTTGTTGATACAGTTGTGAATTGATCGTGTTGTGTTTTAAATGATGAGATGCCTATAAATTTGAATCAAACTATCAAGAGTTTTCAATCATAATTTTATTTCATCACTTCAACTATTTAAAGCATCAGAGGTTCCTGCAATTTTTTTCACTTGTAAGTTTCCTTATCTTTCATATATTCGATTTTTCTTGCAACGGTCCTCTAATTTCTTCAATTCCGTCGCCTTTTACTTTTGTATTTGAGGAAAATGGTTTATACCATGAACAATGAAACTTCAGGGGAATTTAAGGGTAGATACTCTATTCCTTATTGGGTGACTGTAGATTATGCTGATATACCGACTGATTGTTATAATGTTGAAGGTGGCCATTGGATTCATACTGTCTCGATGGCTGAGGAGGGTATAACGTTTCCCCCTAACTAACTCTTCTTAGAATTTTTTAATTCTTCTTCCATGTGGTTCATACTCAGTGTTCTCCAAACATATGGAGGATTATGAATGGTGTTCCCTGAATAAATAAACTGTACAAAACTTAAAAGGGGATTCCAGAAATCAGATGTTGTTATTCGTGGTTAAAAATGAATGACATCATCTTTTATTTGAAGGCAAGAAATGAAGATAGGTTTTGGTTATCAATCTCCTTGATTCTAACCAGGGATATTAGGGTCAAGGATTCATTGATAGAAATTTGCAATATCCACCCATTTCTGAAGGTGATGAACCATACAGGTTTTTTTTTTGTGCCCTCTCGGAGGAGGAGGATAAGTTAAAAAAAGATTTTTTCTTCAAATTATGTCATTGTTGATTTATGGTTGGATGAAATAAATACTAATACTTATTTTATTGGTTGAGTTCAGTCAAAGAAAAAGGATCCTTCTCATTTCAACAATGAGGAGCTTATTAAGATTTGCAAGTTCAGGAGGCCTTTGGTTCTAAGTGCTAATTTTTGCTTAAGTATACTAACTCTAGGCCCGTGGATTTGATTACGAAGATACTAGTCCCTGCAATTAGTGAGGGATCCTCTAATACTTTCACTTTATATTCTTTTGAGCCTCTAAACGTGAATACCATCCCTACTGCTGAGGAGGATGATACGGTTCCGATAAATAAAAACCTTAATCTTGTGGATAATTATAATCTCCTCACCTCCC
Organism: Sambucus nigra; assembly: GCA_949130495.1. NCBI lineage: Eukaryota > Viridiplantae > Streptophyta > Magnoliopsida > Dipsacales > Adoxaceae > Sambucus > Sambucus nigra. The sequence goes on from OX422219.1 coordinate 417,616,182, forward strand.
CAAAGGCAAAGGTCTCCAAAAGGAAGGAGTTTGAAGGTTCCTCCGAGATCGTTACTCTTATAGATTCTATTGAAAAAAAGAATACAAAGAAGGATAAATACATTCCTTCCTCAATAGTTATTTTTAACACCAATAAGGTGGATGCCCTAATGTGGGGAGGGGCCACCAAACCACGTTGGAGGCCAAGAATCCGCCTTTGGCCCCTGATCTGCTAAGTGGCCCATCCTAGAGCTATACCGAGAGCAGGTCGATAGGTTGATGTTCGATCAGTTTCTTTATCACGTCCGATAAGCTTTGGTAACTTTGATAGATTTTAGTTCGATTGCTTCCTTATTTTGGTCCTTATGTTAACTTTTATTTTTATTGTCTTTGAAGTTTGTGGTGGACTTTATTAATCTTGAGAGAGGTGCTAAACATGTCAAGACTAATGATGACCGGATTAAGGACTTGGACAAGTCTAAAGAGTCTCTGGTCGCTTCCAAAAAGGTGTACGATGATGAGAATAAGTCCATCGACTTGGAGGTATATCCATGTTGTAGACAAATCTTGATAAGTTGAAGATATAGCATGACACGCTGAATACAACTGATGAATATCATCCTTGTATATGGCAGTGGCAAACAATGACGCATTTGATCAAGGGTACATGGAGGCCTTTGACCAGGCTAAGAAATAACTGGATTTCATTCAAAATTCAAATTTAAAAAAATGATGGTATGCATCCCTAGTCTAGGACAATGTCCCTTCCGAATTCGAGTTTTTGGGGAAGCATGATCTAACTTCTCCATCAAGGGAGGAAGAAGGAGATAAGGCCTTAGGCAACGTCCAAGAAAATTCCATGGGCAACCAAGAGATGACGGATGTCGATCAAGGTAAATCCCCCAAACCCTAATAGCAGGTGAAGGAAAAATAAGGCCAAATCTAATTAGGATTAGCATAGCCCCCAAATATCCTTGTATTCTTATGCTTTTGAGCATTTGCGAAGTCTTACCCAAATTTTTGATCTAATAAAATATCCTCAACGTTTGAAATCTTCTCTTCTATCAATGAATTCTTTTCTTTTGATTCTCGTGTCTTGAAAATAGGGCTGTAGAGGTCCCAACTTCTCCAAAGACTTATGATCAGTATCTAGTACTTGATCGGGAAACAAGTTCGTTGCATTTTTCTCTCCGTTATGCAAGCTCTTCAAAAAATGAGAAGCACTTTTGAGGATCAATCTTATTTGTCCGTTGGTCTGAAGAGTGAAGTTAGGGATGTCAGTGATATTACGGAGCTATTGTGGAATGAAAATAATTCTCTAAGGGAGAAGCTCAAAAAAGTTGAGGAAAATTCTAAGAGAGATGCTGTGATCAAGTTGGGCCTTGGTCGTGAAATAATAAAGTTAAAGTATCTCTTTAAAATGGGTCCTTGTGCAGTTTGGCCCTCTAGTTATGATGATGGATAGGTGGATTCCTCCATTAAGCTGCACAAATCCAAGCAAGTGTCGTATAAGCATGGTTAGCTGAACGCACTGGTTATTATAAAGGTACCCAAATATTTCTAGCTTTAGTACTGGTACCAAGTGGAGTTCCCTACTTACCGTCACCCTCCATTTAAAAGCGATGGAAGTTGGATCCCTCTTTATGCTTTTCCTCTTAAGTTGGCAAAAGATTAATTATCGGCACATGATAGTGACGATGAGTTTAGGCCAAACCCAGATGATAGACGAAGAGTTACAATTGCCGAGATGATAACTCGTTTGAGATGAATGCTTTAGGCTAGGACTGTATATGTTCATTTTCTAATTCTTTTAGTGTAATTTTTTGTAAAATGAATGTTGTATGAAATTTTTGGTTAATTATATGTTTCGTATTTTCCTTTATTTTATGCCTTGCATATTTATATTATTTGTTTTACCTTTTAGATTGTGTTTCCCCACATCCTTAGGCCTCGGTCAAACTCTAGCAAAAATACACCTAGTTATAGAGTCGTCCATCCGTTTAGGATTTTTAGCCGACTAAAGTTGGGACTCTTAGTGTCCAGGGATCCCCCTTAGGTTTTTTGCTTTCTTGGGAAATTCTTGATGCTTTCATGTTTTCTACGATGAAAACATATAACGTCGATGTTTTGATTAGGTGTAATCATATTGAGGCATTCATTCCAATGACCAGGCTCTGATTGGACATAATAATAATTCATAATTAAAAGGAATTGGTCTAACATTTGTAAGAATAATGAAGATAATCTCATTAATTAAACTTAGAGTATTCTAAGAAAAAAAGACAAACAAACTTGAAATAAAGCTATGAAATTTGTGAGAAATAAACTTATTAGGAATAAGCTTTCCTAAGGTTGGTCGTATTCCAGCCCCTTGATATCTCCCCGACCTCAATTATTTCCAAATGGTAGGCTCCATGGAGATCATATCTAATGAATTTGAATGGTTCATCCCAATTAGGACCTAACTTGCAATTTAAAGGCTTCTTTGCACTGCCAGGCACTTTCCTGAGGAAAGGGTCTCCAACCTGGAACCTTCTTTGGTTAATGCCTTAGTTATATTTCTTGATCAACTGTTGTTGGTAGGAAGCTAAATTGATTAAGTATTATTCCCTACGTTTATCGTCTAGGTCGAACTTGGTCTTGTGATTTATCCATTCAAGTATTATTTGGTAACTATAGTTTTCATGGTTGGCAAGACAGCTTCTAAGGGGATATTAACCACCATCCTTTAGGCTAAAGCGAAGGATGTTTCCCTAGTCAACCTTCTGGGTGTAGTACGGTATGCCCAAATGATGTGGGGATGATCATCTACCTAAGAAATTTTGCCTTCTCCAATCTCTTCCTTATTCTATCCAGCACTGCCTTATTGAAAGCCTCGATCTTCTCTTTGCTCCGAGGGTAGGCCACTGAGCTGAAGTGGTGCTTGATGTTAGGGGTGCACACGGTTCGGTTTGGGTCGGTTTTAAGACTAATCTGAGAACCGAACTGAGATGGGTCAGTTCTAAATTTTTGGAACCAGAATAGAACCGACAGTTATGCAGAACCGAACTAAACCGAACCAATGGTTCCTGAATCGGATTGGATCGATTTTTGATTCCAAAGTCATATTTCAAACTTAGTGAAATCTTAAGATTAATGTATTTCATAAATAATTTTATTAATCTCAAAATTAATTTTGATCCTTAATAACATAAGTTAGAAACTCAGGTAATTACAAAAATATAAATTACAAGTGTTAAATATATAAAATAAATATATATGTAATTATAAATCGGTTCGGTCCCGGATTGGTTCGGTTCGGATTGATTTTCGGGTCGGATTGGTTTTTTTCCCTGGAACCGAGAACGGAACAGAAGTATCAATTTTTTTTGAGAATCGGAATCGAACCATTGAGCAAAAAAATTGATCCAAACCGAATCAATGCAGTCGGTTTGGTTCGGTTTATCAGATTTTCGGTTTCGTTGTGGACCCCTACTTGATGTTGTGGTTGTCGTAGGAGTTTTGAATCAACCCACTTTAGAATTGCATCCCATTATCGGTGATGATTGTACTCATAATGCCAAAATGAGTCACGGTGTTCTTCCACATGAATATGATCATATCAGTATCTCTAATGTTTGCAAATGGTTCCACTTCATGAAATAGTCTATGCTGACCAAGGTATACTTGTGATTTCCTAGTGCTGTAGGTAGTTGGCCCATGATGTCCAAACCGCACTGAAAGAATGACCATGGTCTAGTTAATGACTTTAAGCCGTTAGACGTCTGGTGATGTATGGGCAAGAAATTTTGACTCTTCTCGCATCTTCTGACATTGAAGACTACATCTTTCTTCATATACGACCAACAGTATCCTTCCTTGATTTCTCTAAAAGCCACATATCTGCCTCCTGCATGGCTTCCACAAATACCGTTATGAAGTTCACATGACTTGATCGACATCATTTGGGTGCATGCATTGAAGGTAGGGACCTGTGACATCTAGTAATATTTAATAATTAGGTTGATTAAGTCTATTTATTAAATAAAACAATATGTTAATTCAATTTAAATATCATCCTTAGCATGAAATAAGATTCAATGAATAAGTATATATCAAAGAAGAGAACGATATGAGAAATCTTCAATAATCATATAATATGGATAGAATCAATCACCATCACTAAGTAAAGTAAAAATTGTGTGACAGGAACTAGTATATGCCGAATTTCCAAAACTCACATTGTCTATAAATCTGAGTACAAATGTTAGGAATACACTAAACCTTGCATCCCTCAAATGTGTAAAAGAAATAAAACTAAAATTAGTTCAACACCTACATCTCCAAAACTTGTTAGCGACTAGAATGAAAGACTATGTACTCGAGTGAGAAACTTGGTCTGGTACGTTGGAGCACGTAAAATAACGCGACGCGTTCGGCCCACCGTAACAAGATAATACCTACGCACTCAAGTAGTAAAACTGTCAATCATGAGAATAAATAATAATTCTATAATTATTAAATTAATTGTTATACCCCACCTTTACTGGTCCATATTCCTTTAAACTATGTATTTAACAATAATATTTAAAATCCTCATACTTATCATATTGGCAGAGACAACTAGTAAATATAATTTTCACTATATCAATAGTTTAGATGTATCCCAAATGGCCATGTATATGTATGCACATATATATATATATATATATATATATATATGTATAGGTGTGTGTGTGTGTGTGTGTGTATAATTCTGTTTGTTGAGGGGTCTCATAATGCATAACGTGCCTCACAAATATATATAATTAATTTAAATATTTCATTTATAAATAAGGACCATGAGCGTATCTAAGACCTAAGGCATTCTAAAATGCACAACAACATTTTTAAATATCCTTGGATGAAGAGTTGTCCATGTGGACAAACAATAATCTTCAAAAACTATCAATGTTGGCTAAACTAGAAATCGACTGTAACCTATGTAGAGAAAAATGCTCAAAATCCATGAATCATTGTTTCGGTTTCAAAAATTAAAAAACTTAAAAAATATATTCCTCCTAACCTTTTCACCTTGTATCTTCTCATATAATGAATGAAATAAGATTTCCTCCCTTCATATCAATTGTCAAGTACCATTATGAATGGGTTATATATCTGATTTGCCCTAAATGTACCTGACAACTCAGAGACATCAACCTCAGCATACTAGAGGGCCGAGGTAACAAAGGTTCCTGACTAGCTACCAACACTCTCGTCTTACATAAGGTCGGCCATGGCTGACATTACAAGTCACCTCATTGTCGGGCAACATCAGAGATCACATCTACCTAGTTCATTAACCTCGACTGGGACTGAGCCGAGGTAGCAAGGACCACCACCATCGTGATCAACCTCGGGTGGGAGTCAGCTGACGTTCTAGCTACTCCAACATAACCTCGGCCCAGGCCGACGTTATAAATCCACATGACTTAACTCGGCTTTCTTACTGAGCCGAAGATCATCAAGAATAACCTCGGATTGAGCAGCATCCAGACTTCACCAACCCCAGGCCGAGGTTGTTATCAATCGAAGACAGCCGAGCATTGACAAGCATATGTAAAGATAGGAACACGCGTACAAAATCAGTTGTAACCGAATCAATCCCCCTCACGTGGGGGAATATTTGTTCATCATTCTCTATATGTGACAGTGACAGATCTCTTCATTAGATTGGCTAGATCAACACACACATGCTCATTGTATGCATGGGGGTACATTACACCCCCACACTATATATACTTGTCTTCTCCTACCTTGGTGGGAGAGAATGAGAACCCTAGCTGAAACTCTGTCAAATTACATAGTAGAGAGAGAAAGTTGGAGAGATTGTATCTATGGCCGTTAGTGCCTTACTTTAGTGACCTTACTCACTCACTTGCACAGTGGACATAGGCCTAATTAGCTGAATCACTTATATATATTAATGTCATCCTCTTATCCTCATCTCAATCTCTTATATTTAGTATATAATTGAGCTACCATTGTTATCACTGATTTGAGCTTACAAACACCTTGAAGGGTGGTGTTATTGATGTCGTGACGATACTCCAGCAAGAAGAGACGATGACTTAGATGGCGATGATGAAGACGATCCATACCTCCCACCAAAAGACGACAATGCCCCAGTGAATAGGGTATGTATGATCTCCTTCGGTGTTAACACCATATGCGGAGGACTCGCAGGGGGTGGCTCTGAAGTGGCTGACCGAAAAGCTCATGTAGCAGAGGCCAAGTCAGTGGAAAAAGTAGAGGTGGTAAATCTGGCATCTTTAGAGGCCAAGGAGAAGAGAAAGAAAGTGGATATGGACACTCTTATAGTCGGGTTCTCCCGACTCGACTTCAAAGGAATCTTAGCTCCGCATGATGATCCTTTTGTAATTACAACATAAGTGCATGGATGCGAGGTACAGAGAATCCTTGTAAATGGGGGAAGTTCAGCAGATATGATGTTCTGGCCTTGTTTCAAAAGCCTAGGCCTTAGCAGAGGTAGGCTGGTACCCTATTATCATCCGTTAATGGGCTTCAGCGGCGAGAAAGTCCATCCATTGGGCATGTATGAGATGGACGTGCGAATGGGAGATGAGTGGCTTAAGAGGTTGAATCGAAAGATCAATTTTTTTGTTATGGACGAAAATGTCTTCTCGGCCTATAACCTCATCATAGGAAGAGTAGACCTTAAAGAGTTTGAGGCTGTGCCGTCAATGGTCCACCAGATGCTAAAATTCCCGACCCCCTATGGGGTAAGGGAAGTGTAGGTTGGCCAGACCATATCACGAGAATGCTACTTCAACTCAACTGAAGAGAGATAGGCCGATAAGAGTGCAACCACCACGTATAACATTGATACACTTGACCCTAGAGATTAAATAAAGTTGAAGAAAGGAGAGGCCGCGGAAGAGGTAGAATCCATCGTCCTCAATGAGGACGAACCGGAAAAATTCATCCAGGTTGGTAAGGCCTTAAAAGAGGAGATCAAGGAAGAGCTGATAATTTTTTTGAGGAAGAGGCAGAGTGTCTTCTCTTGGAGGCATGCGGACATGCCTGGAATCGACCCGGAGGTTATGTGCCACAAACTCAACGTAGCAGAAGGTGGTAACACAATTAAATAAAGACGAAGACTTTACTCTAGGGAGAAGTATGACGTTATGAGAGAAGAGGTCAGAAAGTTGGAAGAGGCAGAATTCATCAGGGAGGTTATATACCCAGAGTGGTTATTAAACGCCGTCATTGTGCCCAAAGCCAATGGAAAATGGAGGATGTGCATAGATTTCACCGACCTGAAAAAGTCTTGTCCTAAAGACAGTTATCCCTTACCCCGGATCGATCAGATGGTAGATCCCACGATAGGGCATGAGCTCATGAGATTCATGGACACGTATTCAGGCTATAACTAGATCTTCATGGATGCTAAAGACTCAGATAAGACAACCTTCATCATTGACAAGGGGACATATTGCTATAAGGTTATGCCATTCGGCTTGAAAAATTCAAGGGTAACGTATTAACGTCTTATAAATAAGATGTTTGAAAATCAAATCGGCAAGACTATGGAGGTGTATTTAGACGATATGTTGACGAAGAGCTTAAAGGCATGCACACACGTGGCAGACCTAGAGACCTTCGATACCATGGACATGTACAAAATGAAACTCAACCCCGCAAAATGCGTCTTCAGGGTAGGAGCTGGAAAATTTCTTGGATTCATTATCAATCAGAGGGGGATAGAGGCAAACCTTGAGAAGATCAAGGCTTTGCTCAACATGAAGACATCAAGAAGTATCAAGGACGTTCAAAGGCTCCCTGTAAGAGTAGCTTCACTCAACAGATTTGTTTCCAGGGCGACGGACAAGTGTCTTACATTTTTTAAGGTGCTTAGAAAGGCCTTAGAATGGGGTAAAGAGTGTGATGAGGCTTTTAATCAGCTCAAGTCCTACCTCGGATCTCCCCTGCTCTTATCTCGACCCATAGTGGGAGAGATGGGCAGTCTCTGAGTCAGCTATAAGTGCAGCCATAATACGGTAAGATGTTAGGGTGCAAAGGCCTGTGTATTTTAATAGTAAGGACCTTCAGGGGTCTGAACAAAACTATCCTCAAATGGATAAAATGGCCTACGCTTTGATACATGCTTCCAGGAAGATGAAGCCCTACTTGCAAGCACACTCTATGGTTATCCTCACTAACTCCCCCCTTAGACAAGTCCTCCACAATCCTGAGAAGTCAGGTAGGTTGATGATGTGGGCCATTGAGTTGGGAGAGTATGACCTTACTTATCAACCCAGGGTGGCCATTTAACGGTAGACACTTGCATATTTTGTTGCTGAGTTCACGTGGGAAGAGACTGAAGTTGAGAACAATCCAGTGATCGCAGAGGGATCAAATAGTATTATCTTTCGAGAATCGAAAGATGTTATGTCCAGCAGAGTCAGAAATGGAGTGGCAGAGAATGAGGAAGATAAATACCTCTTCAAGCAAGGAACCCTGTCAGAGGGTAGCTTCTCGTCGAGTGAAGACGTTTGGAACCTCTACGTTGATGGGTCTTCTTATGAAAGTGGAAGAGGTGCAGGGCTGATACTCTCAGCTCCGGATGGTACCAATGATGAATATGCACTAAGGTTACTTAAAGGCATCAAATAACGAGTCAGAATATGAGGCCATGATTGCAGGCCTCTCCTTTGCAAAGACCCTTAGGGTTGGTCGACTCCTACTTCACAATGACTCGAGGTTAGTTATTAACCAAGTGTTTGGAGTTTATGAGGCCAAAGATTAAAGGATGGCTAGATACCTGAAGAGGGTAAGAATGGTGCTAGAAAGTTTCAAAGAGGTAAAGATGAAGAGGATACCTCGATAAAACAACAGCCACGCAGATGCACTAGCAAGGTTGGCTTTAGCAATAAGGACTGATATCAGGAGGATAGTACCAGTCGAGATCCTGCTCAAATTGACCATTAAGGAAGAGGAGGTTGTTATCCCTTGCCTTAACTTGAACCTATGGGACTCATGGATGGACCCCCTCATCAGATATATCAAAGAGGGAGAACTGTCGGAATCAAATCTATAGTGGAGGAAACTGAGGTACCGAGGTGCAAAGTTCTCAATAATAGGAGATATCCTATATAAGAAAGGATTCATGTTACCCCTCCTCAGATGCGTTCATCCCACAGAGGTTTACCTTGTCCTATAGGACGTACACGAAGGTTCTTGCTCCAGTCACATAGGAGGAAGACCTTTGGCTAAGAGGATTATCACTCACGGATACTTGTGGCCGACCTTGGATAAGGATGCTGCAGCCTATGTGAAGAGGTGTGACAAATGCCAAAGATTATCCACTATCCCCCATAAACCTCATCAACCTATGATGTCAATCAGTTCCCCTTATCCATTCATAGTATAGGGGATTGACTTGGTGGGTCCTTTACCGAGGGCTGCGAATAATTACCTATTTTTGATAGTAGCGATTGACTACTTCTCCAAGTGGGTGGAGGCCGAGCCGATGATTATGATCATAGAACAAAAGACCTTCTAGTTTATCTGGAAGAGCATCATATGCAGACATGGCCTCCCTAACATCCTCATCTCAGACAACGGAACTCAGTTTAAAAATTCTTCCTTAGAGAAGTATTGTGTGAGAGTTGGTATCAAGCAATTTTTCTCTTCTCCTGGCCGACCTCAGGCAAACAGTCAGACCGAAGTCACAAACAGAAAAATCCTTGATGGGATTAAGAAGAGGTTAGAAGAAGCAAAGGGAAGATGGACTGAAGAGGTTTATGCCGTGTTATGGGCCTACAGAACAACGGTTAGGACACCAACGGGGGAACCCCATTTATGTTAGCACATGGCTCAGAAGTCATCATACCAACAGAGGTAGGACTCCCCACTCACAGGGTTCAGACCTATGACCCTGAGAAGAATGGGGAGGAGAGAAGACTTGACTTAGATTTGATTGAGGAAAGAAGGGAAGACGCTGAGATCAGACAGGCAGCTTACCAACAGAGAACAATAAAGTTCTACAATCAAAGGGTAAAATCAAGACCCATAGCCGTAGGAGACTTAATGCTGAAGAAGACGTTGCAGAAGGCAAACAACCTTCACCCAAATTGGCATAGCCCTTACAAAGTGGTCGAGGAGGTTATACCCGGGACCTACAGGCTGGAAAACCTTGAAAGGGAACCTTTCTCCAATCCATGGAATGCTGATCATCTAAAAAAGTATTACATATGATGTTGCAATGATTCTTATGTAAATGAATCATCTTATGGAGAGATTATTAATGAGAAGATCAGTTCCTATGATAATTCTTGCAAAGTTCTCCTCAGAGAATAGTGTAGCACAGAAGATAGAATTACAAGTCAAAAGCTAATAAAAAATGTGTTACAGATAAGAGCTTCACAAAATACAGCCTAAGTGTCTGCAATATCGGGGTTAGTGGCAATGCCCCCACTTCCTTGGCCGATGTTGGTCACTTATACCCCATCGTCCTGAGGATTAATGCCTTCAGTCCTTGTTTCTTCTGGTTGAAGAGTCCCGGCAGGCGCATCACCTCCTTCCTCCTCGACCTCTTGTAAGGCCTGGGCAAACCGAGGATCAGTATAGCCCAGACCAATGAATTTCGAGGCTGCCAAGCACCCTGGCTCCTTCTATTTTGTTGCAGCCCATTTTCCAGTGGCCTTAACACCCCTTTCGAGGTAATCAAAGCTAAAGATGACGAATTCGTCAGAGACCTTATAGTCCTCAAAGATCTTCTCTGAGGCGTCATCCAGAGGAGCCTTCACAGTGACATCGACCTTGTATTGGAGAGAGTCGGCCTGGGTCTTCAGAGCAGAGTTGTGACCCTTCTTAAGCTTGCCCATGTCCTTCTCCAACTGCTTAATGTTAGCTTCAGAATTCTCTAAGGAAGCCTTCAGACTCTCCACTTCAGCGTTCAGAGCGACCTCTATCTTCTGGGCATCTCTGCCCTTCTCAATCAGAGGGAGCTTCCTCAGGGTCCAGTCAACGAACTGGTGCATGGTGAGGAGACCCTACAAAACATGTTCAGGAGTATCAGTTGAAGATTTGATATAATTCAAAGCCGATATTACAGTTCAACATAAATAATAAAAGTCTTACCTGAATAGATCGGTAGAGAGCGAACTTGGCTAGCAGAGGAGTGTCCATAGAACGGCAAAATCGCTTGTCGGCGTCGGTCATTACGAAGCCGATGGCGTCCAAGGCCTTTAAACTGTGGCCAATAAGGCTGTCGTAGATCTTCAACTGCTCTAGACGAGCAACTAACACATCCTCAGAGGAGATGGGGATTGCGCGATTCCCCTTGGAGGTTTTCTTCTTCTACCTCTGATCCTTAGGGACAGGGTCATTGGACTTCCTTTTCTTCGAGGCATCGACCCTTGAAGTGGTAGGGGGAGGAGGAGGCGCATTCGGGCCAACTTTCTTAACTAGTTTTGTAAGGATGGGGACTACAATTTCCCAAATACCGTCTGATATTCCTTCCGGGTGCTCTACAAAAATAAAGGTCTGAGTTAAAAGATCAGAGATGTAACAAAATCAGAGGTACAACTTATTGAAAAAAATAAAGTAAATTACGAATCTCGGTCAAGGGACTCCCCCCAAGGCCAGTCTTAGAGAGGTAGTAGGGGGTCATCAAATGATCGTACTTGACTAGAAGACCATGCTCCCCCTGATCTTGAAGGTCTTTGACCTTCTGAAAGTTATTCTGAATTAATCCAAGGTCGGCCCTGACATCCATTGACACCTTGCCCCACCTCAGAGGTATTCTCGACTTTAAAGATGAAGAGGGGGCACATGCACCAAATTCCCATGCCCCTGAGGCGAAGAAGTATCATGGTTTCCAGTTATGGTTCGAAGTCTGGGTAACCAGCAACATCTTCTTAGTAGACTTTCGAGCTAGAAAATGGTAGTAACTCGGATGATTCCTAGCTGAGGAGGGCACGTAACACCCTGCGAAGACCTGGACGGGAAGGTATGAATGATGGACTGCCATCCATAAGACGAAAGCCCCAATCATCACCCTCTAGGCATTGGGGGAGATTTAGGAAGGAGCCAAGTTAATATAAGATAATATGGCCCTTATTATTGGATGAATGGGGAGACGAAATCCTAACTTAAACATCTGCTCGTACAGGCAGACCTCGCCATCTTGGCCACTAAAGTCCCTCTCATCCCTCAGAGGCCTCCTAAGTTTTATGGAGGGTCCTATTGAATAAAGAATCCTGAAGGCTAGGAGGTTGAGTTCGATGATAATGCTCTCTATCTCAGCTGCCTCTGAGGTGTCAACATCGCTTTCGCTACCATCATCCTCATCCCGAGCAATGTTGACTTGGGTAGGTGAGGGAGCACCATAAGGGAACCTCTGAGTGAACTCACCCATGTGGTGATTGACAGGGGAATAGCATCAAGGATTGGGGGAATAGCCACACTCAGCCCCACAACTTCCACGTCAGAGGAAGTTTGAAATGTGTTACCGTCGTTATGCGACGAGGCTCGATTTTGGACCTCTGCCTGTTTAGGGACCTGATCCTGCCTAATGGAGAAGTCCATCACCTCCTGGAATGAGTCAACAGACATGGGGTCTGAGGTGGATAACTCAGACTCAAACATTGGAGTGGGTTCCAACGGAGACTCCTCTAGCTCAACTGGGTCTTCTGGCTCAGGGTATATCACCCTCAGAGGGTGTGGAAAGATTGTTCTGAGAGGGAAAGCCTCTGCCCTACGAGCTTCCTCTTGGGCTCGTTCTATTTGCTTAATCATGTCTAAGGTTTCCTCCCTAAGAGAAGGGAATTCCTCTAAGAGTTGATAAAGGGGTCTGAGCATAGAAGGACGAACTTACACTTGAAGACTCAAATAAAAACCAAACAGGCTGACCCAATCTAAACTAAGGATAAAACTTAGTTTCTGAAAGAGTTCAAATCAAGAACAGTCAAGAATTAAGTTCACCAAAAAACTCAAAGAATCGCCAAAAAACTCAAGATAGTATCAGAAAATGCAAGAAATGAAAAAACAAGGATGAAAAATGGCAAAGGAAAGGTAATAAGCGACACCTGACAAGATACGAGGTGAAGAAGGAGAAGATTGATAACAAAAATCCACAAAATGCACCTTCTATCAAGCCTTGGAAGAGAGAGAGAGAATGAAGAAGGTTTAGGCGAGGGAAATGGAAGGAAATGAGGAAGAAAGAGAAAGAAAAGGGTTTTAACCCTCAAATCTGATTGCACACGTCCCAAGACCCATTATTACCTTTGGAGCCCAAAGGACAATCAGCATCCTTGCACTTGTTAGGCACGCTACCCACTTCAATTCTTAACACTTGGCAAAGAGATATTTGCACACCAGGAAGAATGGCCTCAGCCTTATAAATACCTCTCAATCACTTACTCACATAGGTAACTAAGGGCAAGGGGTGATTGATATGCCCTAAATGTACCTGAAAACTTAGAGACATCAACCTCGGCATATTAGAGGGTCGAGGTAACAAAGGTTCCTGACTGGATACCAACATTCTCGTCCTACATAAGGTCGGCCATGGCTGACATTACTAATCACCTCATTATCGGGCAACATCAGAGATCACATCTACCTCGTTCATCAACCTCGGTTGGGAATGACCCGAGGTAGAAAGGACCACCACCATCGTGATCAACCTCGGGTGGGAGTCAGCCGACGTTCCAGCTACACCAACATAACCTCGGCCCAGGCCGATGTTATAACTCCACATGACTTAACTCAGCTTTCCTACTGAGCCTAAGATCATCATGAATAACCTCGAATTGAGCAGCATCCAGACTTCACTAACCCCAAGCCGAGCTTGGTATCAATCGAAGACAGCCGAGCATTGACAAGCATATGTAAAGATAGGAACACGTGTACAAAATCAGTTGTAACCGTGTCAATCCCCCTCACGTGGGGGAATATTTCATCATCATTCTCTATATGTGACAGTGACAGATGTCTTCATTAGATTGGCTATATCAACACACACATGCTCATTGTATGCATGGGGGAACATTACACCCCCCACACTATATATACTTGTCTTCTCCTACCTTGGTGGGAGAGAATGAGAACCCTAGTTGAAACTCTGTCAAATTACATAGTAGAGAGAGAAAGCTTGAGAGATTGTATCTATGGCCGTTAGTGCCTTACTTTAGTGACCTTACTCACTCACTTGCACAGTGGACATAGGCCTAATTGGCTGAACCATTTATATATATTGATGTCATCCTCTTGTCCTCATCTCAATCTCTTATATTTATTATATACTTGAGCTTCCATTGTTATCACTGATTTGAGCTTACAAACCTTGAAGGGTGGTGTTATTGATGTCGTGATGATACTCCAGCAAGAAGAGACGATGATTCGGATGGCAATGATGAAGACGATCCAAACCTCCCACCAAAAGAAGATAATGCCCCAGTGAATAGGGTAGGTATGATCTCCTTCGGTGTTAACACCATATGCGGAGGACTCGCATGGGGTGGCTCTGAAGTGGCTGACCGAAAAGCTCATGTGGCAGAGGCTAAGTCAGTGGAAAAAGTAGAGGTGGTAAATTTGGCTTCTTTAGAGGCCAAGCAGAAGAGAAAGAAAGTGGATATGGACACTCTTATAGTCGGGTTCTCCCGACTCGACTTCAAAGGAATCTTAGCTCCGCATGATGATCCTTTTGTAATTACAACAAGAGTGCATGGATGCGAGGTACAGAGAATCCTTGTAAATGGGGGAAGTTCAGCAGATGTGATGTTCGGGCCTTATTTCAAAAGCCCAGGCCTTAGCAGAGGTAGGCTGGTACCCTATCATCATCCGTTAATGGGCTTTAGCGGCGAAAAAGTCCATCCATTGGGCATGTATGAGATGGACGTGCGAATGGCAGATGAGTGGCCTAAGAGGTTGAACCGAAAGATCAATTTTTTCGTTATGGACGAAAATGTCTTCTCGTCCCATAACCTCATCATAGGAAGAGTAGACCTTAAGGAGTTTGAGGCTGTGCCGACAACGGTCCACCAGATGCTAAAATTCCCGACCCTCTATGGGGTAGGGGAAGTGTAGGTTGACCAGACCAAAGCACGAGAATGCTACTTCAACTCAACTGAAGAGAGAGAGGCCCATAAGAGAGAAACCACCACGTATAACATTGATACACTTGACCCTAGAGATGAAACAAAGTTGAAGAAAGGAGAGGCCGCGGAAGAGGTAGAATCCATCGTCCTCAATGAGGACGAACCGAAAAAATTCATCCAGGTTGGTAAGGCCTTAAAAGAGGAGATCAAGGAAGAGCTGATAATTTTTTTGTGGAAGAGGCAGAGTGTCTTCGCTTGGAGCCACGCGAACATGCCTGGCATCGACCCGGAGGTTATGTGCCATAAACTTAACTTAGCAGAAGGTGCTAAGATAATTAAACAAATACGAAGAGTTTACTCTAGGGAGAAGTATGGCGTTATCAGAGAATAGGTCAGAAAGTTGGAAAAGGCAGAATTCATCAGGGAGGTTATATACCCAGAGTGGTTATCAAACGCCGTCATTGTGCCCAAAGCCAGTGGAAAATGGAGGATGTGCATAGATTTCACCGACCTGAACAAGTCTTGTCCTGAAGACAGTTATCCCTTACCTCGGATCGATCATATGGTAGATGCCACAACAGGGCATGAGCTCATAAGATTCATGGACGCGTATTCAGGCTATAACCAGATCTTCATGGATGCTAAAGACTCAAATAAAACAACCTTCATCACTGACAAGGGGACATATTGCTATAAGGTTATGCCCTTTGGCTTGAAAAATTCAAGGGCAATGTATCAACATCTTGTAAATAAGATGTTTGAAAATCAAATCGGCAAGACTATGGAGGTGTATATCGACGATATGTTGATGAAGAGCTTAAAGGCATGCACACACGTGGCAGACCTAGAAAAGACCTTCGATACCATGGACATGTACAAAATGAAACTCAACCCCATGAAATGCATCTTTAGGGTAGGAGCTGGAAAATTTCTTGGATTCATTATCAATCAGAGGGGGATAGAGGTGAACCCTGAGAAGATCAAGGCTTTGCTCAACATGAAGACACCAAGAAGTATCAAGGACGTTCAAAGGCTCACTGGAAGAGTAGCTGCACTCAACAGATTTATTTCCAGGGTGATGGACAAGTGTCTTCCATTCTTTAAGGTTCTTAGATAGGCCTTTGAATGGGACAAAGAGTGTGATGAGGCTTTTAATCAGCTCAAGTCCTACCTCGGATCTCCCCTGGTCTTATCTCGACCCATAGTGGGAGAGATGGGTAGTCTCTGAGTCAGATATAAGTGCAGCCATAGTACGGTAAGATGTTGGGGTGCAAAGGCCTGCGTACTTTAATAGTAAGGCCCTTCAGGGGTCTGAACAAAACTATCCTCGAATGGAGAAATTAGCCTTCGCTTTGATACATGCTTCCAGAAAGATGAAGCCCTACTTGCAAGCACACTCTATGGTTATCCTCACTAACTCCCCACTTAGACAAGTCCTCCACAAGCCTGATAAGTCAGACAGGTTGATGATGTGGGCCATTGATTTGGGATATTATGACTTTACTTATCAACCCAGGGTGGCCATTTAACGGTAGGCCATTGCAGATTTTATTGCTGAGTTCATGTGGGAAGAGACTGAAGTTGAGAACAATCCAGTGATCGCAGAGGGATCAAATAGTAACATCCTTCGAGAATCGAAAGAGGTTGTGTCAAGCAAAGTCAGAAATGGAGTGGCAGAGAATGAGGAAGATAAATACCTCTTCAAGCAAGGAACCCTGTCAGAGGGTAGCTTCTCGTCGAGTGAAGACGTTTGGAACCTCTACGTTGATGGGTCTTCTTATGAAAGTAGAAAAGGTGCAGGGCTGATACTCTCAGCTCCGTATGGTACCAACGATGAATATGAACTAAGGTTACTTCAAGGCATCAAATAACGAGTCAGAATATGAGGCCATGATTACAGGCCTCTCCTTTGCAAAGACCCTTAGGGTTGGTCGACTCCTACTTCACAATGACTCGAGGTTAGTTATCAACCAAGTGTTTGTAGTTTATGAGGCCAAAGATTAAAGGATGGCTAGATACCTGAAGAGGGTAAGAATGATGCTAGAAAGTTTCAAAGAGGTAAAGATGAAGAGGATACCTCGACAAAACAACAGCCACGCAGATGCACTAGCAAGGTTGGCTTCAGCAATAAGGACTGACATCAAGAGGACAGTACTAGTCGAGATCCTGCTCAAATCGACCATTAAGGAAGAGGAGGTTGTCATACCTTGCCTTAACTTGAACCTAGGGGACTCATGGATGGACCCCCTCATCAGATATATCAAAGAGGGGGAACTGTCAGAATCAAATCTAGAGAGGAGGAAACTGAGGTACCGAGATGTAAAGTTCTCAATAATAGGAGATGTCCTATATAAGAAAGGATTCACGTTACCCCTCCTCAGATGTGTTCATCCCACAAAGGTTTCCCTTGTCCTATAGGACGTACACGAGGGTTCTTTCTCCAGTCACATAGGAGGAAGACCTTTGAATGATGGCAAGGTTTTCGCATCGGTTGGATAATTTTTAAAGACTAATAGTTCTTTTCAAGTCACTTAAATAAAGATTGAGGGTATATAAACATTGACTACATGTCATTTGAGTTTGGGTCTAGGATAGAGGCTTTTAAGTGTGATTGTCTAAAAAGTATAATTTATATTTTCTTTAACTTTGACTGTACCTATGCCCACGTGGTTTATAAATTTGCATCCACTGAAGAACATGTCAAGAATTAATACGGATTATGAATATATATGAGCTTTATTATCGAAGTTAGAATGTATTCCATAAGCTAACAATGGTATACTCTTACATTACTAGAAAAAAATTGGTAAATGAACTAGGTTGAGGTTGTTTAAAGGATATATAATGTTTATTTAAGCCTAATTAAATTGTTTATACCCAATAACAACTTATCAAATACAAATTTAAAATTCAATTTTTTGATATATGAAATTACAAAGTTTTTTTCACTAATTCAACATTCTAAACCAAATAGCACCAATCTTACGAACCACTTAGACCTTTGTTTGTGTAACACCCCATAAATTTAAGGATCTTTAATTTAATTATTTCGCTAAAAAAATAATTTATTTTATTGGGAGAAATTAAATTTATAATTTGGAGAATTTTTAAATTAGAGGATCTATTTAATTGGGTTAATTAAGATTTAATTATTCGAAGTATATTTGTATCGCATTCGTGAGGTCAAAAATTGAAGATTGTTATAAATTAATTCGGATGACAATTCTGAGTGCACGGTTGAGTCCAGATTAGTCGAAATAGTTGGAAAAGAGTACATATGGGTAGTAAATGGGTCTCGGGTATTTTAGGCATATTCAATCCCACATAAGAGTGTTTAGGCGGCTCTTTTTATACAGTCCACAAACCTAAAAATGGGATTGAGCTATTAAACCCTAAAAGTGAGAGGGTGTGGCAGCCATAACACAATTTAGAAAACACTTATAGAGAGAGAAAGTGGGTGCAAGTGGAAGAACCCATGAAAGCCAAATTCAAGAACTCGTGTGTGGATTCATCATCAAATCATCATCCACATCAAAGGATTTAGACTCCATAAACCCTAAGCCAAGTGGTTAAACTTGCTTTTAAATTAATTTCATTTTTTTCTATTCATGTCATAGTGGGTGTGAAATGAATGTAAGGTTAGGGTTAGTTCAATAATGAAATTTGGGGATTTCTATGGTTTGTGATTAAAAATTTGTAGAGGATTTTAAAATGTGATTTATCAACCCCAATCTGTATGGATCTTGTATTTTGATTGAGGATCAGGAAGTGGGGGACTTTAGTGTAAAATCTTAAAGTATGAATGGAGGAAATCTGAGTAGATAATGAGGGTTTAAGTTAGCAATGGCGGATTGGATTTTGGGGATAATGATGGAGTAGAGAGAAACCATGGTCGTTCGAATGACCTGGTTTATGGTTCGAACGATAGCCCTAGTCGTTCAAACGATAGGCTAAGTCGTTCGATTGATGGTGATTTTTCTGACAACTTTCTTTCCTCACCTGCTACTGTCCTGGGTGTTCGATTCTCGAAGGGGAATTACTGTTTTGATGATTATGCTTATTTGGCTACAAAAGTGGGTTGATTTGTGAGATTTATTCATGGATTGATAGGGTGTAAATCCAAAAGGGAATTTAGGTTTAGTTTGAGTGAATTTAGAACCGTAAATTAATAAGTGTGTTAGACTTATTGAAAGAAATTTTGAATAATGAATTATGGATATTATATGTTCGGGCCAAGTGAGTGAGTCTGGGTATGTTGATTGAGTGACGCCAAGATAATAAAATTTATTAATGCATGGTTAATTGGATTTGACTCGGGATATTGACTCGGGTATAATTTTGGGGCTAGTGATACGAGGACTTAGACACGGGTATAGCTGAATTAATTTATTATAGTCATATATAATAAATTATGGATTAGTCAAGATAAAAAGGATGTTAACCTTAATATGTGGGATTTTAGGAATAAGTTCTACAGGATGAGATTTCGGGATGAAGGTGCAAGTCCAGTTTATTTAGTTGGATGGCATAACTTGTATAATAAATAAATAATTGTGAGAATTATTTAAATATCAAGTCGGTGTATAGACTTGGGACTATTAGGCTCATTTTGCGGTAATTGTGCGCGGGTAGCCTGGATTGAATTAAATATGTATATGCGGTGATGTGTAGTATATATATATATATATATATATATATATATATATATATATATATATATATATATATATATATATATATATGTGTGTGTGTGATTTATAAGTATTTATGTAAATAATATTTATAGGAAAGCATACCCTTCTAGTGCTATCATGGGAGGTTGCACGATGTGGGTGAATCCCCTGGCTTGAGGAGCAGGGTGAATATAGTCCCCAGGTCATAGCGTTCAAAATCAAGAATGAGACGCTTTGGGTATGATTCGGTCTCATTCCGGGGGAAATTATGACCGCCTCCAATGCGTTTATTTATTTTTCCTGATTCGGGGAGCTACCCGTGTCAAGGTGTCCGGGTGGATGAGTATTCCTGGAAATGATAGAATTTTAGAGAACATTCGGTGAGTGCCTACTCGGGAGGATGGTTATATATATTTACTACATGTATGTGAATGTTGTAAATAGTTGATACGTATATATGGTGCGAATAAATATATATGGGTAAAGTACATGTGTTGAGTGGTATTGATGATACATAAACTATGAGAATGTTATATGGTTCCAAATTATTTAAGATTAATTAAGTTAATATGATAAATAACTTATAAATCGTATATTAAACATACTCGGGTTAGAGTAGTGTGATAGGAAGGATATCATCGAGGTCTAACTACGGGGTAGGTGACGAGGTGGGTTATATACAAAACCATTAGGTGTGCACAATAGTTGAGGTATGAGTCGGTCCTCAAGGGAGTGCGACACTAGCTTAAATATGAAGAGCACTCATGCATTTTAATTTACTGCAATTTAATTCACTTGCTAAATATTTTGAAAATATTTTGGGTTCTAAATCTTGCTGTAAAACATTTTCAAAATCTTTTAGGTGTCCAGCCATAGGGACGCCAAAATTATTGTATTTCAGAGATTACGTTGCTGCGACATATGTGGATGTTGCAGGATTTTGACTTAGCCGCTTCAGTCATTTCATTCCTAGTGTAAGATGCAGTCCGTATTTCATATGGGCATGTCGCCCTAGTTATTTCTTTTGTTCCAGCCATACGATTTACTCATTTTATCATTCTTGTATTTATATTTCTGTATTTGGTTTGTTGCCGATTGTTTTCTCGCCAAAGGTTGTAATTATTCATTTCTGGTATTGTTGGAATCAGTGATTGTGTTAATGGTTCATTATATGTTCATTCGCTTGTTATTAGTGATGTTTAATAAAAAGAGAAAATTTGACACCGTGTCTTTTGTATACTAGGTGGTTAGTAAGTTTTAAAGAGTTTTTGACAGTGATGCTAAGAATATACCATATGATATTCCTGTTTAATTTGATATAGGACTGATCAGCCAATATTTTATTAGGTGGGGTGTCACAGATGGTATCAGAGCATCAGGTTCTGGTGTCCTTAGAATCTGTGCGGTTTTTTACGTTTCAACGTAGTGCTCTTTGATATAGAGCCTTATTATAGGATTGTTCTATTCCTTTACGTATACGACTTACGTACTCTTGATATAAGGTATAATTGATGTGCTTCAAATATGGTTTGGGTTTAGCATGGCAGATCGAACATTATGGTACGACAAACGTAGGACGTTAGAATGATTGCAGGAAGGCGGACTCAGCAGAAGCCATAGAGTATTCTGGAAATAGTGACGCGATAGCAGTCACCATGATTATTATTTGAACAAGTAACCACTGGAACGCAGCAGTGTCCCGAAGAACCATGATGAAGGAAGATGGTGCAAGTTAAAAACCCAAGTGTATATGATAAGAGGTAAGGGTCGAAGAAGATTTTTGTTTCAAAAGAACAATTCGCTAGAATTCGAGGAAGGTGCGGAAGAGTGATTTACAAATGGACGAAGAACATCCAATTAGGATCACATGGGGGTGAGTGTAGTGACACTCATGGAAAAGTTTTGGACAAAGATAATTGCTCTTGGAAATAGTATGGGGTGATGGGATCCCATCACCACTTCCATGGGGAGATACCATAAATAATGAGGAAATTTGAGGTGCGAATTATTACGGATCCTCTCACCAAAGGGTAAACTAAGAGGCAGTCTAGATATGAAGTAAGTTGATGGAATTCATAAACTTCATAACCAATGAGAGGAATACGAAGAATCAAATAGGGTTTATAAGTTAATAATAGACTCGTGGGTAAAAAATACAAGCGCGAATAGGATATCCGGCTAGGATGACTGGTGTTGTTGTCATCAAGGTTGTATATTTACATTTCATACCAATGATCTGATGAGAAGGGAGTAAATGGAGTAAGAGAATCTATCATAATAGTAGGCTTAATTTTTAAGTGCTAGTGAGGCACCAAGGGAAGGGGTACCCAATACAGGACCCAGATTAATGATCGGGATCAATATAATTCCTACTAAGTGATGATGGGTTCTATCAGGGCCGTCAAGGCCCTCAACAAGTCCCATGGGACCAATAGATCCAAAGAGACATTAGGGGTAGCAATCTGAGTCAAGATTAGAAGGTTCGAAACAAGGACAACCCCAACATGAAGGGGAAGGACTCAGAGATGGGTCTTATCTGTAAAAGAGTAGAAACGCATGGATGGACCTTATCAGCAGCAAGTCAGGGTATAGGCGCATGATGTCTACCAAGGGCAATAGTTAGAGAAGTTTTTGGTTTGGTTAGTACGAGGGTGTTACGTCCAGTAACCATTTGAGCTACCAGTGTTATAGGAAATTGAAACTATGAGTTTTACTTCGAGATGATTGGGGTCTGTTTTGTGAGATGCGAGCGGGTCGTAGTAATATATTAGTACTAGATTCACGTGATAAATAGATTTAGTGGAGGTATCGTTAATATCACTAATATGTGTATATTACCATGGAGCAGCGGGGCGCTCTTTAGTCCCACCTGTAAAGGAGTGGGTGGATATACTGAGATGATATATATTTCTAGGCGGTTAGCTTGTTTTGAGAAGTGATATTTGAGGTATGGTTTTAACCTGGGTTCGCAATGGGGAGCGATTATAGCAAGGATAACGTGTTCATTATTCCAGGGCAGGATGTATATTATTGTGATGTCCGACCTAAAAGAGGGTTGAGCTCACGACGATATTTTATGAAGTCAACTTCAGAGAGTACAGTTGTCTAGTTATATTGGATCTCGGTGCATAGGGACTTTTACTGATGAAATTCAGGGTATGTTGGGTTATCGTAGAATGGAGAGATTTAACTCGTTATTAATATTTAGCGATGAGTGCTTAGTGATAGTGCGAGCGCAGTAAGATATTAATCCTTTAGAGATGCGGGTGTCAATGATTAGATTTATGAGTATAGGGACAGGGTTAGGCTGTCCCGGGTGTATGCTTTAGGTTTTATGAAAATGAAGGACAGACAATGCTGAGGAATAGTGCATCGGGAAAGGCTCTTTTGGGCTTTGCTGTGAGATGTTACATGCATAAGCCTTAATAAAAATGTCGAAAGTGGGAAGACGTCATCGGATGCTAGGTCATCGGATTTAATGATAATTAGTGAACGTTTACATTGAGCGTAGAACCACACTGAGAATTCGGGGGGCCGAGCTTGAGATAAGTATGTTACGTATGAGATAATCTAGGGTTTGTGCTAATATGTACGAATTATAGGGTGTATGGGCACCCTAGGTGGAGCCAGAGTCTCTTCTAGTCAGTTGCCTAGCAGTTTTTGGGAGCAAACGCAAAGTAAATAATTTTGGATATTTCGAAAACAGGGGAATAAGTGGCCCCTCGAAATATAAAATGTTGAGAGTGGGTATGTTTGGAGTGACATTGGGTGCGTCACAAACTAAGATTGTTATCACTAGGATTCATGAGTGAGACGACTCTAGTGGGTGTGTGAGTCGTGATAGACATTTTTTATATATAAGTACCGTGGGGTAGCGGGATTCTTTGGTGTTAACCACGAGAGAGTGGGAGGTACACTAAGAGGATAGTTGCATTACACTAAAGATTAATACTTTCGAGAATTATGGGAGTAGGGTGGATGATTTTTCAAGTTTCAACTGGTTAGCTATAGTTTGAGACTTTAGTGGATAGTTATTGTAAGACTTGGTGTTCGCGGTACCAGGGTATGAAATGCCTTTGCTAGGTTTCACCTGAGATAGGGTCTAGCGTATATATATGAATATGTGTGTTAAAAGGTGTTTCATATTAATATATTAATATTGTTAATTGAAATCCTGGGGAGTAGGGACATTTCTGATGTGATTCAGGGTGGTGGGACTTATTATCGAGCGGGGAGATATAGCTCGGGATTTATTTTCGAGCAAGGAAACTAGTGATAGTAAGGACACGGTATTGTATGTTGTCATTTTTAGTATAAGAATGGATATGGATACTTTTATGCCTAGAGAAGGGTATTTGGGGTGTCATAACTATGAGATCAAAGTTATATTACCGTTTAAGGCCGGTAAAAGTCAGGTGTTATTTCGTGCGGTTAAGCATGGGTACAGGGCGTATGGGGGCCCTAATTAACTACATTCACTTAAGAAATATGTGTAGCAATGCTAAGAGTATGTGATCAGGAAGCCAGTCAAGGCTGAGAGTACTAGGCTTATCTGAATTTCGAGGATGAAATTCCATTATAAGGTGGGAAGTATGTAACACCCCATAAATTCAAGGATCTTTAATTTACTTATTTTTTAGAGAAAATAATTTATTTTATTGGGAGAAATTAAATTTATGATTTAAAGAATTTTTAAATTAGAGGATCTATTTAATTGGGCGAATTGAGATTTAATTATTCAGAGTATTTTTGTGTCGCATTCGTGAGGTCAAAAATTGGAGAGTATTATAAATTAATTCGGATGGAAATTCTGAATGCACGGTTGAGTCCGGATAGGTTGAAATAGTTGGAAAAGAGTACCCACGGGTAGTAAATGGGTCTCGAGGTATTTTAGGCATATTCAAGCCCACATAAGAGTGTTTGGGTCCTTTTTATAAAGCTCACAAGCCTAAAAAGAGGATTGAGGTTTTATACCCTAAAAGTGAGAGGGTGTGGTAGCCATAACACATTTTAGAAAATACTTATAGAGAGAGAAAGTGGGTGCAAGTGGGAGAAGCCATGGAAGCCAAAATCAAGAACTAGTGTATGGATTCATCATCAAATCATCATCCACATCAAAGGATTCAGACTCTACGAACTCTAAGGCAAGTGGTTAAACTTGCTTTTAAATTAATTGCATTTTTTCTATTAATATCATAGTGGGTGTGAAATGAAGGTTATGGTTAGTTCGATAATGAAATTTGGGGATTTCTATGGTTTGTGATTAAAAAGTGCTAGAGGATTTAAAATGTGATTTATCAACCCCAGTCTGTATGGATGTTGTATTTTGATTGAGGATCTTTACGTGGGGGAATTTAGTGCAAAATATTGAAGGATTAATGGAGGAAATCTGAGCAGAAAATTGGGTTTTAAGTTAGCAATGGCGGATTGCATTTTGGGGATGACGATGGAGGAGAGAGAAACCAGGGTCGTTCGAACGACCTGGCTTATGATTCCAACAACAGCCCTAGTCATTCCAACGACAGGCTAAGTCGTTCGAACGACGGTGCTTTTTCTGACAGCTTTCCTTCCTCCCATGCTACTGCCCCGAGTGTTCAATTCTTGGAGGGGAATTACTGTTTGGACAATTATGCTTATTTGGCTACAATAGTTGGTTGATTTGTGAGATTTATTCATGGATTAGTAGGGTGTGAATCCAAAAGGGAATTTAGGTTTAGCTTGAGTGAATTTAGAACCTTAAATTAAGAAGTGTGCTAGACTTATTGAAAGGAAATTTGAATAATAAATTGTGGATATTATATTTTCGGTCCAAGTGAGTGAGTCCGGGTGTGTTAGTTGAGTGACACCAAGATACTCAAATTTATTAATGCGTGGTTAATTGAATTTTAGTCGAGATATTGACTCGAGTATACTTTTGGGGCTAGTGATACGAGGGCTTAGGCACGGGTATAGCCAGATTAATTTATTATAGAGTTATATAATAAATTACGGATTAGTTAAGATAAAAATGGTGTTATCCTTAATATGTGGGATTTGAGGAATAAGTTCTACATGATGAGATTTCGAGTTGAAGGTGCAAGTTCGGGTAATTTAGTTGGGTGGTACAACTTGTATAATAAATATATAATTGTGATAATTATATAAATATCAAGTCGATGTATAGACTTGGGACTATTAGGCTTGTGTTACGGTAATTGTGCGCAGGTAGCCTATATTGAATTAAATATGTATATGCGGTGATGTGTAGTATATATATTTGTGTGATTTTTAAGTATTAGTGTGAATAATATTTATAGGAATGCATACCCCTCTAGTTCTATCATGGGAGGTTGCGCGATGTGGGTGAATCCCTTGGCTTGAAGAGCAGGGTGAGTGTTGATACCAAATTTAGTCTGCTGCAGTGGATCATTCACTTGAAGACATGTGTCAACCTACGTGGCAATTACAAACACTTTCAACGAACAACATACTGTCACCGAGCTACTCAAGTGCCCCGAGCAACTCAATTATACCGAGCAGCTTAGGCGCCCGATGAGCTTAAGGCTCCGAGCAACTTAAGCGTACCGAGAAACTCAAGCGGTCCGAGCAACTCAATGTACATAACATCCAAATCAGGAGAATAAAAAAGACGACTGCGCATTAAATGCTCATTATTATCGTACAGATGTATATGTCTACCAGATAACAATGCATTGTCCTTTCACATGTACAGCCTCAAGTCTATAAATACATTGCAACCTCCTCATTAGAAGGGGACTCGGGATCTCCTGGTAAACCACGTATCGAGAATTCCAATCAAACAGTCAATAATACAAAACAGTGGACGTAGGCCATTCTCGTAAGGATGAACCACTTTAAAAATATTTTGTCTTATTTATTTTATCTGTGATTGATTAATTAGAGATAATCTAATTTTTTACATCAACAGATTGGCGCCGTCTGTGGGAAACGACTGTAATTATCGTTTTTCACCAAAATAATTCATCATCAATGTCTGATCATTCGGAATCCAGTAATCGAAACGCTGGGATCCCTCTAAATCCATCTACTCCCCCAAATGTTCCAGATCTAGCTGCTATAATGGCTAATTTAGCCCAAGGGCAAATGGCCATGCAAGAAACCATGCGTCAACTTATACAAATTGTTCAAGGCGGAGTGCCGGCCCAATCAGGATAACGAAGCATTCAGAGAAATACCCATTTGCCTTCTTCAAGAACTAGGTGAACGTTATTCCCAGAGGAAACTCAATCTATACGTACTGACTCATATCGTACCGAAAGATCTAGTGATCCTTCGTATCAACCAGGCCGGACTTCGTCAGTACGAGAAATTGATTCCCATCGAAACATCACTCTATCTCCAGAAAGGACTAGTGCTCTAGAAAGATTAAGTAGAGTCTCTCCTTTTGATCGTTTGGGTCCTAGGAGGAACAGAACTCCTCCTAGGATTTCATTGAGGAACTTTCCACGACCATCCGATCTAAGGGAAGGCTCTGCCCAATCACGACCAACTGCTCGTAATAAAAGATCCCAAGAGGAAAAATCAATGCGATCAGTTAGGCCCGAGGTGGGAAACGATGCATGGAAGAGCTCTATTCAAAGATTGGAGGACATATTAGGGGAAATGGCTAAAGCCAAGAATCCTCTACAAATAACTTTTATCCAAGGGACACCATTTGTACAAGCAATTGTGGATTTTCCCACACCATCAAAATTCAACGCTCCTATGGTGATGCCTAAATATGATGGAAAAGTAGACCCTATCCTTCATATAGAACAATACCAAGTTATTTCCGATATCTATGCAGTTCCAGATGAGATGAGATGCAGGGCATTTTTAGGAACTCTTACCGGATTAGCTCAGATATGGTACAATAACCTTCCTCGGGGGAAAATTGTGACTTTCTTTCAACTAGCAGAACTCTTTATTGGGAACTTATGTTTTAGAGCGACACCAGTCAAACGAGTAGCACACTTGCTGAGTGTTAGACAAAAGACAGGTGAAAGCACCAGGGACTATATTACTCATTTCAATAACGAGAAACTCGAAGTAATTGATTACGAGGAGAAAATAACAATTATTGCTCTGATGAGTGGATTGTTGCCAGATAAATTGTACTACACTTTAGCCAAAGATCCGCCTAGGATCATGGCTGAACTAATGGAAAAAGCAGCCAAAATCATGAATACTGAGGAAGCTATGGCTGCGAAGAAGAATACAGACACTAAGGAGACCAAGGTCGAGGCTGATAAGACTGAGAAGAAGGATCAGAAGAATAATGGTGGCAACAGACAGTCGAAAGCAAAGCAAGCACTGGAACAGTTGAAGCAATTTGGAAATTATACTCCTTTGAAGGTAGATATAAACCATATTCTGGATAAGATCACAAACAGTAAGGAGCTAAACTGGCCAAAAAAAATGAAGGCAGATCCTGACAAGAGAAATAAGTCCAAATATTGTGAGTTCCACAAAGACCATGGTCACACAACCAAGCATTGCATAGCTCTCCAGAATGAAATTGAAGCACTCGTCAGGCGGGGAAAATTGACCAAGTATGTTGATCGCCAAAATGATGGAAAGACCAGCGACCGAATAAGGCAAAGTTCTAAATCTCCTCGTCGAGCAAAAGAAGAAAAGAAGAGAAGTCACAAAGAAGATCCAGAAGATGACCCCGATCTCCCCAAAAGACCAAGGCGTCCAGAATGTGAGGTATTTTCTATCCATTTCGGATCATTTGAATGTAATGTTATTACAGGTGGAGATACAGGAGGTGGAGACCTGACTGCAGAGAGAAAAGCTTGCCTCAATGAGGCTCAAGCTTGCTCGTATATTCAGCGAATAAATCTAGCTGAAGCTGATCGCCTGAGGAAGGTGAATAAAGACAAACTGGTCATTAGTTTCTCTAAGAACGACCCGGCAGGTGTACTATATCCTCGTAATGACCCATTGGTGATCAAGATGAGAATGAAGGAAGTGGTGATTTCACGAGTACTAGTGGATAATGGTATCTCGGCAGATATCATGTTGTATCCATGCTTTGACAGTTTGAATATAAATCTAGCCCAGTTGGAGCCGTATCATAGGCCCTCCTTGGTTTTATTGGCGAGAAGGTTTTTCCACTTGGGACGATCAAGTTGGATATGCTTATCGGTACATAGCCTGCTTGTCGAACAGAAAGAGTACGCTTTTTCGTAATGGAAAAAAATGTCCAATCAGCTTACAATATCATCATGGGAAGGGTAGGTCTGAAGAAGTTTGAGGCAGTACCATCTACTGTACATCAATGTTTAAAATTCCCAACCAATTTTAGAGTGGGAGTTATGAAAGGCGACCAGAAAGTAGCTCGGGAATGCTACTATTCATCTGTCGAACAGGAGGAATGTGAAGAATCCAGGAAGAAGACTACTACCTATCAAGTGGAGGAAATAGAAGATGCAAAGATTAAAATATTAGACCCTAGAGATGAGTCTCAGCTCGTTAAGGGACAGGTCATGGAGGCTACTGAAAATATCATTCTGGACGATGAGTATCCAGAATGAACAACTCAAATTGGTGCATCACTGGATGTATCGATAAAACAGGAATTGATAGCATTTCTAAGGCGTAAAAAGCAAACTTTTCCATGGAGTCATGAATACATGCCAGGGATAGACCTGAGTTTCCTATATCATGAGCTCAACGTGAATAAGGAAATCAAATTAGTGAAGCAGCAAAGAAGAGTGTTCAGTTCTGAGAAGAACCAAGCTATACAGGAAGAAGTAGAGAAACTATAAAAAGCCTTTTTTTATTAAGGATGTCAAATATCCTGATTGGCTAGCAAATGTGGTGATGGTAAAAAAGAAACATAGAAAATGGAGGATATGTATAGACTTCACTGATCTTAATAAGGCATGCCCAAAGGATCATTTTCCTTTACCTCGAATTGATCAACTAGTGGATGATACCTTGGGACACGAGCTATTGAGTTTTATGGATGCTTATTCTGGTTACAACCAGATTAAGATGAAGCCTAAGTCAGGGAAAGTACCTCTTTTATCACCCCAAGGGGTACTTATTATTATAATGTTATGCCTTTTGGACTTA
The DNA here is from genome assembly GCA_949130495.1 of Sambucus nigra. NCBI lineage: Eukaryota > Viridiplantae > Streptophyta > Magnoliopsida > Dipsacales > Adoxaceae > Sambucus > Sambucus nigra. Next base: position 417,646,003 of record OX422219.1, read on the forward strand.
AAAATGCAGGTGCAACATATCAGTGGCTGATGAAAAAGTTGTTTACGGAGTAAATCATTCATAACATGGAGGTTTATGTTGACGATATGCTGACGAAGAGAAAGAAAGATGCTGATCATCTCATTGACCTAGGTCAGACCTTTGATCAACTAGAGAAATATCAAATGAAGTTGAATCCCACCAAATGCATATTCGGAGTACGAGAAGGTATATTTCTAGGATATATTGTTAACCAATGAGGGATTGAGGTGAACCCTGAAAATATCAAGGCTCTATTGGAACTACGATCTCCAACCACAAAGAAGGAAGTGCAAAGTCTCACAGGGCGAGTTGCAGCACTTAATAGATTTGTGTCACGAGTAATAGATAGATGCCTCCCATTCTTCAAAACACTTCGAAAAACTTTTGAGTGGAATGATGAGTGCGAGGAGGCCTTTTAAGAACTAAAGAGATATCTGGGGACGCCTCCATTGTTATCTAGACCAGTGGTGGGAGAAAAACTATACTCGTACCTGGAAGTTTCAGAAAATGCAGTGAGCTCGACATTGATAAGGGTGGAGGATGGAGTACAAAAACCAGTCTATAGCACCAGCAAGGCTTTTCGAGGAGCAGAAATCAGATATCCAAGGTTGGAGAAGTTGGCATTAGCACTGATTGAAGCAAGAAGAAGGATGAGGTCATACTTCCAAGCCCATACTATAGTGGTGTACACCGATATGACATTAAGACAAGCTCTGCATAAATCGGAGAAATCAGGAAGATTGATGTACTGGGCAGTATAACTTGGTGAATATGATATAGTTTATGATCCTAGATCGTCGCTCAAAGGGCAGGCAGTAGCGGATTTTATCGTAGAGTTTACTTAAGAAGATGCCTCCGAAGAACAGGAGTTGAATTCAGACCAACCTGTGGATGTTACAGGATCATCAAATTTTAACCCCGACCAACTCACGTCGGTAGACGAGCAAGAGAAGATGATCAACGAGCAGCGAGAAGTGTCGAAGGAGGACAAAAGGAAGCACCAAATATTCCACCATGGAACTCTGTCAAAAATTTGATGATGAAGTACCTATATCGAATTTGTATGTGGATGGCTCTTCGTGCACTACAGGCAGTGGAGCAGGGATTGTTTTAAACAGTCCAGATGAGATTGATGTGGAGTATGCTCTGCGCTTTCAATTTGCTTCTAATAATGAGGTCGAATATGAAACAATGATTGTGGGTCTAAGTCTAGCCAAAACCATGAAGGCAGAGAAAGTCGTTGTATTCATTGATTTATAGTTAATCGTAAATCAAATTCTGGGGGTGTATGCGACAAAGGGAGAATTAGTGATCAGGTATCATGCAAAAGCAATGGAGGTTGTATCAAGTATTATTGCAGTTAAGTTAATTAGAATACCAAGATTGGAAAATGCAAAAGTAAACGGCCTAGCTCGGTTAGCATCATCCACACGCACCGAGCTACGAAGAATAATCCCAATAGAAATCCTGGTTGGTCGGAGCATAGACGAAGATCTGATGATGAACTTCATTGCCCTTGACTTGGGACCATCTTGGATGGACCCCATCAGGGCCTATATTGAAGAGGCGGCTTTACCAACTGATAAACTCGCAGCCAAGAAACTAAAGTTTAAAGCTGCTCATTATGTATTGACCAATGGCATTTTATATAGACGAGGAGTTATAGCGGGGCTACAAAGATGTGTCCATCCCTCCGAAGTGAAGGATTTGATCGAAGAGGTTCATGAGGGATCTTGTGGCGCCTATGTAGTAGGTCGGACGCTTTTGCAAAGAATAACAATGCAGGGGTATTACTGGCCGACGATGAGAGTTGATTGTGTAGCTTATGCCAAGAAGTGCGATAAATGTCAACTCTTCTCTTCTATCCGAAGAACTCCCCAAGCATTGTTAACACCCATCACGTCTCCTTGGCCATTCGCCATGTGGGGAATAAACTTAGTCGGGCCACGTCCAACGACTAGGGGAAGATTTAAATACCTCGTGGTTGCTATGGATTACTTTACCAAATGGGTGGAAGCTGAGCCTCTCATTGATATGACATACGACAAAGTCTATCAATTTATTTGGAAAAATATTATCTACAGATATGGTCTCCCACATGTATTCATTACTGACCATGGAACCCAGTTTGATAACGAGGAGTTTGCTGAGTATTGTCATCAATCCAATATACTGAAGACCCATTCTGCACCAGGCCATCCCCAAAGCAATGGGCAAACTGAGGTGACAAACAGAACGTTGCTGAATGGTTTAAGAAATGACTAGATGATGCAAAAGGAAATTGGATTAACGAGCTACATTTTATGATGTGGGCTTATCGTACCACACCACGAACAGCAGCTGGAGAGTCTCCATATATGTTGGCGTTTGGGAGTGAGGCTGTCATACCTGCTGAATTGGGTTTACCCACGCATAAGGTGCTTAATTTCAATTCTCCTATCAGTGATTTGATGAGAAGGTTAGACCTGGATATGCTCGAAGAAGTTAGGGAAGAAGCAGCAATCAGGAATGCAGCGTATCAACAACAAATAGATTTATTCTATAAAAAAAGAGTGAAGAAGTGTGATTTGAAGGAAGGGGATTATGTGCTGAGAAAGTGATCCAAAAGAATAAGAAACTGGAAGCCAACTGGCATGGACCCTACAGAGTAACAGAAGTTGTTCGTCCAGGGACATACAGTATTGAAACCTTGTAAGGAGAAGAATTCAAGAATGCATGGAATGCAGAGCATCTGCGCAAGTATTATCAGTAATTGAAATTCCTATGTAATGCAGTTTCTTCAGTATGAATAAAGTGATGTTTCACCTAGTTTCTTTCTTTGTTGAATTTTTTTTCAGAATATATTAGTGCTGCACACTACACACCAAATTCAGAGCAATTACCAAATTCAGAGCAACTACCACCAACTCCGGTTGGTCGGCAATCAATTACCACCAACTCCGGTTGTTCGGGAATCAATTACCACAAACTTTGGTTGGTCAAAAATCAATTACCACCAACTCTGGTTGGTCGGGAAGTAACTACCACCAACTCCGATTGGTCGGGAATCAATTACCATCAACTCCGGTTGGTTGGGAAATCAATTACCACCAATTTCGGTTGGTCGGGAATCAATTACCACCAACTCCGGTTGGTCGAGAATCAATTACCACCAACTCCGGTTGGTCGGGAATCAATTACCACCAACTCCGATTGGTCAGGAACTAACTACCACCAACTTCAGTTGGTTGGGAATCAATTACCATCAACTTCGGTTGGTCGGGAAATCAATTACCACCAACTTCGGTTGGTCTGGAATCAATTACCACCAACTCCTATTGGTCTGGAATCAATTACCACCAACTCCGGTTGGTCGGGAACCAATTACCACCAACTCCGATTGGTCGGGAAATCAATACCACCAACTTCGGTTGGTTGGTAGCTGGACGACCTCCCGGGGCATCCACTGTCTAGGGAACAAAGTAATCCATAAGAGATTACTACAACTAAGCAGGAACATGGGATGCAAATCATTCCATTGGTTAGGCCTAAAGAGTGACAAGTCACTATAATTAAATAACAAATGGGATAAGTATAATATATACATATATATTTACCAACCAACAAGCTAGGACATTATATAAATTATTTAGAAGAAAATAAAATGGTAAAAGACTAAAAATTTCTTCATTCAAATCAAGTAGAATTACATATGATGTGAAAAATATACTTCATTACATAAAAAACCCTATTCTATTGGTTTTTTCCCTTCTGCCTTTGAAACAGGTTCTACCCCAGCAGGAGGATCATCTAATGCATAAGGGGAATTTATAAAATTTAGATCTCGTAGCATTCGAACATTCATCACGGAGGGCCGATCAAGCAAGTTCTCTGGGCGAGATATCTCAAAGTTTGCATGAAGACTGTAATCGCCGAGATACTTGGAGATCAAGCATTGAGGAATTGCCCGAGCAGGAATCCAACTAATGTCAAGCTTAAAAGGAGGCACGGGCAAATTGAGCACTCCAGGGTCATAATAATCCCATAAGTAATGGCCCTGCTCCAATTTTAGAACACACAGTGCATTTAACCACCCTTACTTGTACCCCTCGTTATTTGACTGCTGGATCCGAGCATCAAGATGGTAAAGGGCTTCATTATACCCAACCATCCAAAACTCTCTGGGTTGTTTATGGAACTGATAAGTTAACCTCTTCAGTTGCTCGTGGAGACTCTTCACCAGAATTTCCTTATTTTCCAAAGTAGAACTCTGGGAAGAGAGTTGGTCAGTAAAATTCTGAATCTTCTTGGACATTTACTGCCAAAGCTTGATTCTTCACCATCAACTAAAATGCCTGATTCTCCAAGGCTGATTGAGTTCTCGCTTCTTCAATAGAAACCCGACCAGCCCTTGCTCGTCCACGAGAAGAAGATCTTGATCGTCCACGAGTAGATGTCCCACGAGGGTCCAACTCTTTTCAAAGTTTCCAACTCATCTCGTAAGTTGGCATTTTCTACCTCCAAGAAAGAAAAACCTTCATCATTAACAGGAACCAAGGCTCCCGAAGAAGATGCAGCAGATTTGAGTTATTTTATCTCTTCTTGCAAAGCAATGTTCTCCTGCTCCAATAACTTACCGATATGCTTGTGCTCTTTAACTTCAAGCTTCAGAACACTCTCTTTCTTCTCATGAGCAGAGATGAATTTATCATACCTTTTGTCAGCATTCAATTGTTGATATTTCTTCTCGTATCCTTGATGCAAAAGTGTGGAGGACTCTTTGTAATGCTGCTGAAATTCCTCGATGGTTCATTGGAGATCTTCAATCATTTCATAGTAGGCTACATTATTTGCAACAGCACGATCGAGCAAGCACTTTAAATATTGATAAGCTTCAATTGCTCGTTCAGAAGCATCTGAACTAAGGATATCAATGATTTGAGCCTCATTAAGATCTGCATGACCAGCTTTAAAATAGTCATTGCATTTCTTCATCAATTCTGTGTCATGAGCTGATAAGAGCTCCATCCTGGCCATAAACTAACAAAGAGAAGAAATAAAAAGAATAAATAATGATGCAAACAGAGCAAGTAAAAGAGAAAGTCAAGACGAACAACCAAAGTTTAAATTTTTATTCATCATAAGAGGAGATACATAGTGCAAGGTTACATTCAAGAAAGCAACAAAAAAGCCCAAACCGCTTTACACCTTCTCCTTGTTTCCTATGACTTCCTCAGAAGGTTTAGAGGAAGGGGCTGGTAGCTCGGAGGATAAGGGTAGCTGCTCGATAGAAGTGCTGGTTGGTTGGAGTTGCTCGAAAGGTTGAATAACAGGAATAGCAGGGACCTGATCTCCAGTCATCATAGAAGATTCATCTGAAGCAGCTTCATCCTCTTCTTCTTCTCTAGGAGAGGGAGGAGGGCCATGAGTGTGCTGCTGGAATAACTCAGAATTCTCAGCAACCTTCATCTCCTGAAAGGCTGCTACCCATCCATCCCTAAAATATTTGACGTTGGCAAACTCCATTTGAGAAGACATGGCAGCCAGTCCCTTATTCCAGCCTTTGTCCTAACCAGAACTGAATGATTTTTTAACGACATTTTTCCTTTTTACCTTCTCCGAGAAGGTCCTTTCCCTAAGAAGCTCCTCGGGAGCCTTTAATTTTTCTTCCACCTCCATTTTCTGTCGCTCAACATCTTGAAGTTGGACAACTTTCTCTTCATCAGACTTGAGCTTAGCCTCAAAATCCTTGTTGCTTTGTTCAAAATCCTTATTGCTCTGTTCAAACTCCTTCAACTTCTTCTCCAACTCCTTAGAGGCATTCACAGCTTGATTTTTGTCTAGCTCAATGGACTTGAATTGCTTCTCTTAAGCAACTTTATCTTCCTCGTACTTTTGACGAGAATCTTTTAAAGATTGGGTCAGCCCAACAAAAGCTTCCTCTACTCCTCCCGAGGAGCTTGAAGACTTGATATCTTCATCCTTCTTCGAAATGCTGTTGAAACACGTCACAAGCTGAAAAAAGATAGAACTTTAAGTCAATACGTGAACATAGTATTGAAAAATAAAGAAGTTGAGCTAAAGGTACTTACTGATGCAATGTGTTGAGCAGCTAGAGTAGTAATTCTCTCACGAGCAAAAGTATCTTTAATGCCTTGGACCTCTAGGACAGTTCAGGATCTTACCAAACTCACAGCAGAGTTTGGAACAACGAAAGATGGAACACTACCTTCAACATTTGAAGGTTGAGAGACAGGTTCAGTAGGTCTCTCAGAAGAACTTTTCTTTAATCTCCTCAGAGGAGCTGGAGCATTTTCAATTAAAGATGCTATCTTTATTAGTGATATGATAACAACATCACTTGAAGGAGAAATAACAACAGTCTTGCTCGGGGCCATAGGGGTGCTTTTCGACAGCCTTCTTGGCAGCAGGAGGAGGGGGTACATTAATGGTTTTTATCCCTTCTTCTGGGACATCTTGTTTACTTTTCTTTGCCTCAACAGTGGCAGAGTCAGGTTTGTCAAAAAAGGTAGGAGCTCTTCTCTTCTTCATCAGATCACTGATGGGAATACTCAACTCGGAGGAAGAACCTTCCACACTAGTCTCAGAGGCTGGTACTTGGTCAAGATTAACTACCACTGGATGAGGACAAGCAATGAAAGATGAAGTATAGATTTTGTATTGCAACAAGTAAGAAGAAGATCTAATATGCTCCTCAACAACAGATTGATGCAAATCCCAGATAAGTTTTAAATGCTTTAAATTAACATCAACCTCTTTTGGAGGTTTTCTTTTACTGCCAACAGTAACAAACAAAAACAAATGTCAGTGATGCATTTTATCGAACACAAAGAAAACAAGATTTCAAAAAATAAAAACAACATATTCCATTGCCATCAGGTGGACACCTGGGACCTTGATATACATCATCTCCATTTAATGGAGGGTGTTGCCAATTTTTCATAACAATCCCATGATCAAAATAATCCCTATTAGCATCAGGAAGATTGACAACTAAAGTTCTATTCAAAAACCTAGTTTTTAAATATAATGTGGTATCACTGACAACCCATCTATAGCAGTACATAATCTCTGGAATCACTAATCGAGTTCCATTAAGTTGATTCAACCTATGTGCGCCATTAACTATCCTCCATGTATTTGGAGCTATTCTTATAGGTACAACATCAAAATATTGGCAGAACTCCAAACATAGGAGATTTGGCGAGAAAGAAAAGCCACATTCGGCCACAAAAAGACTTGGGAACCAATGTCCCTCAGCCAAAGAAAAATAATCAGAAGGTTCAGAAAGTTCTTCCAAAATAACCCACGAACTGATTGAAAATTCAGACCGAAATTTGTCCAGCGACTCAACAAGATAAACCATGATGAACAAAGTAAATAAAAGAAAGGGAAGAAAATCTTACAGAAAAAGAGAGATCAGTTGACAATGAACAATGAAAAGAACAAAGGCATAAGATAGAGAGAAAATGAAGACTTCAAAGATACAGATTTGAAAAGTGAAAGACGCTAGGAATTGTGTCGCGCTTAAATACTTTATCTCAGGAATAGAGAAAGGCAATGATTACAAGGTAATACGTTTACGTTTTCAGCGGCTAAAAGAATAAAAGGGTACAAATATCGAAGTGGTCATAAAAATTCAAAATATTTATGAAGCCTGATACTATGCGTTCAAAAAAGAGTTACATACAATGAAAAATCTATAAAAAACCAATAATCTGAGCAGTTTTCGAGCAGAATATTCCACACTTTTCTTCAACCTCAAAGTGTGAAACATTGGGGGCTTCTGTTGATACCAAATTTAGTCTGCTGACGTGGACCATTCACTTGAAGACATGTGTCAACCTATGTGGCAATTACAAACACTTTCAACGAACAGCATACTGTCACTGAGCTATTCAAGCGCCCCGAGCAACTCAATCATACCGAGCATCTTAGGCTCCCCGAGGAGCTTAAGGCTCCTAGAAACTTAAGCGTACCGAGCAACTCAGGCGATCCAAGCAACTCAACGTACAGAGCATCCAAATCAGGAGAATCAAAAAGACGACTGCGCATTAAATGCTTATTCTTATCGTACAGATGTATATGTCTACTAGATAACAACGCATTGTCCTTTCACATGTACATCCTCAAGGCTATAAATACATTATAACCTCCTCATTAGAAGGGGACTCGGGATCTCTTGGTAAACCACTTATCGAGAATTCAAATCAAACAGTCAGCAATATAAAAATAGTGGACGTAAGCCATTCTCATAAGGCTGAACCACTTTAAAAATATTTTTCCTTATTTATTTTATCTGTGATTGATTAATTAAAGATAATCTAATTTTTTACATCAACAGTGAGTATAGTCCCCCGGTCATAGCGTTCGAATAAATAATAAGACGTTTTGGGTATGATTTGGTCTCATTCCGGGGGAAACTATGATCACCTCCAATGCGTTTATTTGTTTTTACTGATTCGGGGAGCTAACGGTGTCAGGGTGTCTGGGTGGATGAGTATTCCTGGAAATGATAGAATTTTAAAGAACATCCGGTGAGTGCCTAATCGGGAGGATGGTTATATATATTTACTACATGTGTGTGAATATTGTAAATAGTTGATACATATATATATGGTGCGAATAAATATATACGGGTAAAGTACATGTGTTGAGTGGTATTGATGATATATAAACTGTGATAATGTTATATGGTTCCAAATGATTTAAGATTAATTAAGTTAATGTGATAAATAACTTATAAATCGTATATTAAACATACTCGGGCTAGAGTAGTGTGACAGGAAGGATACCATCGAGGACTAGTTACGGGGTAGGTGACTAGGTGGGTTATATAAAAAAGCGTTAGGTGTGCACAATAGATGAGGGGTGAGTCGGTCCTCAAGGGAGTGCGACACTAGCTTAAATATGAAGAGTATTCATGCATTTTAATTTACTGCAATTTAATTCACTTGCTAAAATTTTGGGTTCGAACCCTTGCTATAAAATATTTTGAAAACCCAAAATTATTCTATTTCAGGGATTACGCAGCTGCGATATATGTGTATGTTTTAGGATTTTGACGTAGCCGCTTTAGTCATTTCATTCCTAGTGTAGGATGCATTCCGTATTTCATATGGACATGTCGCCCTAGTTATTTTTGTTCAATCTAGACGATGTACTCATTTTATTATTCTTGTAGTTATATTTATGTATTTGGTTTTTAGTCGGTGGTTTTCTCGGCAAAGATTGTAATTATTCATTTCTGGTATGGTTGGGATCAGTGATTGTGTTAATGGTTTATTATATATTCTTTCGATTGTTATTAGTGATGTTTAGTAAAAAGATAAAATTTGACACCATGTCTTTTGTATACTAGGTGGTTAGTAAGTTTTAAAGAGTTTTAGACAGTGATGCTAAGTATGAACCAGATGAGATTCTGGTTTAATTTGATATAGTACTGATCACCCGGTAGTTTATTAGGTGGGGTGTCATAGTTTGTAGAGATAATAACATGATTTATGAATGAATCAATTAATGGCTCAAATAACACTACAAAAAATAAAACAGTACATTTGCCTTTGCGTGTCATCCGAGATAGTCCTATTAAATGGGCAAAACTTAATATTTATATTTGAACCACAGTTGAATAGCACATAAACAGGAGAACACAATAGATAAGGATGGAAGGTCCTTAACAAAGAGGCTGGTCAAAATCAAGAAGAGGTTATGTAGAGAACTCTAAAAGAAAATAAAAGTTTACAATTATAGAAAATTTGATAAGCCTAGACAACACAAACAAGATAGCAAACCTCTAAACGAATAATTAAAAACGTTAAATAGTGTGACTATGATTATGTCAATATTTTTAAAGAAATTAATTTTAATGCTTTAATTCTCTCTCAATAACATATCTAAATGAACACTGATGAAATTATACAAACCTCTATTTGAAAAACATCAATGTCATATCAATCAAGCTATATTGGTTCACCCGTAAAATGGTTTATCAATGAACATAAGTGTTGATGTAAAAAATTAGATTATCTCTAATTTATCAATCACAGATAAAATAAATAAGACAAAAGATTTTTAAAGTGGTTCAGCCTTAAAAGAATGGCCTACGCCCACTGTTTTTGTATTGCTGATTGTTTGATCGAAATTCTCGATAAGTGATTTACCAAGAGATCCAGAGTCTCACTCTAATGAGGAGGTTACAATGTATTATAGCCTTGAGGCTGTATATGTGAAAGGACAATGCGCTGTTATCTAGTAGGCATATACATATATACAATAATAATGAGCATTTAATGCGCAGTCGTCTTTTTGATTCTCCTGATTTGAATGCTCTGTACGTTGAGTTGCTCGGACCGCCTGAGTTACTCGGTAAGCTTAAGTTGCTCGAAGCCTTAAGCTCCTTGGGGTGCCTAAGCTGCTCGGTATGATTGCGTTACTCGGGGCGCTTGAGTAGCTCGGTGACAGTATGTTTTTCATTGAAAGTATTTGTAATTGCCACGTAGGTTGACTCGTGTCTTCAAGTGAATAGTCCACGTCAGCAGACTAAATTTGGTATCAACAGAAGCCCCCAATGTTTCACACTTTGAGTTTGAAGAAAAGTGTGGAATATTTTGCTCAAAAACTGCTCAGATTATTGGTTTTTAGGAAAATGTTCATTGTATATATCTCCTTTTTGAGCGCATAGTATCAGGCCTCATAAATATTTTGAATTTGTATGACCGCTTCGATATTTGTGCCCCTTTTCTTCTTTTAGCCGCCGAAGACGCAAACGTCCTCCCTTGTAATCATTTCCTTTCTCTATTCCCGGGGTAAAGTATTTAACCGCGGTAGAAATCCTATCATCTTTCACTTTTCAAATCTGTATCTTTGAACTCTTCATTTTCTTTCTATCTTGTGCCTCGTTCTTTCCATTGTTCGTTGTCAACTGATCTCTCTTTTTCTGTAATATTTTCTTCCTTCTCTTTTATTTACTTTGTTCATCATGGTTTACCTTGTTGAATCGCTTGGCATATTTTGGTCTGAATTTTTAATCCCTTCGTGGGTTATTTTGGAAGAACTTTCTGAACCTTCTGATTATTTTTCTTTGGCTGAGGGACATTGGTTCCCGAGTCTTTTTATAGCCGAATGTGGCTTTTCTTTCCCGCCAAATCCCCTGTGTTTGGAGTTTTTCCAGTAGTTTGATATTGTACCTCCAAAAGAGGCTGATGTTAATTTAAAGCATTTGAAACTTATCTGGGACTTTCATCAATCCGTTGCTGAGGAGCATATTAGATCTGCTTCTTACTTGTTGCAGTACAAAAGCTATACTTCTTTCACTGCTCGTCCTCATCCAGTGGTAGTTAATCTTGACCATGTACCGGCCTCTGAGACTATTATAGAAGGTTCTTCCTCTGAGTCGAGTATTCCCATCAGTGATCTGATGAAGAAGAGAAAAGCTCCTGCCTTTTTTGACAAATCTGCCTCTGCTACTGTGGAGGCAAAGAAAAGTAAACAAGATGTCCTAGAAGAAGGGACAAAAACCATTAATGTACGCCCTCCTGCTGCTGCCAAGAAAACTGGCGAGAAGCCCCCTGTGGTTCCGAGCAAGACTGTTGTTATCTCTCTTCCGAGTGAGGTTATTGTCATATCACCAATAAAGACAACGCCTTTAATTAAAAATGTTCCTGCTCCTCTGAGGAGGTTAAATAAAAGCTCTTCTGAGAGACCTGCTGAACTTATCCCTCAACCTTTAAATGTTGAAGGTGGTGTTCCAAATTTTGTTCCTCTGAGCTCTGCTATGGGCTTGGTAAAATCCTGGACTATCCCAGAAGTCCAAGGCATTGAAGATACTCTTTATCGTGAGAGAATCACTACCCTAGATGCTCAATACATTGCTTCAGTAAGTATCTTTAGCTTGACCCCTTTATTTTTTAATACTATGTTCATGTATTGACTTAAAGTGATTTCTTTTTTCAGCTGGTGACGTGTTTTAACAACATTTTAAAGAAGGATGAAGCTATCAAGGCTTCAAGCTCCTCAGGAGGAGTAAAGTAAGCTTTTGTTGGGCTGACCCAATCTCTGAAAGATTCTCATCAAAAATACGAGGAAGATAAAGTTACTTGGGAGAAGCAATTCAAATCCATTGAGATAGAGAGAAATCAAGCTGTGAATGCCTCCAAGGATTTGGAGAAGAAATTGACGGAGTTTCAACAGAGTAATAAGAATTTTGAATAGAGCAACAAGGAGTTTGAGTCTAAACTCAAGTCTGCTGAAGAGGAAATTGTTAGACTTCAAGATGTCGAGCGACAAAAAATAGAGGTGGAGGAGAAGTTGAAGGCTGCCGAGGAGCTCCTTAGGGAAAGGACCTCCTCAGAGAAGGAAAAAAGGAAAAAAGCTATTAAAAAATCATTCAGTGCTGGTTGGGATAAAGGCTGGAACAAGGGCCTGGCTGCCATGTCTTCTCAAATGGAGTATGCCAGCCTAAAATATTTTAGGGATGGATAGGTTGCAGCCTTGCAGGAGCTGAAAGTTGTTAAAAATTCTGAGTTATTCCAGCAGCACACTCATGGCCCTCCTCCCTCTCCTGGAGAAGAAGAAGAGGATGAATCTGCCTCAGATGAATCTTCTATGATTATTGGAGATCAGGTCCCTACTATTCCTGTTGTTCAACCTTGATCCGAGTAGCTCCAACCAACCAGCACTTTTGCCGAGCAGCTACCTTTGTCCTCCGAGCAACCAGTTACTTCCTCCAAACCTTCTGAGGAAGTTATAGGAAACAAGGAGAAGGTATAAAGTTGTTTGGTCTTTTTTATTTTGTTGCTTTCTTGAATGTAACCTGGGACTATGTATTTCTTCATATGATGAATAAAAATTCAAACTTTGGTTGTTCGTCTTGACTTTCTCTTTAACTTGTTTTGTCTACATCTTTATTGATTCTTTTTATTTCTTCTCTTTGTTAGTTTATGTCCAGGATGGAGCTCTTATCATCCCATGACACAGAATTGATGAAGAAATGCAATGACTATTTTAAAGCAGGTCACGCAGATCTTAATGAAGCTCAAATCATTGATATTCTTGGTTCAGATGCTTCTGAACGAGAAGTTGAAGCTTATCAATACTTAAAGTTCTTGCTCGATCGGGTTGTTACCAATAATATGGCCTAGTACGAGATGATTGAAGATCTCCAAGGAACTATCGAGGAACTCCAACAGTAATATAAAGAATCTTCTACCCTTTTGCACCAAGGATACGAGAAAAAAATCAACAATTGAGTGATGACAAAGGGTACGACAAGTTTATCTCTACTTATGAGAAGAAAGAGAGTGTTCTCAAGCTTGAAGTTGAAGAGCACAGGCATATAGCCAAGTTATTGGAGCAGGAGGACATTGCTTTACAAGAAGAGATTAAATAACTCAAATCTGCTACATCTTCTTCGGGAGCTTTGGTCCCTATTAATGATGAAGGTTTTTCTTTCTTGGAGGTAGAAAATGCCAACTTACGAGATGAGTTGGAAACTTTGAAAAGAGCTGGATCCTCCACATCTACTCGTGGACGAGCAAGATCTTCTTCTCGTGGATGAGCAAGGGGTGGTCGGGTTTCTATTGAAGAAGCGAGAACTCAATCGGCCTTGGAGAATCAGGCATTTCAGTTGATGGCGAAGAATTAAGATTTAGCAGAAATGTCCAAGAAAATTCTGAATTTTACTGACCAACTCTCTTCCCAGAGTTCTGCTTTGGAAAATAAGGAAATTTTGGCGAAGAGTCTCCACGAGCAACTGGAGAGGTTAACTTATCAGTTCCATAAACAACCCATAGAATTTTGGATGGCTGGGTATAATGAAGCCGTTTACCATCTTGATGCTCGGATCCAGCAGTCAAATAACGAGGGGTATAAGCAAGGGTGGTTGAATGCACTATGTGTGTTAAAATTGGAGCAAGGACACTACTTATGGGATTATTATGACCCTGGAGTGCTTGATTTTCCCGTGCCTCCTTTTAAGCTTGACATCAGTTGGATTCCTATTCGGGCAATTCCTCAATGCTTAATCTCCAAGTATCTCGGCGATTACAGTCTTCATTCAAACTTTGATATATCTCGTCCAGAGCATTTGCTTGATCGTCCCTCCGTGATGAATGTTCGAATGCTGCGAGATCTAAACTTTATAAATTCCCCTTATGCATTAGATGATCCTCCTGCTGGGGTAGAACATGTTTCAAAGGCAGAAGGGAAAAAACCAATAGAATAGGGTTTTTATGTAATGAAGTATATTTTTCACATCATATGTAATTCTACTTGATTTGAATGAAATTTTTTTAACCTTTTGTCGCTTTATTTTCTTCTAAATAATTTGTAGAATATTTTTGTTTGTTTGTGAATATATGTACATTCTGTTTTGTTTTTGGATAATGGAACTTGTCCTATTTGTTTGATTATAGTGACTTGTCAATTTTTGGGCCTAAGTAATGGAATGATTTGCATCCCATGTTCCCGCTTAGTTTGGTACTAACCAACCGGAGTTGATTGTAATTGATTTTCCAACCAACCGGAATTGGTGGTAAGTGATTCCCGACCAATCGGAGTTGGTGGTAATTGATTTGCCGACCAACGGAGTTGGTGGTAACTGATTTGCTGACCAACCGGAGTTGGTACTAACCAACAGGAGTTGATTGTAATTGATTCTCGACCAACCAGAATTGGTGGTAATTGATTTTCCGACCAATCGGAGTTGGTGGTAATTGATTCCCGACCAACCGAAGTTGGCGGTAATTGATTTGCCGACCAACCGGAGTTGGTGGTAATTGATTCCCGACCAATCGGAGTTAGTGGTAATTAATTTGCCGACCAATCGGAGTTGGTGGTAATTGATTTGCCGACCAACCGGAGTTGGTGGTAATTAGTTTGCCGACCAACCGGAGTTGATGGTAATTGATTTTCGACCAATCGGAGTTGGTGGTGATTGATTTGTCGACCAACCGAAGTTGGTGGTAATTGATTTGTCGACCAACCGAAGTTGGTGGTAATTAGTTTGTCAACCAACCGGAGTTGATGGTAATTGATTTTCGACCAACCGAAGTTGGTGGTAATTAATTTGCCGACCAACCAGAGTTGGTGGTAATTGATTTGCCGACCA
The DNA here is from genome assembly GCA_949130495.1 of Sambucus nigra. Classification (NCBI taxonomy): domain Eukaryota; kingdom Viridiplantae; phylum Streptophyta; class Magnoliopsida; order Dipsacales; family Adoxaceae; genus Sambucus; species Sambucus nigra. Next base: position 417,661,133 of record OX422219.1, read on the forward strand.
ACAGGAGTTGGTGGTAATTAGTTTGTCGGCCAACCGAAGTTGATGGTAATTGATTTCCGACCAACCGGAGTTGGTGGTAAATGATTTGCCGAAAAATTTGATGTGTAGTGTGTATCATTAATATTACAAAAAAAATTCAACAAAAAGAAAACTGGGTGAAACATCACTTTATTCATATTGAAGAAATTATATTACATAGTAATTTCAATTACTGATAATATTTGCGCAGATGCTCTACATTCCATGCATTCTTGAATTCTTCTCCTTCCAAGGTTTAAATCCTGTATGTTCCTGGACGAACAACTTCTGTTACTCTGTAGGGTCCATGCCAGTTGGCTTCCAGTTTCTTATTCTTTTGGATCACTTTCTCAGCACATAATCCCCTTCCTTCAAATCACACTTCTTCACTCTTTTGTTATAGAATAAATCTATTTGTTATTGATACGCTGCATTCCTGATTGCTGCTTCTTCCCTAACTTCTTCGAGCATATCCAGGTCTAACCTTCTCATCAAATCACTGACAGGAGAATTGAAATTAAGCACCCTATGCGTGGGTAAACCCAATTCAGCAGGTATGACAGCCTCACTCCCAAACGCCAGCATATATGGAGACTCTCCAGTTGCTGTTCGTGGTGTGGTACGATAAGCCCACAGCATAGAATGTAGCTCGTTAATCTAATTTCCTTTTGCATCATCTAGTCGTTTCTTTAAACCATTCAGCAGTGTTCTGTTTGTCACCTCAATTTTCCCATTGCTTTGGGAATGGCCTGGTGCAGAGTGGATCTTCAGTACATTGGATTGATGACAATACACAACAAACGCCTCGTTATTAAACTAGGTTCCATGGTCAGTAATAAATGCATATGGTAGACAATATCTACAGATAATATTCTTCCAAATAAATTCATAGACTTTGTCATATGTCATATCAATGAGAGGCTCAGCTTCCACTCATTTTATAAAGTAATCTACAGCAACCACGAGGTATTTAAACCTTCCCCTAGTCGTTGGAAGTGGACCGACCAAGTCTATTCCCCACATGGAGAATGGCCAAGGAGACGTGATGGGTGTTAACAATGCTTGGGGAATTCTTTGGATAGAAGAGAACCGTTGACATTTATCACACTTCTTGGCATAAGCTACGTAATCAGCTCTCATCGTCAGCCAGTAATACCCATGCGTTGTTATTCTTTGCAAAAGTGTCTGACCTGCCACATGGGCTCCACAAGATCCTTCATGAACCTCTTCGATCAAATATTTCACTTCGTAGGGGTGGACACATCTTTGTAGCCCTGCTATAATTCCTCGTCTATATAAAATGCCATCGGTCAATACATAACGAGAAGTTTTAAACTTTAGTTTCTTGGCTACGAGTTTATTAGTTGGTAAAGCTCCCTCTTCAATATAGTCCCTGATGGGGTCCATCCAAGATGGTCCCAAGTCAAAGGCGATGAAGTTTATCGTCAGATCTTTATCGATGCTCCGACCAGCCAGGATTTCTATTGGGATTGTTCTTCGTAGCTCGGTGCGTGTGGTTGATGCTAACCGAGCTAGGCAGTCTGCTCTTGCATTCTCCAATCGTGGTATTCTAATCAATGGAATTGCAATAAAACTTGATATAACCTCTATCACTTTTTCATGATACATGACCATTAATTCTCCTTTTGCTGCATACACCTCTAGAATTTGATTTATGATTAACTGGGAGTCACTGAACACAACGACTTGCTCAGCCTTCATGGTTTTGGCCAGGCTTAGACCCACGATCGTTGATTCCTATTCGGCCTCATTATTAGAAGCCTTAAATTAAAAGCGCAGAGCATATTCCACATCAATCCCATCTGGACTGTTTAAAATAATCCCTGCTCCACTGCCTGTAGAGCACGAAGAGCCATCTACATAAAGATTCCACACAGGTACTCTATTATCAAACTCTTGGTCGGACAGAGTTCCTCGATGGAATATTTGATGCTTCATTTTGTCCTCCTCTAGTACTTCTCGCTGCTCATCCACCGACGTAAGTTGGTCGGGGTTTAAATTTGATAATCCTGGAACATCCACAGGTTGGTCTGTATTCAACTCCTGTTCGTCGGAGGAATCCTCCTGAGTAAATTCTGCGATAAAATCCGCTACCGCCTGCCCTTTGAGCGACGATCTAGGCTCATAAATTATATTATATTCACCAAGTTCTACTGCCCAGTACATCAATCTTCCTGATTTCTCCGATTTATACAGAGCTTGTCTTAATGGCATATCAGTGTATACCACTATAGTATGGGCTTGGAAGTATGGCCTCATCCTTCTGCTTGCTTCAATCAGGGCTAGCGCTAACTTCTCCAGTCTTGGATATCTGATTTCTACTCCTCGAAAATCTTTGCTGGTGTAATAAACTGGTTTTTATACTCCGTTGTCCACTCTTATCAACGCCGAGCTCACTGCATTTTCTGAGACTTCCAGGTACAAGTATATTCTTTCTCCCATCACTGGTCTAGATAATAATGGAGGTGTTCCCAGATACTTCTTCAATTCTTGAAAGGCCTCCTCGCATTCATCATTCCACTCAAAAGTTTTTCAGTGTGTTTTGAAGAATGGGAGATATATGTCTGTTACTCGTGACACAAATCTGTTAAGTGATGCAACTCGCCCTATGAGGATTTGCACTTCCTTTTTTGTGGTTGGAGATCACAGCTTCAATAGAGCCTTGATCTTTTTAGGGTTTGCCTCAATCCCTCGTTGGTTAATAATATATCCGATAAACATACCTTCTCATACTCCGATTATGCATTTGGTGGGATTCAATTTCATTTGATATTTCTCTAATTGATCAAAGGTGTGACCTAGGTCAACGAGATGATCAGCAGCTTTCTTGCTCTTCATCAGCATATCGTCAACATAAATCTCTATGTTATGACTGATTTGCTCTGCAAACACCTTGTTCATCAGCCGCTGATATATTGTACCTGCATTTTTAAGTCCAAAAGGCATAGCATTATAACAATAAGTTCCCTTGGGGTGATAAAAGAGGTACTCTCCCTGTCCCCATGCTTCATTTTAATCTGGTTATAACCAGAATAAGCATCCATGAAACTCAACAATTCATGCCCCGAGGTAGCATCCACCAGTTGATCGATTCGGGGCAAAGGAAAATGATCCTTCGGGTATGCCTTATTAAGAACATTGAAGTCTACACACATCCTCCACTTGTTATTTTTCTTCTTTACCATGACCACATTTGCTAGCCAATCGGGATATTTGACATCATCAATAAAAGAGTCTTTTTGTAGTGTGTCTACTTCTTCCTGTATAGCCTGGTTCTTCTCAGGACTGAACACTCTTCTTCGCTATTTTATTGGCTTGATTTCCTTATTCACGTTGAGCTCGTGACACAAGAAATTTGGATCTATCCCTGGCGTGTCTTCATGACTCCATGCAAAAGTCTTCTTTCTACGCCTTAGAAATGCTATCATTTCCTGTTTTATCGATACATCCAGTGATGCACCAATTCGAGTTGTTCGTTTTGGATGCTCGTCGTCCAAAATGATATTTTTAGTAGCCTCCATGACCTGTCCCTTCACGAGCTAAGACTCGTCTCTAGGGTCTAGCGTTTCAATCTCTATATCTTTTGTTTCATCCACCTGATAGGTAGTAGTCTTCTTCCTAGATTCTTCACGCTCCTCCTGTTCGGTAGATAAATAGTAGCATTCCCGAACTACCTTCTGGTCGCCTTTCACAACTCCCACTCCAAAATTGGTTAGGACTTTTAAACATTGATGTACAGTAGATGGTACCGCTTCGAACTTCTTTAGACCTACTCTTCCCATGATGATATTATAAGATGATTGGACATTTTTATCCATTACAAAAAAGCGTACTCTTTATGTTCGACAAGCAGGCCATGTACCAATAAGCATATCCAACTTAATCGTCCCAAGTGGAAAAACCTTCTCGCCAGTAAAACCAAGGAGGGGCCTATGATATGGCTCCAACTGGGCTAGCTTCAGATGCAAACTGTCAAAGCATGGATAAAACATGATGTCTGTCGAGCTACCATTATCCACCAGTACTCGTGAACTCACCACTTCCTTCATTATCATCTTGATCACCAATGGATCATCATGAGGATATAGTACACCTGCCAGGTCGTTCTTAGAGAAACCAATGACCAATTTATCTTTATTCACCTTCCTCGGGCGATCATCTTCAGCCAGATTTATTCGCTGAATGTACGAGCAAGCTTGAGCCTCATTGAGGTAAGCTTTCCTCTCTGCAGTCATGTCCCCACCTCCTGTATCTCCACCTATAATAACATTACATTCAAATGATCGAAAATGGATTGAAAATACCTCACGTTCTGGTTGCCTTGGTCTTTTGGGGAGATCGGGGTCATCTTGGTCATCTTCTGGATCATCTTCGTGACTTCTCTTCATGTCTTCTTTTGCTCGACGAGGAGATTGAGATCTTTTCTTTCTTCGGTCGTTGGTCTTTTCACCATTTCGGCGATCAACATACTTGGTCAATTTTCCCCGCCTGATGAGTGCTTCAATTTTATTCTGTAGAGCTATGCAATGCTTAGTTGTATGACCATGGTCTTTATGGAACTCGTAATATTTGGACTTACTCCTCTTGTCAGGATCTGCCTTCATTTTTTCTAGCCAGTTTAGCTCCTCGCTGTTCTTGATCTCTTCCAGAATGTGGTTTATATCTACCTTCAAAGGAGTATAATTTCCAAATTTCTTCAACTGTTCCAGTGCTTGCTTTGCTTTCGACTGTCTGTTGCCACCATTATTCTTCTGATCCTTCTTCTCAGTCTTGTCAGCCTCGACCTTGGTTTCCTTAGTATATGCGTTCTTCTTTGCAGCCATAGCCTCCTCGGCATTCATGATTTTAACTGCTTTTGCCATCAGTTCAGCCATGGTCCTAAGCGGATCCTTGGCTAAAGTGTAATACAATTTATTTGACAACAGTCCACTCATTAGAGCAGTAATTGTTATTTTCTCCTCGTAGTCAATTACCTCAAGTTTCTCGTTATTAAAATGAGTAATATAGTCCCTGGTGCTTTCACCTGTCATTTGTCTAACACTCAACAAGTGTGCTACTCGTTTGACTGGTTTCGCTCCAAAATAGAAGTTCCCAATAAAGAGTTTTTCTAGTTGAAAGAAAGTCGCAATTTTCCCCCGAGGAAGGTTGTTGTACCATATTTGAGCAGATCCGATAAGAGTTCCTGAAAATGCCCTGCATCTCATCTCATCTGAAACTGCATAGATATCAGCAGCAGCTTGGTATTGTTCTATATGAAGGACAGGGTCAGTGTTTCCATCATATTTAGGTGTCACCATAGGATCTTTGAATTTTGATGGTGTGGGAAAATCCACAATTACCTGTACAAATGGTGTCCCATGGACAAAAGTTCTTTGTAGAGGATTCTTGGCCTTAGCCATTTCCCATAATTTGTCTTCCAACCTCTTAATAGAGCCCTTCCATGCATCGTTTCCCTCCTCGGGCCTATTATTGGTTCGAACAACTGATCGCGTTGAATTTGCCTCTTAGGATCTTTCATTACGAGCAGTTGGTCATGATTGGGCAGAGCCTTGCCTTAGATCGGATGGTCGTTGAGAGTTCCTCGACACAATCCTAGGGGGACTTTTATCCCTCCTAGGGCCCAAACGATCAAAAGGATAAACTCTACTCAACCTTTCAAGAGAACTGGTCCTTTCTGGAGATAAAGTGACATTTTATTGAGAGTCTGTAGCTCATACTGAGGAAGTCCGACCAGGCTGATAAGAAGGATCATTAGATCTTTCAGTACGATATGAGTCGGTGCATCTAGATCGATATTCCTCTGGGAATAGCATTCGCCTAGTTCGTGAAGAGGGTAAATGGGTATTTCTCTGAACACTTCGTTGTCCTGATTGAGCCAGCACTCCGCCTTGAACAGTTTGTATAATTTATCGCATGGTTTCTTGCATGGCCGTCTGGCCTTGGGCCAGATTAGCCATTATACAAGCCATATATTGAACATTTGGGGGAATTGAAGGGTTTGAAGGGATCCCAGTATTTCGATTACTGGATTCCGGATTATTGGCCATTGATAATGAATTATTTTGGTGAAAAATGGTAATTACAGTCGTTTCCCATAAACGGCGCCAATCTGTTGATGTAAAAAATTAGATTATCTCTAATTTATCAATCACAGATAAAATACATAAGACAAAAGATTTTTAAAGTGGTTCAGCCTTATAAGAATGGCCTATGTCCACTATTTTTGTATTACTTATTGTTTGACCAGAATTCTCAATAAGTGATTTACCAAGAGATCCAGAGTCTCCCTCTAATGAGGAGGTTACAATGTATTTATAGCCTTGACCCTGTACATGTGAAAGGACAATGTGTTATTATCTAATAGGCATATACATCTGTACGATAATAATGAGCATTTAATGTGCAGTCGTCTTTTTAATTCTCCTGATTTAGATGCTCTGTACGTTAAGTTGCTCGAACCGCCTAAGTTACTCGGTACGCTTAATTTGCTCGGAGCCTTAAGCTCCTCGGGGCACCTTAGCTGCTCGGTATGATTGAGTTACTCGGGGAGCTTGAGTAGCTCGGTGATAGTATGTTATTCGTTGAAAGTGTTTGTAATTGCCACGTAGGTTGACACGTGTCTTCAAGTGAATGGTCCACGTCAACAGACTAAATTTGGTATCAACAATAAGAAATATGGCAATCAATGCATAATAGTTCATAGATATATCAATAAGCCATACACATGAAGTTGGAGACTTCAAGTTGAATCTAACTTCCTTAAAGTTTACAGGCACTGAATTATGATGAATAATACCAAAGGTTTTTCATGAGATCTATTTAATTATAAGTCTCCGGGTTCACCATCCCAATAGCAACTTTATCTTAGGTAGAAAATGTATTGTCCCATTAAACTGTTACAAATGCCATGTTAAGAATATTACCAGACCATATTTGTTGTTAGTTTGGAGATGAACGATAAAGTTTCCAAGGCATTTTAGCTTTCTATGAATATCTACTGGAGTAGAGTTTGTCGGTGGTTACACTGTTTGTGTTTCTTTTCTTATTCAAATACGGCAACGATCGTTTAATGTTATGGAGAAACATGAATTAGGAAAATCCATTGGTTTAAAAATCCAAAATTTAAACATGTTCTCTCTTTTTTCGTATCTATTTGCCTTTTAAGCTCGAACATATTGCTGCTGAAATCAACTGATATTAACAATGATCTCTGTTGTTTCAAATGCCAATTGAAGTTATTTTGGTTTGCCAACATTCCTTGAAATTCAGTGATGATGTTTTACTTAAAGTTCACTCTTTTTTTATTCATGCTCACTTTTTAATTCGAATTGAAACATCAATTTAAATTCTATTATTCTCCTTAATTTTTTTTCTGGATTACTGTTATTTTGTTATTAACTGAACAAATATATGCCCCGCAATATCGTTTGAAACGACTTTATACAACCCCTATATACCCATAAATTGATTGTCAATTTAGTCTAAAATTCAATGGATCGAGTATAGATTCAACGAGGTCACTTTGGCACTATAAAAAATTATCTACATCTAGTTGTGGTTGATAATTGCATTTTTTCCTCTACAAATTATTCCTTTCTCATCCAGTTTGCCTCAAAACCTACTCATACAACTTCAACGAACTCAATGTACTTTCTGCGAAAATAATTAATATTCTAATTTACTTTGTAATATTCTCCTCTTCCTTTTCATTTTCTATTCATATTGTTTCGCATTCTATGTTTTGAGATATTATGCCTTCCATCCAATTTTATGTCTTACTCACAAATTATCTACATTTAGATAGTTACATTTCCCTCCTGCGCTAAAATTCAGCCCCTATCATTTTTGCTTTTATTTCATTTATTTCTAATTACTTCACAGGCTGCATAGCGAACAAAGATCATTCTTCCTTGCAACAAATGCAATGAGAGGTGAATCTTTTCAGCTTAACAATTCAGTAGACTGGAGAGCCATTGAAGATATTTTGGTGCTATGTTCAAACTCGCCCAATGAGATATTCTATTGTAAATAAATGGTTATGATCTTGCAATGATTAATTTCTAATAATATAATTTTTCTAGCTTCTAAACGTCCTTTGCAAAAAGACAATCATGGGTATAGATGAACACGTTGGTTGATTTTATACGGCATGCAACAAATGCAACAAAAAAGTGAAACAAACTAAAACCATTTTCTTATGGAAACATGCAATTCCAATGAATTCCTGCCTTCACCGCGGTATGGGCTTCCTAAAAATATGAAATCTTTATTTTCCAGTCTTTTACTTTATAAAAAACTATAATCCTTGGTAAATAGGTACAATATCCAAATCAATGTCAAGGATAACACATCTTGCACAACATTTGTGCTATTCAACAAAGAGATTGAATCTTTACTCCAAGTCCCAGTATTAGAGCTTGCACAAATAAAAATTGAAGTTAGCATATGATTCTTTTAAACATTATATACTTAGTACAATAGATTTAGCTCAATATTCTTTGGCTTTTTTGCAAAGTAATTTTCTTCTTTTTTTCCAGCTAACGGAGGATCCAATTCCAATAGCCATCAACAGAATCCTCGGTACCTCACACATCTTCCAACTAAAACTTAATAACTACAACTTAATCCGTGGCTATGAAAATTACACGCTCTCCAACATTTTAACCAATGTAATTCCGCGAGAAACATCAAGAAATAAAATCAACAATCAAAAGGTAAAATATAATTACTTATCAGAAACCTATAAATAAATTTATTTATTTTTCATATTCTAATTCTATATAATTTAAATAAAAGAAAAAAGGACCCCTCAATGTCAGTCTCGAGAATACCATTCACAGTCAAAGCATCAATCAGGAAATTCCACCATCAAATCCACTTTTACCTTCACAAGCCCACCTCCCTGCTACTAGTGACGTTGAAAATGAAAACAAATCAAAAAGGGAGCGAGCCATCAGGTAGGGTAAAAACAAATTCATATATCATATTGTAGAATATTTCAAATCCATATTTATATTTGTTAATAACAAATATTTATAATTAATTTGTTGCAGGAACATAAATGAAGGGAAAAAGAATGACGAATTGAAGTCTTATACTGCAAGAATAAATATCTAAATAATTGTTTTCTCGATATGTTGAATCGTGATATTATATAGTTAAATTTATTCTATGTGTTTACTTAATGAAAATATTGTAAATGTTCTTCATATCTACTGATTTTGTTTATCATTTATTCATGTTTGTCGTGAATACATTTGTTTCCATAGGCTAACGTATAACCTGCGCATCGTATGGGTTTCCAACTAGTGTGAACGAAAATGCAATTCATAACATGAATAAGTTCCCATCATAAACACACATCCAACCTCGTCGTATTCACTCCAAATACCACCAATAATAAAATCATTGTAATCCTGTCTGACCCCCAGTTCCTTTTGGGGTCTTCTAGTCCCCCGATATGGAATCAGCCTTATCCACCCAACATATGAATAATAACAATATAACAAAAGTGATGCCATGCATAGAGTCATTAACATAAGAATAATATTTATCCACTCTCGATACAATTCCCTAATTTAAATTTCACATGTCACTAATGTCTTCCAACGTCTTTTATACTTCATCTTTAAGTTCTCAAATTCCCTTAAATTACTTCTAAATGTTATACTACTTTTAAAAGGAAGGGAGCGAGGCATATATTTTCCACAAAAATAAAAAAGATGAATTTTGTTCCACTCACATCAAATAAATATACATTTTAGGCATATTTTTCAATGCCCATAAATTATGATTGTACTCATTTAGGGTATTACAAGTATTATATTGTCACAATAATAATTTGTTAATATTGAAACCTTATAATCGGATTTTGGAATTATTTTAAATGCGAAAGTTATCCAGAATATGATTTCCTACAAAACAAGCGAAACTTCTCAATTTACACCTTCTACAGGGGTTAAAAGTTCGCTTTTCTATAAAGTTAGTATACGTCGACAAATATACCTAGTTCGGTGTTTCTCATTTTTCAGGTCCTAAATGACCTTTTTAGGATTTGTTAAAATACGAAACTTTTAGGAAATTATATTTTACATAATAATATAAATTTTCATAATTTTCAGAGTAGAGTTACTATTTTTACAAAATTCGAGACTATCTCTCATCTTCTACATAATTCATAAACTCAAAATGAAGAAGTTAATAATTACTAGAACCCCAATTCCCAAAAGTATGAATTCTAAATAAAATTTAACATAACAAGACATGAATTTAATTTACTATAATGATTTTCAACGTATATAATTCATTGAATGTTAGATTTAACATTTAAACCATACCAAGAATGTACAATTCATAATCCAATTGAATTATACTAAACTAGACTAAACTAATCAAGTATATAATTTCATTAATTAGATTCATTAATTTATTCACCAAAAATCAGAATTTATAAAGGTGTGACCAACACAAGATAAACGTTAATTATCTCTACGTAAATTTTAGAATTTATAAAAAAAAACTCTTTAGGTAGAAAATACTATTTATCTCATGAAAGGAGAAAGTATAATTATCTTGCCTTAGTGTAGAAAACCTCCAAAAATAATAAGAAAGTATCTTAGAAGAAAGTCCCTCTAAAATTGCCACTTAATTGATAAAAATAATTCTCCAAATGTGTAGAAGCAATCCCTCTTGAAAGGGAGTTGAGTTGGCCATCCATAAATCCTTTAGAATTGATCCAAAGTTATTTCAAATATTTTTACAGAAAAATATAATTTTTGGCTAGAATAAAAGAGTATAATTTTTTTTGAGGTAATGGTATAATTTTGGTAAAAAATGGATTAAGTTTTTGGGGGTTTGAAATGTGTATTGAAATGAGAGTGGTAGTAGATAATGAAGAAATTGTTGGTTTATAAAAATGAGCATCCTGTGCTCATCATGTTATTTTAATTATTAAATTGTAATTACAATTTAGCATCCAATATAAATAGTATACATTATTTGAATAATAAATACTATTTAGCATCTTATGTGAATAGTAAATACTAATTTAATTGTAATTGCAATTTAGCATCATATGTCAAGAGTAAATGCTATTTGAATAGTAATTACTATTTAGCATCCTATGTGAATAGGTAATAGTATTTGAATAGTAAGTATTCAATGTTCAATAGTAAATACTACACGTTTTTTTAATTTATTTCCAATTCAATTTCCATTGAAATAATCAATTAAAGTAATAAAAAATTCCTAAAATTTAATATTTAAATATTAATAAATACCCCGAATATATGGGGTATTACTGGACTCGTGAAATACCTCTTATAAAATTTTCCTTCAGGAGATAGGTATAAACTGGCAACTTTTGTCCTGACCTGTTGGGCTTGTTTCTTATTGTCTGCTAGGACGTCGTCTTGCAAATAAGTTATGATCGGTTCCATCCAGTTAGAAGCTTTTTGAATGGCGAGGACTTGTTCAGTGACCTTTGGTTTTGCAATACTGGGATGAGTGAGAAACTCTACACCAATTATTCTTTTAAGATCGGTGTCTACTATTGACCCCAAATCGTCTAAGGCGTCAACATGATTATTATTCCCCTGAGGGAATTGTTGAACATGGATCCTCTCAAACTTAGCAATTAATTCTTGGGCGACCTATCAATATGCTAACATTGAATTATCTTTGGCATTTTAGTCACGTGATACTTGATTGGATACTAACCTTGAGTCACAATAGATGTCAATGTGCCTTGCGCATAAAGATAAGACTTAGTGCAACTCGAAGATGTGGGCGTCGTATTCGACTTCACTATTGGATGCTTTGAAGCTAAGTATGATCCCCTCTTCGATTATAGTCTTTTTAGGAGAAATAAGAACAAATCCCACTCTTTCCCCTCTTGAATTAGAGTACTTGTCTCCGTAGAAAGTCCACTTTTTGGATTGGTCAAACTCTTGGCTAATTAGCTACTCGATGGAGTCTTCATCGCTTGGACTTTCCTCCCATGTGGATTCACCGATGAAGTCTGCCAGTACTTGTCCCATTATTTCGATTCTTCATAGATAGTGGATGTCCAACCTTCCAAGTTTTATGGATCATTTATATATCGATCCAAATAGGTCGGCTTTTCTGTGGCTCTCTTTTAGAGGGAAATAGGTGATGACTATGATTGAGTTAGCATCAAAGTAATGATTTATTTTAACAAAATAATAAATAGAGAATAGATCAACCTCTTGAGTGGAAGGTAGCGCTGATCAGTATCGATGAACATCTTATTGACATCGTATATAGGAGCCCGTTGCCCCTCTTTCTCGCACATCAAAGTTGAATTGACAATATGATCGGATATTGTGAGATGTCGATAAATTTGATCCTTTAAATTCGGGATTGAGAGTGGAGGAGGTTCTCTCAGGTAGGTTTTGATTTCATCAAGGGCCTTTGAGCATTCCTCATTCGAAGTTAAGCCTTTATCATTCGTCAATAGTTGAAAGAAAGGTCGGCACTTCTAGAAATATTTTGTGATGAAACGATTATGAGCTGCCAGCATTCCTGTTAATCTTTGAATATCGCGAAGTGTTTTTGGTGGCTGAGCTTTATTTATTTCTAAGATCTGGTCAGGTCTAGCATCAATCCCCCTTTGGATAACCAAGTACCAAAGAAAATTCCCAGATTGGACTCCAAAGGAGCATTTTGCCACATTGAGCTTCATCATGTAGTATCTAAGGATCTTAAAAGTCTTTTCCAAGTCCTACAGGTGGTCATATTTATGCTTGATTTTGACAAGCATATCGTCTATATAGACTTCAATGATGTCTCTTAGCTGTTCCTTAAACATTTTCGTGACTAATGCTGAAATGAACCTCCTATGTTCTTGAGACCAAAGGGTATGAATTTATAACAATACATGCCAAGTGTGGTGACGAATGAGGTTTTATCTTTATTGGGGCCGAATAGATGGATTTGATAGTACCCTGAGTATGCATATAGAAAACTCATTTGTTCATGGATAACTATGGCATTGATTAGTTGGTCGATCTTCGTTAAAGGAAAGCTATCTTTAGGACAAGATTTATTAAGGTCGACGAAGTTTATACACACCCTCCACTTTCCATTAATCTTTTTACTACTACTGATTTGATATCCACCTAGGGAATTGAACTTATTTAATGGTCCTTTCCTCCAAAAGATTACCTATATCCTATTCCATGACCTTTTCCTTTTCTAGGTTTATTTAGCTAGCCTTTTGTGTGATCAGCAGATACATAAAGGTCACATGAATTCGGTGACATGTGACCTAAGGATTGATCGAAGACATATCGTAAGGCTGCCAAGCAAACACATCTTAATTTTTCTTAGTATAGAAATCAGTTCCTTTCGTTCCTAGTCGGTAAGTGAACTACCGATGAGGAATTTTCTTCTCTCGATGTGAATCATTAAACACATCCTCTTACAATGGTTCCTCAACCCTGTCTGCGATGGATATCCTTGTTTCTTATACCCACGATCTTTTATACTTTAGTTGTTATTTTGAGGGTGTAGCTCCATACTTGGTCATCTCAAACTCGTACTCTTTCTCTTATTTTTTAGGTCTGATGGCAATGATAAAGCATTATCGAGCAATGACTCAGTTTTCGATAATCTCCATTATCCCACGGTCGGTGATGCATTTGAGCCTTCGGTGATAAGTGAAGGGGACAACTTGCATGTCATTTAGCCATCCTTTTCAAAATATAGTGTTGTAGGGAGAATCAATGTCCATAACTAGGAATTTGATCAACTTCACGATATTCCTAGTTTGAACGGGAAAGACAACCTTTCTTAGTGGCATAGTTATCTTTCTAGCGAAGCCTACTAAAGGGATGGTCTTTTATTTCAATTATCTTATCTCAAGATTAAGTTTGTTGCACAGATCCAGGTACATAACTTTTGTGGAACTTCCCTGATCGACTGGTAACTTCTCCACGTCCTAATTTATAGTCTTAAGGGTGATTATTAGTGCATTATGATACAAAGTTCTAACTCTGATCAGGTCATCCTTTGTGAACACTATATGCTTTCTGCAATTTATATATTTTGTTCATCGATTCTTATCTGTTGGACTCTTGGCTGGGTTGATTTGGAAAGACTCAATTACTGCGGTGACTTTCTTCAGCTCTATCCGAACAGTGTTTCCTTGGATTTGTTTTGGGCTTGAGCACCGTAGAAAACAACAAATTCATTAGCTAATTCATCTCCTAGGACATTATTTGTCTTCTAGTCGACATCAATGATGAATTTGGATCCCTTCTTATCCTTGTAGTCACTTAAATGTCTTACTTGATCCAATTCTTCCATATGGGAGATGAGGGCCTTATAATTCTCCTCTTTGTATCCATTTTCTTTGTGGTACATGCATCCGTGTGTAGTATTTCTCTTTATTAGGTCTCCCCTCATCTTCTTTGTCCACTTGAAGAATTGATGATCCTTGATTTTACTCAAGATCTTATAAATCGGATCCTTAAATACGGTGTTGGTTTATTGAAAAAACTTGGCAGGATCTGTCTTATCTCCATTATTTGATCCTCTGTTCTGCTTTCTAAAACCTCTCTTGGGGGTGCTCTCTTTATCATAATTCTTATTTGTCTTGGAGCGCCCATTGTCATTCTGGGTGTCGATGACCACATCTTCTACCTTTGCATATTTTTTTATGCGGGACGTGAGGTCGTCTATGGTGTCTGCTTCCTTCTTAGTGAGGGACAGATGTAACATAGTGCTGATGGGTAACCCTATATTGAATGAGGCCATAACAACCTGTTCAAAGTAATCTTAAACCTCATTATAACTTTCCCAGTACCTCTCAGAGTACTCTTGCAAGGCTTGCTGAGGCCTTTTCCTTATAGTGAGAAGAGAAATGTATTTTTTTGGATGAGCATTGTTGGTGATGAACCGGGAAGTGAAGGCTTCAATGAGATTTCTGAAGTTATTAATCGACCTATGTGGCAATGTTTCATACCATTTTTGTGCAATATCGCCTGAGATGTAAGGGAATATGCGGCACATAAGAGCGACATGATGATTCCACAATGTCATGGTCTGTCTATACTAACGTACATGGTCGACGTGGTCAGTCTTTCCATCACAGATTTTGAATTTAGGAGTTGACTCTTCTTAGGGGGTATTTAGTTTCTCTTGAAAAGGGGGAATGTATCTCGATGATGAGGGTTCTTCTGTCCAGTTCATTAGACGATTTAGCCCGACAATTAGTGGGGCGTGGGGCCATATCTTTCCTGATGAGATTAGGGATATCATGCCTACGATGTCCTGTCTTTTAATCTCACCACATCAGGAGACTTTTATTCTCGAAATACTCTCGATCACGATGAGAACTCCTTCCTCGCCTATAAGTTTTATTCATCTGAGGGCCAGGGGATCAGCCATAGCACTTGAATTTATCTGCATGGAGCTCTCCATCCATCCTTTCTAGACATCACTACAGACGTGCATTTTCTTCTTCCTCGAGGTGTGTTGCCTCCTCCTGCTGGAGAAGTCGTTATTCATATGCATTAGGTTGCTCATTGCTTTGATTAGAGTGTTTCTCCTCTAGGAGATAACGTGCATGAGGATCATCTCGACTCCTTTGAGGTGGTTTTTGTTATCTCACCCTGGGTGTTGGAAGCGCATCCTGGTGGTTGACATTGAACGGTAAAGAAGCACTGTGTGGGTGAGACATGATTGTTTGTTGGTTCTAACTAATTTAGGAAAAGAAAACTTGTTTCTCGCAGACGATGCCAATTATAGGTACAAAAATCCCACAATGAATGATCCAAAACATTTAAAACAAAACAAGAGTACAACAAGTCACACGACACAAGTATCTATGTGTTTCGGCAACGGCCTCCACCCGTGAGTTTTTTTTCCTTTCTTATTATTATGATTATAATAACAAGAATTACATACCCCTTTTTCCTTGGTCAAGGGTTACATTTATAAGTGGAAGAAGAGATGGTGTAGTGCAAGGATCTAAAACTTATAACTACAATTGTGAATTGATCATACTGATCCTCATCTGAGATCCTCGCGGATGGGACACTTCTTGATTATTATCATAAGATGCCATCATTTATCTCATTATGCCGGAAAAGCATCATTCAACCTGAATTATACAGGCTATTTAGATAATTCGCCCTCAAGTTCGGTTCTCGATTCCACAACCAACACAAACCAAACTGATCCATAAACTAATCTGATTCAAAACTAAACCAAGAACCCAGACCTAACTTAAATACGAATGATCCTAACATATTTTTTACACTTTATATGTATTAAAAATGTTGATTTCTCTTTAATTTAAAGGTTTAAACTTAATTTTTACTTTTTGGATTTTATATTAAATCTATAAGTGGTTCCTTATAGTGCCTTTTTAAAGTTATATATATGATAGAAATATTGTTTTAATTATTAATTTTAATACATTTTTAGAATAAAAAATTGATCCGAACCAATCTAAGAACTGTTGGTTCGGGTTAGTTCCGTTATAGAAATAATTAGTTCGGGAAAAATATCGAATCAATCAACTATGGTTCTAATTCTGAATTAGTAGTTAAATCAAAACCAACCCAAATCATGTACACCTGAAATTATTATATCGAGTATTTTATTTTAAAATTGTATTGTATCTATATATTTGTAAAAATGTTGTACTGTACAACATACTTACAAAAATATTGCACTTCATAAAACTGTGGTTTGAAACCGTGAATTTATGTTGTAATCGCTGTTGTCAACCATAAGTTATGTTTGAGTTCAATCAGTCAATATTTAAGCATTATCATAATTAATTTTAGAGAAATCGCGATTGACAACTGCATATCCAATTGAAATGAAACCACGTTTGATAACTCAATATTCAATATAAACAGGAACTGCAGTTTCAAGCGAATTAAGAAACCTAATCATCTTCTCCACATCTATTCTTGGTTGATTAAATAAACATCACAACTGGGGATTCCGACCTCCTACCCCCGTTCAACCACACCGACTTCATTTTACGAGCTCCGACCACTCGTATGCATCAAAGCAATATTTCTCTTCTTTTGCTGACAATTAGTTTTACGTTATACCCGTTATTTGTTATTCTTTCAAGAAATCATATGTGTATTGTAGGGTGTATGAACTTGATATTTTATCTATGATTTGGACATAACTTATAATATGAATGTGTATAAATTATAAACTCTTGTATTGATATATTATTTTTGGGAATGCAAAATGTTATATTTTAGTTCTAAAATTGTTTGTGACATGAGTGTGTTTGTTTAGAACATGTATGTTGTGTAGGAATAAACACTGTACCACATTACATAATTTATTTGTGGGCTTGAGACATTTGATTTTATTACAAAATTAATATACCGTTAAAAGAAAAAAAAATCAACTGTTATATGGAAAAAAATGTTATTTATAAGAAATAAATGATTATACATAACATTATTTATATATTATATCAAAATAAACTATTATACAAAACATTATTTATATTTTATAAATTATACGGAAAGCAAATTATTTATATATTAAATATAAATAAACAGTAATTCAAAAAAATACCATGAATGCCCCTCCTCCTTTATGGATATGTTTAATACTAAGCTAAATGCCCCTCCTCCTTTATTATGGATATAGCATATTACAAACTGATATTTGAGAAGATATTTTTAAGACATTTAGAAAGTAATTTTAATTATAATTAACTGTAATATTTTATGCAACTTACATTCTTTAAAAAAGTGTAAGGAGTATTTTTATATTTACGGACGAGTTTTTTATTTAAAAACTGCAGTTTATATTAGAATTTGTAAATTAATTGCACCGTAGATCATATTTATAAAAATTGGACATAACATATAGATGATTAAACACCATACATTACATGCTCAACCTGTTTTCTTGCACTTCATAATATAACAGATGGAAACCGAACGAGCAATGTTCATGTGTTACTAGGGATGGATAATTATTAACGAGGAAATTTCGGGAATAACCTACAAGGCTCAGACATGCAGGACTATTAGTTTGACCCAAACATCCACATATTATGAGCTGCTTAGAAAGGCAGAGGGTGAATGCAAGTAAACTGTGCTACGAATGATATTAATGTCACTTGTATGTGGCCTAAGATAGACATTCCTACCGAAATGAAGTACTTGTCACTCGATGTTAAGGAAGCTAAAACTATTCAGATTATGGTGTATTACCATTTATCTGACAAGAGACTAAGTGTTCTTCATTTGAACTTGTAAGTGATCCCCATTTGGGTGACACATAATGACGACATTTACCAATGATCAAAAGAAAGAAATCGTATAGTAATGGCCCCATCACCAACTACAGAACAAATGTTCTCGCAATAAATACATGATATGATCTTAATATTCCATGTGTCAATGAAAAAAATCCACAGAACTAGTCCCATTTTGTTAATAAGTCGACAATGGTAATTGCATCTCCGTCCCATCCTGCGAAGTTGCATGTATGTATTGCAGATGAATTGTTGTCAAATAACAAAATATTAGCCCTCACATCGCTAATGCTATGTCTAGGGGAGCAATGAGCATTGTTAATCTGTAGGAGGTTGATTCACACTTGGAAAGGGATGAAGTTGTATACAAAAGCAGTGAAGAAGAACCAACACACATGGAAACGGGGCCATTTGCATCCCAATAACCAAGTGGTTAGTATTTACCGATGACACATTAAGTGTCATACGGGGAGGATACTATCCCCATGCAACTGAAACATAAAGTTCCCATGGACCAAGGTACAATGGGTTTTAGCAAACAGGTCCAACCACGGGTTTCAACGAAGTATGACAGTAAGAAAGAGCTACAAAATGATCTCATATGTTACAATGTTGAGAGTGCGCTTTTGTTCAAGCAAAGAAATTATTTAATTAAACTCAGTTTTTCAATTAAATCCTAAAACATGCATATAGGTGTGATTGAAGACAATATAATCATGCAAGAACATTCAATCACAAACAAACACACAAATGAGGAAAAATCCCCCAAAGGGGTAAAAATCTTTTTATTTTCACTATAATTTGTAATGAACGGATTACACGGATTATACTAAAAATAAAAGTGGCATACGAAATACCCTCAGGTGTCGATTCCGATGTCGTCGGTTGGAATCTCCCTCAAGAACTCCACATGGGAAGTAATGGAAAAGAGTCGGCTTCTCCACAAGTTACTCCAGATGAGTAAAAATGATCCTTTGAAGGTTTAAAGATTCACATACATATGCAGGAATGATTTAGGGAATAAAGAAGGTATAAAACCTTATAATATGAAGTCTATTTTTTGGGCTGTGAAACACAGAAATGTGTGCGAAAAAGACTTAGAAAATCGTGTAGAATGTACCCAAATATTTATACGAAAATCAAGGTGGTGACGTCGCTCGAACGAGATCGCGCGACATCCTCATGTCGCTTGAAAGACAGAGAGATGTCGTTCGAACGATAGAGCGATGTCGTTTGAACGAGCTCGTCGATCGAGGCAAGTTCACTTCTACACTTAGAAAATTTCTGCTTTTAATACAACGAATCAGACTTCGAAAAAATATTTTGTTTAAAAAAAATCCCAAATATTTATGCAAATATAAACAACTCCAATAAATCATTTTACCAATAATGCGAAGTGGATTAGTGGGAACGATTGAGCAACACATCGCATGAAGCATGATGCACGTGTGAAGATGATGGATACATGGATTCGGATCAAGGCCGTCATGGATGATAGTGTTGACGTGCCGAATGTAGCCGTATCAGATATACATACTGTGATCTAGGACAAATAGAAAATTCCTAGATTCTACCCCAGACATTTATAAAATTATGTCCTTAGAAATCTCCCCTATGTCTATGCCGGTACATACATAAAAATCCGAATTATGCTATCTCAATAAAGAAAATGACATACAAGATAATATCCCCATTAAACCCTCAAACTGAGAATACTAGTTGAAATGTCGTCAATCAAACTTCAACATCTTCAAAGCTTAAACTTTTCAGAAACTCTCAAAGCTTTTCTCACCAGGGTGTGAAAATTCAAACTTCAACATCTTCAAAGCTTCAACTTTTTAAAAACTCTCAAAGCTTTTCTCATCAGGGTGTGACATCTAATAATTATCAATTTTGTACCTACATACATGAGATAAAGCAAATACCCGTGACAAGCAACAATTTGAAATATATTGATATGCAAAAAACAAAGATCAATTAAGCTTAAGAAAATCATTGATAAATCAACCAACCAAAACAATTCTCCCCCACAATTCATTCTCCCCCTTTTTATGATGTCCCCAAATAGACAGATATGGGAAGCACAATTAAATGCAAATGAGAATGTCACAAAGTAATAGACTTTCTGATTTTTGAATTTTTCAAAAAAATTTCTCACAAAATGTACAACAAAGAATCACACCATGAACAAACCCAAAAACAAACAAGTCGATGATTGCGGAAATGTAAGGGTGTGAGCAAATTCAATAGGAAAATCAATGCATACAAACATATCATATGTGCATGATGAATATAGGATACTCCTAACGAATGAACTCAACATCTTCCTTAGGTGTAAAAAAGGTGGAATTATAAGAAATTGACTCAATCAAATTAGCAAATCAAAGCTCAAAGTGATTTCCACACCAATAATGTCCAAAACGATTTAATGTTTTTTCAGGACTTTCAAGGAAGTGTAAACCCATTGAAATTATCCAACTGAACTCCCTCTGATTTATATATTGTTTAGAGGTGATCTAAATTCTCAATCATTGGAGAATTAATGGTGAAACCTAATGGCCCATATTTGGCATGTATTGCTTTTTATTGCCTTTAAATTTTTCGGGCACTTTTAACCTCTTGGATCCCAGATAATTAAAATACCTCAATTTTTTAGGTTCAATTTAAATGGTGGCTTAATCGCAAGGGATAGATGAGTACCTTTCGTATCCCTTCACCGTTGATAAAATACCACACAATCTCACCAACTAGGATTTACATGCATTCCAATCTTGTCAAGATCTATCGCATATGGTTTATTGAATAAACAGATTTGAGATGGAAACACTCAAGCCAATATGAGATAGACAAGTACAATAATCAAATAAAGTCGTGCATGTGTGCAATAAAGGAGATAAAGAGTCAAACATGTAGAAAGATATCACTAATCAGATCTCAAAGACTCCAACCAATGTAAAGCACATGGATGCAATGATGTAGCGTCTCAAATCACTATCAAATAGTCACGTGAATAATAAAAATGGAATTTGTGACTCTGCTATCTTAAATGCTCATCCATAAGAGGTGTAAAAAAAATACAAAAATCCTTTTGTGCTTTTCTAAAACTTTTTATAAAACGAAAATCTTTTTGGATTTTTCAAGAAAAAAATAAAAAGCAAAAATAAGAATACAAATGATACAAACTAGCAATAGGAATCATATGATATGAATATGATAATGCATCCTATCTTAGACAAGGACCATCCTTTCAGTCAACTGTGCAAATCCCTAAAGACTTCCTAAGACTCTAGAATCTAAGGGCATCTAAAGGTTTCATGAAAATATCGGCTAACTGAAGGTCAGTGGGTACGAAACTCAGGCATACGACTTTCTCCTCAACTAACTGACGTCTAAAGTGCTCACGTATCCTGATGTGCTTTGTGCACAAATGATGGATTGGATTACGGGATATGTGTATCGCGTTCGTGTTATCATAGGAGATGGTCATATTGTCCTGTAATATCCCATAATCCTCCAGCATCTGCTTCATCCACAGAAGTTGTGTGCAGCAACTTTCGGCGGCTATGTACTCAGCCTCCGCGGTGGATAAAGAGATGGAGTTTTGCTTCTTGCTCAACTAAGAGACAAGAGAAGAACCAAATAAGAAACACCCATTAGAAGTGCTCTTACATCCATCTGCATCACCATCCCATTCAGCATCCGAGTATGCAGACAAACGGTCAATGGTATCAAAGGAATACCAAATGCAATGGGAGAGAGTCCCACTCGCGTATTTGATAATACGTTTAAGAGCGAGTAAGTGGGACTCTTTAGGGGATGCCTGATATCGCTTACAGACTTCAACACTAAAGGCTATGTCGGGACGACTGGCAGTCAAGTAAATAAGACTACATATCATACTCCGATACAAGGTGTGCTCGACGTCCTTGCCTGAAGTGTCCTTACTAAGCTTGGTAGAAGTACTCATAGGTGTACGTGCAGGCTTAGTAGAGTCTAAACTAAATTTCTTCACTAGGTCTGTAGCATACTTGGATTGGGAGATGAACATCCCATCCTCTAGTTGACGAACTTGGAGACCAAGGAAGAAAGTAAGCTCACCTACCATGCTCGTCTCAAATTCACTTTTCATCTCCTCCTAAAAGTGGTGAGCATGCTGGGAGCATGTGGATCCAAAGACTATGTCGTCCATATAAACCTGGGCAAGCAACATAGCACTGTTATCTCTCCTGACGAATAACATCATATCAACTCCCCCTCTCTTGAAGCCACGGGATAAGAGATAGGAAGTAATTCTCTTATACTAAGCACATGGTGCTTGCTTCAAACCATACAAGGCTTTCCTCAGATAGTAAATGTGCTCTGGGTGCTTAGGTTCTTCAAACCCTTTTGGTTGTTCCACATAGACCTCCTCCTGTAGAATGCCATTTAAAAGGGCATTCTTGGCATCCATCTGATATAACTTGAAGCGCATATGACATGCTATGATGAGTAGTAAGCGGATGGATTCAAGCCTCACAATAGGAGAAAATGTTTCCCCGAAGTCTACACCATCTATCTGTGTGTAGCCTTGAGCGACCAACCTAGCCTTGTTTCTGATTATGGTACCATTTTCATCCATTTTATTTTTAAAAATCCACTTGGTACCTATAACATTCGTCTCACTAGGTCAGGGGATAAGTTCCCAGACATTGTTCTTTTTAAACTGAAGCAACTCATCCTGCATAGCAGATATCCAGTGTTCATCCTTGAGTGCTTCTTTATCATTTTTGGGCTCGACTGTGGACGTGTAGCAAAAATGGTTAACAACATTCTCTAGCTGAGCACGAGTCTTGACCCCTAAAGTGGGATCACCTACAATGGAGGCAGGGTCATGACTCTTACAAACCCAAGTAAGTGTGTCCCCTAACACAGGAGTAGGATCCACAAGGTGTGTGTGAGGGACAAGTAAATCACTGCCAAAAAAGTCCTAATCCTCACACTGAAGGCTAGGGTCAACAGACGTTGGAGGTTCGTCATCTTGCACGGTGACGTTTATTGACTCCATAACCTTAGAGATATTCAGGTTTAAAACCCTATATGCTCTACTATTTGATGAATATCCAAGCAATATTCCCTCATCGCTCCGGGAGTCAAACTTTCCTAATTTCTCTCTATCCCGTAGGATGTAGCATTTACTCCCAAAGACACAGAAATATGCAAGGTTGGGTTTCTTTCCAGTCCACAATTCATAAGGCGTCTTAAGTGTGTGTGGATGCAGGTAAACCATATTCATTGTGTGGCACACGGTAGATACCGCATCTGCCTAAAATCTCCTAGCAACCTTATGACCCAAAAGCACAGATCTAGCCATTTCCTGAATCGTCTTATTCTTCCTCTCAACAATCCCATTTTGTCGTGGAGTCCTTACGACCAAAAACTCATGTTTAATCCCAAGGATATCACACTAAAGATCTACCTTTGCTTCTTTAACTTCCGTACTGTTGTCACTACGTATCCTGTTAATAGTGACTCCGTGTTGGTTTAGCAGGACACGACACTTAGTTGCTAAAAACTCTACAGCATCGGATTTCTCTCTCAAAAACCCTATAATCGAATATCTAGAGAAATCATCCACCATCATGAGGATATACCTCTTACCACCCAGACTCTCAGTACGAGTAGGACCCATAAGATCCATGTGAATCAACTCAAGTACACAGGAGGTGGTAATGGAATGCAACTTCCTATGGGGAGTACAGATTTGCTTTCCCAACTGACAGGGTCCATAAACTGTGGAAGTTGGATTTTTAAGAGATGGTAAGCCACGTACTAGGTCCTTTTTAGCTAGATGTGTCAAATCTCTAAAGTTCACGTGACCTAGACGTTGGTGCCACAGATCCATAGGAGTGAACGTGGCGCTGTTACAGACAAGTGAGGACTTGGGCATAGTCTTATAGAAATTATCCTCTGTTCTCACCCCTTTCACTAAAAGTTTACCGGCTTGATTATATATATTACATGTGTCCCGGTCAAACTTTACGGAAAAGTCAGCTTCGCACAGCTGGCTAATGCTGAGATGGTTTGCTTTCAAACCTTTGACGTACGAAACATTCTCTAGCTTAGGAAATCATAGTAACTCTATTGTACCTCGTCCTACGATGCTAGACTTGATCCCGTCTCCAAATGTGACTTCACCTTCCTTATGATCCTCTAGGTAGGTAAAAAATGAGACATCATCACCGGTCATATGTCTGGAGTACCCACTATCGAAATACCACTGTGAGGTATTATGTGCTTTGAGAGAGACATGAACAACAAGGTCCTTTTCGTCTTTCTTAGGTTCCCAAGATGTGTTAACCTTTTGTTTACCCTTGTTGTTGTTGGTTTTAGCCGGGATGTGGGAAGCATTCACTGACAACAAACACATTCGTCAGAATTCCTCCATCAAACTCTGTGATGTGGTGCTAAAAACTCAGCACTCTCTCTCAGACTGGTAAAATCATCAGTACGATGTGGTGGAGAATATGTACGTGAAGCTCGACCCAAACTATAGCAATACTCTCTCAGGTGGCCTTTTCTTTTGCAGTAAGTACAAAAGAACAGAGTCTTAGGTTGACCTTGGTTTGCTTTTCTTAGTAGAATTCTCCTTCATGATTTTTGACCTATTCCTTGCCTATCACCAAAACCTAAAGCGGGACCGAGGAGCATCTTTCCAGATATGTCCTCGATTTGTACCTTGACTTCTCATGCTCTCTCAAGATCATAAGTATGCTGGGCTACAAGGGCTTCAAGTTTCTTCCGAGTCTCCAGGGAGGAATGGAGCTAGCCACTTGTTTAGTCAAGTCACCTTTCTCTCTCTCAAAGAAACTCTCTCTCTTTCCAAACAGTCTATTTCTTTCTCTAAACTGACTTTCTCTCTCAACACAGGTAGACTCTCTCTCTCTCAAGGTAGTGCAGGTGGAGGACTCTCTGTCTCTCGCTTCTCCTAAATCTTTCTCTAAAGAGGTGATCCTAAGAAATAACTCTTTGTTACGCTTTTTAGTTTTAAATGACTCAAAATTTAACTAAGCGTAGGTGCATTGAAGATCACTCTCGCTCTCACTTGCAGCATCCTCCCCCTCACTTACTTCGTTCTCACTGTCGAGGTGTCCGTGTGAAGTAGCATCCTCATCGTCGTGAGAATCACTAGAGGTACTCACATGACTAACCATGAATGTGGTGAAGTTACACTCATGCGATGACTCGTCTCCAGAGTCCACCGACTCGACCTCACTGTTGTCACTAAGGGTAACATTAAGGAAAACTTTCCCCTCTTCTTTGGCAAGTCTGTTCAGCCTAGTAGCACACTCAAAATCTCTATGACCCTTACAGTCACACTCATAACATCTCTCACCTTCTTTCTTTGGAGGGTCTTTAAAATATTTTTTATTTTTCTTTTCAAACTTATTTTTCTCAAAATTCCTTTTATCTTTGAAATTTTCATTTTTCTTGAAATTGAGAATTTTCTTGAAATTTTTTGCAAACATGGCCAAATCATCTAATTCAAGGTCACACTCGAAATCTGACGTTTCTCTCTCCCTATTTCTAGATGACTCTACTCTATTTCTTGCTGACCCCTCACTCTTACTATCCTGGGCATTAAGTGCAATTCCCTTATCTTTTGGTTTAACAAACTTAGGAAACATGTCAATTTCAAAGGTTTGTAAGTCTCCAACCAATTCCTCTAAGTTAAGCGTGTTTAGATTACCCATAGAATTTATCACGGTGACTTTAGGGATAAAACGCTTTGGCAATGATCTTAGAATCTTTTTAACAACTCTAGCATTAGGAATGTGTTCACCAAGATTAAAGCTAGTGTTTACAAGATCAAATAACCTAGCATAAAATTCATCAAAACATTCGGACTCAAGCATGGTGATAGTTTCAAATTGAGTAGTTAATTTTTTCAATTTAGACTCTTTCACAGCATTAGTTCCTTCATGGGTAAGTTATAAAACATCCCATGCCTCTTTTGATGCGATACACGTCATTATCCGTCAGAACTCGTCAGGTGTGACGGATCCTGAAATAGCACTAAGACCCTTAGAGTTAAAAGATGACCCTTTAAATTCTTCTTCAGACCATGCAGTCATAGATTTTAAATTAGTCACGTTATCAATAGTGATGGAGGGAGGTGTCCACCATCTTTCAACCAAAATTCAAACTCTTTCATCAATGGAAGCAGATTTCATGCGGGTTTTCCAATAAGCATAATTTGTCCCGTCAAAAACTGACATTTTAATATATAATTTCTCCATCTTTAAAACGCCCTTTTTCGAAAATCAATTTTTCAGAAAATTGATATCTTAGAAAAAATTTGCTAAAAATTACACGGTATAATTGTGTAATTGGCTCTGAAACCAATTTGGGAGTGCATTTTTGTTCAAATAAAGAAATTATTTAATTAAACTCAGTCTTTCAATTAAATCCTAAAATATGCATCTAGGTGTGATTGAAGACAATATAATCATGCAAGAACATTCAATCATAGACAAACACACAAATGAGGAAAAATCCCCCAAAGGGGTAAAAACCTTTTTATTTTCACTATAATTTGTAATGAACGGATTACATGGATTATACTGAAAACAAGAGTGACATACGAAATACCCTCAGGTGTCGGTTCCGATGTCATCGATTGGAATCTCCCTTAAGAACTCGAGATGGGCAGCAATGGAAAAGAGTCGGCTTCTCCACAAGTTACTCCAGATGAGTAAAAATGATCCTTTGAAGGTTTAAAGATTCACATACATGTGTAGGAATGATTTTGTGAATAAAGAAGGTATGAAACCTTAAAACATGAAGTCTGTTTTCTGGGCTGTGAAATGCAGAAATGTGTGCGAAAAAGACTTAGAAAATCGTGTAGAAGTACCCAGATATTTATACAAAAATCGAGGCGACGACATCGCTCGAACAAGATTGCGCAACATCCTCATGTCGCTTGAACGACAGAGAGATGTCATTCGAACGATAGAGCGATGTTGTTTGAATGAGCTCGTCGATCGAGGCAAGTCCGCTTCTACACAAAGAATTTTTTTTGCTTTTGATAAAAACGAATCAGACTTTGAAAAAATATTTTTCTAAAAAATTCCCAAATATTTATGTAAATATAAATAACTCTAATAAACCATTTTACCAATAACGTGAAGTGGAGTAGTGGCAACGGTTGAGCAGAACGTCGCATGAAGCATGATACACGTGTGAAGATGATGGATTCATGGATTCTGATCAAGGTTGTCGTGGATGATCATGTTGACATGCCGAATATAGCAGTATCAGACATACATACTATGATCTAGGACAAATAGAAAATTCCTAGATTCTACCCCGAACATTTATAAAATTATGTCCTTTCAAGTGTCGATAACCACGTTAAGATAAAAGTTTTGGAGTCTGACCCCATTTCTTGGGCTATGAAATGCAAAGCTAGGGTGGCGACAAGATGCAAGTGGTGCCTGCGGGCGAGGAAGCTGCATTGTCACTAGAAATTTAAAATTACGAGACACGTTGGCCCTCACATATTCACATTTCCTACTGTTAGAACGGACCATAGGCAACTGACGTCAACTTACTGAACTGGGATGATACAATGCCTAGCGAAGGGAGATATGGGTATTAAAATAAGAGTGTTGATTGCTTAAATCAAGAATCAAACACCCTAAATTGTGCTTTATTTGAAGGCTTGTAATGCTAAGAGAAAAGAAATTATCGTCCTATTTGGTAATTAGGATTCATCAATTAATTAGTTGCCTCGCTTCTTGTTAGCAATTCAATAATACAATCCGGAGACCATGATAAACTTACAGACCCACCACCAACCTTATTTTAAGGAGATGTTTTCTAGATTGTTCTTTGCTCTACTTACCACAATGGAAGGTTTTAAACATTGTGTACCCATTTTTAGCATAGACAAGACCCACCTATATGGTAAGTATAAGGGCAAGATGTTGGTTACGATCAGCATGGATGATAACGGGCAATATTTTCCACTAGAATTTTCCATTGTTAACGAATAGAATCTTTCTAATTGGAGTTGGTTTCTGCATCTTCTTGAGGAACATGTTTTAAAGGAATGCCAAAATATATGCTTGATCTTCAATCGACACAATGGGATCAAGATTATAGTGCATGAGGAACAAAGTGAGAACGGATGGTGGAAGGAATGACACGGGAGCCATGGATTCTGTTTACGCCACGTGCATAGTAAATTTTATGAAAAAATCCTTGATGTTAGCCTTAAGTCATTGGCATGTCGTGTGGGTGAAGCAAAGCAAATATAAAATTTTAATATGTTGATGGCTAAAATCAAATTAATGAAGCGGCACACACATATATTTGTGGAATTTTAAAAGAAAGATGGTCGTTATCACACGATGAGGTAGTACTATTATAAGCAAGAGACCACGAACATTTAAGAAGTTTTTAACTCGGTTATTAAGGGGGCTAGGAGTAACTTAATAACTACAAGAGGGGAATTTATATTTTACAAACTAGTTAGTTATTTTCTCATACATAGGACTCACGAATTGGATTATGTGATGCTAAATAACACACTTACTCTGCGCAAGTTTATTGATTTGGGTCATCAAATTTCAAAGAGCAGGTAACATATTGTTCGAAAGTTCAGCAATGAAGAGGTACGATTTTAGGTGGATATATCTAAGTTTATTACATATGATGTGCACAGATCGAGTGGGACTTGTGGTTGCAGTAAGTGGGCTATCCACCACATGGCTTGTTCATATGCCATTGTAGTGTGTTCAGTACTGAAGTTAGACCACATGTCTCTTGTTATTGAGTAATTTAGAATGGAAACCTATTTGAGGACATGTGAACCAGAGTATACCTTATCGTACATGTTTCTTATTGGCAACCTTTGTGGCATCCAGAGTTGATACCTAATTTGAGACTCAGACGTGAGGTGGGGAGGCTTGTTTTTACTCGACGCAAGAATGAAATGGATATCATGGAGAGGAGAATTAATCATTATAGCCATTGTCATAATCTAGGACGCACGCGGAAGAAGTGTCTAGAAATACCAAGGTAAGGTTATTGGGTTGTTCCCGATCTATGATAGTGTTTCACCTATTATTGGCCTCGGTGTAAGTTTAACTTTATTTCAATTTAGTTTTTACTATAATTAATATACAATTTTAATTTCTCTTCATATATCATTTTATATATTGTAGTTCTTAATTTATTTCAATGTTTTCATTTAACTTCTTATATTGTAGTTACAATGGACGTGCATGGATATAGTCAGGTCCTATTGACCCTTCCGTAGTGACCAAATAAAGGGACCATTAGTTATAGGTCATTTCGAGTGGTCTGAATAGAGGGGTATTAACATGAAAAGGGAGAGAGTTGGGCTATAGATGTGACGAAATGGATAGGTGTAGGCCATTGGTACTATTACTCATGGAGTTAGGATTTTACGGCCTAGATCGCCTAGGGTATGTCTCCCTCGACTGGACTTTCATCACATCTTTGGTAGAGCGGTGGAGACCCGATACTCATAATAGTTGGGGAGTGCAGCATCACACTCTAGGATGTTGAGTTTTTGTTGGGTTACCTATTGATGGGCTTCCCATCACAAGTACTGATATAGCAGGAAGGCACGATGCCTTATGGGCTATGTGCCAGGAGTACTTTGATATGACACCATTGTGACACCCCGCCTAATTAAATACCGAGCGATCACTCCTTTATTAAATTAAAATCAAGGTGAACAGTTGGATCATTCTTAGCATCACGGTCGTGAAAATAAATTTCCAATTTAAACACCCTAATTAATTAAGCTAAGTGTCAAAACCATTTTTAATATTCCTTTCAAATTTTATTTATTTATTTTATTAAACAATCAATCCAATAATTTAACATTCAACAACTGGCTAATAACTATAAAACTTAAAGTAAACCATCCAGAATGTAATAAATCCCAAAGTAACAGTACTAGAAATAACTGAAATACAAATGTCCCAATAAAACAGATAAATAGTGGAAAGGGCGACACATGCCCAATAAGGAGAATGATAGAAGTGGAATCAAGTAAATGAAATCGTCTAAGCAAGTGGCCTGCAACTCCCACCAAAGCTGCAGCACGTTCCTTCCAAGGGATCCTAAACAAGACGCCCCTGTGGCTGGGCACCTGTAATATATACATATATATACAAGAGAGAAAGAGGAATAGAAACGGGTCAGAGCCCGATAGTGTATATGATTTAAAAATTCATTTAGCAAGTATTTAAATTGATACAGGCCAATGCAACAACATTTTAGTGCGACACTCTCTTGAGAAATTCTCACCTCTCTTCTAATGTGTACTCCTATCGCACTAACCTTCCCAATGGTTTATCTCATCATATATCACACTGTCTTTCCCCAAGGATTTAACTTATCTTAGGTGACTCTCAAGATTTAATATTTAACAACATCATGGTTTAAAAGGAAATTTTCATTTAGTACCAAAACGCTCATTTTAACTTTATTAATTCATAAAATTTTTCAATATCATATTATACTTTTCAAAACAAGTATTTCCAATTTGAGTCATTATACATGTCTTACTTACCATAACACAGTAGGCAGTTTCCCAAATTTTAGAAGTTCATATATATATATTAAATACTCGTTTAATATATATATTCTAATAGCACCCCACATAAAAATTATAGTGCGGGAATACTCTTCTATCCAATCCCCGTATCAATCGTACTAAAGGGAATACAAGTTCGGAATCACTCTCGAACTGTATAAATACATACACAAACAATATTGAGGCGAAGCGTAAGAGGTCAGTACATACCCTCACGTCTCTTAGGACCGTGACTACCGATTCGATAGCCTGTACCTAGGATTTCTATCTTCTAGGGTACGAGTCAATATCCCCCATAAGGCACACGAGATAAGATCGTCCCAGCGCGGAAACCTCAGGGATAGCAAGTAGCGCGGGCATGATTTTCACAAGTAAATAATATATGCATACACAATCATATAAATATACCACTTTTATTATATTAATTTAGGTTTATCCAATAACCCACATTCACAACATTTATCCTTATTTTCCCATTATTATTTATCAAGTATAATGGTTCGTTTCTAACTTTAATTCGAAGGGTTTTTCCAACTTACTACGTAACCCTCATGGAATCTATTCTTCCAAATGTACAATTCAGTAGATATCCATTTATGTTCCAACGTAACTCTCTCTTACGTGTCTCTCCCTTTTAATATATACTTACATTGTCCCTTATGCAAAATATCCCAAAAATATAGATTTCGCCGTACATTAAAGGTCTCTTATTCATTAATGAATCTTACTGGTCATCATTATCTCCCAAATTATCTTAACAAGGATGTCTAAGGAGTTTTCTTCATTTCGAATCAATTCAACAATTTTAAAAGGGGAACATAAGTCTGACAGGAGGGGTCGATCGATCGAGGTTAGGGGCTCGATCGATCGAACCTTCGATCGATCGAAGCTCTGGGCTCGATCGATCGATCAAACAGGTATTGCGATTTCTGCAGTTTTGCAGTTACGGGTTCTAACACATATCTTCATCCAAATTCAAGTTTTGCATTCCCAAACGTCCAAAGATTTATACTACTAACATCCTAACATAATATTATGCATTTCCTACGTAAAACATGTCAATTTCCGTCACTAAACAGGGATTAACAAGCCAAAATTCATTTAAAACTCAAGAACCCTAGAAATATCTTAATCATGGTTCTAATCTGTTTTCCCATAATCTCCTTCTTATACAACATCAAAATTTTGTGGTTTAATTCTCTACATCACCAAAGGTTTCCAGAATATCATTTAAGTCATCACTACATGCAATTTCCTATCTCAAATTGGGTTTTTCTTCCATACAATTCATCCTAATCACTCCTAAACCAATATGAAAGATGCATCAACGAAATAAGCAAGATAAACACTTGCCTAAGATTTTCAAAAATCTGGTTTGGTGTTGAATATGGTGTGGTTGCGTTCCCCGTCTTGCGATCTACGCGTTGGCGGTGGAGGCGGTGCAAACGGTTGAGTTTTGAGCCTTGGAATGCCTTGAGAGCTCTCTCCTCTCTTCTCTAATGGACGTTCTAGTGTTTTGAGCTTTCTAACCCTAGATGATGACCCATATATCTTATATAACCCTTTTAATTTTCGTGGGTTTAATTACCCAAATGTGAAATGTCCAAAATGCCCTCCCGGGGTACTAATTAGGCCTAAAAACGCCCCAAGACCCAAATCAAACTCCCGGGTATACTTTTCTGACTATCTCAACCCTTCCGAATGCGTTGGCGCACTCAAAACGACCATACGAATAACTTATAAAATATTTACTTTTATGTATCAATATTTAGTCCCGACGCGACACGGGCGCGTCCTGACTCAAATTTCTAAAATTGTCATTTTATTCACTCGTGACATTTAATATGACCACTATTATATATTACTTTGCTCATTAGTAATATTCAACAAATTTTCCCATAATTACTAACTCTCATCACGTTAATAATTATAACATAATTAATTTCCGGATTTTTATTAAATAATTAATTCACATTAAATTTAATAAATCCCCAAATTAATATAGCATAAAAATACGGGGTATTACATACTTCCCCCCTAATAATGGAATTTCGTCCCGAAATTCTGAAAATAAGGCATACCTGATAAGAACAAATCTGGATATCTCTCGCACATATCGGCCTCGCGCTCCCAAGTGGATTCCTCCACGTTATGATGCTCCCACTGGACCCGTACAAGTGGAACTATCTTCGACCTCAATCTCCTCTCACTATAGTCTAGGATAGCCACCGGTCTCTCCTCGTAAGAGCTGTCAGGCTGTGAGTCTATCTCATCTATCGCGATGTGAGTATGGGCCATATCATCCCGAAGATATCGTCTCAACGACGAGATGTGGAATACATCGTGAATGCGATGTAAATGCTCTGATAGTCCCAATCTGTATGCTACCGGTCCAATCCTCTCTATAATGGGAAATGGTCCCACGTACCTCGGGGCCAATTTCCCTTTCTTCCCGAACCTCATCACTCCTTTCATAGGAGATACACGCAGTAACACTTGGTCCCCCACATTAAACTCCCGGAAGAACCGTTTCGCATCGGCGTAGCTCTTCTGCCTGTCCTGGGCTACTCGAATGCGACTCCTAATCATCTCAATCCTCGCAGAGGTTTCCTGAATTACCTCTGATCCTAGCAACTTGTTATCCCCCACCTCGAGCCAACAAGTTGGAGAACGACAAGGCCTACCATACAAAGCCTCAAATGGAGCCATACCAATCGTAAACTGATAAGAGTTATTATAAGCAAACTCTAACAGTGGAAGACGTGGCTCCCAACCTCCTCCAAAATAAAGAACACACATGCGTAGCATATCCTCTAACATCTGATTAGTACGCTCTGTCTGTCCATCTGTCTGTGGGTGATAAGCTGAACTCAACCTCAACTCAATACCCATAGCCTCCTGAAAGCTTTCCCAGAAACGTGACACAAAAATCTTGTCTCTATCTGACACAATATTCAGGGGCACCCCATGTAATCTGACAATCTCAGAAATGAACAACTGAGCATACTGACTCGTGGTATAATCTGTCCGCACCGACAGAAAATGATCCACCTTGGTCAAACAGTCTACAATCACCCAGATAGAGTCGTGGCCCCGCTGTGATGTAGGCAACCCTGTAATAAAATCCATGGAAATACTCTCCCACTTCCACGCGGGTACTTCCAATGGCTGAAGCAATCCTGACGGTTTCTGATGGTCCACCTTCACCAGCTGGCAGGTAGAATACTTGGACACGAACTCAGCAATGCCCTTCTTCATCCCACTCCACCAGTATTGTCTCCTCATATCCTGGTACATCTTATCTCCTCGAGGATGTACCACAAATCGGGACCCGTGAGATTGGGTCATCACTGCATGACGCAACTTCTGGAACCACTAACCTCCCATTAAACCTCAAACCCCCATCAGAACTAACAGAATAGGACTCAGCACCCTCGGCTAAAAGTCGTACAATCTGTTCCTGGAAAAACGGGTCTGTGGTTTGGGCCTGCATTACCCTCGTAACAATCTCAGGTGTGACTGTCATAACAGATATGAAGGAACGGGCTACTGCGTCCTGGTGACCCAACTCCTTCCACTTCGCTTTCCAGACGTCCGATACCTCATTTATCGATCTACGGCTCAACGCATCAGCAACTATGTTGGCTTTCCCCGGATGATATTGTATGTCGAACTGATAGTCCTTCACAAACTCTAACCATCTGCGCTGACACATATTCATCTCTCGCTGAGTGAACAGGTACTGCAGTGACTTGTAATCTGTGAACAAACAGAACTTCTCCCCCAATAAATAGTGTCTCCATATTCGCAGTGCAAAAACGACCGCTGCTAACTCCAGGTCGTGGGTGGGGTAATTCTTCTCATGCGTCTTAAGTTTGCGAGAGGCAAAAGCTATAGCCTTCTCTTCCTGCTGAAGTACTCCCCCAAGTCCCCGTAAAGAGGCATCAGTGTAAACCAAGTACTCCACACCCGGCTTCGGTAAAGCAAGGACTAGTGCTGAAGTAAGCTTATCTTTCAGCTCGTCGAAAGCCAATTGACAAGCATCATCCCAAACATATGGTACCCCTGTGCAAGTCAGGTTCGTTAATGGACCCGCTATTTTGGAGAATCCCCGAATGAATCTCCTGTAGTATCCGGCTAACCCCAAGAAACTACGCACTTCTGTCGGTGTCGTGGGCTGTCCCCACTCCCTCACCGCTGACACTTTACTCGGGTCAACTGCTATCCCCTGTTCAGAAACAACATGCCCCAAGAACTGTACCTCTCGCAACCAGAATCCACAGTTCTCGTACTTAGCATACAACTGATGCTCTCGTAAAGTCTGAAGAACCTGCCTCAAGTGCTCGGAATGCTCCTCCTCGGAGTGTGAATATATCAAAATGTCATCTATGAAGACGATGACAAACTGATCCAAGAACTCTCTGAATACTCGGTTCATTAAGTCCATGAATACGGCTGGAGCATTTGTGAGACCAAATGGCATCACTCTGAACTCATAAGACCCATATCTCATCAAGAAGGCAGTCTTTGAAATGTCCTGCTCTCTAAAACGTAGTTGATGGTACCCCGACCTCAGATCCATCTTCGAAAAGAAAGTTGCTCCCCTCAGCTGGTCGAACAGATCATCTATTCGAGGCAACGGATACTTATTCCGTATCGTGACCTTATTCAACTCCCGGTAGTCCACACATAACCTCAGTGAACCATCTCTCTTCTTCACAAACAAGACTGGAGCGCCCCAAGGTGAGGTACTCCTGTGAATGAAGCCCTGACCTAACAGCTGCTCTATCTGATCTCGTAACTCTCGCATCTCCGCCGGAGCCATACGGTATGGAGCGCGTGCTATAGGTCTCGTATCTGGCAATAAATCTATGACAAAGTCTATCTCTCGACTAGGGGGTATGCTTGGTATCTCCTGGAATACATCGAAATACTCACGAATGACTGGGATCGAGTCTAAAGGAATCACAACCTCCTTAGAGGCATCCTCCTCTATTTAATACAAATGAGCGGTCGAACCTCCCTCTGGGCGAGGCATCGCCACTACAAGCATCTCTTGCCCCGGAATGGCAAAAATAATGCTCCCACCGAAGCAATCAATCATGGCTCTATAAGCTGCGAGCCAATCCATACTGATAATAACATCATGCTCATGCATATCTAAGACTAACATGTCTGCAGGTAATACCAAACTACCAATCTCTACCCCCACTCCCCGGCATATAAAGAAGATAAACGATCCACTCTCCAGTGGTGAGTCTACACACGTCACTGTGCTCTCTGCTATGGCTAACAACCCTAAGGCCTTCGCAAAATGTGTAGCTATTAAACAATACGTCGCCCCAGTATCAAACAAAACCCGACCCATAGTACCATGGATAGGAAAACATACCGTTATAAACATGTCTATACTGTAACTGCCATTGTTGCACTGGAGCTGTTGGAATGGCTGGTAGGGCTGGCACCTGGACTGGTGCTGGGAGGGCGGCGAGAAAAAGTGGCCTCTGTGGCTCATTACGGGCACCCTGCTGCTGTCGGGCCCTATCGCTCCGTGGGTAGTCATGGCGCTTATGGCCATGCTTTCCACACACAAAACATCGGCCTTCGAAGTTACTCACCCTCTGACCATGCTGCTATCGGTGTCGGCCTTGCCGGCCTTGATGACTTGGGATTTTATTCCTCTCTAGGCAATTCTGACAACTATGGTCTTTCCTGCCACATAGGAAACTCTTCTCTCGAAACTGCTTCACTTCACTGCGTTGTTGATTAGTCTCGCTTTTTCCCTGGTCTTGTTGGCCTTGAGGGGAAATTTGCGGAAAAACCCTGTCAGGGTGAGGACAATCTCTCCACTTGTGACCCGGCTGTACACATTTATAGCAGAGTTCCGAAATTCTTCGTTGGTCGGATTGTAGTTTATCCCCAGTCTGATTCGGACAAAATTGACGTTTGTGACCGTCCATTCCACAATCGAAACACCTCTTTGTGATTTCATTCTGAATCTGACTTCGTTGGCCCTGACACTTTTGGCCCTTTACATAAATTTTGTTACTTCCGGAAATGACTCGGTCCTGAGTGGCTTGTTGTCGCAATTTTGGTGCCTTCGCACATTTGTCAACTTTAGTCACATGAATTTGACCAGCCTCTCTAGGTCTTTTACCTCATCTAAGATGCATGTTGAGATCGTGGTATTGTAAGACTTCAGAGGTAACTGCTTGTGCCACAATGCCCGTAAATTCGACGATTGGTACCCCTTTTGGAGACACCTGAGGTGTGAGTTGTCCTTGCTCATTGACTTCCCCAATGGCGTTAGCTTATTCGTCCTGACGGGCCATCTGAAAATTAAAATTTAATCTGAATAAGTTCAATATTCACATCGACAAATCGCAGAAGCACGAATTTCCAACGCATAAAGATGAATACAACATTCCTAATATTAGGGATCTAATTGAAAGACGCTAAGCTGGAAACGAGATAAGCCGTACAGATCCTAAGGACACTAGAACCTGATGCTCTGATACCACCTGTGACACCCCGCCTAATTAAATACCGGGCGATCACTCCTTTATTAAATTAAAATCAAGGTGAACAGTTGGATCATTCTTAGCATCACTGTCGTGAAAATAAATTTCCAATTTAAACACCCTAATTGATTAAGCTAAGTGTCAAAACCATTTTTAATATTCCTTTCAAATTTTATTTATATATTTTATTAAACAATCAATCCAATAATTTAACATTCAACAACTGGCTACTGACGATAAAACTTAAAGTAAACCATCCAGAATGTAATAAATCCCAAAGTAACAGTACTAGAAATAACTGAAATACAAATGTCCCAATAAAACAGATAAATAGTGGAAAGGGCGACACATGCCCAATAAGGAGAATGATAGAAGTGGAATCAAGTAAATGAAATCGTCTAAGCAAGTGGCCTGCAACTCCCACCTAAGCTGCAGCACGTACCTTCCAAGGGATCCTAAACAAGACACCCCTGTGGCTGGGCACCTGTAATATATACATATATATACAAGAGAGAAAGAGGAATAGAAACGGGTCAGAGCCCGATAGTGTATATGATTTAAAAATTCGTTTAGAAATGATTTAAATTGATAGAGGCCAATGCAACAACATATTAGTGCGACACTCTCTTGAGAAATTCTCACCTCTCTTCTAATGTGTACTCCTATCGTACTAACCTTTCCAATGGTTTATCTCACCATATATCACACTATCTTTCCCCAAGGATTTAACTTATCTTAGGTGACTCTCAAGATTTAAGATTTAACAACATCATGGTTTAAAAGGAAAATTTCATTTAGTACCAAAACGTTCATTTTAACTTTATTGATTCATAAAGTTTTTCAATATCATATTATACTTTTCAAAACAAGTATTTCCAATTTGAGTCATTATACATGTCTTACTTACCATAACACAGTAGGCAGTTTCCCAAATTTTAGAAGTTCATATATATATTAAATACTCGTATAATATATATATTCTAATAGCACCCCTAATAAAAATTATAGTGCGGGCATACTCTTCTATCCAATCCTCGTATCAATCGTACTAAAGGGAATACAAGTTCGGAATCACTCTCGAACTGTATAAATACATACACAAACAATATTGAGGCGAAGCGTAGATTCCAAGTCCAAGAGGTCAATACATACCCTCACGTCTCTTAGGACCGTGACTACCGATTCGATAGCCTGTACCTAGGATTTCTATCTTCTAGGGTACGAGTCAATATCCCCCTTAAGGCACACGAGATAAGATCGTCCCAGCGCGGAAACCTCAGGGATAGCAAGTAGCGCGGGCATGATTTTCACAAGTATATAATATATGCATACACAATCATATAAATATACCACTTTTATTATATCAATTTAGGTTTATCCAATAACCCACATTCACAACATTTATCCTTATTTTCCCATTACCATTTATCAAGTATAATGGTTCGTTTCTAACTTTAATTCGAAGGGTTTTTCCAACTTACTACGTAACCCTCATGGACTCTATTCTTCCAAATGTACAATTCAGTAGATATCCATTTATGTTCCAACGTAACTCTCTCTTACGTGTCTCTCCCCTTTAATATATACTTACATTGTCCCTTATGCAAAATATCCCAAAAATATAGATTTCGCCTTACATTAAAGGTCTCTTATTCATTAATGAATCTTACTGGTCATCATTATCTCCCAAATTATCTTAACAAGGATGTCTAAGGAGTTTTCTTCATTTCGAATCAATTCAACAATTTTAAAAGGGGAACATAAGTCTGCCAGGAGGGGTCGATCGATCGAGGTTAGGGGCTCGATCGATCTAACCTTCGATCGATCGAAGCTCTGGGCTCGATCGATCGATCAAACAGGTATTGCGATTTCTGCAGTTTTGCAGTTACGGGTTCTAACACATATCTTCATCCAAATTCAAGTTTTGCATTCCCAAACGTCCAAAGATTTATACTACTAACATCCTAACATAATATTATGCATTTCCTACGTAAAACATGTCAATTTCCGTCACTAAACAGGGATTAACAAGCCAAAATTCATTTAAAACTCAAGAACCCTAGAAATATCTTAATCATGGTTCTAATCTGTTTTCCCAGAATCTCCTTCTTATACAACATCAAAATTTTGTGGTTTAATTCTCTACATCACCAAAGGTTTCCAGAATATCATTTAAGTCATCACTACATGCAATTTCCTATCTCAAATTGGGTTTTTCTTCCATACAATTCATCCTAATCATTCCTAAACCAATATGAAAGATGCATCAACGAAATAAGCAAGATAAACACTTGCCTGGGATTTTCAAAAATCTGGTTTGGTGTTGAATTTGGTGTGGTTGCGTTCCCCGTCTTGCGATCTACGCGTTGGCGGTGGCGGCGGTGCAAACGGTTGAGTTTCGAGCCTTGGAATGCCTTGAGAGCTCTCTCCTCTCTTCTCTAATGGCCGTTCTAGTGTTTTGAGCTTTCTAACCCTATATGATGACCTAGATATCTTATATAACCCTTTTAATTTTCGTGGGTTTAATTACCCAAAATGTGAAATGTCCAAAATGCCCTCCCGGGGTACTAATTAGGCCTAAAAATGCCCCGAGACCCAAATCAAACTCCCGGGTACTTTTCTGACTATCTCGACCCTTCCGGACGCGTTGGCGCACTCAAAACGACCATACGAACAACTTATAAAATATTTACTTTTATTTATCAATATTTAGTCCCGACGCGACACGGGCGCGTCCCGACTCAAATTTCTAAAATTGTCATTTTATTCACTCGTGGCATTTAATATGACCACTATTATATATTACTTTGCTCATTAGTAATATTCAACAAATTTTCCCATAATTACTAACTCTCATCACGTTAATAATTATAACATAATTAATTTCCGTATTTTTATTAAATAATTAATTCACATTAAATTTAATAAATCCCCAAATTAATATAGCATAAAAATACGGGGTATTGTAACCATATCCACCATAATTTGGCTCTAACACCCAAATTCGAATTAGATGGTTGGTGGACATGTTTTAGCAGTTACCCGAGGCATAGGGTAATGATATACTTACCGCTTACTCACGAGCATATATTTCATATGATTGGAGGTACATTGCTATCGGATAAATTTGGTAAGCATGTGAAACTCTGATACCTCCCATTCCTACAAGAGTTGCGTAAGATCAGAGATTACAATTGAAGAGGACAACTCTTCCCACATTATACTATGAGTTGTGCCGGGTGAACTCACCCGATGCTAGGAGAATGAAAGGTTTCTTTTGTTTCTACATGTGTAAATTACATTATAGACTTTGTTGAATCAATGGTGTCATATTTACATCATTCTTATGTCACAAATTAATTTTTTTTTCCCGCGTTTATAGTTATGGGAATACGAGCGTCTATTCCACCTAGCACCAGAGCAACGTATCCAGGAGCATATTGAGACACCACCCATTGAAGGAGTCCAACCACTACCATTAGGGCCTCGGGGATGTCGGTAAATAATAATACCATTGTCTATTCTTTATACTGAATGTTCCGGTCTTTGTTATTCAATCTATCATTGATACTTATGCCAGATTCATTCATTTTCAGATGGTGCGGCCCACTATCTAGGCAGGAAACCCCCGTGCATGTCCTTAATTATTTTCAGGAGTAGATCCATCTGATGAGGCCGACCCAGGTGCATATAGCTTAGTAATTTTTCTCACGCTTATTGATTTGCGTTTTTTAGTCCTTAACTTATTACTAATGATGTTACATTTGTTAATAATTTGCAGATGATATGGATCACACCGACGATGCCATGGCCTAGTTACCTGACTATTGATTAGCACGCACCTAAATTTGGAGGTCCAGGGTACCCCTCATAGACTTTGAAGTAGTGGAGTGGCATCTTCCAAATAAATGCCTTAGAGAGTTTGTGACGTGATAGACAATTTCCGAAGCATGCATCACCAATGAGGAGTTGCATCGCATTGACATGAGAGGGCATGTTAATAGCGACTTAGTTGTACTTCATGCTAGATACATTGATTTGTAAAGGCAAATGAGACATATTGTTGTGGTTGGCTGATGAAGCGTCTTTTTGTGTATATGTCATTGTAGAGTAAAGACGGTAAATCAAATCCCTTTTGGTACCTACAAACACACTAAAATTGTATATTGACAAGTAAGGGGTCAATCCGTGCTCCTTAATGTGAATAAGAGCAAAGTGAAGACAATGTATGATTTTTTTTAAACAATTTTGAAGGGATGTTTATACTACTAATTATGAACTAAAATTAAAAATACACTAATAAATGCAGAAAATGATAAAGTGAGCTAAATATGAGGAGAAAAGAATTATGAGATAATTTAAGGGATTAAACTTCACCATTTAAGCTATTTATTTTCATTAATTAGTTTGTCTATTTGGAATACCCCAAACATATATAAATTCACAAATCAGCTCTTGTTGCAAATGTAAAGTTACATATAATCCTTTTAAAAGATTAATATTTAAATTTCACATACTCACAAAATTTAGATTTAAACATTTTCAAATAAATCACCCACTATGGAAAATTTACTAAAGTATTTTAAATCATAAAAATCATTTTTAGAGTAGATATATTCAAACTATAATACCATTCAAAAATTGCCTATCTCTAATTTAATTAATGAATAAATATTATGATCTGAATTTATGATTTTCTCTAGAAATAATTCACCCTCTCTCGAGGCGTACATATAAATTGTAAAATTTTAATATTAATATTCAAAGTGGCATAATAAATAAAAAACAAAAAATAAAAATAATTAAATTAAGGGTTTCATCTCACCCCTTGAATGGGCTATTTAGCCTCTAATTTTGGTATTATTACATATAAAATGTAATAATGACAAAATAAGAAGCATAATATAAATAAGCTAAGAGATAATAACATAAAAATCAAGTCTCACAAATTTGTATTGCACAGCACTAAAAATAAAGCCACCCAACTCACAATTTGTATCTTACCAAAATAATCTACCTCACACTCAAGTCACTATATAAAAAAATAGAAAAGAAGAAATAAAAACAGAATAAAAAATTGAGCTCCAAAAATGGAGCTCCTAAACTAAAAACTACACTACTCTGTTGCACTGTTGGATTCTCTCTCTTCGTTTCCATGTCTGAAATGAATTCCTCTCTTATAAGAGATTACATAAGGTAAAATTTAACATGTGACTTTTATTTATGGATATGGGCACAAATTTGGGTTTGGAGACAATGGTTTTAGCATAAAATGAGTAATTTTCGGACAGATGTGTCAGGTTTGGCATGGGTCAAAGGGTCAGACTTCTGTAGATGGTCAAATTGCAGTAGGTACGGAATTGGGTTTAAATGGAAATTGTTCCCGAGGTTTGGAACTGGGTGAGGCAGCGGGTTTGAAGGTCCGGGTTTGTGGGCCGGGTTCGTGGGGAATGAGTATGAGATAACAGGTCGGGTTTGGGGGGAAATCGCAGGAAGTAAGTTTGGGTCGTAGCAGGTAAAGGGATCGAGGGTCTTTATGAAGGCATTGGTTTTGGTGTTTGTTGACTGAGTAGCTATGGGTTGAGCAGATTTGAAATTGAGGTTTGCTAGGGTCGGGTTAAGGGGTCTTGGCCGACGGTTTTCATTTGTGGCCGAAGTTGTGGATTTCACCGATTATGGCAAGTCCGGAGTAAGTCGATTTGGGTAATTGGACAGCCGGGAGGGGGGTGAAAGATTGGAATATGATGGGTTTGTTACGAGAATGTAATGGGTATCCGGTTGAGGGGTCTAAGGGGGGTCATGTGGGTAAATGGGTTTGGGTTAAATAGGTGGTGGTAGGAGTTGGGTTCATGAGGTGTGTATTGGGTTGTGGGAGATAGTGTGGTGTGTGAGGGTGTTTTTTAATGGAGGTGAGAGGAGAGATAATGAGTGGTATGGTGGAGAAGATGAAGGTGAGGGTAATTTCGTGTGTGATGTATGGTAGTTAGGGTGTGTGTGAGTGATGTGTGTGTACCTTAATAAAAAAATATAAAAACTATTTACATAATTATGACACACCGCCTAATTAAATACCGGGTGATTAGGCCTTTATAAAATTAAAACAGGTTTCTCATTTGGTTCATTATTAGCATCACTGTAGAAAAATCAAGTTAATTACTAACCACCTAATAGTTAATTAAACCGGTGTCAGATTTTACCTTCAAATTAAACAAAATATATAAATATTTCAAAAACTAAAACAACATTCATATTATACTAGAATTCAAACCATCATGATATGTAAATGAAACAAAATATTGCCGAATAAACCATCGGCAAAAACAACCAAAAAAAAGTAATAAACCCAGTCTAAACTGCAAGGTAAAACTGATACCAAAACTGAAACTATAATGCCGACAACGGACCACATGTCCAAACTAAATATACAAGAGTGAGATTCTATGCTAGATCTGAGTGAAAGAACAGGCTACTAAAAATCCTGTCAGCATCCAGAGTGCTACAGCTCCGAGTCCCTGGAATGAAACTATCAAGTATGTCGTCTTTGTGGCTGGACCCTGAAAGGTTTTATAGTAAGAGTTAGAACTCAAAACATTTAAAAATACGTAGCAAGCAGTTTATCTCAATTAAAATCAGTTATTGATTACACATGTTAGGTTCACACACACTCTCTTGAGTTTCCTCACCTCTCATCTAATGTGTACACCTAAAGTTCTATAATTATCCCACCTAGCTACCATACCCAAGTTATCTCGACTAAAGTATATAACCGATCTTATCAAGTCTACTCTCCCATACCGCCCTTTCAGCACACTTCATTATTAACATTCCTTGCGTGTTATTCAGTTTTCATATAACATTCACATGCCATGTTTAATCATCATAATCAAGTCTCACTACTTAATTCATATAGCATTTCACATCTAATCATCATTCAACTTCCATAATTAAGTTTCCTTACTTAATTCATTATAGACATTCCCAATCTATTCTAAATCTTGGAATTAAGTTTATCTCTACTTAATTTATCATTTAGATGTATATATATATATATATATATCATCTACAAGTCTACTTTCGCACTCATTTCAAAGTTACCATTTAACCTCCATGATTAAGTTTTACTACTTAATTCATTATAGATATTCCCAATATATTCTAAATCTTGGAATTAAGTTTCTCTCTACTTAATTTATCATATAGATA
This sequence comes from Sambucus nigra, assembly GCA_949130495.1. NCBI lineage: Eukaryota > Viridiplantae > Streptophyta > Magnoliopsida > Dipsacales > Adoxaceae > Sambucus > Sambucus nigra. Next base: position 417,705,780 of record OX422219.1, read on the forward strand.
TATATATCATCTACAAGTCTACTTTCACACATAAGTAGAATATCATTAAGTATATATTTTACACACAATATATACTATGAGGATATTGGCCCGGATAATCATCGACCCCAATCATCCTATCATTTACATTGGTCCGGATATCCCTCGATCCCAAGGTAAATGTTATGCATATATATATATTGGTTCGGACAACCATCGACCCCAATATAGTTGGTATGCCTTAGGTATTCACACCGCATAAGTAGTTAGTATAGTAGGTATTCCCGCCACCTATGAGTATACATTAGTCCAGATAGCCATCGACCCCAATGTAAATATTATACGTGCACATATATTGATTCGGATAGCCATCAACCCCAATATAGTCAGTATACTCTAGACATTCACACCGACTAAGTATTTAATCAAGTAGGTATTCACATAACCTAATAATTCACATTGGTACGCAGTATATTTTTCTCTAATACTCACCGTACCTTTTATTTTGCGATTTCTTTCACTATCGTATTTTGTTTAAGCCTTCACATAATTCTAAAGGGCCCAAGTTACCCCTTAAATATAATTTCAGTAGTTATTATCTCTAACCTACTGGTATACATATTGAATTGACGTTAAATATTTCCATAACTCAATTCCAAATTTCCCTTGATATACGACTCCATCGGTGTATCCTCGTCGATCCATTTTCTAAGTCCTACATCCAATGGCCTTTATGGACCTAAAAAATATACCTATTGTTCATTATTCAGTCCCCAAATAAGTATAATATCATTCCTGGGGTTCCCCTCCTTTGTTGGTCAACACAAGAATTTAAGCAAGCAAAAGAACCAAAAATCAGCTTTGCTCGATCGATCGATCCTTCGATCAATCGATATTCAAGGGTCGATCGATCTATCGAGTAGTGACAGACCCAGTTCGTCTTCTTCATGTGTATGCCTCCATTAACACACCTGAACTTTCATGGTAGTCCACCAAATTTACAACCAATCACCAAAAAATATTTCTACACGTATAAGGATGATTTCTAACGTTCCTAACACATCAAATCTTTGCATAATTCAATCAATAACGGATTAAAAACTTTTATCATAAAAAAAACCTAGTTTTATGTTCTTCCCGAAGGTTCAACCACAAATCCAGATTTAAATGTGTGAAAAAAGTGAAATATCATTTGAATTCAAATTCCTCTACATGTATAATTTCACTTACATGAAATCATATCCCAACATGCATTAAATTTGTTATTCTTCCCAAGAATTTATTAACAATTAAATTATTTATCAATCCCTACACATGGGTATTATAATTTCAATTTAATTTGTAATAAATAACTTGCCTTGATTACTGTAGAGTCTGATTTCGTGAGGAAGGTGATGAATCTATATGTTTTTTCTTCAAACCTTCATTCCTTAGGTGCTTAGGGTGCAAGAATACTTTCCAAACTTCAAGAATTCTCCTCAAGCCTTTGGGGAATGGTTTCTCTCTTCTCTCTAATGGCCTCTCCAAGTTCTATGAGTTATGAACCCTAACCCCCAATCCTAACAATCTTATATAAGGCTTTAATTTTCGTAGGTCATTTACCATCTATTTTTAAAATGACCAAAATGCCCTTAATACGTGCCGCTTTGGTCCAAAATTGACCCGGGACTCAAACTAAACCCCTGGGTACACTATTCTGACTATTTCGACGCTATCAGAGTCATCCATGACCTCTAAATTATCATATGAGTGACTTAAATATATATTTCTCACCTCAAAATAGTCTACATGCGACTCCCAGTGAAATAAAATAAAATATGCACATATCACTCGCTATGCCGTATAACCACAATTAATAAAATACGCACATATCACTCGCTATGCCATATAACCAAAATTATCAATTATCTTCTCTTCACACTTAGTAAACATCATAATGCAATATTAATCTGTATCTATCTCTTGATTAATATTTAATAGTCACAATTATCATCTAATCGCATTAAATTACTTCACTAGCGTAATTTAATTAAAACATATTTTTCCTAATTAATTAAATAAAAATACACAGAAATACGAGGTATTACATACTTCCCCTCTTACAAAGGAATTTCGTTCTCAAAATTAAGGCAAGACCGGTATTAAACCTTAGGATATATAACATCACGACATCCTCTAGTACCCAAATTCAAATCTTAATAACATTAGGGTCACTCCACTATACATCTGCTAGTGGTACCCACCTATCAAAAGGCTTAATCACTCTAGCCTAAGTTTATCAACAAGCTTTCTCAATTCACTACATACTGATACACTCTATCAGTCATGTGATCTCAATACTGGCTCTATCGTCTCCATATTGATACAAGTCCGCACAACCTTAAATGTCAACTCCCCTTATTCACCACAACTCAAAACTCCCTTCATGGGAGAAATCATGATAACTTTTGACCACTCATGTCAGTATATAGACCTTTGGTTTACGGTGATGTAACTCTTATGGCATTTAAAAAGTCACCCAAAATAGTTTGTGGTTCACTCCACTTTTATCCAATGGACTCCAAATCATGGCCAGTCTAAAATCTAGTTATCCCCTAACCTCTAATCAACCTGAGGGTGAACAACAAGGCTTTCCACACAAAACCTCGGAAGGTACCTCTTGCCTGATAAACCGGTACAGGTTATTACACACAACTCTACCAACGGTAATTTCTCCCCTTAATTACCTTACAAGTCCCAACACGCACTACTCGCATTAGCCAGCATAATAAACCACGTCTCATCTAACCATCGGGCTATAGGTGATACAATATGCCCAAAATAAAACTTCATCCTCATCGCTTCCTGATAATCCCTATCAGAGGTGGGATTACAGGATCTCATCCTGATTCACAACAACATTAGGAGGCACCTTGCACCAGAGAAATCCTTGTTTTAAAGAAAGAATAACAATTTATTCCCCATAATCAATCCATTCCATACACTCAGAGGAATTCTTGAACTAGTCACGATGTTGACAGCCCATCAATGAATTTTATCAGACTACCTACCCATTCCGTCACTGAAAACGTAGGCTTGTTACCAAATTCTAGTTGATCCTCTCGAGTTAACCTTTTTCTATCTATGAGTGGTGCATCTGGAGAAAATCTCACTACGTCTCACCCAAGACCAATTCCCACTTATAATATCTCTGATTACGTGGTACTTTATACTCCCCTTCTTCCCTCGATGTGCCAAAAGTCACGACCCATACACTTTTCACAACTGGAACACTTCTTGGGTCTTTTTGCCCCATAGTCATCAACATTATATTTACGTGCAAGCCACTCTTAACATTCGACTGAGTAGGGCTCCACTCTATTTTCCCACAACAGTCCATCCTCCTCTTTATCAAGAGATATCTTTTGAATGTGTTCCTACAGCCTTTCAACCCATCTCGGTGTGCTACTCTCATTACACACATATACTTTGATTATCATCATTCTCACACGACATTCAATTCATCATACCATTCTGACTTTATCTATAATTACCCTCAGGCATATGTTTCACACATTGATTCCTACGCCCTCCTATCGGTGCATATCTGCACAACACTAGAAATGTCATACACACTTTCCTTAAAATTGGCTCGCATTCTCGATGTGGCTATAACTCATGCATATTCTTAATCACCCCATAAATTGAAATCTATTTCTCCTTAACATATTTTCACCCTTCAACTCGTGGTGAGAAGAAAAAAATTCCAGTGCTCCCTCACTGCGCTACCGATCCCCCACACGCCTTATATTATATAATGGCTCTCAGTTCAGAGTGTTTTCTCTACACATCCATTGCTTAACATTTGAAAATGATGCCCTAGCATCCATAAACGTCTCTCTACTCACGACGTTTGTCAAGGTCCATGCGTATCTCATCACGTAATAACATTCAAACAAGGAACTTCCCCAATACTCTATCACTCCGCATTGGTGGTAATCAAATTCCATAAACCTTAATCTCCTAATCGGGACTCTCAAAATCCCGTCCCCAGACATATAAATATAAATCTCAACTCTCACATCTCTAAAGGAGTGATATAATAATGTTCTCTCCCTATCACCGAGTTCTTAGCGCTAAACGTAATAATGAGCTAAATCTCCCCGTTCAACGGTAAATCTAATATACCTCAATTTACATCAATAAAGTTCGTACACACCAGGATCTAATATCTCGAGACAACCATACTCTTTGAAGTCTCTATTATAATATAATATAGATGCGAGGCCTTGTCAGATAACGCATCCTGAGCTGGAACATTTGACACGATGGTCTTGTTATCACAACCCCCTATTATTCTACCCACATCGCTAATCAGTCCGTACCAAGAATAATATCACACTCGCATGATATGTAACTAGGATACATATACTCTATGTGCATGCACCCACTCTTCATGCGGATGGTACTAAAGATATCCCCGCTATACAAAGGCAACTATATACACATTATAGTGCTATCGATGATATACCCACTAAACTTGCCTCACACATGAATCTAGTGTCAAAAGAATATTGTGAATTACTCGTGTCACATAGAACTTACCCCACTAACCCGAGGATAAAACTCATACTTCCAATTGTTAATAATGTTGGTGGTTTAAATGGTTCTTGGACATAACACGTCAGTCCGAACTGAACCAAAACTATCTTAATTATTACCCCAGTTAGGCACCATACTCTTGTCGCTTTTTACTTACTTCGGGTAAAGTCAATGCACGCGGTCCTACTCTCCACATAAAATTCCTCTTCATAAAATCCCATATTCCTCTCCATACTAACCCTATTAGGGTTGTCCTTCTCTCGAACCCTAGAAGCCTCATTGTTCCCTTAGCTTCACTGACCCTAAGGAATACCCCACTGGCCTTACCAATCCCAACTGAATCCGCCGCTACTCGATAGGAATTCAACTATCTGAATAATTTAAGTGGGTCCCCCAATGGGTCTCTTCCTTGATAAGCACCCAAAAGTGTTTAAATAAGATCCCAAATAGACAGTTTTTAATTGCTAATTCTCGGTGAAATCGGACTTATGATAGTATTTGTTTGTTTTGTAGCTCAATAAATGTTTGCGGAGTTTAAAGTGCTAATTCAGGGAAAATGCGGGACAAAAGTGGCTTAATCCCGTAACCTGAACCTTGTCCCGTAACCAATCCTAAACCTAGTTCAGGGAAATGCGGGACAAAAGTGGCTTAGTTTGTACTTTTTAGACTTTTCTAGATTTTTATTTTATGTCGTTTTATTTTAGATTTACTTAGAATTTTTTTAGGATTTATTTTCTATTTTTATATATATTTTTTAATTAGTGTATTTTTATTTTGATTTTGATTAGTTTTTAATTTTTAGTTTTTATCTTATTTTATTAAGATTAGTTTTTAAGAGTATATTTTTAGTTTTAGTATATATATTTTTTTCGGTCTTTAGTTTTATATTTTTATTATATTTTTAGTGTTTATTTCTTTTATTTTATTATTTGAATTTTATTTTATAGATTAAGATTTTATTTTTAGTTGATTTCATTTTTTTAGTTTGTTAGTTTTATTTTTATTTAGTTTTAGTTTAATTTTTAGGGTGCAACTAACACACGCACTTATCATACACCACACACTCACACTCACCCACATCCTACTCCTATACACCTCACACACACAAACACGACCCCTATCATCATCTTCCCAAAACCCATCTATTCTCTCTCCTACCTCCATAACCAAAAGCTTAACCCAAAACAACACACTCTCTCACCTCTCCTCCATTAAACACCCACCTCCTAACCTCAATTTACACAACCTTAAACCCACCACAACAACACGCACCTGTGAACCATAACCCGACGACAGCACAAACCCAGCTTGAACCTACTGGCCAACCCGACCTCAAATGCCAAACTCGAATCCCAGGTAATCCGCGAATCATTCAACCCGATCACGACCTACCAAACCCAAGACCCATTTCATCCCAAGGCAACAATCGACCCATACCTGCAAATTCCGAACCCAATCTTCCATCCACCATGGAAAAACGAAATCCGTACACCTCCAAGCCAAATCCCAAACCTTAACTCGTTGCTTACCCGTGATCAGCCCCGAACCCAGTGTCACCAACTGTTGGTGATTTTTAAAATAAGTGAGTAAGAGTTTTTTGGGTGTAAGAGCTTTAAGAGCTTGTCCCACATTGGAAGTGTGAGGAAGAGGTGGGAAGCTAACCCAAATATAAAAGGGATAGTGTCCCTCATTGAAAAATGTACAAAGCTAAGTGTTACCACTAAGCTATAAAAGGAGTGGGCAACCTTTGAGTCCCACATTGGAAAAATATTAAGAATTTGTACACTTAATAAGTACAAATGGAAGATGAAAAGTTAATTCATCTAGCATTTAAGAGGCTATTCAAGAGACCTCAATACGGTGCGAAGCACCGCGCGCGCGCATGCGGGTGCGGGTGCGGGTGCGGGGCAGTGGGTTGTAGAGGCGCTAGTGGTGCACTTTGCACTTCGCATACCGCAGTGGTAGCTGGTTGCCGGGATTCGTCCGGGTCGGATCGCGGTAGCTCGGGCTCGGGCGCGGTCGCTTTTTGGTTGACCCGTGTAAAACTGATTCGGTATTAATTGTACCTGTTCGGAAATGACTTAAGACTGTTGGTAATTAACAGTCATACCATTTTGGAATTGATTAAGACTGTTAATCCAACAGTCATGACTCTTGAAGACAAAGCCCTTCATTATCTATAAATAAAGGCTGCTTAAAACGAATTTGCACATATAACAGATATTACCCCGTTTCGAAATTTCCAACCCTTGTTATTACTCTCTTACAATTTTCAGGAGATATAAATTATCTTATTCTATTTTGAGCACAAAAACAGAATAAGAACTTGATTGACTGTTCTTCGGTGCTGCATCCAAAGGCTATCTTCAAATATACAAGTCGCAGGCAGTGCAAGTTGCTTCATTGTATCTTGAGTACGGATTTACGGATTCCCATTTGTATACCGAAATTATTCGTGTGGGGCTAATACTGTATTTAGGAAAGTGACATCACGCCTTGAAGCTTTCTACTATCTATTCAGAAGTTACATTTTTGTATTGAAGTTGACATTATTGTGATATATAAAGAGTTCCATTTCTGTATTTGCATTCATAATATCCAATAATCTAAATACAGTATTATCAGAAATGGCCGACTCTTCCAAATCACTTCGAAAAATAACAGAAAGCTTTGTCAAGTTGGACCGTTTTGATGGTGGTAATTTTCTGCGTTGGCAAAAAAAGGTTCATTTTCTTCTAACAACATTGAAGATTGTATATGTCTTTTCACAACCGAAACCAAATGAAGATGAAGATGAAACCGTGCAACAGACTAGGCAACGCACAAAATGGGAGACCGGTGATTACTTGTGTCGTGGTCATATTCTCAATGCACTTGCTGATAATTTGCTCGACTTGTACCAAAATGTTGGGACTGCAAAAACTTTGTGGGAAACATTGGAGACCAAATATCTTACGGAAGACGCTACAAGTAAGAAGTTCCTAATCGATAGTTTTTAAGCTTTATAATGCATGATAATAGGCCTGTGCTAGAACAATTTCATGACATCCAACGCATCATAAATCATTGCAAACTAAAAAAACTAAATATGGATGATAATGTAATTGTTGCTGCCATAATTGAAAAACTTCCTCCTTCTTGGAAAGATTATAAGAAAGAACTCAAACACAAAAAGTAGGATCTTTCACTTGAAGAATTAGAGACTCATTTAAGAATTGAACAAGAGTCTCGAATTCTAGATGGTAAAGAGGAACAAGAAAATTTTGTTTCTAAGGTCCATGTGGTGGAGGAAGGAAAGGAGCAAAAATATGGCAATCATGGAAAAAATAACAAGCGGAAGAATTTTTCAAATAATTCTAAAGCAAACAAAAAGAAGAAAGGAAATTGTTTTCATTGCAACAAACCAGGTCACTTCAAGAAGGATTGTCGTGAGTTCAAGAAACTAAAGGAAAAAGGAGGAACATCAGACACAAAGCAAAAATTTGCTGCTATGATATCCGAGGCTAATATGCTTGGAGAAGACAACTCTTGGTGGGCTGATTCTGGTGCCACAAGGCATGTTTATAAGGACAAGAACTTGTTCTCTGCCTATGAAACAGTGGGAAGGAGATGTTCTCTACATGGAAAATTCATCTACTGCTGCGGTTAAAGGCAAATGGAGAGTGGATCTCGAATTCACTTCCGGGAAAATCCTTAGCCTCACCAATGTTTTTCATGTTCCTGATGTTAGGAAAAATTTAGTTTCTGGAAGTCTTCTTAACAAATTTGGCTTTAAGCTTGTATTTGAGTCAGACAAATTTATTCTGACTAAGAATGGTACCTTTGTAGGCAAAGGATATTTGTATGAGGGCATGTTTAAGCTCAATATCAATGAAAAAGATTCTTCTGCTTATATGGTTGATTGTCTTTCATTATGGCATAGTCGTTTAGGACATGTTAATACAAAGAAAATGCATTTCATGGTTAATTTAAATTTAATTCCTAAATATGAGAATGATATGAATGAAAAGTGTAAAATATGCATGCAAACAAAAATAACAAGATTGCCTTTTCCAAAAATAGAAAAAACTACATCTTTGTTGCAATTAGTACATAGTGATGTTTGTGATTTGCATGGAACACCTACTAGAGGTGGTAGTAAATATTTTGCTACATTTATTGATGACTTTTCAAAATATTGTTACGTATATCTTTTAAACTCCAAGGATGATGTGCTTAATAGATTTAAGACATACAAAAATGAAGTTGAAAATCAATGTGATTCTAAAATAAAATGTCTTAGATCTGATAGAGGTGGTGAATATCAATTTCCTCAATTTTGTGAAGATATAGGAATTATACATTAAGTAACTGCACCTTATACACCACAACAAAATGGAGTAGCAGAAAGAAAAAATAGAACACTAACTGAAATGGTTAACGCTATGCTTTCTTATTCTGGTTTAAGTAAAGGGTTTTGGGGAGAAGCACTTTTAACTGCATGTCATATTCTGAATAGAATACCTGTTAAAGATAATAAGAAAACTCCTTACGAATTATGGAAGAATAGAAAACCTAATTTAGGTTATCTTAAAGTTTGGGGTTGTAGAGCTATTATAAGACTACCTGAAACTAAGAGAAAGAAATTAGGAAGCAAAGGTGTTGAGTGTATTTTCATAGGTTATGCACAACATAGTAAAGCCTATAGATTTTTGGTTAGTGAACCTAATGATTCTGTTGAGGTAAATACAATAATTGAATCGAGAGATGCAATTTTTTATGAACAAAGGTTTTCTTCTATTCATAGAATTCATAATGAAAAAGAAGTAAGCACTCCTTCACAGTTACCTGAAACTCCACCAGTAGAACAAGAAGAGATTAGAAAAAGTAAAAGACCTAAGAAAGAAAAAAGCTTTGGTCCCGACTTTGTAGTCTATCTTGTTGAAGGAACTAGAGACACATCTTGTAATCAATATGCTTTGACTCTTAGCGTTGAAACAGACCCGCAAACTTATAGTGAGGCAATTAAGTTTGTAGATTCAGCATTTTGGAAAGAAGCTATAAATGATGAAATGGATTCAATCTTGGGATATAAAACTTGGAAGTTAGTAGATTTACCTCCTGGGTCTAAACCCATTAAGTGTAGATGGATTTTTAAAAAGAAAATGAAAATAGATGGAACAATTGATAAATTCAAGGCTAGATTGGTTGCTAAAGGTTTTACACAAAAAGAAGGAATTTATTATTTTGATACCTATGCACCTGTTGCTAGAACCGCCACTATTAGAATTTTAATTGCATTAGCATCTATATATAATTTTGAGATTCATCAAATGGATGTGAAAACTGCCTTTTTAAATGGTGACTTAGAAGAAGAAATTTACATGGAACAACCTGAAGGGTTTGTTATGCCTCGACAAGAAAATAAAGTATGTAAACTTATTAAGTCCTTATATGGCCTAAAACAACCACCAAAACAATGGCATGAAAAATTTGATAAAGTCATTATTTCTTATGGTTTTAAAATTCATGAATCTGATAAGCGTGTTTATAGTAAATGTGACACCCCGACTAATTAAATACCGGGTAGCTACTCCTTTATTAAATTAATTCAAAATGCCAAGTTGGCTCAGTTAATAGCATCACTGTCGAAAACATTTTAAAGATTACTAACCACCTAGTATTTAAAAAGTAAGTTGCCAAATTTTAATTTAAGTCTGATTAACATGCAACAAGTGTAATGAAGAAATAAATAATGCCATTCACCATACTGAAGTAAAACGAATAATCATCACATAGTGTAAATAAAGTCTGGAGGAAAACTCCTCACTACAATCCCATAACTGAAATAAATAACCGAATACTAAAATAATACAAATCAAAGTCTGAAAACTGAAATGTAAAAGATGTCTCTAATAGAAACGGGCAACATGCCCTACAACTGATAGATAGTGACTCTGGAATCCAAAAGATGGAAGCGTCTACAAGCAAATCCCTGTAGCTTCCACAAACAGCTACAGCTCGTCACCTGAATGAGTATCCTATGCTTGGTGTCCTTGTGGCTGGGCACCTAAAATGGTTTTACAAAGAAAAATAGATTTGAAAAGCAAACGAGTCAGAGCCCGAATGTGGAGTTATATTTTAAAAACCTGCAAGTGCTTTAAAAACATTTAAAACATTAAATGCAAAGTACATGTTAGGACATGCACTCACATGATATTCTCACCTCTCGTCTAACTGTGCACTCCTAATGTAAGTACCCATCTATAACGACCCATACCACTAGCTAAGTGACAACATAACTAGATAGACTGCCAAAGGTCCTACCCATATTACTCGGTTCCATTAACATTATCACGCTCGTAAAGAAATAGGGGTTTAACGTAACTCAGATATTCAATATGCAATATATATATTATCAGTTAACTCGTTATAGTTCTCGAAACAATACCGTAATTATATTCACATCATTAACATAAAGGTTCTCATTAATTAAGTGTATATTATTCACATCATAAATATACGATACAAGCACCCCGAGAACTAAGCTGCGGTGCACACATACTCTGCTATCCATCCCGGTACATCACGTACATAAGGATTACATATTCCGAATCTCTCAGGAATAGTTCACAGATAACAAAATCACAAGCAATGGAGGCGAACACAGTCACATCACATGGGTCACGCACATACCTACGCTCCCACGATCAGCGGACTTATTAATATCACAATAAGTCTTTCTATGACCTATGTTCATCGAGGTAACCAGTCTAAATCCGGGCAACACAAGGATTAGAGGGCCCTAAGCGAACGCAAACCTCCCGTGATATCAAGTATGGTAGGTATGTCATACATACAATTCATATACCAATACTAAGTAAACACACGTCTGTGACACCCCGACTAATTAAATACCGGGTAGCTACTCCTTTATAAAATTAATTCAAAATGCCAAGTTGGCTCAGTTAATAGCATCACTGTCGAAAACATTTTATTATTACTAACCACCTAGTATTTAAAAATCAAGTTGCCAAATTTTAATTTAAGTCTGGATAACATGTAACAAGTAAAATGAAGAAATAAATAACATCATTCACCATACTAAAGTAAACTGAATAACCATCACAATAGAGTAAGTAAAGTCTGGAGGAAAACTCCTCACTACAATCCCATAACTGAAATAAATAAACTGAAACAATACATGCTAAAGTCTGAAATCTGAGATGTAAAAGATGTCTCTAAAGAAATGGGCAACATGCCCTAAAACTGATGGATGATGACTCTGGAATCCAAAAGATAGAAGCGTCTACATGCAAATCCCTGTAGCTTCCACAAGCAGCTACAGCTCGTCACCTGAATGAGTAACCTATGCTTGGTTTCCTTGTGGATGGGCACCTAAAATGGTTTTTCAAAGAAAAAGAGATTTGAAAAGCAAACGGGTCAGAGCCCGAATGTGGAGTTATATTTTAAAAACCTGCAAGTGCTTTAAAAACATTTAAAACATTAAATGCAAAGTACATGTTAGGACGTGCACTCACATAATATTCTCACCTCTCGTCTAACTGTGCACTCCTAACGCAAGTACCCATCTATAACTACTCATACTACTAGCTAAGTGACAACCTATCTAGCTAGACTGCCAAAGGTTCTACCCATATTACTCGGTTCCATTTATCACAACAACGCTCGTAATTAACTAGAGGTTTAATGTAAACTCAGTTACTAAATATGCCATTGATATAACTATTAGTTAACTCATTATATATCTCGAAACAATACCGTAATATATTTATACAACATTAACATGTAGGTTCCTATTAATTAGGTGTATATTATTCTCATCATAAATATACAATACAAGCACCCCTCAACTAAGCTGTAGTGCACATATACTCTGCTATCCATCTCGGTACATCACGTACATAAGGATCACATATTCCGAATCTCTCAGGAATAGTCCAGATAACACAAATCACAAATAGTGGAGGCGAACACAGTCACCATCACATGGGTCACGCACATACCTACGCTCCCATGATCATGCAGACTTATTAATATCACAATAAGTCCTTCTATGACCTATGTTCATCAAGGTACCAGTCTATATCCCCCCCGTAGGCACACAAGGATTAGAGGGTCCTAAGCGAACGTAACCTCCCGTGATAGCAAGTATGGTAGGTATGTCATACAAACAATCCATATAACAATACTAAGTAAACACACATCTTAGTAATACCGTATTTTAATCGTAGTACATATCGTATTCTCGTACTAAGTATAATTATCGCAATTCGTACTATTCCGTTTTGTAAGTATACGCGCCATAATTCATCCTCACATCGTAGTAGACACTCACATCTCAACCCAAATGGTTCATTGAATATAACTCTCGTATATAATTTACTCTTCTTAATAACCCAAAAGTCCCAATTCTAACCTCACATCAATAAAGGAAGGTCATCTATATCCTCGAACAAGTTTACGGGACTCCAAAAATCAAAACAGTCCAAAAAGGACCAAACTGTCAACTCGTTAGAAGTCTCGTTCGAACGAGGCTTCGAACGAGTTTGGACTGTCAGGTCGTTAGAAGTCTCGTTCGAACGAGGCTGTTCGAACGAGATCCCAGTTCGTTCGAACGAACTGTTACTTCTAACGATATCTCGTTCGAACGAGATATCGAACGAAATACCTTCTCGTTAGTAACGACTGGTCAACTCGTTAGAAGCTCGTTCGAACGAGTTCGTTCGAACGACCTGGGGGCTGCTTCTAACGAGGTACCAGTTTCGGCCCAGATTTTTCCCAAATCGTTTTTCATCCATTTTTATCACTTCAATCCTTCTCCAAAGTTTGTCCTAACAATGATTTAAGTCCTCTAATCATACTAAAACATGCTTAGGTTATAAACTAACGTCTTTTAGGGCAATAAGGCATCCTAAACATCATTAAATCCCAAGATTTTATACTTTTCCCCAATATCATCAAGAACATGAACCCTAGATATATATCAACATCAAATCCAGAATTTAATTCGTTTTTCTTTCACCCAAACATGTATTAACATCAGATTAATTGTCTCCAAACTATTCTACATGCAATCCTTCTCAAATTCCTCAACTTTTATGATCTAGACTACATGGGTTTTCATATTTTATCAAGAACAATCATAAATCCAAATTTTCTAACATGGAAAAGACATTCTCAGAATTTAAATGGAATAAAGTCACTTGCCTTGTTTGTCTCTGAATTTGGTGTGGATTCGGTGTAGAATTTCTGCAGAATTCCTCTCTCTCTCTCCTTCTCCAAGCTTTCTTCTCTAAAAAGCTATGGTGGCTAGGGTTTGCTTTGGGGGAACTTATGAAAACCTAATTTTAATAAACCTCCGTAGCTTATTGGTTTAATAAGGGTTGGTTGGGTCAATTCCTTATCAGATTACAACTCTCAATTTTCGTCACTTTTAATTACCCAAAAATACCAAATTACTAAAATACCCTTTAAGTTACCGGTATGGCCTAAAAATACCCCGGGACCCAAACTATACCCCCGGCTAGTGTTTTCTGACTATCTCGACCCTTCCGGACGCGTTGGCGCACTCAAAACGAGCATACGGATTATAGATTTTAAATTCACTTTTATTATCAAAATATTATACCGTGACGCGGCGGTCCCACGCGTCTCAACAAAATTTCCAAATTGCCGTATATTAATCTCACGACAAATTTTATAATACCAAATACACATATAATCATATATGCACTTAATCAAATCCCAATTCGCATCATATTAGTATTTATGATCCGGATTAATTTCCAATTAATACGCAATTTAATTAATTAATCCCAAAAATAATTATAGTCAAAAGTACGGGGTATTACATACTTCCCCCTAATAACTGAATTTCGTCCCGAAATTCGAAACTAGAAAGTACCTGCTAAAAATAGCTCTGGATAACGCTCGCGCATCTCATCCTCGCGCTCCCATGTGGACTCCTCGACATTGTGATGTCGCCACTGAACACGTACTAACGGGACTATCTTTGACCGCAGTTTCCTCTCGCTTCGGTCCAAAATAGCTATTGGCCCTTCCTCGTAGGAGCTATCCGGCTGGAGATCGATGTCCTCCACAGCAATGTGAGAATGAGCCAAATTATCTCTAAGGTATTTCCTCAGCGAGGAAATATGGAACACGTCGTGAATACGATGCAAGTGCTCCGGTAGTCCCAGTCTATACGCAACCGGTCCGATCCGCTCAATAATAGGAAACGGCCCCACGTACCTCGGTGCCAACTTCCCCTTCTTCCCGAATCGCATAATCCCCTTCATCGGAGAAACCCTGAGCAAAACCTGGTCCCCCACTTGGAACTCTCTGAAAAACCTCTTCGCATCAGCATAACTCTTCTGCCTGTCTTGAGCTACCCGAATGCGACTCCGAATCAACTCAATCCTTGCCGAAGTATCCTAAATCACTTCCGGCCCAAGTAGTTTGTTGTCCCCCACTTCTAACCAACATGCTGGGGAACGACAAGGCCTACCGTACAATGCCTCAAACGGAGCCACGCCAATTGTAAACTGATAGGAGTTGTTGTAAGCAAACTCCACCAGTGGAAGGTACTGCTCCCATCCACCCCCGAAGTCAATAATGCACATGCGTAGCATGTCCTCCAACATCTGATTGGTGCGCTCTGTCTGCCCATCGATCTGCGGATGATAAGCCGTACTCAACCGCAATTCCGTGCCCATTGCCTCCTTGAAACTCTCCCAAAACCTCGAAACAAATATCTTGTCTTTGTCAGACACGATATTCAGGGGCACACCGTGAAGTCTCACAATCTCTGAAATGAAGAGCTGGGCATACTGTCCCGTAGTGTAGTCAGTCCTTACGGGTAAGAAGTGAGCGACCTTGGACAACCTGTCCACAATTACCCAAACGGAGTCGTGACCCCTCTGCGACATAGGCAACCCCGTGATAAAGTCCATGGATATGCTCTCCCACATCCACACCGGAACCTCCAACGGCTGTAGCAATCCTGCTGGTCTCTGATGATCCACTTTTACGAGCTGACAAGTGGCGCATTTTGAGACAAACTCAGCGATATCTCTCTTCATACCGCTCCACCAATATTGCCGTCTCATGTCTTGGTACATTTTATCCCCTCCGGGATGTACCGCGAACTGTGAGCCGTGCGACTCTGCCATCACATCGTGCCGCAATTCCTCTCCTTCCGGAACTACCAATCTCCCATTGAAGCGTAATCCCCCGTCTGAGCTAACGGTATAGGACTCGTCTCCCTCTGCTAGCAATCGAACTATCTGCTCCTGACAGAACGAGTCATTAGCCTGTGCTCGTACTACCTTCGTGATAATCTGCGGTGTAACGGTCATCACAGACATGAAAGATCGGGCCACTGCATCTTGGTGTCCCAATTCCTTCCACTTAGCTTTCCACACCTCTGCCACCTCATCTGCTGGCCTGCGGCTCAACGCGTCTGCTACCACGTTAGCCTTACCCGGGTGGTACTGGATGTCGAACTGGTAGTCCTTCACAAACTCAAGCCACCTACGCTGTCGCATGTTCAACTCCTTCTGCGTGAACAGATACTGTAGTGACTTGTGATCCGTGAACAGCTGAAACTTCTCCCCCAAAAGATAGTGCCTCCAAATCCGTAAGGCAAATACCACTGCCGCCAACTCCAAATCATGCGTAGGGTAATTCTTCTCATGAGGCTTAAGCTTACGGGAAGCATAAGCTATGGCCTGTCTCTCCTGCTGCAATACACCTCCAAGTCCTTGCAAAGACGCATCGGTGTAAACCAAATACTCAACTCCCGGTCTCGGCAATGCTAACACAGGTGCTGAGGTCAATTTGTCCTTCAATTCATCGAATGCCAACTGACAGGCATCACTCCAGATATATGGCACACCCTTACGAGTAAGATGTGTCAAAGGACCTGCTATCTCCGAGAATCCCCGAATAAATCTCCTGTAGTATCCTGCTAGACCCAAGAAACTACGAATCTCCGTTGGTGTCGTGGGCTGTCCCCACTCCCTCACCGCTGAAACCTTCCCCGGATCAACAGATATCCCTTGGTGGGAAATAATGTGACCCAAGAATTGGACTTCCTTCAGCCAAAACCCGCACTTCTCATATTTTGCATACAACTCGTTCTGACGAAGTGTCTGCAAAACCTGCCTCAAATGCTCGGCGTGCTCCTCCTCTGTCTGAGAGTAAACCAGAATGTCATCAATGAAGACAATGACAAACTGATCTAGGAAATCCCTGAACACCCTGTTCATCAAGTCCATAAACACTGCTGGAGCGTTGGTCAAGCCGAAAGGCATAACCCGAAACTCGTAAGAACCATATCTCGACAAGAAAGCGGTCTTCGAGACATCCTCCTCCCTGATACGCAACTGATGGTATCCTGACCTCAAGTCAATCTTCGAGAAGAAAGAAGCTCCTCTCAACTGGTCGAATAAGTCATCGATTCGAGGCAACGGATACTTATTCCGTATCGTGACCTTATTCAACTCTCGGTAGTCCACACACAATCTCAGTGAACCATCCCTCTTCTTCACAAACAAAACTGGAGCGCCCCAAGGTGAGGTACTCCTGCGAATAAAGCCCTGCCCTAACAGCTGCTCTATCTGATCCCGTAGCTCTCGCATCTCCGCTGGAGCCATACGGTACGGTGCACGTGCTATAGGTCTCGTACCCGGTAGCAAATCTATAACGAAATCTATCTCTCGACTGGGTGGTAAGCCTGGTATCTCCTGAAACACATCCGAATACTCCCTGACAACTGGGATCGAATCCAAAGGAATCACAACCTCCTTAGAGGTATCCTCCTCTATGTAATACAGATGAGCGGTCGATCCTCCCTCTGGGCGAGGCATCGCCACTATAAACATCTCCTGCCCCGGAACGACAAAAACAATGCTCCCGCTGAAGCAATCAATCATGGCCCTATATGATACGAGTCAATCCATACCGATGATCACATCATGAACATGCATGTCTAACACTAACATGTCCGCAGGCAATACCAAACCACCAACCTCTACCTCCACTCCCCGGCATATAAAGAAAATAAGTGACCCATTCCCTAATGGTGAGTCGACACACGTCACTGTGCTCTCTGCCGTAGCTAACAATCCTAAAGCTTTCGCGAAGTGTGTAGCTATAAAACAATGTGTAGCACCCGTATCAAATAACACCCGACCCATAGTGCCATGGATAGGAAACGTACCCTCGATCGCGGGCGGTGCCTGTGGAACTGCAGCCTGATGAACGTTGTAGACACGTCCATACTGTAGCTTCCCCTGCTGAGCTGGGACTGCTGGAATGGGTGGCAATGCTGCCATCTGTGGCGGTGCAGGAAGAGCGGCGGGAAACATAGGTCTCTGTGGCTCCTGGCGAGCACCCTGCTGCTGCTGCTGTGGGGCCCTGCCCTTATCAGGACAATCCTACTTCTTATGGCCAATCTTTCCACAAGTGAAGCACTTACCTGGGAAATTCCCTCCCCTCTGCCCCTGCTGTCCCCGGCCCTGGTGGCCGTTACCATTCCTCCCTTGGCCCTGCTGGCCCTGATGGAACTGCTGCCCATTCTGCCCCTGCTGGCCCTGATGGCCGTTTGGACCCTGATGGCCCTGGCGGAAACCTCCCTGACCCTGCCTGTAGTTCCCTGACCGGAACCTCTTATTATCCCCCTGCTGGGAGCCCTGCTCACTCTGCCTCTGCCCCTGACCAGATTGTGCCCCGCTGGCACCATGTCCTCCAGTCCTGCCCTGATGGCTAGACTCTCCCGACCGCTTGCCCTCGGCCATATGAAAACTGTGGTCCTGGCAGTGTAGTAATGCAGCGTTAACCACATCAGAATACGTGGCCAACGATAGGTTCCCTAGCAGATGCTGACGGATCCTCCAATTCAACCCATCGGTGAACTTCTCTATCTTCTTCTTCTCTGTTGGAATCTCGTCTGGAATGATATTCAACAGGTTAGTAAACTCGGCCTCATACTCGGCCACTGTCTTGCCCTCTTGCTTCAAACTCATCACCTTCCTCCTCATCTCTGTATGAACTGCGGATGGGAAGTACTTGTGATCGAACCGCACCCAGAACTCCTGAATCGTGAGGGTATCCCTCTCCTCCGCGGTGGTAATGGACTCCCACCACTGTAACGCAGATCCTACTAGCTTGAAAGTAGCTAGCACCTGTTTCTGAATATCAGTGCACTCATGCATCCTCAAATGCCTCTGCATGTCCTTCCTCCATTGGCTCGAGACTACCACATCTGAGCTACCAGCAAACTCTGGCGGATGCGCTTTCTGAAAAGCGTCACGTACACGCTCCCAAGCAGACGGGAATGCATTAACCTGTACTGGCGCGGCAACCGGCGCCGGTGGTGGTGCCTGCTGAATAACGGCAATCGCGGCGTTCACCGCTTGAGCTACTATAGCTGCAACCTCAGCGGCGTTCAACATGCCCTGAACTGGAGCGGGCTGGGGTTCGTGCATTGCATTCCTGGGAACTCGTCGTGCACGTCGTGGAGGCATCTGAAATAAGAACAAAGTTTATAAGTTCACGGTTTATAAACTTAAAATAGCTGAAGAACGAAGCATACACAATAAGAGTACAATAGTCCTAAAATATAGGGCTCTATATCAAAGAAACGTAGCGGAAACATAATAGCCGTACAGATCCTAAAGGACACTAGAACCTGATGCTCTGATACCACCTGTGACACCCCGACTAATTAAATACCGGGTAGCTACTCCTTTATAAAATTAATTCAAAATGCCAAGTTGGCTCAGTTAATAGCATCACTGTCGTAAACATTTTATTATTACTAACCACCTAGTATTTAAAAATCAAGTTGCCAAATTTTAATTTAAGTCTGGATAACATGCAACAAGTAAAATGAAGAAATAAATAACATCATTCACCATACTAAAGTAAACTGAATAACCATCACAATAGAGTAAGTAAAGTCTGAAGGAAAACTCCTCACTACAATCCCATAACTGAAATAAATAAACTGAAACAATACATGCTAAAGTCTGAAATCTGAAATGTAAAAGATGTCTCTAAAGAAATGGGCAACATGCCCTAAAACTGATGGATGATGACTCTGGAATCCAAAAGATAGAAGCGTCTACATGCAAATCCCTGTAGCTTCCACAAGCAGCTACAGCTCGTCACCTGAATGAGTAACCTATGCTTGGTGTCCTTGTGGCTGGGCACCTAAAATGGTTTTTCAAAGAAAAAGAGATTTGAAAAGAAAACGGGTCAGAGCCCGAATGTGGAGTTATATTTTAAAAACCTGCAAGTGCTTTAAAAACATTTAAAACATTAAATGCAAAGTACATGTTAGGACGTGCACTCACATAATATTCTCACCTCTCGTCTAACTGTGCACTCCTAACGCAAGTACCCATCTATAACTACCCATACTACTAGCTAAGTGACAACCTATCTAGCTAGACTGCCAAAGGTTCTACCCATATTACTCGGTTCCATTTATCACAACAACGCTCGTAATTAACTAGAGGTTTAATGTAAACTCAGTTACTAAATATGCCATTGATATAACTATTAGTTAACTCATTATATATCTCGAAACAATACCGTAATATATTTATACAACATTAACATGTAGGTTCCTATTAATTAGGTGTATATTATTCTCATCATAAATATACAATACAAGCACCCCGCAACTAAGCTGTAGTGCACACATACTCTGCTATCCATCTCGGTACATCACGTACATAAGGATCACATATTCCGAATCTCTCAGGAATAGTCCAGATAACACAAATCACAAATAGTGGAGGCGAACACAGTCACCATCACATGGGTCACGCACATACCTACGCTCCCATGATCATGCAGACTTATTAATATCACAATAAGTCCTTCTATGACCTATGTTCATCAAGGTACCAGTCTATATCCCCCCCGTAGACACACAAGGATTAGAGGGTCCTAAGCGAACGTAACCTCCCGTGATAGCAAGTATGGTAGGTATGTCATACAAACAATCCATATAACAATACTAAGTAAACACACATCTTAGTAATACCGTATTTTAATCGTAGTACATATCGTATTCTCGTACTAAGTATAATTATCGCAATTCGTACTATTCCGGTTTGTAAGTATACGCGCCATAATTCATCCTCACATCGTAGTAGGCACTCACGTCTCAACCCAAATGGTTCATTGAATATAACTCTCGTATATAATTTACTCTTCTTAATAACCCAAAAGTCCCAATTCTAACCTCACATCAATAAAGGAAGGTCATCTATATCCTCGAACAAGTTTACGGGACTCCAAAAATCAAAACAGTCCAAAAAGGACCAAACTGTCAACTCGTTAGAAGTCTCGTTCGAACGAGGCTTCGAACGAGTTTGGACTGTCAGGTCGTTAGAAGTCTCGTTCGAACGAGGCTGTTCGAACGAGATCCCAGTTCGTTCGAACGAACTGTTACTTCTAACGATATCTCGTTCGAACGAGATATCGAACGAAATACCTTCTCGTTAGTAACGACTGGTCAACTCGTTAGAAGCTCGTTCGAACGAGTTCGTTCGAACGACCTGGGGGCTGCTTCTAACGAGGTACCAGTTTCGGCCCAGATTTTTCCCAAATCGTTTTTCATCCATTTTTATCACTTCAATCCTTCTCCAAAGTTTGTCCTAACAATGATTTAAGTCCTCTAATCATACTAAAACATGCTTAGGTTATAAACTAACGTCTTTTAGGGCAATAAGGCATCCTAAACATCATTAAATCCCAAGATTTTATACTTTTCCCCAATATCATCAAGAACATGAACCCTAGATATATATCAACATCAAATCCAGAATTTAATTCGTTTTTCTTTCACCCAAACATGTATTAACATCAGATTAATTGTCTCCAAACTATTCTACATGCAATCCTTCTCAAATTCCTCAACTTTTATGATCTAGAATACATGGGTTTTCATATTTTATCAAGAACAATCATAAATCCGAATTTTCTAACATGGAAAAGACATTCTCAGAATTTAAATGGAATAAAGTCACTTGCCTTGTTTGTCTCTGAATTTGGTGTGGATTCGGTGTAGAATTTCTGCAGAATTCCTCTCTCTCTCTCCTTCTTCAAGCTTTCTTCTCCAAAAAGCTATGGTGGCTAGGGTTTGCTTTGGGGGAACTTATGAAAACCTAATTTTAATAAACCTCCGTAGCTTGTTGGTTTAATAAGGGTTGGTTGGGTCAATTCCTTATCAGATTACAACTCTCAATTTTCGTCACTTTTAATTACCCAAAAATACCAAATTACTAAAATACCCTTTAAGTTACCGGTATGGCCTAAAAATACCCCGGGACCCAAACTATACCCCCGGCTAGTGTTTTCTGACTATCTCGACCCTTCCGGACGCGTTGGCGCACTCAAAACGACCATACGGATTATAGATTTTAAATTCACTTTTATTATCAAAATATTATACCGTGACGCGGCGGTCCCACGCGTCTCAACAAAATTTCCAAATTGCCGTATATTAATCTCACGACAAATTTTATAATACCAAATACACATATAATCATATATGCACTTAATCAAATACCAATTCGCATCATATTAGTATTTATGACCCGGATTAATTTCCAATTCATACGCAATTTAATTAATTAATCCCAAAAATAATTATAGTCAAAAGTACGGGGTATTACAACGTCTTAGTAATACCGTAGTTTAATCGTAGTACTATACTCATTCTCGTACTAACTTATAATTATCACACTTTATACTATTCCGGTTTGTAATCCTACGCGCCATAATTTACTCTCGTAGTAGTAAACACTCACGTCTCAACCCAAATGGTTCATTGAATTAAATCTCTTGTATATAAATTTACTCCTCGTAATAACCCAAAAGTCCCAAATCTATCCTTACATCATCAAAGGAAGGTTATCTATATCCTCGAACAAGTTTACGGGACTCCAAAAATCAAAACAGTCCAAAAAGGACCAAACTGTCAACTCGTTAGAAGTCTCGTTTGAACGAGACTGTTCGAACGAGATCCCAGTACGTTCGAACGAACTGTACCTTCTAACGATATCTCGTTCGAACGAGATATCGAACGAAACTACCCCTCGTTAGAAGAGACTGGTCAACTCGTTAGAAGCTCGTTCGAACGAGCTCGTTCGAACGACCTGGGGGTTGCTTCTAACGACTGACCAGTTTCGGCCCAGATTTTTTTCCCAATTCGTTTTTATCCATTTTTACTCCTCAAATCTCTTCTAAAATTCGTTCCAACAATGTATTAAGTTCTCTAACCATCCTCAAACATACTAAGGAGATATGCTAACATCTTTTAAGGGTTTAATACCTTCTAAACATCAATAAATCACAAATTTCTACATTATTTCCTAATTTTCTTCAAGAACATAAACCCTAGATTCTTCTCATCATAATTTCCCAGATTTTAATCCGTTTATACATCACATAGATATAAAATTTCTGAATTCAATCTTCAAACAATGTTTCTACATGCAAACCTATCCCAAAATTAAATAATAACTTCCAATTTCATGGGTTTTCTTTTAACTCTTATATAAGATTGATTATCAAAGTTTCTAACATGGAAGAAGCATTCACTGCTTAAGGAATGTAATTTAAATCACTTGCCTTGGTTTGATTTCTGATTTTGGTGTAGGTTTGATGAAGTTTTTCTGCAGAATTTCCTCTCTCCAAGCTCCTCCTCCAATGGTGGCTTAAGGTGGCTAGGGTTTGATTTGGGGAACTTAGAAAACCTAAATGATAACCTACGTAGCCTTCTAGGTTAATATGGGTTGGTTGTGGGCTTAGTGGGTCAAATCCACATCAGATTTAATTAACCAATTTTCGTCACTTTTAATTCCTCAAAATGTAAAATTACCAAAATACCCTTTAAGTTGCCGGTATGGCCTAAAAATACCCCGGGACCCAAACTATATCCCCGGCTAGTGTTTTCTGACTATCTCGACCCTTCCGGACGCGTTGGCGCACTCAAAACGACCATACGGATTATAGATTTTAAATTCACTTTTTATAATCAAAATATTTCACCGTGACGCGGCGGTCCCACTCGTCTCAATAAAATTTCCAAATTGCCGTATATAAATCTCACGACAAATTTCATAATTCCAAATTCATATATAATCATATATGCACATAATCAAATACCAACTCGCATCTCATTAGTATTTATAACCCGGATTAATTTTCAATTAATACGCATTTAATTAATTAATCCCAAAAATAAATATAGCCAAAAATACGGGGTATTACATACTTCCCCCCTAATAACTGAATTTCGTCCTGAAATTCGAAACTAGAAAGTACCTGCTAAAAACAGCTCTGGATAACGATTGCGCATCTCATCCTCGCGCTCCCATGTGGACTCCTCGACATTGTGATGTCGCCACTGAACACGCATTAACGGGACTATCTTTGACCGCAGTTTCCTCTCGCTTCGGTCCAAAATAGCAATTGGCCCTTCCTCGTAGGAGCTATCCGGCTGGAGATCGATGTCCTCCACAGTAATGTGAGAATGAGCCAAATTATCTCTAAGGTATTTCCTCAGCGAGGAAATATGGAACACGTCGTGAATCCGATGCAAATGCTCCGGTAACCCAAGTCTATACGCAACCGGTCCGATCCGCTCAATAATAGGAAAGGGCCCCACATACCTCGGTGCCAACTTCCCCTTCTTCCCGAAACGCATAATCCCCTTCATAGGAGATACCCTGAGCAAAACCTGGTCCCCCACTTGGAACTCTCTGAAAAACCTCTTCGCATCAGCATAACTCTTCTGCTTGTCTTGAGCTACCCGAATGCGACTCCGAATCAACTCAATCCTTGCCGAAGTATCCTGAATCACTTCCGGTCCAAGTAGTTTGTTGTCCCCCACCTCTAACCAACATGCTGGGGAACGACAAGGCCTACCGTACAGTGCCTCAAACGGAGCCATGCCAATAGTGAACTGATAGGAGTTGTTGTAAGCAAACTCCACCAGTGGAAGGTACTGCTCCCATCCACCCCCGAAGTCAATAATGCACATGCGTAGCATGTCTTCCAACATCTGATTTGTGCGCTCAGTCTGCCCATCAGTCTGCGGATGATAAGCCGTACTCAACCGCAATTCCGTGCCCATGGCCTCCTGGAAACTCTCCCAAAACCTCGAAACAAATATCTTGTCTCTGTCAGACACGATATTTAAGGGCACACCGTGAAGTCTCACAATCTCTGAAATGAAGAGCTGGGCATACTGTCTCGTAGTGTAGTCAGTCCTTACGGGTAAAAAGTGAGCGACTTTGGACAACCTGTCCACAATAACCCAAACGGAGTCGTGACCCCTCTGCGACGTAGGCAACCCCGTGATAAAGTCCATGGATATGCTCTCCCACATCCATACCGGAACCTCCAACGGCTGTAACAATCCTGCTAGTCTCTGATGATCCACTTTTACAAGCTGACAAGTGGCGCATTTCGAGACAAACTCAGCGATATCTCTCTTCATACCGCTCCACCAATACTGTCGTCTCATATCTTGGTACATTTTGTCCCCTCCGGGATGTACCGCTAACCGTGAGCCGTGCGACTCTGCCATCACCTCGTGTCGCAATTCCTCCCCTTCCGGAACTACCAATCTCCCATTGAAGCGTAATCCCCTGTCTGAGCTAACGGTATAGGATTCGGCTCCCTCTGCTAGTAATCGAACTATCTGCTCCTGACAGAACGAGTCATTAGCCTGTGCCCGTACTACCTTCGTGACAATCTGCGGTGTAACAGTCATCACAGACATGAAAGATCGGGCCACTGCATCCTGGTGCCCCAATTCCTTCCACTTTGTCTTCCACACCTCTGCCACCTCATCTGCTGGCCTACGGCTCAACGCGTCTGCTACCACGTTAGCCTTACCCGGGTGGTACTGGATGTCGAACTGGTAGTCTTTCACAAACTCAAGCCACCTACGTTGCCGCATATTCAACTCTTTCTGCGTGAACCGGTACTGTAGGGACTTGTGGTCCGTGAACAGTTGGAAATTCTCCCCCAAAAGATAGTGCCTCCAAATTCGTAGGGCAAATACCACTGCTGCCAACTCCAAATCATGCGTGGGGTAATTCTTCTCATGAGGCTTAAGCTTACGGGAAGCATAAGCTATGGCCTGTCTCTCATGCTGTAATACACCTCCCAGTCCTTGCAAAGACGCATCGGTGTAAACCAAATACTCAACTCCCGATCTCGGCAATGCTAACACAGGTGATGAGGTCAATTTGTCCTTCAATTCATCGAATGCCAACTGACAGGCATCACTCCAGATGTAGGGCACACCCTTACGAGTAAGATGTGTCAAAGGACCTGCTATCTCCGAGAAACCCCGAATAAACCTCCTGTAGTATCCTGCTAGACCCAAGAAACTACGAATCTCAGTCGGTGTCGTGGGCTTTCCCCACTCCCTCACCGCTGATACCTTCCTCGGATCAACAGATATTCCCCGGTCGGAAATAATATGTCCTAAAAACTGGACTTCCTTCTACCAAAATCCTTACTTCTCATATTTTGCATACAACTCGTTCTGACGAAGCGTCTGCAAAATCTGCCTCAAATGCTCGGCGTGCTCCTCCTCCGTCTGAGAGTAAACCAGAATGTCATCAATGAAGACAATGACAAACTGATCTAGAAAATCCCTGAACACTCTGTTCATCAAGTCCATAAACACAGCTGGAGCGTTGGTCAAACCGAAAGGCATAACCCGAAACTCGTAAGAACCATATCTCGATAAGAACGCAGTCTTCGAGACATCCTCCTCCCTGATACGCAACTGATGGTATCCCGATCTCAAGTCAATCTTCGAGAAGAAAGAAGCTCCTCTCAACTGGTCGAATAAGTCATCGATTCGAGGCAACGGATACTTATTCCGTATCGTGACCTTATTCAACTCTCGGTAGTCCACACACAATCTCAGTGAACCGTCCCTTTTCTTCACAAACAAAACTGGAGCGCCCCAAGGTGAGGTACTCCTGCGAATAAAGCCCTGACCTAACAACTGCTCTATCTGATCCCGTAGCTCTCGCATCTCCGCTGGAGCCATACGGTACGGTGCACGTGCTATAAGTCTCGTACCCGGTAGCAAATCTATAATGAAGTCTATCTCTCGACTGGGTGGTAAGCCTGGTATCTCCTGAAACACATCTGAATACTCCCTGACAACTGGGATAGAATCTAAATGAATCACTACCTCCTTAGAGGTATCCTCCTCTATGTAATACAGATGAGCGGTCGATCCTCCCTCTGGGCGAGGCATCGCCACTATAAACATCTCCTGCCCCGGAACGGCAAAAACAATGCTCCCGCTGAAGCAATCAATCATGGCCCTATATGATACGAGTCAATCCATACCGATGATCACATCATGAACATGCATGTCTAACACTAACATGTCCGCAGGCAATACCAAACCACCAACCTCTACCTCCACTCCCCGGCATATAAAGAAAATAAGTGACCCATTCCCTAATGGTGAGTCGACACACGTCACTGTGCTCTCTGCCGTAGCTAACAATCCTAAAGCTTTCGCGAAGTGTGTAGCTATAAAACAATGTGTAGCACCCGTATCAAATAACACCCGACCCATAGTGCCATGGATAGGAAACGTACCCTCGATCGCGGGCGGTGCCTGTGGAACTGCAGCCTGGTGGACGTTGTAGACACGTCCATACTGTAGCTGCCCCTGCTGAACTGGGACTGCTGGAATGGGTGGCAATGCTGCCATCTGTGGCGGTGCGGGAAGAGAGGTGGGAAACATAGGCCTCTGTGGCTCCTGGCGAGCACCCTGCTGCTGCTGCTGTGGGGCCCTGCCCCTATCAGGACAATCTTGTCGCTTATGGCCAGTCTTGCCACAAACGAAGCACTTCCCTGGGAAGTTCCCTCCCCTCTGTCCCTGCTGTCCCCGGCCCTGGTGGCCGTTACCGTTCCTCCCTTGGCCCTGCTGGCCCTGGTGGAACTGCTGCCCATTCTGCCCCTGTTGGCCCTGATGGCCGTTTGGACCCTGATGGCCCTGGCGGAAACCTCCCTGTCCCTGTTTGTAGTTCCCTGACCGAAACCTCTTATTATCCCCCTGCTGGGAGCCCTGCTCATTCTGTCTCTGCCCCTGACCAGATTGTGCCCCGCTGGCACTATGTCCTCCAGTCCTGCCCTGATGGCTAGACTCTCCCGACCTTTTGCCCTCGGCCATATGAAAACGGTGGTCCTGGCAGTGTAACAATGCAGCATTAACCACATCAGAATACGTGGCCAACAATAGGTTCCCTAGCAGATGCTGACGGATTCTCCAATTCAACCCGTCGGTGAACTTCTCAATCTTCTTCTTCTCTATTAGTATCTCGTCTGGAACGATGTTCAACAAATTAGTGAACTCGGCCTCATACTCGGCCACTGTCTTGCCTTCCTGCCTCAGACTCATCAGCTTCCTCATCATCTCCGTATGAACAGCCGACGGAAAGTACTTGCGGTCGAACCGCACCCAGAACTCCTGAATCGTGAGAGTGTCCCTCTCCTCCATGGTGGTAATAGACTCCCACCACTGTAGCGCAGATCCAACTAGCTTGAAAGTAGCTAGCACCTGCTTCTGAACATCATTGCACTCATGCATCCTTAAGTGCCTCTGCATATCTTTCCTCCATTAGCTCGAGACTACCACATCTGAGCTACCTGCAAACTCTGGCGGATGCGCTTTCTGAAAAGCGTCACGTACACGCTCCCAAGCAGACGGGAATGCATTAGCCTGTACTGGCGCGGCAACCGGCACCTGAGGTGGTGCCTGCTGAACAACGGCAATTGCGGCATTTACCGCTTGGGCTACTATAGCTGCGAACCTCAGCGGCGTTCATCATGCCCTGAACTGGAGCGGGCTGTGGTTCGGGCGTTGCATCCCTGGGAACTCGTCGTGCACGTCGTGGAGGCATCTGAAATAAAAACAAAGTTTATAAGTTCACGGTTATAAACTTAATATAGCTGAAGAACGAAGCATACACAAAAGAATACAACAGTCCTAAAATATAGGGCTCTATATCAAAGAAACATAGCGGAAACATAATAGCTGTACAGATCCTAAAGGACACTAGAACCTGATGCTCTGATACCACCTGTGACACCCCGACTAATTAAATACCGGGTAGCTACTCCTTTATTAAATTAATTCAAAATGCCAAGTTGGCTCAGTTAATAGCATCACTGTCGAAAACATTTTAAAGATTACTAACCACCTAGTATTTAAAAAGTAAGTTGCCAAATTTTAATTTAAGTCTGATTAACATGCAACAAGTGTAATGAAGAAATAAATAACGCCATTCACCATACTGAAGTAAAACGAATAATCATCACATAGTGTAAATAAAGTCTGGAGGAAAACTCCTCACTACAATCCCATAACTGAAATAAATAACCGAATACTAAAACAATACAAATCAAAGTCTGAAAACTGAAATGTAAAAGATGTCTCTAATAGAAACGGGCAACATGCCCTACAACTGATAGATAGTGACTCTGGAATCCAAAAGATGGAAGCGTCTGCAAGCAAATCCCTGTAGCTTCCACAAACAGCTACAGCTCGTCACCTGAATGAGTATCCTATGCTTGGTGTCCTTGTGGCTGGGCACCTAAAATGGTTTTACAAAGAAAAATAGATTTGAAAAGCAAACGGGTCAGAGCCCGAATGTGGAGTTATATTTTAAAAACCCGCAAGTGCTTTAAAAACATTTAAAACATTAAATGCAAAGTACATGTTAGGACGTGCACTCACATGATATTCTCACCTCTCGTCTAACTGTGCACTCCTAACGTAAGTACCCATCTATAACGACCCATACCACTAGCTAAGTGACAACATAACTATCTAGACTGCCAAAGGTCCTACCCATATTACTCGGTTCCATTAACATTATCACGCTCGTAAAGAAATAGGGGTTTAACGTAACTCAGATATTCAATATGCAATATATATATTATCAGTTAACTCATTATAGTTCTCGAAACAATACCGTAATTATATTCACATCATTAACATAAAGGTTCTCATTAATTAAGTGTATATTATTCACATCATAAATATACGATACAAGCACCCCGAGAACTAAGCTGCGGTGCACACATACTCTGCTATCCATCCCGGTACATCACGTACATAAGGATTACATATTCCGAATCTCTCAAGAATAGTTCACAGATAACAAAATCACAAGCAATGGAGGCGAACACAGTCACATCACATGGGTCATGCACATACCTACGCTCCCACGATCAGCGGACTTATTAATATCCCAATAAGTCTTTCTATGACCTATGTTCATCGAGGTAACCAGTCTAAATCCGGGAAACACAAGGATTAGAGGGCCCTAAGCGAACGCAAACCTCCCGTGATAGCAAGTATGGTAGGTATGTCATACATACAATTCATATACCAATACTAAGTAAACACACGTCTTAGTAATACCGTAGTTTAATCGTAGTACTATACTCATTCTCGTACTAACTTATAATTATCACACTTTATACTATTCCGGTTTGTAATCCTACGCGCCATAATTTACTCTCGTAGTAGTAAACACTCACGTCTCAACCCAAATGGTTCATTGAATTAAATCTCTTGTATATAAATTTACTCCTCGTAATAACCCAAAAGTCCCAAATCTATCCTTACATCATCAAAGTAAGGTTATCTATATCCTCGAACAAGTTTACGGGACTCCAAAAATCAAAACAGTCCAAAAAGGACCAAACTATCAACTCGTTAGAAGTCTCGTTCGAACGAGACTGTTCGAACAAGATCCTTCTGTCAACTCGTTAGAAGTCTCATTCGAACGAGACTGTTCGAACGAGATCCCAGTTCGTTCGAACGAACTGTACCTTCTAACGATATCTCGTTCGAACGAGATATCGAACGAAACTACCCCTCGTTAGAAGAGACTGGTCAACTCGTTAGAAGCTCGTTCGAACGAGCTCGTTTGAACGACCTGGGGGTTGCTTCTAACGGCTGACCAGTTTCGGCCCAGATTTTTCCCCAATTCGTTTTTATCCATTTTTACTCCTCAAATCTCTTCTAAAATTCGTTCCAACAATGTATTAAGTTCTCTAACCATCCTCAAACATACTAAGGATGCGGGGCGCGTGCGGGTGTGGGTGCGGGGCAGTGGGCTGTAGAGGCGCTAGTGGCGTGTGGGTGTGGGTGCGGGGCAGTGGGCTGTAGATGCGCTAGTGGCGCACTTTGCACTTCGCATACCGCATGTCCGCAGTGGTAGAGGGTTGCCGGAATTCGTCCGGGTCGGATCGAGGTAGCTCGGGCGCGGTCACTTTTTTGTTGACCCGTGCAAAACCGATTCGGTATTAATTATACCTGTTCAGAAATGACTTAAGACTGTTGGTAATTAACAGTCATACCATTTCGGAATTGATTAAGACTGTTAATCCAACAGTCATGACTCTTGAAGACAAAGCCTTTCATTATCTATAAATAAAGGCAGCCTAAAAAGAATTTGCACATATAACAGATATTACCCCGTTTCGAAATTTCCAACCCTTTTTATTACTCTCTTACAATTTTCAGGAGATATAAATTATCTTATTCTGTTTTGTGCACATAAACAGAATAAGAACTTGATTGATTGTTCTTCGTTGCTGCATCCAAAGGCTGTCTTCAAATATACAAGTTGCAGGCAGTGCAAGTTGCTTCATTGTATCTTGAGTACGGATTTGCGGATTCCCGTTTGTATACCGAAATTATTCGTGTGGGGCAAATACTATATTTAGGAAAGTGACATCACGCCTTGAAGCTTTATACTATCTATTCAGAAGTTACATTTTTGTATTAAAGTTGACATTATTGTGATATATAAAGAGTTCCATTTCTGTATTTGCATTCATAATATCCAACACCAACCACTGCCACCCAATCATCTCCCTTACTCGAAACCAAACCCGTTGCCCGATCTCCAACCTCCTACCCTCATACCTGCCGGCAACCCTACCACCACCTTCCTAACTCCACCCCACCAACCCGAAACCCATACCTTCTGCGATACTCGAACCTGCTTCCCATGAACAACCCGTTGCCAACCCGAACCCTTACATATACCCTAAATCGGATCACTCTCTCTCTCATACCCAAACACCAACCCGAATTTGCCATAAACCCATCATCGACTCGACCCATTCCTCCTGTACCGAACACGGACTGAAACCGGGACAAACTCCAAACCATCTGCTTCACACGATTTCTACCTACTATCAAAAACACCAAGAGTCAAAAATAAAAACCAAACCCCACGTGTTTAAACCAACTTCACCCCTTTCCAAAAATAACCCCCCACTTCTCCCACATGTTCTTTGCCCATTATTTCCTATATTGCCCCTCATACCAAATCAGATTTTATCACCTCACTCAACACACATGCACTTGTGTGTCATCCAATTATCATGCTCACTCTTAGCCCATACCCAATTTACCCCTTCTCCATGTCCACCCTATAAATGCAAGACTTGGTGCCATTAAAGAGAGAACTCCAACTTAGTTTTTAAAACCTTATGTGATAAATTTCTCTACACTCCTCTATAAAGAGTATTTGCATTTTTAGCAAATATCTCAATATAGAGGAATGTAGTGAAATTCATCTCTAGGATGAATTTCACTCCAACCCTCTATAGTGATTTTTTGCAAATATTTCAAAACATATTATTATGGTTGAATTCATCCCTTATGGGAGGTAAATTCTAATCCATTCCTTTATGTTGAGATTTTGCATTTTTATCAATTATCTCAATATAAAGTAATAATCTAGAATTTATTTCTTTGGATGAGTTCTAATGTACACTTTTATAATGTTAGGATTTGCATTTTTAGCAAATTTCTTTTATTATTTAATTGTCCATTATGAATTCGTCCATTATCCTCTTTTTTGTAGTTTTTATTTTAGATTCAATAAATACATTAGTGAGGGATTGTGATTGAGAGAATTTTGGTGTATAATTGAAGATTTGCTCCAATTCAAGTACAAATGGGTTTGATCTATTCCTCTCTTATTACTTTTATTTTAATTATCACATGCTTTCATTTTTTCATCTTATATTTTTGGATGATGATTATTGAGGGCTAATCTCCCATTCATGGGATGTATTTTGAAACCCTCATGAGTTCAATTTAGTTAGTTTACGTTTTAGCACAATTTGTTTACCTCAATTTTTTATTAGCTTTTACATCTTAGTTAGTACTTTAAAAATTATTATATAGTTAGTTAATTGTAAGGACACAAGTCTCCGATTGAGTCTTAATGTAGTGTTGGCTCAATTACGGACAAAAATATTTGAATCATAGGATAGTGTTCAAGTGTATCCATCCAAGCCTATGACGTGTTAGTTGAAGACGTCGCGGCCAAGATTATAAAGCTTCATCATATGTCGGGTTTAGTGTGCCTCGTTTCTACGTCAACAACAATGGTTCCAATTCTCCTAAGGTATGAATACATTTTATATATATATATATGAGCTTGAAAATTTATTGGGTGTATTTTATAAATTTTTTGTAAATAATTTTAACGACTTTGTTTTACTCAGAAAATATTTTTTAGGAACTTTTCATAAAACTTTTGGGCTTAAAAAGAATTTTATTTTTTTTGACACGTCGTTCAAACGAACTGGAATCTCATTCGAACGAGATTTCCTTTTTTCTCACTGGAACTTCGTTAGTAAAGTCGTTCGAACGAGAATGTCGTTCGAATGACTTTGGCAGGAACAGTTTTTTAGCAGTTTTTTCCATGTTCCCACTACTTTTTCCCCACTAACTTTTTGATAGATTTAACTAGGGGTGCAACCGGTACGGTATGGTCGGTAACGACCCCTTACCAATACCAAAACCACATTCTATATGGTAAAACCGTACCGTACCAATTTACCGACCGGTACATCAAAACAAAAACCGAAATCAAACCGACCGGTTTTTCGGTTTTTCAATTTTTCGGTATTTTCGGGTTTTTTTGGTTTCGATAATTTCGGTTTCAATCCGATTTTTTCCTGATAAATACCAGAATTTCAAATCGGTTTATGCATTCGGTAAATCTGGTATTTATTTCGATATACCCATTTCTAGCTGTTACAATTTCTAGCATTTCTAGCTATTACAATTTCTAGCATTTCTAGTTGTTTGGAATAATTAGAAACATACACAAACAGGTCCAATTTATAGCATTTGTAGAATTTGGAACAATAGATTTAAACAAATACGAGACCAAACTAACCGATTTTCTTTTGTCGGAGCCGGAGGAGAGTGAGACGAGATGAGGGAGTTGGTGCCTGAGGAGAGTGAGCCAAGACGATGAGCCTCAAAAAATGAGGGAGCTGTTACCTAAAAAAATGTTCGCCGGAAAGTCAAAATCATCCACACCTCCAACACCGAAAAAACAAACCTTCGTCGAAAAAGCCAACTCACCGAAAAAGCCAACTCGTCGGGAAAAAAAATCACCGGAAAACACGGAGGGAACTCAGATCCGAATACAACCGGCGCCGAAAAAATTGTCACCGCAAACCCGATCTCAAAACGAAGTAAACACACCAAATCGAAGGTTGAAGAAGAAAAAAAATGAGAGAGAGAGAGAGCTCAAACAAAAATGACGGCCACACTTTTTGAGAGAGAAAGAGGTACAAAAAATGAAATGAAAACCCTAAAAAAAGATCTCTACACAAACCACAATATAAAGCCCAAATGAAATAAGGGCAAAACAAAAATATAGCCAACAAAACAAACGGCCCTTTTTATTTTAACAAAATGCTGCCTAATTCATTTTGTGTTAAATGTTTGATTAATTAAACAAAATATATGTTTAATTAATATGATTATTTAACACTTAAACCAAATACTCAAATAAATAAATTTAAATTCAAAGAGAATATAAAAACTCACTCATGAGAAATAAAATAAATAGAAGTAGTATGATACCCAAAATAATTTGACACTGCACAAAAAGTTTGGTACGGTATTTGGGTACGGTAATTTTAGTACGATATCGGTACGGTAAATTCAGTAAATCGGTTTTTTGTATCTAAAAATCAAAACCAACCAAATTTTTTACGGTATTTTTGGTTTCGGTAAAATCGATTTTCGGTATTTCATAATATGAAACCAAAACTATTTTTTTCCGGACCAAAACGGTACGGTACGGTAAAAACCCGTACCGGTTGCACCCCTAAATTTAACTAGTGCGGGAACAACATTTTTTAGTAGACTTTTTCATACATCTAATATACTTTTTGAGAGAAAATTCTTTCAAGAAAAAGTCCACCTTATTTTTGTTAAATTGTTTTAATCCTTAGAACAAAATCAAGGTTTATACACCCATAGTTTGTTTATTCCAAGTTTCTTCATATATATCTTTACTTGGAGTGTTTGACACTGGGTTTATATCTACACCTCAAAGAAGAGAAGTTTGGGTTTACTTCTACATCCCCCAAAGAAGAAGTTTGTTTGCTGTGACATACCCACTTGGAGAAGGGTGACGGTGATCAGAAAAAGTTCGATCGGTGGATTTCGAGACCGCGATGGACCTCCGTGGTTATTTTCGAGGCAGAGGTGTGTACAATAAGGAGCGTCGGGGATTGGATAGAGTCAAGTTGGGTGTTGTAAGTCTTTTTGTCTTGTACTTGTAAAACCGTACTTAGTGAATTTGAGGCTAGGGCCGTCCGAGGTTTTTTCTCATTGTGGATTTTTCCTTGTACATAGCGGCGCTGTGTGTTGTTTACTTATTTTATCTTTTGCTATATCACATTAGATGCATGCTTAGGTAAAAAGATAAAATTGGTATAGTTAATTTGGTGCAAATTCAATTTGTGTAAATATTAATTTAATTCAAGTCATTACTTTAATTTGATAAAATTTGGTTTGGCCTAATTTGCAAATTGAATTAATTATTTGTTAGGCAAATTTTAGGACTTGGATTGAATTAAGTTATTTAAGTGAAAATTAATTTGTTGTTTAATTTAATGTCACTTTGAGTTTAGTTTAATTTTAATTTGAAAGAAATTAAAATTTGGTTTATGTACTTGTTTAGTTGAACCATCCTTATTCCGTATTTATAGGAAATTGATTTTAAAAGTGAAAGTTTTAAAATTGGGGGTCCTATCGTTCCCAACAAGTGGTATCAGAGCATTGATTTAGAAAAACTTATCGTTTTCAAAGTGGTATCAGAGCTGGAGCGCTAATTTATCGTGTTAAAGATTTGTTTTTTGACTTTTATAATTTTTGTGCTCCTTGTATTTTTAGGTGGTTCAATTTTTGACTCACTTTCATTTTTGTTTTGTATCTCTCGATGGGACGTCTTAATGATAATTTGTCTATTTCTAATGATAATGAAGTTTTTGATATTCGAGAGGAATTTAATGGGCTTAATAAGTGCAATGAAAATTTAAGTGAATTAAATGTGAGATTTGCAAAAGGAATTAATTTTCTTGAAAATGAAAATTTAGGTTTTAAATCTAGAATTGAATTTTGCAAACCTCACTATCTCAAAAAGATATTTTTCAAGAAAAGTTCATGGAAATAAATTATAATTTTAATATTTTAAATGTGTTCAAGAAAGAGAGTGATAGTCGAGAAAAGACTCTTAGGGACAAGCTTGCTCACATTGAGGGGGAGCGTGATAACCTTCTAGGAGTTATAGAAAATTTAAAAAGGGAGTCCCGTAAAATTAAGGAGTCTAATTTATTACTTGAGTCCAAAATTTTAAAAATGAAAAATGATTTACAACACTCGAGTAGTAGTTGTAATGGTTTTAACTCATCTTGTTCAAATATTTTCGTTATTAAAGCTAGGACCATTGTTTGTTTTAGAGGGTCAACTTTATCCAAGGACTTTATAAAAGGTCACACCTTAGGTATCATTCCTTGTGTTTTAACATGCTTGCATTGTGGTAGGAAAGGTTACCTTAGGTCATTTTTTTTATCTTAAAAGAAATTCTAGGAAGTCTATGTCTAGCATTTCATTAGTTCCCAAATCCCATCATTTTAAATATACATCTATATGGGTTAGAAAATCATTTTTAGACGCACTAGATATTAGATTTGTTGATTCTCATTTGCTTTCACATGAAACCTCCCTTGCTAAATTTAAAGGTTGAATGTGTTAGTTTTGTTCGCATACTCTAGCTTTTTGTGCTTCATATTATATATCATTTCTAGGTGTAAGCATGTTTAATCATTTTCTAGTCATTGCTTTACCACATATCTCAGGCTAGAATTATAATTTTTGTTTATCTTTTGTATTATATTTATTTTAGTTTGCATTAAATGAAAAATACAAAAAGATTTTGTTTATCATTTGTGTTTCACCTTTTAGTAATTTAGGCTTAATGAAAAATACAAATGATTTTTGTTTGTCTTTTGAGTACATATTTTTTATTTTGGTTAAAAATTTTCAAAAACTCAAAAAGATTTTTGTTTTGTGTGTATTTTAGTTTTACACGCATTTTGTGGCATATACTTGTGTTTGAATCCCTTCTTTTTTGCTTCCATGTGGCTAGAACTTTTGGTTAAGATTGTTAATCCTTAAAATGTTCTTTACCATGCTTACACGGAGTAGTTGGATTTTTTGTTGCTTAATTGATTCTATTTTTATATGCCTCAATTCACACATGCACGAGCTCACTTGAAATTTTAATTTCACACGTATATTTGAGCTTTGTGAGGTGTTCTCCTACCAATCTAGTTATCTACATATTTTATGACCTAGGAGGACTAGTGCATGTTAAAATTGGTTGCACGTGAGATTTGTGTGAGATATAAAAATAATATATATAAATGTGCATGGGGAAGGGCTCCGAAAGGAAATATCATCCTTTGCGAGTAAGTCACCGTTTTCTTGGACCTAAAAGAAATATGTGGTCCAAAGGCCTAAAGAATAATGGCATTAAAAGAAAATATTTGCCAAGGCCTATTTTGTTTAGTTGATTTATTCATTCAAAAGATTAAAATAATACGCTTAAATTGAGGGAGTTGGGATGGTATATCAACGGTTTGCTCAATTTCCGTTTATCCTAGGTGTACTTACAATGTCATGACTCTATTGGTTTGTAGAATCATCAAAATTCTAGGCTTGTATGCATTGTGTATGTTTGTTAATTGAGTTCAATTTATATTGTCACATGAGGTTATATTCAAATGTGATGAAGTTTGCAATCAATTGAGAACTCCGTGAACATGTTTTAAGTGATTGGGTCTAAATTTAATTGTTACTAGTTCACACCCCTACACTTTCGTTTCCATATGACACATTTTTTTCCATACGAGTGTGAAAAGTTTATTATATTTTGTGTCATGTGTGGTGTCTATACCTATATATATATATATATGTGCGTGTGCATTAGTGATATTCATTATGTATACATACATACATATATATATATATATATATATATATTAATTTTTCTTTGCCTTGCTTTCTAGTCCATCTATGCTTCAAATTCATAATTGGTATCTATCGTGTTGCATATTATTGTTGATATCACATGCTTAGTATCTCATGTATCACATTGATATCATATTTTTTATGGATTAGTTTCAATTTGTTGCCCATATACTTTCATGTTCTTATCACTCTTAACTTCATCGTGTTTAAATTAGTTTTTATCCTTAGTCTATTCCTGAAAAAAAAGGGCGAGAATGAGAGGGGGAGAAATGGTATCTAATCCTATTGTACTCATATCTTAGTTTGGGAGATTTATCTTAGGGGGAGATGTCTTTCTAGATAAGGTCATTTATTTGATAAAGGGGAGAATTAATTTAGGGGGAGTATTTATTTTATATGTATTTAATATTCTTATTCCCTATGTGTTTGATAGTTTTGCTTAAGTGTGCAGGAATTCTTCTAAATGGAAACTTTCATCGTCGGCAAAGATATTGATCCTTGGGTTTTGAGTCAATCTATGTAATTTTTATTTTGGGCGGGATATTTTTTAAGTCTAGTAGAGCTTAACGGCCCTTAAGGATTTTTATTTATTTTTTGTCTCGGAATAGCCAAAAGGGGGAGATTTGTAGGACACAAGTCTTCGATTGAGTCTTAACGTAGTGTTGGCTCAATTCCGAATAAAAATATTTGAGTCATAGGATAGTGTTAAAGTGTATCCATCCAAGCATATGACGTGTTAGTTGAAGACGTAATGACCAAGATTATAAATCTTCATCATATGTCGAGTTTAGTGTGCCTCGTTTCTACGTCAACAACATTGGTTCCAATGCTCTTAAGGTATGAATGCATTTATTTTATATATATATATAGGAGCTTGTAAATTTATTGGGTGTATTTTATAATTTTTTTATAAATAATTTTAACGACTTTATTTTACTCAGAAAATATTTTTTAGGAACTTTTCATAAAAGTTTTGGGCTTAAAAAGAATTTTATTTTTTTTGACACGCCGTTTGAACGAACTGGAATTTCGTTCGAATAAGATTCCCAGATCGTTCGAACGAGATTTCCTTTTTTCTCACTGTAACATAGTTAGTAAAGTCATTCGAACGAGAATGTCGTTCGAACGAAAATGTCATTCGAACGACTTTGGCGGGAACAGTTTTTTAGCAGTTTATCATGTTCCCACTACTTTTTCCGCACTAACGTTTTGACAGATTTAACTAGTGAGGGAACAACATTTTTTAGTAGACTTTTTCATACATCCAAGATACTTTTTGAGAGTAAATTCTTTCAAGAAAAGTCCACTTGATTTTTGTTAAATTTTTTTAATCGTTAGAACAAAATCAAGGTTTATACACACATAGTTTGTTTATTCCAAGTTTCTTCATATATATCTTTGCTTGGAGTGTTTGGAACCGGGTTTATATCTACATCTCAAAGAAGATAAGTTTGGGTTTACTTCTACATCCCACAAAGAAGAATTTTGTTTGCTATGACATACCCACTTGGAGAAAGGCTCCTTGTTCGGGTGACGGTGACTAAAAAAAGTTCGATCGGTGGATTCCGAGATCGCGGTGGACCTCCGTGGTTATTTGCTAGCCATAGGTGTGTACAAGAAGAAGCGTTAGGGCTTGGATGGAGTCAAGTTGGGTGTTGTAATTCTTTTTGTCTTGTACTTGTAAAACCGTACTTAGTGAATTTAAAGCTAGGGTCGTCCGAGGTTTTTTCTCGTTGTGGGTTTTTTCTCGTACATCGCGGCGTTGTGTATTGTTTACTTATTTTATCTTTTGATATATCACATTAGATGCATGCTTAGGTAAAAAGATAAAATTGGTATGATTAATTTGGTGCAAATTCAATTTGGGTAAATATTCATTTAATTCAAGTCATTACTTTAATTTGATAAAATTTGGTTTGGCCTAATTTGCAAATTGAATTAATTATT
The DNA here is from genome assembly GCA_949130495.1 of Sambucus nigra. NCBI lineage: Eukaryota > Viridiplantae > Streptophyta > Magnoliopsida > Dipsacales > Adoxaceae > Sambucus > Sambucus nigra. Next base: position 417,745,738 of record OX422219.1, read on the forward strand.
TGTTAGGCAAATTTTAGGACTTGGATTGAATTAAGTTGTTTAAGTGAAAATTAATTTGTTGTTTAATTTAATGTCACTTTGAGTTTAGTTTAATTTAAATTTGAAAGAAATTAAAATTTGGTTTATCTACTTGTTTAGTTGAACCATCCTTATTCTGCATTTATAGGAAAATGATTTTAAAAGTGAAAGTTTTAAAATTGGGGGTCCTATCGTCCAACAAGTGGTATCAGAGCATTGATTTAGAAAAGCTTATCGTTTTCATTAATTAATAGTCCCTTGAAAATCCATAAAAAATATAAAAAGAAAAATTAGAAAAATATAATAAAATGCAAATGAATTTACACTTTTGTCTTCTCATATTTTGTGTTTCATCCTTAGAGTTGGATTGATACTCCCTTGCTTACCCCTATACATATTTTGAGTTTATTTGTAGGTTCAAGGGAATTTTGATGGAAAAGAAGTTGCAACAACGACAAAAATACACATTAGAGAGCAATTTCATTTCTCTATCACCCTTTGCGGTGTTTCACTATCACCGTTACATCCAATCTTACTCCCTGACAAAATTCTCCAATTTTTTAGCTCCCTTCACAAGGAAGCATTTTTTTAACACCACCAAAAGCACAACATCGTCACCATCAGCATCAATCGTCCAAGAAAAAATTTCCTTTAAGTGCTGGTGACTCCTCTCGTGAGTTCATTACCCACCTTAAAGGCTTTTTTATCCATTGTACCAAATATGGTGATTTACTCCCACCGTTACAACACTTCTCCTATGAGACAAACAAAAATTTTCCCCCAATTCACTTCCAGGTATATATTACTTCTATATATATGCCAAAGCCTCTGGTTATTCTTCATCCATTGGCTACACGCACAATCTCTGCATCTAAAAAAATTCCAATGGGTGGTCCTCTTCAAAGACCCCCTGACTCTCTCCCATCCTAACCACACCGGGTGAGTCTATTTTAGCACCAATCTCTGCTCTAAAGGTACAACAATATATATACTTCACTCTTACAGTCCTTACCACTCCATCATTCTGAGCAACAATAGGGGTGACCTCTTCTACGATCATCGAACCCAAAATATTCTTCAACTCCAACTGGGCCCCGCCTCCTGTTGCCTTCCCAACGGCCCTCAATGGTCGTCCTCCGCGTAATCGTCATATGAAGCACAGCCATATGGATAAAATATTCACTAATAGTTATACATTATAGCAAGAGAACACAAGCCACGTACACAGAGGAATACAACAATCCTATGATAGGGCTCTATATCAATCAAACGATACGCTGAAAACGTAGTAAGTCGTACAGATCCTATGGACACTAGAACCTGATGCTCGGATACCATCTGTGACACACCGACTAATTAAATATCGAGTGATCGGGCCTTTATTAATTTAAAACATATTTCTCATATGGTTCATTCTTAGCATCACTATCGAAAAACCAAATTAATTACTAACCACCTAATAGTTAATTAAACCGGTGACAAATTTTATCTTCCAATTAAAGTGAATAAATAAATAGTTCAAAAACTAAAACAACATTCACATTATACTATAATTCAAACCATCATAATATGTAAATGAAACAAAGTCATGTCGAATAAACCATCAGCAAAAATAACCAAAACCAAGTAATAAACCAAGTCTAAACTGCAAGGTAAAACTGATACCAAAACTGAAACTATAATACTGAAAATAGACCACATGTCCAAAATAAATATACAAGAGTGAGATCCTAGGCTAGATCTGAATGAAAGAATATGCTACTTAAAATCCTGTCAGCATCCACAGTGCTATAGCTCCAAGTCCCTGGCATGAAACCATCAAGTATGGCGTCCCTGTGGCTGGACCCTAAAAGGGTTTTAAAATATTTCTTTTTATAGTAAGAGTTAGTACTCAAAACATTTGAAAATACGTAGCCAATAGTTTATTGCAATTAAAATCGGTTATTGATTACACATGTTAGGTTCACGCACACTCCCTTGAGTTTCCTTACCTCTCATCTAATGTGAAAACCTAATGTTCTATACTTAGCCCACCTAGCTATCATACCCAAGCTATCTCGACTAAAGTATATAATCAATCTTATCTAGTAAACACTCTCGTACCACCCATTCAGCATACTCCATTATTAACATTCCTCGCGTCTCATTCAATTTTCATATAACATTCACATGTTATGTTTAATCATCATAATCAAGTCTCACTACTTAATTCATATAGCATTTCACATCTAATCATCATTCAACTTCTATAATTAAGTTTCCCTACTTAATTCATTATTGACATTCCTAATCTATTCTAAATCTTGGAATTAAGTTTCTCTCTATTTAATTTATCATTTAGATGTATATATATATATATATATATATATATATATATATCATCTACAAGTCTACTTTTGCACTTATTTCAAAGTTACCATTTAACCTCCATGATTTTCACTACTTAATTCAATATAGATATTCCCAATATATTCTAAATCTTAGAATTAAGTTTCACTCGACTTAATTTATCATATATATATATATTCTACAAGTCTACTTTCACACATAAGTAGAATATCATGAAGTATATATTTCACACACAATATATACTATAAGGATATAGGTCCGGATAATCATCGACCCCAATCATCCTATCATTTACAATGGCCCGGATATCCCTCGACCCCAAGGTAAATGCTATGCATATGTATATTGGTCCGGACAACCATCGACCCCAATATAGTTGGTATGCCTTAGACATTAACACCGCCTGAGCAGTTAGTATAGTAGGTATTCCCACCACCTATGAGTTTACATTAGTCCGGATAACCATCGACCCCAATGTAAATATTATACGTGCACATATATAGGTTCGGATAGCCATCGAACCCAATATAGTCAGTATACTCTAGACATTCACACCGCCTAAGTATTCAATATAATAGGTATTCGCACAACCTAATAATTCACATTAGTACGCAGTATATTTTTCTCTAATACTCACTGTACCTTTTATTTTTCAATTTCTTTCACTATCGTATTTTATTTAATCCTTCATATAATTCTAAAGGGCCCTAGTTACCCCTTAAATATAATTTCAGTAGTTACTATCTCTAACCTACTGGTATACATATTGAATTGACGTTAAATCTTCCCATAATTGAATTCCCAATTTCCCCCGATATACGACTCCATCGGTGTATCCTCGTTGGTCCATTTTTTAAGTCCTACACCCAATGGCCTTAATGGACATCAACAATATACCTACTGGTCATTTTTCAGTCCCCAAATAAGTATAATATCATTCCTGGGGTTCCCCTTCCTTGTTGGTTAACACAAGAATTTAAGCAACCAAAAGAACCCGAAATCAGATTTGGTCGATCGATCGATATTCAAGGGTCGATCGATCGATCGAGCAGTGACACACCTAGTTCGTCTTCTTCATGCGTCTGCCTCCATTAACACACATCAACTCTCATAGTAGTCCACCAAATTTACAACCAGTCACCTAAAACTATTTCTACACGTATAAGGATGATTTCTAACGTTGCTAACACATCAAATCTTCGAATAATTCAGTCAAGAACGGATTAAAAACTTTTATCATAAAAAAACCCTAGTTTCATATTCTTCCCAAAGGTTCAACCACAAACCCATATTTAAATCCGTGAAGAACAAGTGAAATATCTTCTGAATTCAAAGTCATCTACATGTATAATTTCATCTACATGAAATCATATCCCAACATGTAAATTCATTATTCTTCCCAAGAATTTATTCACAAACAAATTATTTATCAATCCCCACACATGGGTATTATAACTTCAATTTAATTTGCAATAAACAACTTGTCTTGATTGCTGTAGAGTCTGATTTCGTGAGGAAAGTGGTGAATCTATACGTTTCCTCTTCAAATCGCCACTCCTTAGGTGCTTAGGGTGCCCGAATACCTTCCAAACTTCAAGAATTCTCCTTAAGCCTTTTTGGAATGGTTTCTCTCCTCTCTAATGGCCTCTCCAAGTTTTGTGAGTTATTAACCCTAACCCCCAATCCTAATCATCCGATATAGGGCTTTAATTTTCGTAGGTCATTTACCCTCTTTTTTTAAAATGACCAAAATGCCCTTAATAGGTGCTGGTTTGGTTCAAAATTAACCCGGGATCCAAACTAAAACCCTAGGTACACTATTTCGACCCTATCGGAGTCATCCGTGACCTCTAAATTATCATATGAGTGAATTGATATATATTTCTCATTTCTCACCTCAAAATAGTCTACACGCGACTCCCGGTGAGATAAAATAAAATAGGCACATATCACTCGTTATGTCTTATAACAACAATTAATAAAATACGCACATATCACTCGTTATGCCGTATAACCAAAATTATCAATTATTTACTATTTACACCTAGTAAATATCATAATGCAATATTAATCGGTATCTATCTCTCGATTAATATTTAATTGTCATAATTATCATCTAGTCGCATTAAATTACTTCATATTTTTCCTAATTAATTCCTCAAATTAATTAAATAAAAATACATAAAAGTAGGGGGTATTACAATAATATATAAAAAAAACAATAGAATAAATAAAATCAATTAAAACTAAAAATTAAATTCCTAATATTAAAATAAATAAAAAAATTAAAAATTAAAAATCTATTAAACTAAAAACTAAAGTCCTAAAAAAACGTAAAATCTAATAAAACTAAAAAAAATATATAAATTCCTAAAAGAAAAGATATCCTAAAAAAATTTAAAGAAACAAAAAAATATAATATAATAAGGACTAAAAAATCAAAAATAAAAATAAAAATAAAATTACACTAAATAAAAAGAAATATAAAAATAGTAAATAAATTGTGAAAATTCTAACTGAATCTAAAATAAATCCTAAAAATTAAAAAGCCTCAAATAAAAAGTCTAAAAATAATAAAAGTACAAACTCAACACACACAGGGCTCGATGTGGGTTTAGGCCAGGTCAGGGACAGGCTAAAAGGTAGGGGAATTTGGTTTTAGCTCCTTGAACCATGTAAATGCCGCATTTTGCCTCGGAATAGAGTTTTTGATACCAAAAATGCTTATTGACCTACAAAACAAACAAATACCAACATAAGTCCGATTTTATCGAGAATTAGCATGTAAAATGCGTCTATGGGGTATGAATATAACAGTTTTAGGTGATTATAACACCACCCCCAAATTAAACATTGATAGTCCTCGAACAAATATAGAAAGATAAGAAACCAAAAGTGTGCCACTTTCGTGGGTACAAGCGATTGCATTTAGCATGTGCAATAAGTCGTTAAACCTATAAGTTGCCCTATAGGACAAGTTTTGTCTCGTGAGGGTTTGTAGTGAATATACCCACAAAATTCTTTATTTTTCGAAAGTTAATCTTATCTTTAGACAGAGAAATATCATACGATCCATCATTTAAGGAATACGAGAAATGAACTATGAAGTATATTAAAGTAAACTCACTTAATATCTAAGGCAAATCCTTTCTAGAACTCAACGTGCATATTATGAATCACTTAAAATGGTCTTAAGTATCATAAGAGTAATTAATAGATCACCTTTTAAAATCAATGCTTCGACTTCCAAATCTCACCGGATATATCTCTCTAAAATGATCTCTCGAGATTTGGGTAAGTGTATCTCTCTTGTGTGTGAGGATGTGAGTAAATTTAAACAAGTTCAAACGTCTCACACACATATATATGAAAGAATGGATACAAGAATGAATTTGATCTCAAGGAAGGAATGCAAATCACTATATCGAGAATGTCAAGTTATTCACCTTGTAGACTTTTCATTTGCCCGAACATTTCACTAAAGGTAAGAATGGGATTTAATGTAAAGGATGAGGGGAAATGAGATGGGTAATATGGATAATATGATGATTTTTGGGATTTTTTAGAAGAGTGGACAACTTGAACAATTAATGTCTCCATATCACAAAATTTTGATCGCATGCTTTTTTTTTAATATGTCGCTATTTTTTTTTTTTGCGATGCTTTTTTATGCGATACAATTCGTCTTTTAGAACACAAATGGAGAAATTTTACATATATAATTTCAAACACTCTTTTTCTCAAGAACCAAGGGTGATGATGGAATAAAGATATATGGATGGTATGAATGATGTGGTAATATGGAAAATGGATGGTGGGACATGGAAAATGGGGTAAATGATTAGCTTTCGGGACAAACTAGAAGACACGTGTTTTTTATAACTTAAAAGTGATGTCATCCTCAGTGATTATGCCAAAATTTGAAGAATAATGAGATCATGCAACGACTTAAAGTACGGTATCCAAAGGAAGTTGAGTCAACTTATCACTCGGAGATTGCATAAAAATTTCTCAAAAATGATGAAAAGATCAAATCTCACCAGTTTAAGTCTCCACAAATGATTTTTAAAGTTTTTATGAAAAATATTTTCACTCTTCAACTTTAGACTGTAATGACGTGATAAGTGCACAAGAATTGTTAAGTCTAGGAATTCATGGTTCAATATGCCTTATGAAGTATTACATACGCTTATAAATTTGAAAATCGACTTCACGCTCAATCATAGAGTATTCTAGACTTTTAATGGTGGATGATAGATAAACCACTTCAAAGATAAGGAAAACGTGTAAAAAGTGAAAAATATAACTTGTTTCTAACAATAATTTTCAAAATAGGTATGATTTTGAGAAATAACCCACCCCCAAACAAAGAAGAACATCGTCCTCGATGTTTAAACACATATTTTGAACTTTTTGAAGCACAGGGAATGAATGAATATACCGAAATCGATCGATAATGAAGTTGCAAAGCATGCATCCAAGATAAAACCTGAATAAATGATGAGACAAAAACGTGTACAAATCTATAAACATGGTAAAGCATTGGTTGGTGAGAAGCACCACCCCCAAACAAGATAAGACTCATACTCAGAAATAGCGGGATGCCTCCCGATAGTGCTAAGTTTAATGTCTTCAGCCAGACCGAACCATTCTCACCTAAAGATAACAACTATGAAAGCACGGGGCAGCAGAAAAATTGGGTGATGAGAATCACTCCCAAACAAGACTGAAGGGTCAGTCTTGTTGGATACTGGCTAAAATGATCAATGCACTTGTATGCCAAAGTGAAGCCCATAATGTAAAGCATTGGTGGACCATGGGTGGGTGGGTATTAGGGTAAGGGTGAGGGTGAATAGGCACCGGTCATGGGCCTTATTGAGCCAAAAGGTGAGGGCAACAAGGGCCCTAGAAGCATGATGCTCTAATTGGATGGGGAGGCGAAAGGGTGCGAAAATAGTGATGGGGGTGAGCCTCATAAAATTGGCGCGACCGTTCTATAAATGGACGATGATAATGGTCGAGCCATGACATGCCAATGAGCTGTCGATGGGAAAAATCAATACCACAAGCGAGTAGCGCGTATGGAGTAACAAGCTAGGTGTCACGAAAATGGAGAGTATCACCACAAATACTCTCGTTAATGGTGGATGGTGGTTTCAAGTGAGGATCCAAATAAATGTTTGGGAACATTCAAGGTATAATATCAATATCCAAACCAGGTGGGCCGACAGAAGGAAAAATGGGTGGATCGGGTGGGGAAAAGGGTGTATCGGGTGGGATAAAGGGTGGATCGGGTAGGATAAAGGGTGGTGGAAGATGATCCAACTCAATCATGGGAGACACACACTCCTCATGAGGATCGGAGTGATCCTCAATGGTACTCAAAGCAGGAGTAAAGGAATACTCATAAGGGAGTGTGGTTTCTAAAGATGGAGTGGTCAACTTTTGCATAAGAGTGTCACCAAAGAATGTGGTGGGTAATTCAAATGAGGCACCAAGATTGGAGATAAATGAATCATTAAAAATAATGGGCTCAAAGGTATCCATGCATAGTGGGACAGGATCCATATCCGGAGAGGAAGAAACCATCTCGGATTCAATCTCAAGAAAATGGTGAGCACTAGTAGCCGGAGCTAACCTATGATAAAGTGGTTCATCGGGAATACACACGATGGGCTCGATAGGTGTAGACTCGGGCATTTTTTAGATTCATTGGGAAAGGAAATGGGGTCCTCAATGAGGGGTTTATATGGATATGGTGGGATTTGATTAGGTTCACGATCTTCTAATGAATCAACACAAGTGTCAACTTGAGGCCCGGACCACAGGGTGGTATCAACGTTGAGATTTTTGGGAGGATAGGGTTAGTCACACTTAAAATTCGTGTCACAAGTAAACTCATCATCACTACACATGGGAGCAATAATGGGTTGACTTGAGGGGAACTCCGACTCGTTCACACTGAAAATCATTTAACCTTAGTTCAAGCCTTTAAAGAGCTTGATTTTGAATTTGAGCGGCTTTCTCTTGCTCGAGGAGGAACTTTTGCAAGAGGCTTTCGAGAGCGGAGGTGGATGATACTAGTTAAGTGATGGGTGGCGACGGTGGTTGAGGTGTACACAACTCACTATTGACAGGCTATACGGAGAATATTCGTATAAAGTGTGGGGAGCGGGGTCAAGTGTATCATATATAGGAGACAAAAAATGGATAATCATTGAGTGCATAGTGAGGGAATTGAACGGTATGGGGTGCACTTGATTGCCATGATGACTGTTGAAATGTGTGAGGATCCATAACATCGTGTTGGCATTCATATTTCGTGAAAGGGTGATCACGCTTTCACGAATAGTTTGGGTACTCACACCACTCGGGATTGAATTCGTCATGATAATAGGCCGAGGTGGGTTTCGAAATGGATACACTTGGTCCATGGTGGGTTCAAAAGAATAAGGAATATACGGGCATTCATGGGACAACTGATCGTCTTGAAAGCAATAGGTGCATGGCGAAGCATGTGACGGGTCAATACTTATCATCGGAGGTGCTGAAATGTGAGGTGTGTGCATGGATGACACATGTGTATCAACGACGTGGGTTTGAGAGTTGAAGCCATTAAGTAAAGTGTGAAGATTCGACTCGGGATTAACGCCAAATATGCTTCGAGAGAATGGGAAATCGCCAAAATACTCCCATAAAGGAAGTTCTTCGACCATGATGAGAGATATATTTTTTGGATTTTTTAAATGTTTTCGAAAGGAAAGAAAATATTTTTGGATTTTTTTGAAAATGAAAGAAAGAAATTGTTTTTGGAGTTTTTGGAAGAAAAGATGGGGAAAAATATGGACTCTTTGAATTTTGACGAACTCACTAAAATCGACTACCGAAAAACTGAATTGGACACACACAAGTCAAGGATAAATTCAAAATAAAACATAGCCAATTTTTATCTTCAAAATTTAGTGAAAGGGTAGTCAAATTTTAATTAAGTCCGTGGGAGATAAAAATCACAGAATTTATCTCAGTGATCGCCTTTGCCAAAATGTTCTCCTAGTGGGCTAGCTAGTTGATTCATTTTAAAATTAATGATAGCTAGGGTAACACACAAATGGTAAGCGAGTGAGTCGGGTGATGAAATATCTTCTCGTGAATGACTGGGTATAGGTCTTAATTGATTAATTCATCACACACATTCAAAAATAAATGCGTGAATTAAAGTCAAATAAAAGTACGTGATCACATACAAAATTAACTCACTGATGGAAGAGGCGTGAGGTTTAGAATTGTACCTCCCACAGTTTTTATACCGTGGGGTGATGAACAATTTGAGTCGACCGGGGGGAGATCTCGCCTATCTCAGTCATCCCTGGGAGTCCTACCTACCCAAAGTAGAGAGGCTTCTAAATCCTCACCTTTGGATGCCTTCTCTCTACCTTGTCCGGTTTCCCTATCACGTTTTTCTTCACAATTAATTATTACAAATTAAAATGAAAAATAAATGGTGTCTCCAAGCACCACAAATACAAGCCAAATAATAGAATCCTAATACAAGCCATTTAAAATAATGAAAAATGGTACGAAAATGAAAAATGCAATACAAATGAATCACAAAATGGAAAATCCTTTAAAGTGATTCGAGCTCCAAAGATTGGCAACGACACCATTTGATAGAGGAGCTTTTGCGTATGGCCATTGTTAAATCTCCTCAAATAAAAAATCTCAATTACCTACAAAAATATATAACAAACTAGAATAATGGTAAGTGAGGTATCAATTCAAATTAAGGGAGTGAAACGAGAGAAAAACACATGCAAATTTGTTTTTTTTTTGTATTTTCTATTTGTTTTAGATTTTTCAATATTATAACAATTTTTATGAGTGATAAATTAAGACAAAACTAAATCCAAATATCTAAATATAACTAAAAAAATGTGATGCAAATGAAGTGAACTCTAACTAAATGAACATGTAAAATATGAGATAACAAGGGATAGGATGACATCATATATTCTAGTTAATCAAAATTAATTAATTCATTAAAATTAATTATCCCAAGCTAGTATCAAAATCACAAATCAACTCTCATTGCTAATGTAATTTTAATAATAACATTTTAGAAAATTAAATTCAGCACTCCTAAAACTCTTGAAAAGTATATCCAAGCATCATTTAACAAACCACTCGCTAGGATCGATTTACTAAATTAGTTTAAATCATAAAAATAAGCTTAGAGTTGAAATTCAAAGAAATAATTTTACATTTAAGAAAAACATATCTAAAGTTTGATTCTAAAATGGAAACTACGACTAGAGTCTCGATTTTCTCTTGAAAATCATTTACCCTCTCTCGAGGCATAAATCAAAATGTAAAAGTGCAAAATTAATCATCAAAGGGATATTTAATTTAAATAAACTAATTAAAATGGGATAAATATCAAATAATGGGATCACCCCAGCCCTTGAAAGGGAGCCTAACATGGTGATAAAACACAACAAATGTAATATTATCAACAAACTAAGCATGAAATTAAAAAAAGTAGAGATAAGAGAAAAAATCTTAAAACCAAGTCTCCTAGAGTTGCAAGTTCAACTCTAAACTCTTCAATACAATCCAAACTCTCACACTTTAATCCTCACAAAATCTCTAAGAAAAATAAACGAAATAAAAAAAAATATTTACAAAGATGTTTCCCTTCATATTCTTATCTCTAGGGCTTTCTCTCTACAATGCTTCTCCTTTTCAAATGAGCCACCATTACTTCTTTTATATCATGGAAAAATAGGGCTAAGGGGTATAATTGGAAGGGCAATGGTGTACATGAGCGGTACGAGATAAAAAATATATGACTTATTTATAAAGGGTTTAATAAGGTGTTGGGAGTATAATGGGTACCGGGGTTAAGTGCCATTTAAAAGACATGTGGGTCTTTGGTTGAGATGTTGGCTTTGGCTTTGTGTTAGCAAATATAGGAAAACATGATTGGGTTTAAAATTGGTTTTGGGTTGAAGATAGGTTGCGACTAGGTTGGTTTTGGAACCGAGTTCTGGTTAGGTGTGAACCGAAGTAGGTAAGGTAATGGGTCGGAGTTGGTCGAGTTATAGGCTTGGGGTTCTCAGGTTATGGTCGCTGCGGTTCCTGTCTATTTGGGTTCGATTTTTATTTGGAATCGGGTTGGCAGAAGGTGGATCATGTTTGAAGGTTAAAACGGGTCTTGGGTGGTGGTTCTGGTCGAGGTTTGGTGGTGTCCGATTTTGAAGCACCCTATATATTTGACTCACTTTAGTCTATATTATATAAGAGCTTGTCAAGTTTGGAAAGAATGACAAAATTTGAGTCATACCCTAGTTTATTAAAAACTTCAAACTCTACATGATATTTTCTCTATTAGTCTCAAAGGTATAATACCAACACGGCACCTAGGATTGCATTTCTATGTTGTATTCATATTAATTTAGGTGTGTGAGCATTAATTCCCATTAAAATACTTTTCAAATAATTTTGGGGATTTTTCAAATAATTTTTAGGAATTTATAAACTTTTTTAAAAACATTTAAAAATTGGTTTTAAAATGTTTGTGGCCTATTTGTAAATTATTTTATCTCTAAAAAACTTTGGTTGGGTAGAATCCAAAAGCGGCAGAGAGATGTGTGGTACAAAATGGAATTGTTTAAACTTGAAAAACATGCGTTTTTAACCCATCTGAGCCACACACGTGTTGCATCCACAATGGCCCAGATTGTGTTTTCTTACTCTCACATTCCTGAGAAGCATTACAAGCCCTTGGATCTATTTTATCTACGGTATGCATGTTGTTTTTAACGTATAAGTCTCAACCTTTTTGGTCAATCAGATGTCATTTAAATGCGGTGGGTTTTAAGCCATTACATTTACATCGTTCAACCTGAGTTAATCTCAGGCTTTATTTTGCCCAGAGATTCCAGGACCTTCAAACCTCTACAATAAATAGATGACCTTGGTTTAACGTTTATAATCTTTGGGTCAGTTGAGAATTGAGAGAAAAAAATAGAGAAGAGAGAAAAAAAAGGAATAGAAAAACCTAAACCAAACCCTAACTAATTTTCTTCAGAAAATTTACCTTGAGTGTTTGTGTGTTCGTCCTCTTTTAAAGACTCGTTCGTCTTCAGTCTTTAATCTCTTTTCCAGTCACGTTGTTGGATCTTGTTTTCTCTTTCATAGAAAACAGAGATCTGATTTTAGTTAATATAAATCACTTAGATCTCTTTAGTTTTGATCTCTTTTTCAAGAAATCCTTGGTTGTTAGTTGTTATATACTTAAATGTTTCTTCAAATGTTTTACCAACAAAAATTCATTCTGTTTCAAGTTTTGCAAAAAATGGACTTCATAAGAATAAGAGATCTTGAGACGTTGGTTCTTTCAAAGTTCATATTTCACATTTTATGAAATAGAATTGTATATAAATAAAATGAAAGCATATAGGACCTTAACTATTTTGAAATGCAAGGTTGTCACTCGATCTAGTACAAAATCAGAAGTCTAAGGTTTTCAACAAACTGAGATTCAGAATCCAAACTCACATTAGACAATATCTGTAATTTGTCAAAAAAATTGTCTGTATAAGTGTGTGTGTGTGTGTGTGTTGCATGCACGTGTTAGGCACTTCACCGCAAAACAATTTACACACCACAACACTAAATAAGTGTTGGTAGAGAGATTCTTGACTTTTAGATTCAACGTAAAGCTAAAGGAGGGGGAGTTACAAAGATGGGAGAACAATTACAACATCAGAGCCTTCAGAGAAGCTAGAATTACCTAATGGAGTTAGTAAAAACTCTTGACTTAGATTAGGTTTGATTGTGTGTTTAGGTTGTTATATATCTTGTAATTTGTTTACTCTATTTTAGTGGATTTTGCTTTTGAGGTGTAGACACCTCCATGGATGTTTTCCTAATTGGGTGGGAAATACCCGTATACTTGCATGTTTAATCTTTCTCTCATCCCCTTCTGATTGTCTGCTGATCTAGAATTTATTCAGTTTTGTTTTTCAAAAATTGGCCACCTAACTAAAATATCTCGTTCATAACTTTTTATACACATCTTGTGTTAGTATTTGTTTTGTAAAAAATGGAGTTTCTCAAACAAACTGTTCGGAGCCATTTAAACTGTCTTAAATCTTTTAAACAACTTAAGTGGCATTATTTTTAAATTGGTATCAGATCATTGGTTTTATAAAATCTTTTTGATCCCAAGTTTCTGAAATTATTTTTTTCAAAATAAAACAATGGACGAGAAATTTGAGAGATTAGGTAACCTATCCAGACCCCCACTCTTTGATGGAGCCAACTTCCCTTCCTGGAAAGTGAGTATGGTTACTTTCATCCTAGGTACACTGGGAGACGATGTCTGGGATGATATTAAAAACGGATACACTTTTCCTACTAAACCGGACGTAGAAGGAAGTACTGTGAGGATTAGGAAACTGCTAATTCACCAAAGAAGAGAAACACACCTCCCCATATCTATCAATGAACACTAATTCAAGAGGATAGCTTTTTGTACTACCTCTAAGGAAGCTTGGGACACTCTAGTGACTGCACATGAAGGAGACACGCGTGTTAAAGCTGCTAAAACCCAAATGTTAATCCCGTTGTACAACACTTTGGTCATGACTGAGACTGAGTTATTTGATGACTTCTATATTAGATTAATAGACATAGTGACCAAGTTTCATGCTAATGGAATTATCTATGATAGGTAGGAAATTGTTTCTAAAATTCTAACGTCACTTCCACAAAAATTTGATAACAAGCGCTATGCCATTGAGGAGATGGATGACCCGAATTTAACACCTGAACTCCTCAGTATAAAGCTTAAAACAGTGGAAATGGAATTGGAGTTTAAGAAACAGTTAACTCAGACCCAAAAGAAACAATCCACTTCTAATCTTGTGATCACCTCTAAGTTAACTAAACCCGAGTTTAAATTGCCTGAAATTGACTTAGATTCTGATGAGGACTGTAATATTGATAATTGGGATAATCACATTGCCTTAATGTCTAAACAGTTTAAGAAAATTGTGAAATAAAATTGCAAGTAGACAAGGCAAACCTAATTATTTAAAGTACTCTAATAATAGGCCTTATGAGAAAGACAGGACAAATATCAGACTGACAATCAAAATAAGTCTCGAAAAGAGCTCAAAAATATTGAATGTTTTAGATATGGTAAATTAGGACATATGACAAATGATTGTAGAGTCAACTTGAATAAGAGTAACAAAAACAATAGGGATAATTTGTGCAAGACCTGGGATGACTCAAGTGAATAAAAACCTGATGAGCCTGAGTCATCTAATTATTTTGACCCTTGTATGTCATTTTATGCCAAAATCATTTATACTGATGAGACTATGACTAATACTGAACCTGATAGTGGTATCTCTAATCATGTTATGCTGAAAGATAGTGTTCCTAAAGGATTATCTGCTTTGCTACTTGATAATGTTACTAGTAGTTTTAACGTCGTGTGTGTGAGTCAAATGGAACATTATATTGACTATGAAAAAGTGTGTGGGAGTCCTAAAAATGAATCGTTAGGGGACATTGCACACTACACACTTAGTGACTCCTATAATGAGGACCTCCCAGATATTCACATACTATACACGAATACCCTCAAGAAGAGTACTGAACTTGAAAAAGTAGTCAAGGACCTTACCTAGAAATTAGAAGCCCTAAGCCAAATGATCAAACAGAATGTTGAAGAGTACACCTCTCAATATCTAGATCATGAGAATGAGACTAAGATTTTTACTCAAAAAATTAAGGAATTGTTTGAAATAAATGAAATTTTGGAAAAGAAATATAAAGGGACGTTGTTAGAATTGAAACAAACTAAAGAAAAGACATCAACAGTCTTCAAAAAATTAGCAAAATTTAAAAATAAATCAAACTATTTTGAAGACTTTGTTACTGAAAGTAAAACCAATTCTGATGATAGAACTAGAATAGGATTTTTCCTTGATACTAACAAACAAACAAAAAATCTTGGAACCATTAAGTTTGTGTCCGGTGGCAAAAGACCTACTGAAACCTGTCTAGATTTTTAAACCTTGAAAATAACTTTGATTTAAAACAATAAAAGATAGACATTGGTGAGGCGAGTACCTCTAAGCTTAATGTTGAACATAAGGCTAAATACATCTGTCCTCCCATAAGGAAATGTGAATCATCTTTACAACCTATGCCCGCTAGAAATAAAACTAGAGTCCAACCTTTAGGAAAACTCATGTTTAACAACTTTCCTAAGGATACGCCTCCTATGAGCCATCTTTATTGCAATATTGCGATGTCTATGGACATTCTGTTGATAGATGTTTTTCTAAACGTCTATGTAAACCGGTCTTTAGTTCACTTGTCTATCATATATTCAACTACTCTAGGGAAGGCAGAAATAACTATATTATTCCCGGGTAACCAGATAAGAACTCTAACTATCGTAATAGGAAGAATAGATATAGTACTAAAAGAATATCAACAAGAGGAAATCCTAGATTCATGCCTAAACCAAATGCTCTGAAATTTGAGAAATATCAATTTGCACAAAAATCTTTTAAAGAAAAGGCTAATAGTCGAAAATTTTACCTTTTTCGAGTTAATCAGCGTAAACGTTTAAAAACTAGAGCAATTTGGGTTATAAAGGATGAATTAAGACCCCAGATGAAATGTAATATCATGATTAGTGCTTTGAAAGCTGAGCACACAACATCTAGATGGTATTTAGATTCAGGATGTTCTAAACACATGACTGGGAATGATACCAAACTTTCAAATAAAACTAGCTTCTCTAGAGGTAAAGTTTTGTTTGAAGATGGGGTATCAACCCCGATCGTTGGTAAAGGGACACTTCATGAAAAAAGGTTACCTACTTTAGAAGATGTACTTCTAGTAAAAGGTCTAAAAGAAAATTTACTTAGTATATCACTATTTTGTGACTCTAATCATACCATCACATTTTCAAAGAATAATTGCAAAATTTTAAATGAAAATGGTGATTGCATTATTACAGACCTTCGTACTCCAGATAATTGTTACACAGTTAATCCAAGTAACGAGGTTTGTAACATTGCCAGAATGGATGATAATGAGATTTGTCATAATAGGTTGGGTCACATAAATTTTGATATCATTGGTAAATTGTGTTCTCAAGAAATAGTTAGAGGTCTTCCTAAGATAAAGCCTATACCAAACATTGTGTGTGGGCCTTGCCAAGAAGGAAAAATGGTTAAGTCTGCACATAAGAAAGTCAAAGATGTATTGACTTCTCAACCTCTATAACTCATCCATATGGACCTAATGGATCATGCAAGAACGGTTAGTCTATGTAACAATAAATACATCTTAGTGATGGTCGATGATTTTACCCGCTTTACTTGGATAGCTTTCCTTAAACAAAATTCCGATACCTTTCAAGAATTTCTAAAAATTCTTCTATGTATTGAGAACAAAAAGGATAGTCAAGTAAATCGTATCCGTAGTGATCGAGGTGAAGAGTGTAAAGACTCAGGAGTAACTGAATATTGTACCTATAATGGATATCAACACGAATTTAGTGCTCCTAAAACCCCTCAAAAAAATGGTATAGCTGAAAGAAAGAATATGACTATTCAAAAAATGGCACGAGTTATGATTCATGCCAAAAGCCTTTTTAAGTATTTTTGGGTAGAAGCTGTTAGGATTGCCTGCCACATCATATACCGTGTCTACCTTATAAAGAATACCAAAACAACTCCTTATGAACTTTGGTACGGGAAGAAATCTAACTTAAAGTATTTTAGAACCTTTAGCAGTGTGTTACGTATCTAAGGACATAGAGAATTTGTTCGAATTCAAACCAAGAGGTGATAAAGCCATATTTTTAGGTTACTCTACCAATAGTAGAGCCTATCGTGTCTAAAATCTTCGAACCAAAACCCTCGTAGAATCCATTAATATGACTATTAGTGACACTAATGCTGAGTAAACCCATAAAACCAACTATCATGGATGAGTCTCAAAATATTTTAAACTGTGACTCTCCAGAGATAGATGATCCCTTACCATATGAGACCCCTGAATTGCCTAGTTGGGTTTCTAAACATCACCCCTTAGACAGTGTGGTTGGTAAACTTACTAAGCCTATTCGTACAAGATCCCAACTACGTAATTTTGCTTATTATGCATGCTTTGTGTCCCTCATAGAACCAAAGAATTTAAATGAATCCCTAAGTGACTCCTTGTGGATAAGTGCTATGCAGGAGGAACTTCTTCAATTTGTCGCTCATGACGTATGGTATCTTGTACCCAGGCCAGAAAATAAGAAAGTTATTGGCACACGCTGGGTTTTCAAAAATAAAACAGATGAGACTGGGATGGTCAATAGAAATAAGTCTAGATTAGTTGCCCAAGGATACTCTCAGATTGAAGGAATATATTTCGAGGAAACATTTGAACCAGTAACTCGCCTTAAATTTGTTCGTCTACTCTTAGCAATAGCTTGTCATTTCCAGTTCACTCTCTACCAAATGGATGTGAAATCTGCGTTCCTTAATGGTATTCTAACTGAGGAAGTCCATGTCAAATAGCTCAAAGGATTCATTGACCCTCATTATCCAAATCACGTATTTCGTCTAAAAAAGGCCTTATATGGTGTAAAACAAGCACCTCATGCTTGGTATGAACGGTTGTCAACGTTTTTATTAAATCGCGATTTTAGAAGAGGCGGCAATGATCCGATGTTATTTGTCAAACATTTTGACAAAACAGTAGTAATCGCTCAAGTCTATGCAGATGATATCATTTTTGGATCAACATCCTTAACCGAAGTTAAAAAATTCTCCAAAGTAATGCATAGATAATTTCAAATGTCTCTTATGGGGGAGTTACAATTCTTTCTCGATCTTCAGGTTAAATAAAATTCAGATGGATTATTTATCTCGCGATCCAAATATGCCTTAGATATTGTTAAAAAGATTGGCCTAGAAAGTGAAAAACCCGCTAGGACACCCATGAGTACCTCGATAAAATTTTCTAAGGATGAACATGGGAAATCCATTGATCCTACTCTTTATCGTAGCATGATAGGAAGCTTACTATACCTCACTGCTTCACGCCCCCGCATTATGTACGTTGTTTGTGTCTGCGCTAGATATTAGAATGAACCTAAAGAGAATGATTTATCCTGCGATAAGAGAATTATTAAATATGTTAAAGGAACTCTCAATTTAGGACTTTGGTATACTAAGATACATTCGCCACAATAATTGGTTACACCGATGCTGATTGGGCAGGGTTTTCTGATGAAAGTAAGAGTACGTCAGGAACCTGTTATTATATAGGAAATTATTTAGTAGGATGGTCTAGTAAAAAATAGAATTTTACATCGTTATCCACCGCTAAATCTAAGTACAATACGATCGAAGGTTGTTGTTCACAATTAATTTGGATAAAACAGATGTTAAAAGATTATGGCATAATTGAAGATAAGTTGCACATCTATTGTGATAATCAAAGTGCAATTAATATTTCCAAAAATCCTGTGCAATAGTCTGGCACAAAACACATTAAAATTCGATATCACTTTATTCATGAATTAGTAAACTCTAAGGAATTGGAAATTATGTATTTGCCCATAGATCTTCAATTAACTGATTTGTTCACAGAGCCTTTAGATAATATCAGATTTGAGTCTTTACAAAAATCTATTGGCATGATATTTCTTGAATAAATGTTTATCCCCACATAAATATCATCTGATCATATTCACGCTAATAATTGATCTTTGAGGATATAGGGCGCGGATGTTTCAAAAATGACAAAATACACCTCTTATATATGTTTTATGTAGAAGACCCTTGATGTGACTCGATAATATTTATGCGTTGATAAATATTTATCTTCTTTCTACCTTATTTGTTCATGTATATTAGTGCTTACCCTTTGTCCATTTGAGACAAAATGGGGGAGAAACTTTGAGTCCACTTGGACATTATTTTGATTACTTCAACTAAAAAGCTTGATCTTATTTTTCTTATTTTTAGGAAATTAGTACCTCACTTTATCATAGTATTGTTAGGGTATTGGTCTGTATTTAGTTGAGTAATGTAATTTTCTTTTCTATGATATGGGGTAGAGAGAATTTTGTATAGAAATAGGATTTTCTTATTTTTAGTATCCCTACAAGTCCTCGATGACTCAAAGGAGATTTTTCCTCATATTTCCAAAGGGGGAGACTGAAGCACCATATATCTTTGACTCGCGCTTATCTAATTTGGAAATAGTGACAAAATTTAAGTCATACCCAAGTTTACCAAAAACCTTATACTCTACATGATATTTCCTCTATTAGTCTCCAAGGTATAATACCAACACTGAACCTAGGATTGAATTTCTATATTGCATTCATATTAATTTAGGTGTGTGAGTATTAATTCCCATTAAAATAATTTTTGGGATTTTTTAAATCATTTTTAGGAATTTATAAACGTTTTTAAAAACATTTAAAAATTGGTTTTAAAATGTTTTGGGCCTATTTTTAAATTCTTTTATCTCTTAAAAACTTTGGTTGAGTTGAATTCGAAAGCGACAGAGAGATGCGTGGTACAAAATGGAATAGTTTAAACTTAAAAAACACGCATTTTTCAACCCATCTGAGCCACACACGTGTTGCATCCATGACGGTCTAGATTGTGTTTTCGTACTCTCACAGTCCTGAGAACAATTACCATCCCTTGGATCTATTTTATCTACGGTCTGCATATTATTTTTAATAATATAAGTCTCAACCTTTTTGGCCAATCAGATATCATTTAAACGCGGTGCGTTGTAAGCCATTAGATTTACATCGTTCAACCTGACTTAATCTCAACCGTTGTTTTGCCCAGAGATTCCAGGACCTTCCAACCTCTATTATAAATAGATGACCTTTGTTTAACGTTTATAATCTTTGGATCGGTTGAGAATTTAGAGAGAAAAAATAGAGAATAGAGAAAAATAAGAAATAGAAAAAGCTAAACCAAACCCTAACTAATTTTCTTCAGAAAATTTACCTTTAGTGTTTGTGTGTTCGTCCTCTATTGAAGATTCATTCCTCTTCAATCTTAAATCTCTTTTCCAACATAGTCACATTGTTGGATCTTGTTTTCCCTTTCACAAAAAACAGAGATCTGATTTTAGTTGATATAAATCACTTAGATCTCTTTAGTTTTGATTTCTTTTTCAAGAAATCCTTGGTTGTTGGTTGTTTTATACTTAAATATTTTTTTCAAATGTTTTACCAACAAATATTCATTCTGTTTCAAGTTTTGCGAAAAACATACTTCATAAGAATAAGAGATCTTGAGAAGTTTGTGCTTTCAAAGTTCATATTTCACATTTTGTGAAATAGAAGTGTATACAAATAAAAAGAAAGCATATAAGACCTTGGCTATTTTGAAAAGCAAGGTTGTCACTCGATATAGTACAAAATCAAAAGTCTAAGGTTTTCAACAAACTGAGATTTAGAATCCAAACTCATATTAGACAATATCTGTAATTTGCAGGAAAATTTGTTTGTATAAGTGTGTGTGTGCGTGTGTGTGTGTGTGTGTGTGTTGCATGCATGTGTTAGGAACTTCACCACAAAACACTTTACACACTACAATACTAAAGAAGTGTTGGTAAAGAGATTCTTGACTTTTAGAGTCGACGTAAAGCTAAAGGAGGAGGAGTTACAAAGCTGAGAGAACAACTACAACATCAGAGCCTTCAGAGAAGCCAAAATTACCTAAAGGAGTTGGTAAAAATTCTTGACTTAGATTAGGTCTAATTGTGTCTTTAGGTTGTTATACAGCTTGTAATCTGTTTACTCTATTTTAGTGGATTTTGCTTTTGCGGTGTAGACTCCTCTATGGATCTTTCCTCAATTGGGTAGGACTTTACCATGTTAAAATACTTGTGTAATTGCATGTTTAATCTTCCTCTCATCCCCTTCTGATGGCGTGCTGATTTAGAATTTATTTAGTTTTGTTTTTCAAAACTTGGTCACCTAACTGAAATATATCGTTTATAACTTTTTATACACATCTTGTGTTAGTATTTGTTTTGTAAAAAAAAAGGAGTTTCTCAAACAAATTGTTTGGAGCCATTTAAACTGTCTTAAGTCTTTTAAACAACTTAAGTGGCATTATTTTTCAGGTTTTTACAGGTCATGGGTCGGTGGAAGATGGAGTAGAGATGGGGGGGGGGGTAATTGGACAGTCAGGTAGGGTTGAGAGATTGGAATACAGTGGGTTTGTTACGGGTATGAAATGGGTATCTGGTTGAGGGGTCTGATGGGGGTCATGTGGGTAAACGGGTTTAGGTTAAACAGGTGGTGGTTGGAGTTGGGTTCATTAGTTGGGTATTGGGTATTGGGTTTTGGGAGATAGTGTGGTGAGTGAGGGTGTTTGTTAATGGAGGTGAGGGGAGAGATAATGAGTGGGATGGTGGAGAAGATGAAGGTGGGGGTAATTTGGTGTGTGAGGTGTATGGTAGTTAAAGTGTGTGTGAGTGATGTGTGTGTACCTTAACAAAAAATATAAAAACTATTTACATAATATAAAATAAACAATAGAATAAATAAAATCAATTAAAACTAAAAATTAAATTCCTAATCTTAAAATAAAATAAAAAGAAATAAAAAAATTAAAAATCTATTAAACTAAAAAACTAAAGTCCTAAAAAATGTAAAATCTAATAAACTAAAAAAATCCTAAAAGAAAATATATCCTAAAAAAATGAAAGAAACAAAAAAATAAAATAAAGACTAAAAACTCAAAAATCAAAATCACAATAATATTACACGCAATAAAAATAGCAAATAAATCCTAAAAATTAAAACGACTCAAATAAAAAAATTTAAAAATAATAAAAGTACAAACTCAATAAACACAGGGCTCGGTGTGGGTTTAGGCCAGGTTAGGGACAAGGTAAAAGGTACGTGGATTTGGTTTTAGCTCCTTGAACCACGTAAATACCGCATTTTACCTCGAAATAGAGTGTTTGATACCGCAAATGCTTATTGACCTACAAAATAAATAAATACCAACGTAAGTCCGATTTTATCGAGAACTAGCAAGTAAAATGCGTCTATTTGGGGTATAAATATATCAATTTTGTGTGCTTATCATTGGCGAAACTTACGATTGTGTCATGCCATTAGATGACTTGTACATGCTATGGTATCAGCACATCACCCGTCCTTCCATTAGTCAGATTCGAGTTGACCCCCCACCCCACGCGGTACTACCATTTGGGGGGCTTGTCGAGCTTCCGATAAGTATGTGTTAACCATCACACTTCTTCATTTCCTAGAATTATGTTATGTTAAAAATGTACTAAAGCATTGGTTTTTTCTTATTTGGTATAAATGCAACGACTAACTGATATACATGTACGGGAATACGTCGTCCTATCAGACCCCGTTGATGCACGCATTGCATTACTTGATAACACGGGGTTGTGCACTACTTGTAACGCCCAAATTTTTATTAAATTAATAAAATCGCGTTACAAAAAATTATGGGATTAATTCAAATAGAATAATCTTGTAATTAAAATTAAGAAGAAAATCCCAAAATGTAGAGTACTGCATTATGCTCATTAAATTAAGCAACGTATTTGAAATATAATTAAAGGAAATTATATGAAATAAATTATATAATCATATTTATACTTATATTATAATATCATTAATATATAATAGGATTCAAAAAAATATTTACTAGGATGAAAAATCGTACATGTCAGGGGCGAATCGATTTCGCACTTGCTAGTTGGCCTCTTTTGAGCTGTTAACCTTTTAAATTATTGAGGGGTCAAAGAGACCACCCCCCCCCCCCCCCCCCAACGAATAATTTAACCCATATTTTCAGATATCCTACCCCATCTAGCATGGTGTCTTCATTATTGATGGATGTTGAAAATATTGTTTAAGTCTTGGGACATTATAAGAAAGAGAGGTGAGGGACTTAGTCTTAATAACTCACCTTATTTCTACTGAAGTAAATTAGCCACAAAACTAATACCTTGAATCTTATTCCTCACCCATTTTAGTAGTTTAATCCCCTATAAACACCACTACATATCAAGCATTCAAGACCACCATTCCACCCTTCAATTATCAAGATCTTAGGAGGGTGTTGGGGGGGGGGGGTAAATTTGGAGGAAAAACGATTACAAGGAGCTCAGAATTAGGAAGCCTATTGGGATTTCTTTCAACCTCTTCTTCAAAGGATATATATTTTCTAGAGGTAGCATTTCTAAATATTTTCAAGTTTCAAATCAAGCATTCTAGTTATATGTAAATATGTATGATTTACAAGACCATTTAGGATTATTGTCACTATTTATGATTATATGTTAAAGAATTTGTGATAAAAATGGTAAAAAGTTGAAGTTAGAAGTAAGTTAAAATATCACAATGTTTAAGATAGGTATACCTTATGAAAATCATGTTTAAACTAATTATTTTATGTCAAATGTTGCATATATATGGGTTTTATTGATATAAATCCCTTCATTCATGAACAAAATCATATGTGGTTATAGGACATGGGTTTAATATGTTGAGAACACATTTAAACAAATCTTTGAACATGAAATAATGACTTAGAAAAAACAGAATGCTACTCACTTAAAATGATTACTTTATTTAAGAAAGTTTAAAAGGTTTAGGTGTGGACGGACGAAAGTAAAACGAATAAAATGCTGAGGTTAAAACATGAAATATAGTACTATTTACACATAAAATGACAAGAAAACAAAGTCAAATATGTAAAGTTGTCAAATTACAAGAGTAGTCTTGAAAAAGCTAAAGTATGATTTTTTGCTAAATATGTCATTCTATGTAAAATATGGACTTAAGTATAAAGTTCATAAATTACTTTGCCCTGAATAGAAAGTTAACTTTAAAGAATGTGATGAAGTTCATATTTTGGAAAGTGAATGTGAAAGGTATTATTTTAGAAAGTAAATTTGAAAGGTAGTATTTGGAAATTAACGGTGAAAAATAGGATTTTGGAAAGTAAAGATGAAAAGTAGTATTTAAAAAAATAAAGGTGACAAATAGTATTTTGGAAAGTAAAGGTGGGAAAGTTTAATTTTAATAAAGTCATGGAAAATAAGGTTTACTAATATTTATAAATAATGAAAAAGAATAGGAAAAGTACACTAAAATCGAGTTGAAAATGAAGTGTTGAATTTCACCAAGAGTTACAAAATAAAGTTTGTTCTCTAAAGTAAAACATAAAGTTTGAGGGTTAAATGAAAACGGGATTTTGTTAAAATGAGAAACTTGGAAGTAAAGTGTGTAGGGAATGGTCTCGTCACGGATATTGTGGCCTCATCGACCAAAATATAAAATAAAGGATAAAAGGAAAAGGAAAAGAAAAGGGTTACAAAGACGTAACAATTAAAAGATAATCAAAGCAACTAGGGAAATTTAAGAAGGGCCCAGAGCCCTGGAGTGAGGCATTATCTTAGACCTAAAGACACACGCCAATTAGCATAGTGCAACATTTACGGCAGTCAGTGAAGGTCTGTAAATACAAATGGGATTGGCGACCTCTGTTAAGAAAGTGAAAAGATGATTTTGAGCACGACGCTCACTAATTTAAAAGTGAGTTTATTAAAAAAGTTGGAAAATATGAACATACATTAATGGTTGAATTAACGGGATATCTATAATATTGATGAAAAGATTAAGTGTGAATGGTCTCATCACCCGAGTTACATAGTTAAAATGTCAATTGCATGGTCACGATACAACTGCAAGAGTGTACTAAATCAATTGAAGGATGATTTCATTGTTGCTAAAATATGCTTTATATGTATAGATATTCCTTTCTATTTATTACTTCGCTAGTATATCTCCTACTGGGCACACACTTATACCCTACTATCTGCCAACACCCCCAGGTACTTCAGGGAAAAATAAAGGCAAGAAGATTGTGAGAGGAAAGGAAGGATGTTCATGCCAGTAGAGTTATGTTTACTATTTATTTTCAAAGTGTAATTTAAATGGAACTTCTAACTACGTTATGTGGAACTATTTGGAAGTGCTCAAAATTGAGTTTGTAATAAGACAGGATAACGTGGACTTTTTTCAATGTTAGTTACTCCATCAAATTGATAAAACTCTTTATATTTAAGTGTTCTTAAAAATTTCATAAGCTGGATATCATTTCATCAATCAAATTAAATGAAGTTTAAGACCAAAATGAAGAAGCAAGATTTTTTAAAAAAAAAGAGGATTTTCTTAAACGAAATCAAAGTACTAAAAGGTTTTTCGCATTGACACCCGAAATCAGAGCGTCACAACTTGGTATCAGAGCATAGGTTATGTGTGTGTTGGAGAGCACGATTACATTTCGCTTTAGCTTTCTTTTAAAACATAGTTCTTTATATTCTATCATATTCTAATCTATCATCTCCTCTTTTGAATGACTACACGTAGAGGTGGCAGACGTACAGGTGGAAACACCAACGAGTTACACCAAATGACTCGGGAAGTTAGGCAGCTGGATGATTCACTCTCTCAACAACACCAAGGATACGGCAACATAGTTGAGAGTAGCACATCGACCACTATAGTAAAAGAATTTAGGAAACTCAATTCCCCTATGTTAAGTGATAATACAGGACTTGAAGAGGTCAAGGAGTGGCTATAGTGCGTCATTCGTATCTCTGAAGTTCTTGAGGTGTCACCTACTTAATGGGTTCGTGTGTCTACGTTTCAATTTAAGGACCAAGCCCAAAAATGGTGGACGTCCTATCAGACCAGTTTGAATGGGGCAGTCCTTTGGGACTATTTCAAGGCAGCATTTTTTAACCGATACTTCCTAAAAGCTTGCCATGATGGGAAAAGGGATGAGTTTCATAACTTATTCCAATGAAAGATGTTCGTTGGAAATTATGAGGTGAAGTTTAAAGGATTGTCAGTTTATGTGATGGGTAATGAGAAAGAAAAGATTCGTTTATTCATAAAGGGTCTTAATCCGTCCAACCAAAGACTCATAGTCGGACAAGACGTTCGTGGGTTCAGGAAAATGGTAAAAAAAAGCCATTGGGATAAAAATGGAGTTCTAGGAAGCTAAACTAATCAATAATAAGACGAGAAGGTACGATAGTGGGCAAATTACTTGTGGAAAGAAACCTTGAGACAGTGGGTCTAGAGGGTTCTTTGCAAAACTAAAAGTAGAAGTGGGTGTCAGCTTTGCGCAAAAGCGGGGTAAAGCTAAATGGTTTGTAAAACAAGATCAAATTTGTTTCGTATTTGGATATATTATCCATTTCAAGAGAGATTTACCACAAAGACGCAACGGTCCTCAATCCAATAACCAACGTTCCAACTTTCAGCCAGCGAAGAACTCAAATTTTAGTACACCCACCTAACATCCATACATTTCGGTGGATTCTAGCAGTGTAGGTACAATAATAATAGTTCACATCCTAGCCAGGAGTATGGTGGATAGGGATAATCAAATCAGTATGGTATCCAAAACAACAAGTTTAACCAAAGGTGCGACTATCCCCTCACACGATTAACAGCTCAACCAGATGCCATATTTATGGAATGTATGATCTTGATTGACCATACTTGGGTCTCAGAATTGTTTGATTATAACATAACACACGCATTCATATCCAATTTTTTAACTTTTAGTTTAGGTCTTAAGGTTGGTTGCTTTTATCCCCTATCTTCATGGGACTTCCGATTAAAGGAGGTATTTTTCTAAACCATCTTTGGCGTAATTGCGTTATCATTGAGGGGGAGTATTTTCTTGAGTATGACTTAATTATCATGAACATGAAAGGTTTCAAGGTAATCCTTGGGATGGAGTGGATATTTTATTTTATTGCCATAATAAAATGTTATCGGCATATTATTCCAGCGTTATTACTAGATGGGTCCAACCACAGATTTAACAGTGAACAATTCACATACAAACCCTGAAAATACATTAACACTGAAGAATAATATAATTACTTTGGATGGCTTTCGATACGTTTGGCATGAGGAACTCTTGACCATATAGTCTTGGACTATCCAATTGTGCGGGAATTCCCAGAATATTTTTGAAGGAGCTTTCATGTTTACCACCATAAAGAGCGATCGACTTTGCGATAAAGATATATCCACATGTCTCACCAATTTCTATTCCCCCACTCCATTTGGATCCAACTGAACTAAATGAGTTGAAGATTCAGTTAGACGATTTATTATCTAAGAGCTTCATTAGACCAATTGTGTCACTATGGGCCGCACCGATTATTTTTACCAAGAAGAAGGTCAATTCACTCAGAATTTGCATTAACTATAGACAGTTGAATAGAGTCATGATTAAGAGTAAGTGTCCAATACCTGGAATTAATGATCTATTCGATAAGCTATGAGGTGCAAGAATATTTTCATAGATAGACTTTTGGTCTGGTTTCCGTCACTTGTGGGTCAGGACTGAGGACATTCAGAGACAAAATTATGGACAAGATATGAGCATTATGAGTTCTTGTTTGTTCCTTTCGAGTTAATGAATGCACCTGCAGTGTTTATGCACCTAATGAATCGAATTTACAACTGGTACCTAGATCGATTTGTTATGGTGTTTGTTGGTGATATCTTGATTTACTCAACCTCGGAAGTGGACCACGAGGAACATCTATGCATAACTTTGCAAAAATATCTTTCAAAATAACTCAAAAAGAAGATCTAAAACTCTTCAAAGTGACTCATTTCGTTCCTCTCTCTTTTGCCTCTTTAAGTTTTGTTTTTGGCCTCTCTATTTGCTCTTCTTACACTTAAAATTAGCCCTAACAATACTTATCATCAATATACTTGTTTTCACCTATCAATTGATCTAAGAAATCATCTACAAGATGGGATCCAACATCAATTATCAATAATTAATCCATCTTAATTCTAATACCCCTTTTTTCATTATTTTTTCAGATTTATCAATTAGGATCACGTACTTTTCCATTATGATTCTATTTCAGATTTTCAAATCAAAATTCTAAATTTTATATCGAATTAATCTAAGATTTCATATATTATGTTTCTCAATTCAATTCTCATGAAATCTTTCCTAAAAAACTATTTTGACATGTGAATCCCACCCAAAACTTCATATATGTTTTTTCCACCAATCATGATATGAACTAAATCATAACATATAATATCAAAGCAAGTTAAGCACTTTCCTTAAAATTTAAGAAGATTCTGAATGTGGGATAATTTGTTATATGCAAAGTTCAATAAATTCAATTCTAAATATGCGAGTTCAAAATTCTTGGCCATGTCATCTCAGGACAATGAATTTTTATGGATCAAGCTAAAGTTGAAGTAGTGCTAAACTGGGAACAACTGAGGACAGTCCTTGAGATAATAAGTTTCTTGGGACTCATCGAGTATTATAGGAATTTCAACTAAGGCTTCTCCCAAATTTCTTTTCACCTCACTAGGTTGACACAAAAAGAGGATTGCTTTGAGTCGACAGACGAATGCGAGTTACGTTTCTAGGAGTTAAAATTCCAATTAACTTCAACATTGGTACTTATCCTTCCAGAGTGAGAAAAGGGTTATGCTGTGTATTGTGATGCATCGGGGGTAGGTTTAAGATAAGTATTAATGCAAGGGAAGACTATGGTGGCTTATGCATCGAGACAATTAAAAGTTCAAGAAAATAGCTACACAACGCATGAGCTTAATCTTAGAGCAGTTGTCTTTGCCCTTATGATCTACAGATATTACCTATATGAGGAAAGGTTCGAGATGTACTTGGATCATAAAAGTCTCCAACATACTTTCACTTAGAAATATTTGAACCGCATGCGAAGTTGATGGATAAAGTTCACGTAAGACTACGACTTTGGTCTCTATTACCACCCAGGTAAGGCTGATATTGTAGCCGATGCGTTAAGTAAGAACACGGGACTATCTTTGGCGATAATGGAATGTTACCATTATAAGATGATGAAAAAAATTTAGAGCTACAAATTAAGGGTTAAGAAGGGAAAGCATCACGCATACATCTACAGGATTGTGGCAAGGCTTGCCATATAGCAAAAGGTGTTTGATGTACAAATTTATGATGATGATTTGATTCACTTTTGGAACTAGATTTTAACAGGATAACTAATTGAGGACTTATTTATCGATAAGGATAACAGTGTTATATTCCAAGGAAGGTTGGTAGTTTCTAATAGTGATGGTCTCAGGAAAGAAGTCATGGAAGAACCACACAAGACTTGTTTCAACATTCATATGGGTAGAATGGAGATGTATAGGAATTTATTCAGAGACTAATGGTGGTCAATAATGAGAAATAATGTCGTGATTTTTGTGGTAAAGTGTCTCACTTGTCAATAAGTAAAGGTCGAGCACCAGAATCGAGCATGGTTATTATAACCACAATGGATTTCGTCACATCTTTGCCTCGAACTTAGGCATGGCATGATTCAGCATGGTTTGTGGTTGATCGACTCACCAAGTCAACACAATTAATTCCTATTAAAGTCACTGATAATGTGACCAAGCTTTCCAGACTCTAAATTCGAGAAATCATAAGGTTGCACGGTGCACTATTATCCATTATTTCGTATAAAGATCTAAGATTTATGTCCAAGTTTTGGAATAAACTACAGCATGAGATGGGAAAAAATATAAATCTTAGTACAGCTTATCATCCACAGACAGATGGATAATCCAACAGAACTATTCATATACTCGAAGATACAGTGTGATCTTGTGCTATACATTTTTAGGGTAGTTGGGTGGATCACCTATCATTAGTAGAGTTTGCCTACAACAACAGCTTTTAGGCTAGTATTGGGATAACACCGTTTGAAGTTTTATATGGGAGACCTTTCCATTCACCAACTTATTGGGGGAAGGTCGGTAAGAAGCACATCTAAGGGTTAAGAATGATTTATGAAGCCATTTAAAAGATTCAAGTGATTCGAGCTAAGTTTGAAACTGCTCAGAGCCATTAGAAGAACTATGTTAATGTTCGTTATTTTGAATTAGAGTTAAGTGTGGGCAATCACGTATTTTTGAAGATTAAGGCTAGAATATGGGTTATGCGATTTAGCAAGAAAGAAAAGTTGGCAATAAGGTACACGAGACCATTAGAGATCTTGGATATGATAGGTTTGGTAGCATACTGTTTGGCCTAACGGCCTGAGTTGGCTTATGTTCATAACATTTTTGACATATCAATTTTATGGAAGTATATTCCAGACAATTCTCATATAATCAATTATGGTCAGTTAGATCTCTAGGATGAGTTTCCTAAGGGACCAGACCAATGGAAATAGTAGACCAGAAGCAGAAGATGCTTCGCAAGAAGATGATTTCCCTTATCAAAGTGGTTTGGGATAACAAAGACGGTGAGGGAGAAATTTGGGAATTAGACTCATCGATGAGAAGAGTGCATCCCGAATTTTTTACTTAAAATTGTGTAATGTTTTGTTTTGCGGGGACGAAAATTCCCAATGTGCGAAGGTTGTAACGCCTGAATTTTAGTTAAATTAATAAAATAAAGTTATGAGAAATTATGGGATTAATTTAAATAGAATAATCTAGTAATTATACGTAAGAAGAAAATCCAAAAATGAAATGCACATCATTATGTGAGTTAAATTTAGCTATGTATTTTAAATAGAAGTAAAGGAAATTATACGAAATTTATATAATCTCACTTATAATTATGTTATAATATCATTAATATATAATAGGATTAAAAAATATATATTAGGACAAATATTTATACGTGTCAAGGGCGAATCGATTCGTGCCAAAAGCCGAATCAGCACCTGCTGTTTGGCCTATATTGAGTTATCAACTTTTTAAATTATTGAGGGGGAAAAGAAATCAACCCTCCCAATAATATAGCCCGTGTTTTTAGACTTCCTAGCCCATCTAGCATGGTGGCTTCATTATTACAGGATGGGTAAACATTGTTTAAGGCTTGAGATATTATAAAAGAGAAGGATGGGGGACTTTATCCTCACAACTCACGCCATTTTTGCTAAAGTTAAATAGACCCAAAACAAATACCTTTAAGTCATTTTTCTCAACCTATTTAAGTAGCGTAAGACCCTATAAACACCCCTACATATCAAGTTTTCAAGACCACCATTCCACCTTTATATTATCAAGAGCTTGGGAGGGTGTTGAATCTGTTATTTTAAAGAAGAAAGCTTGCAAGCAACTTGGAACTAGGAAGCTTATTGGGATTTCTTTCTAACTCTTCTTCAAATGATCTATATTTGTAAGAGGTAGGAGTTCTATACTATTTTTGAGTTGGAAATCAAGCATGCTATATATATGTGTGTGTGTGTGTGTGTGTGTGTGTGTGTAATTTACAAGACTATTTATGCCTATTATCACTACCTATGATTATATGTTGAGAAATATATGATAAACATAGTTAAAAGTTGAAGTTAGAATTAATTTAGAGTCTCATAATCTTTAAGATAGTTATACCTTATGAAAATCAGGTTTAAACTAGTTATTTCTTATCAAATGTTAAGTTGAACTTGAAGAAGAAATGTTATGATACATATATGGATTTTATTAGTGTAAATCCCTTCATTCATTAATAAAGTCATATGTGTTTGTGGAAAATAGGTTTAATATGTTGAGAACACATTTAAAAATATCTTTGAACATGAAATAATGACTTGGGAAAAATTAGCATACTACTCATTCAAAATGACTACTTTATTTAAGAAAGTTTAATAAGTTTAAGTGTTGAGGGACTAAAGTGAAAATAATAAAATATTGAGATTAAAGCATGAAATATATTACTATTTACACATAAAGTGACAAGAATACAAAGTAAAAAATATAAAGATATCAAATTGTAAGAATAGTCTTGAAAAATCTAATGTGAGTTTTTTTTTTGCCAAATATGTCATTTTATGTAAAACATGGACTTAAGTATAAGGTTCCTAAATTATTTTTTACCCTAAATAGAAAGTTAGCTTCAAAGAATGTGATGAAGTTCATATTTTGTAAAGTGAATGTAAAGGATAGTATTTTAGAAAGTAAATGTGAAAAATAGTGTTTTTGGAAAGTAAAGGTGAAAGGTAGTATTTTGGAAACTAAAGGGGAAAAATAGAATTTTGAAAGTAAAGGTGAAATATAGTATTTTGGAATGTAAAGGTGGAAAAGTGTAATTTGGACAAAGTAATGGAAAGGAAGGTTTACTAGTATTCATGAGTAATGAAAATTAATGAGAAAAGTACACGAAATTTGAAAAGAAATTAAAGTGTTAAATTTCACCATGACTTACAAAATAAAGTTTGTTTTCTAAAGTAAAACATCAAGTTTGAGCGTTAAATGGAAATGAGTATTTTGTTAAAATGAGAAACTTGGAAATAAAGTGTGTTGCAACACCTCGCACGGGACCAATGTAACTCATAAGAACTGACCGCAATATCACGGGACTCCCGATTTGAGAATACGACGATAATTTAAAAATATCAAGACTTAGGCAAAACATGGCGTTAGAGGGCGAAAACATGAAACAGACCCCGAACGGCCCCGTGAGAGGCATCAACACCACGCACGGGACCGATGTAACTCGTACGAACTGATATGATGATCATTATAACTCGTATATGCAATTTTACAGCTTGAATATGATTTTTTTCAAAATTACTTGGTTACTGATATCGTTTGTTTTTTGTAAGCTATTTTTTATAGGATAACTAGTGTTCTAAAAACGCGCCTAGGCGGCGCCAAGGCGCGCCTAGGCGCGAGACTTTTTAGATACGCCAAGTTTTGGCCCTAGGCGTGGTCAACGATGGTCAACATTTTTGGGGGCAAGGCGTGAAAAAACGTGCGTTTTTTGGGGGTAAGGCGTGAAAAAACGCGAGTTTTTTAGAAGTAAGGCGTGAAAAAACGAAATTTTTTTGTTTTTTTTGTATTTTAAAAAAATAGTATTTTAATTTACAAATATTTAAACATATTTTTAAGGTATGTACCAATTTAGTATTTTAAATAGCCTTGTCATAGTCAAAAAATATTAAAATAAATTAAAAAATGCCGAAACGCCTTTTCATTCCTTTTTACGCCAAGGCCCGCTTAGGCTTCTAAGGCTTAAGGCTTGGCCTCTACGCCTTGGTCACGCCCCGCGTTTTTTAGAACCTTGAGGATAACATTGTATCATTTGCTTTTATCCACGTGGAACACATGAATAAGACCATGGTTTACAACATGAAGACTGCTTATATATTATTGTTGACATTCAGGATTATGTTTTTTAAGTGTTACGACCATGCAGGCTTTTATAGTTTTATTGCTTAGTTTTATGGTCGTGCGGGCTTTTGTAATTTGATTGTTAAATTTAATGGTCGTGCGAGCTTTATATTAAGCAGGTTTTATATTAATAGGGTTTAGAATGTCCAAAAAACAGAGGGAGCTCTGCCCATTTTTTTTTGTCTGTGAACTATTAAGACTTGTAATATTTTGAAGTTTGTATGTGCATTTGTTTATTATCAATGTTCCCAATTCATAATTTGTGATTTTTTTTATTGTTTTACCAATAATAAATATTTGTAACACCTCGTGCGTGTCCAACGTAATACGTAGCAATCAGTCGCGCAGTCACGGGACCACCAATTTTAGGATTGAAAAAAATATATTTTTTTATTATAGTGAAATATGGTCATGGACAAAGTCCATGACCATTTTTATTTTTTTCTTCGTGCATAAAAATGATCGCGGTCAAAGTTCGTGACACACACCGCAACGAAAAAAATGGTCGCGACCAAAGTCCGTGACCCCTAACCGTGATGAAAAATGGTCTCGGCCAAAGTCCGTGACCCATATCGCGACGAAGAAAATTTGAAAAAATGGTTGTGGTATTGGTCACAAACTTTAGTCGCGACCATTTTTTTCGTTGCGGTGTAGGTCACGGACTTTGGCCGCGACCTTTTTTCATCACAGTTAGGGGTCACGCACGAACTTCGGCCGCGATTATTTTTTTCCCCGTCGCGGTATGGGTCACGGCCCAAGTTCGCAACCAGCTGTCGTGACCCCTCGATTGGTCACGGACTTAGGCCGCGAACCACAAAATTGGTCGCGCCCAAAATGGTCACAGCCCAAGTCCGCGACCCACAGTCTTAGTCAGGGATTTTGGACGTGTTCACTCGTTAGTTTTGGGGTAGTGTTGGGACTAGCCTCGTCCCATGTATTGTGCCTCATCAGCCAAAGTATAAAATAAAGGATAAAGGATAAAAGGGAAAGGGAAAATAAATGGAAAAGGAAATGAAAAAGAAAAGGTTTACAAAGACGTAATAATTAAAAGATACTCGGAGCAATTGGAGAAATTTAAGAAGGGCCTAGAGCCCTAGGGTGCAGTTTTAGCTTAGACCCAAAATCACTGGTCAGTT
Organism: Sambucus nigra; assembly: GCA_949130495.1. Classification (NCBI taxonomy): domain Eukaryota; kingdom Viridiplantae; phylum Streptophyta; class Magnoliopsida; order Dipsacales; family Adoxaceae; genus Sambucus; species Sambucus nigra. The sequence goes on from OX422219.1 coordinate 417,780,541, forward strand.
AGCATAATGCATCATTTGTAGAAGTCTACGAAAGTTTGTAAATACAAATGGGATTGGCGACGTCCGTTAAGAAATTGAAAATATGATTTTGAGCAAGATGCTCGTGAATTTAAAAGCGGGTTTATAAAAAAAACTTGAAAATGTGAATATAGGTTAATGGTTGAATTAATGGGATATGGGTAATATTTAAGAAAATATTAAGTGTGAGTGGGATCATCGCTCGGGTTATATAGTCAAAATGTCAATTGCATGTTCACGATACAACTACATGAACACTAAATCAAATGAAGGAGGATTTCATAATTGCTAGAATATATTTTATATGTATAGATATTCCTTTGTACGTGTTACTCTACTATTATTTCTCCTATTGGATGCACACCCACACCCTACCATTTGCCAACCCCATGTACTTCAGAAAAGATAAATGCAAGAGTATCATGAAAGGTGAGGAAGGATGTAAGCACCGGTAGAGCTCTATTTACTATTTACTTTAAATATGTAATTTAAATATTAATTTTGACTACATTATTTGGAACTATTTGGGAGTGCATTAAATTTGGTTTGTAATATGACAGGATGACATGGACTATATTTATTTCTTATTTACTCTATGAAATTGGCAAAACTTTTTTTTTTATTTCTGTAAAGAGAAGTTTCTAATTGAGTCAATTTGTGTGTGTTAGCTTAATTCCGAAAAAAACTATTAAAGTCATGGGATAGAAGTTGTATTTGTGACCTTTCAAACCTATGCCACTTTTGTGGAAGACGTAGCGGCCAAGTAGAAGAGATCACATCCTTTGTCATGTTTCATCCCTTGTTTCATCATCAACATTCCAAGAATCTCTCAGGTATGAATGCATATGTTATGTTGGGCCTTGGAAATTAATTATTGGGTTTTAAAATTTTTGCTAAATTATTTTAAAATAACTTTATATTTTTTCAAGAAAAATAATAAGATTTTTCTCAGGTCGTTAGAACAACTTTCCCAGATTTTTCGAATAAGATTTATGGTCATTCGATCAAGACATCTGATGAGGTCACTTTTGTCTTATGTTGCTTTCTTATTTGAAGTTTCATTCTTACCTTGTTCATATGACCGAAGTAGTTTTGAAAAAAAATAACCTCCCACAATTTTTTCCCAACCATTTATGTAGTGCTGGAGTTAACTTTATTCAGAGACTTTTTCCATCTTCCAAAAGAGAGAAACCTTTAAAAATTCCAAGAGAGTTTTATTCTAAACTTATGGTTTAATATTTCAAATAAAACACATGTTTACACCCAAGTAGTTTCATGAGCCAAGCTTCTCCATAATATATGTTTTGATATCATAGTTTTGGCACCGTGTTTGTTCCATACATTCTTAGGGATTATTTCTTATGAAGGATTTTGTGTTCGTTGGTGTACATACGGTGGCCTCCGTATGCCTTATGATAGTAGTGTCCCATCGATGGACTTCAAGACGTAGGTGGACTCCTGCGATGTCACTAGGCAGAGGTGTAAGGAACGAAGAGTGTCACATCTTGCGAGGGCGTTAAGTCGTTGAGTAAGTCTTCTATCATGTCCTTGCATTAAATCCGTACTTAGTGGAATTATGGCTGGGTTGTTTGAGGGTTTTTCTTCTGTCGATTTTCCTCTTACATTGCTGTATTGTAGTTGTGTATTTTATCTTGCAAATTCTCATCTAGATGCATGCTTAGGTTTAACAACATAAAATTGGTTTAATCTAAAAAAATGGTGTAATTGGTGCTTAATTCATTTGGGTAATTTAGTTTACTATAATTTAAGTTTAAGAAAAATTTAATTTTGACAAAATTCATTTTTAGTTTAGTTTGCATTAATTTGAACTTGAATTGAAGTTTTATTTAAGAAGTGAAGATTAATTTGAAGAAAATTAAAATTTAGAATTTTCCAGTGAACCATCCCTTTCAAATGGTATCAAAACCTAACTCATAATTTCAAGGAAACCACCCCTTTCAAATTGGAATCAGAGTGGGAACACTAATTTATCGTGTTAGGTCCTTTAGATTTGAAAATGAAAAATTTATCATTTTCGAGGTTTTCAGTTTTTTATGGTTCTAACTATGCATTCTGGAAAGCGCATATGATGTCTGCACTTAATTCGTTAGATGAGGGGGTTTTGCTATTTGTCATTAAAGGGTGGTCCCCACCAACGTGTTTAGTAAGAGAAGTTAGAGTTCCAAACTCGTAGAAAGATGGAGTGATGATGACCTTAAGCTAAGAAATTTCAATATCGAGGTTTAAATGCTCTATTAGTGTGGTTAGGGGTGTGCACGGGTTGGTTCGGTTCGGTTTTGGACCGCAATTCAGATCGAACCAATCGGTTCGGTTTTGGAAAAAATCAGACCGAAACCGAACTGAAGATGAAAAAACCGCCGATTTCGGTTCACGTCGATTTCGGTTCGTTTTTAACCGATTTTCAGTTTTGGTCGATTTTTTGTAGGTCGGTTTTCGATTTTGGTCTGTTTTAGAGGTTGGTTAATGGTGTTTGGATATAAAAATAAAAGATATTTAAGGGTTTTTTAATATATAATATTGATGTCGGTTCGGTTCGGTTCGAATCGGTTTTTTCTTTGTCTAAATTGACAACCGAACCGATATTGTGGGATTTTTAAATCCTTAACCGGTAAATCGAACCGGGCTAAAAAAAACGTCGGTTTCGGTTCGGTTCGGTTTTCGGTTCGGTCGATTTTTTTGCACACCCCTAGGTGTGGTCACACAGGCGGAGTTTCGATAAATTATGACATGTGAAATGTCTAAGCAGGCATGGAACATACTCCAACTCACCCGCAAAAGTACAAGTGTTGCTAAGGCTTCCGAACTTCAAAACCTCGCCATTCAGTTTAAAACCATCAAGATGTTAGAAAGTGAGTCTTTTGATGAGTTATATGCTAGATTGTCTCATATTGTGAACTTTTCTTTTAAATTGGGAGAGAAGATATCCGAAAACCGTGTCATAAAGAAAATTTTTGGGGTCAATACCTGATGGGTTTAATCTAAAAGTGACTGTTTTGACTTCTTTAGGCACTTTAAACTCAACAAAACTTAAAGAGCTTGTAGGTGACTTACAAACCTATGAACTTGACATGTTTACCTCCAAGTATGTGCAGATGAAAGCTAATGGCATAGCTTTAAAAGTCCAAAAGGAGGAAATACATGTTTCAGATGATGAAGTTGACATCGACTGGGATGATATGGCTTTGTTTGCTAAGAAATCTAGAAATTTCTTAAGTTTAATAAAGAGAAACTTAAAAATGATTGTAAGAAGTTTGAAAAGTCTAAGTATACCAAAGCCGAGAAACTCCCTAAAATTCATACTTATGATCTTAAGTGGCACGAGTCGAATAGATGTTTTAGTTGTGAGGGTTATGTCCATAGGGCAGTCGAGTGTCACACTAAACTAAGGAAGGAGGTCAAGAAACCAATTCCATATAACGACACCCTTAGTGATAGTGAACTAGAAGAGGGACCTGATTCCCCCATTAAGCAAAACTTCACCACGTTCATGTCTAGTCATGTGAGCATTAATGATGAATCTTCTTATGAGGATATTTTATTACTAGACACTTTCAAGGCCATTGTTGATAAATTCTAAGTTATTGATGGTAGAAAGAGTGGATAAGAGATTGAGAATAATGACGAGGAAGAGGAGGAGAGTGAACTCTAAGTTTCCTTTCTTGAGTTATACGCGGAATCTTTAAAATTGAAAAAGTTAAACTTGAAGTTGGAAGTTAGGATGAAAAAATATGTCATTAATATTAATGAGAGTGTTTTAATTGAAGAACTTAGGTCACGTGAGAGTACTCTTCGAGAAAAGCTAGAGTATGTTGAAGGTGAGAAAGATAGTCTTTGAGGTTTAATGGAGGCTATGAAGAAAGAACGTTTTAAGTTTGAAGAGACTCGGATTTTTTTTTTAGTTTAGAATAGTGGATCCTAAAGAGAGATTAAGAGACTCGAGTCAAATCAAGTTTGATTTGGAGTCTAGGTTCGAAAAATTGCATAAAATGTTTGAAACCGTCCAAATAAAAAATGACAAGTATGGTATTGGCTTCGATACTTAAAATTCTTCCATTATTAAAGTCGAAACCATGATTTTAAGAGAATCAACTAGGAACGCTAGAAAACGTCAACCCTTAGGTAATACTTCTCACCGTGCTTTCGCTTGCACATATTGTGGGAGAAAGGGTCACCTTATGAGGTTTTATTTCGATCTTAGAAATGATCCTAGGAAGTCCAAGGGTAGAGTCGCCAAGGTTACCAAAACCCAAGAGCGTCACGTTACATCTATGTGGGTTAGAAGTTCCGATTTGGAGGCTTTACATGATAGACTTTATGATTCTCATTTGCTTGCACATGATACTTTCCATGTTACATCTAAAAGTTGATTGTGTTAGCTTTATTTACATACACTAGTTTTGATTCATGATATATTCTTGCTAGTTGTATGTTTGTTAGTCATATTCTAGTTTGTGCTTCATCAAATATGTTTTGCTAGATACATGATAAGTGTATATTTTGTATTTTTTTTTTACATTTATTGAGTCTTATTGAAAAATACAAAAAGATTTTGTTTGTCCTTTGAGTTATGTTTGTTTTAAAAAAAAATTGAAAACCCAAAAAGACTTTTTTGTGTGTATTTTAGTTTTACACATTTTATGTGGCATATCCTTGTGTTTGAATCTTATACCACTTTTCACTTCCATGTGGCTAGAACTTTTGATTATGAATTTCAATTCTTAAATTGTTCTTTATCATGCTTGCATGGAGTAGTTTAACTTTGATTTGCTCAATAGATTCTTTTTGTATATGCCTCCTCACACACATGCACGAGCTCTTTTGAACGTTAAATTCACATGTTATATTAAGCTAAGTGATATGTTCTCCCATCAATTTTTTCATCTACATGTTTTGTGACTATGGGGAATTTTTGCATGTAAGAAACGTTGCCCATGAGATTTATTTGAACAGTATAAAAAAAAGGGTGCACGGAAAAGGACTACGAAAGGAGCAAATTTCCTTTGCATGAAAGCCACTTTTGGCAAGAGCCTAGTGAAAAGATTAAAGTCAATAAAAAAATTGTCAAAGGCCAACATAGTTTAGTTTTTTTGGTCACTCAAAAGAAATAGCTTCAAAAGAATAGAGAAAAGAAGAGAAAATAAAAGAAAATATGTAATTTGTTTATCTTTTGAGGGTGTTTAGTTGAAGATCAGCGGCTTTGCACGACAAATCCTAGTTATGCTTATTATGCCATGACTCTATTGATTTGTAAAATCATCAAAATTCTAGGCTTATGTACATTATGCTTGTTTGTTCTTTGAGTTCACGTTATCTTTTCACATGAGGTCAAACCTTAGTTGATAAAGTTTTGCAATCAAATAGAAATCCTTGAACATATTTAAGTGATTGGGTCATAATTCTTTTATCTTTAGTTCACACCCATTCATTCTGTTTATCATATTTGGTTTAGACAAATCTATACCATATGAGTGGGGAAAAGCTTATCGTGTTTAGTGTCTTGTGTGGTGTGTATCACTATATATGTGTGCTTATGCTTCATTGATATATTTTAATGTTTATATATATGGTATTGTTTATTTTGAGTCTTTGCTCTTGCATCTAGTCCTTGTATGCTATTTGTTCATATCAATATTTATCTTATTACAATTTTTTGTTGGTATCCCATGCTCATTTTAGTTCATTCTAGATGCTATCATTTTGCTATTGCATCATAGTTGGTATATATTGTACTTTATGTGGATTAGTTGTTCTTGCATTGCCATATTGCTTTGTTTTTCCTTTATCACTATACACCATTGCATGATATATTTATTTTTACTTTATGATTACCCCTTGTTCGTTTAGGGGGAGAATTTGTTTCAATTGGGGATAAATTCATTATAATATTCAAATAATCTTTGTCTATTCATGAACAAAAATGGGGAGAAATGGTATCCAACTCTTTTCATTTGGGGCAGATTTAACTTAGGGAGAGACGTCCTTTCTTAGGAAGACACTGTTAGATAAAGAGGGAGGATTTAATTATGCAATTTATTTTGATATATTTCCTATACGTTTTATGGTGTGTTTAAGTATTCAAGTTTTCATCCATGCAACAAAGTTTTTAATGCAAAGCTTCTCAGAATATGTGTCGGTCAAGAGTCTGTATTTTTCTTTTGGGTTGATATTGAGTCTTTTAGATGAGCTTGACAGCCCATAGGGTTTTTATTTTTAGTTTTGTCAAGGAATAACCAAAGTGGGAGATTTGTAAGGACAAATTTCCCATTGAGTCAATTTGTATATGTTGGTTTAATTTCGTTCAAAACTATTTAAACCATAGGATAGAAGTTATATTTGTGACCTTTCTAGCCTATGACACTTTTGTTGAAGACGTGACGGCCAAGTCGAAGAGATGACAACCTATGCCGGGTTTCATGTCATGTTTCTTCAACAACATTCCAAGGATCTCTCAGGTATGAACGCATATTTTATGTTGGGCCTTGGAAATTTATTATTGGGTGTTAGAATTTTTGCTAAATTATTTTAAAATGACTTTATATATATTTTTCAAGAAAATAATCAGATTTTTCTCAGGTCGTTAGAACGACTTTCCCTGATCGTTCGAACGAGATTAGTGGTCGTTCGAACGAGACATCTAATGAGGTCACTTTTGGCTTGTGTTGCTTTCTCACTCAAAGTTTCATTCTTATCTCATTCGAAAGAGATGGCTATGTTAATCAAACGAGAGTGAGCACTTTTTGAAAAACATGATAGTTTTTTCATGTCATTTTCTCATAACCTCCCACTACTTTTTCCCAAACATTTATGTAGTGTGGGAGTTAACTTTGTTTAGATACTTTTTCCATCTTTCGAAAGAGATAAACCTTTAAAAATTCCAAGAGAGTTTTGTTCTAAATTTATGGTTTAATATTTCAAATAAAACACTTGTTTACACCCAAATAGTTTCATGATCCAAGCTTCTCCATAATATATGTTTTGATATCATAGTTTTGGCACCGTGTTTATTCCGTACATTCCTACGAATTATTTCTTGTAGAGGATTTCGTGTTCGTTGGTGTACATACGGTGGCCTTCGTATGCGTGATGGTAGTAGTGCCCCATCATCAGACTCAGAGACGTAGGTGGACTCCTGCAATGGAACTAGGTAGAGTTAGAAGGAACGAAGAGCGTCATGACTTGAGAGGGTGTCAAGTCGTTGAGTAAGTCTTCTGCCATGTCCTTGAATTAAATCCTTACTTAGTGGACTTGTGGCTGGGTCCTCTAAGATTTTTTCTGTTGTCAGTTTTCCTCGTGCATCGTGACATTGTAGTTGTGTATTTTATCTTGCAAATTCTCACCCAGATGCATGCTTAGGTTTAACTTGATAAAATTGGTTTAATCTAAAAAATGGTGTAATTGGTGCTTAATTCATTTGGGTAATTTAGTTTACTGTAATTCAAGTTTAAGAAAAAAATAATTTGGCAAAATTCATGTTTAGTTTGGTTTGTATAAATTTGAACTTCAATTGAAGTTTTATTTAAGAAGTAAAAATTAATTTGAAGAAATTTAAAATTTAAATTTTTTCGGTGAACCATCCCTTTCAATTGGTATCAGAGCTAAACTCATAATTTGATGAAAACCACCCCTTTTTATTTCAAGTGTTCTTATAATATTCATAAGTCAGACATCATTTCATTAATCTAATTAAATGAATATGAAAAAAAATGTAGAAGCAAGATTTTATTAAAAAAGAGAATTTTCTTAAATGAAATCAAAGTGTAAAAATATTTTCCGCATTGACACCTGAAATTGGGCATCACACTACTGGCCTGGGTGCGGCAAGAGATGTTGGCCCAGTAATAAAGGTTGCCATTCCCCAAGTACCTGAGCATGCACCCGATATGGAGGGGAGGGAGGTGGGTATTGTACAACGAGCATGCCTGCGTAGAGATGGCAGAGGCACGCATATACCTCAGCCACATCAAGCACCAGTTGTTTCAGACCATCCATTAGTTTCCCTAACCCCACCCCTCCAGACTTAGGACTTACCGGACACTTACGATCGACCTTATATGATGCCAGATATTAAAAATTCTAAGTGCCCAACGTCCACTTCTGATGCACATATGGATGGTCCTGTAAGGACACAAATTTCCAATTGAGTCCATGTATAGTGTTGGCTTAATTCCGGACAAAAACATTTATTCATAGGATAGTATTTAATTGTAATATTCTCAAGCCTATGAAGTGTTTGTTGAAGACGTAGCGGCAAAGAGAATAAAGCTTCATCAAATATACCGGTTTTTGTGCCCCGTTTCTACGTCATCAACCATAGTTCCATGCTACCAAGGTATGAATGCAATTATATATATATAGGAGCTTGGAACAAAGTTTATTGGGTGTTAAGTTTTATAAAAATTGCGTTTTGTTTTAAGAAAGAATTAATTAAAACTTTGATTAAATGTTTATAAAGTTTTCTGGGCTAAAAATGAATTTTTCAAACTTTCTGGTGGTTCGTTAGATATGTCGTTCGAACGAGTTTTTTCGTTCGAACCAGATGTCGTTCGAACGAGTTTGCCAACGAGGTTCCAGTATAGGCCTATGACATGTCGTTCGATATGTCGTTCGAACGAACCTTCTGTTCGAACGAGATATCCAACGAGATTCTAACGAGTTCAATCTGGAACGTCGTTAGAAGTCTCGTTCGAACGAGATTTCGTTCGAACGAAATGTCGTTCGAACGAGATGCCAGGCGGGAACAGTTTTTGGCAGTTTTTTGGCAGATTTGCACCCACTTCCCCACTTGGTTTTTAACCAACTTTTTCAGACTTTAATATGTGCGGGAAGGACATTTTCCAACTTAACTTTTCCAACCTAGTTTATCTCTAAGAGAGAGTTTGAGAGCAAAAATTGTTTAGGAAAATGTTCATGTTTTGAGTGAGATTTTTAGAGAAAAATTTCCATCACTCTAGTGTTTACACCCAAATGATTTTATTCCAAGTTCTTATATAGTTATCAATTGCTTTGAGTTTGGCACAGGTTTTCTCTACACCGAATTGAAGAGAAGTTTTGGGTTTTGCTTCCACCACCCACAAAGAAAGAAGAAGTGTTTCTATGTTAATTTACCCACACAGAGAAAGGCTCCATGCTCGGGTGACGGTGACCATATAAAGTCCTATCGGTGGATTCCGAGACCGCGGTGGTGTTCCAAGGTTATTCGCTAGGAAGAGGTTTCTACAAGAAGAAGCGTCGAGGCTTGAGAGGGATCGAGTCGTGCGTTGTAAGTCTATCTGTCTTGTAATTGTAATTTCGTATCTAGTGGATTTGTGGCTAGGGACGTCCGAGGTTGTTTCCCGTCTTGGGTTTTTCCTCGTACATCGCGGCGTAGTGTGATTGGTTTATTTTATCATGCAAAATGACGTAGAACGCATGCTTAGAATAATTCAAGATAAAATTCGGTTTAAATTATCACACTCAATTTAATTTGGACTTATATTAAATATTGGGTAAAGTTTATTTAATTCAAGTCATTTGCTAAAATTTGGTTTCGCCTAATTTGCTAATATTGATAAATATGACTTAGGCAAATTCTAGGACTTGGATTAATTAATTAATTGGTTTAAGTGAATATATTAATTGATTAGTTTTACTTCACTTGATGTAATTTTAATTTGTTTTAAGGAATTAAAATTTGTTGATTGAATTTTTGTGAACCATCTTACGCTTCCGCATCATCTCGAGTTTTTATAAAAGGAAATTATTAATAGTTTGATTTTAATTGAGATAATTAAAATCCGGGGTTCCAGATTTTACAAATTGGTATCAGAGCCGGAGCGCTAAGTTATCGCGTTAAAGATCCGTTTTTCGGCTTTTTGTATTTCCTTACCTTTTTAGGTGGTTTAATTTTTTATCACTCTCATATTTTTTTCTCTCAATGGGACGTCTTAATGAAAATTTGTCCAATTTTAATGAAAATAATTTTTTTGATTTTCGAGAGGAATTAATTGGGCTTAACAAATGTAACAAAAATTTAAAGGAATTAAATTTGATATTTGTAAAAAGAATTAAATTTCTTGAAAATGAAAATTCTTGTTTTAAAGCTCACATTGAGTCTTTGCAAATCTCCTTATCTCAAAAAGATATTTTTCGTGAAAAGCTCATGGACTTACATTCAAATTTTGATATTTTAGAAAAGTCCAAGAACGAGAGTGAAAAACGTGAAAAGACTCTTAGGGACAAGTTTGCTCATATTGAGGGAGAGCGTTTTAACCTTCTAGGAATTATTGAAAATTTAAAGAAGGAGTCCCATTGTGACAACCCGAATATAATTATGATAAATTATATTTAAATCATGATTAGCTTGTGTGATATGTATAATATGTTATTAGTATATATAATTTTAATTCATTATGTTTAGTCTAATCCTACCTTCATAAAACATGAAGAATCGAACTAGTTACAAATGTGAAATTTTGAAATTTTCGGTAGGAATGTTCAAGTTTAAGACTAGTTTTGACCTTTATGACATAACAATTGACTTGAGGTGTAAACTAGATATTTGTAGATATATGAGTTAGGGTTGTAACACAACAAACGGTCCATCGAACGGACATCCGAGTGGGAAGATATTGTCTTTTTACGAACAGGGGCTAAAGTAGTCATTTAGCCTTAAATGATATTTTGTTTTATATGATGCCACATGTTATAAATTGATTGGTTGGAGGTGGAGGTTGTTTTGGCCGACTTAAACCCTTGAGATATCCTCCTTTCTTCAGCAAACTCAGTTTGGGAGGGTTTTAAGTTGAGGAAAAACAATTGTGAGGGTTAGGAAGAAGAAAGTGAGGAGAAACATTCAAAAAAATTCATAAAAAATTACGTAAAAGCCCCTAAGGTAATTCCAACCATGAATCTTGCTATTTTTCTTTCATTTATGATTTATATGATATAAATCCTTGATTTTTTATTGACATTTCATGCTTGGGTGCATATGTATGGATATATGCAAGTTTAAGTTAAGTTGAATGTACAAGACCCTAAAATTGCTTTGTTTAGAAACTCTGTTTATTCAAACTTCCATATATTTTTGTTTACTTACTTGAATTGATTGATTCAAATTGGAGATTTACCGGGACTCATATATGTATGACATATCCAAAAATCATGATAAAATACCAAGAAATGAGTCTTTGGTGAGAGTTTGAAGTTCGGGTATGAAATCTGCCCTAAGGGTAAAAATATGCCCACCATGTGTTCGGTGTTTTGCTTGACATAGCAAACGAACCTTAAAAATTATGAAACTTTAATTTTGTATTTTTCAATATGTTTACTGATGTTGGGTGAAATATCACATAAATTTATGATGTAGAAAAATTATGGAAATTCGTGGAAGTTGAATGAACGATAAGAGGGCCTATAGGGCAGATTTGCCATGTGGTAAAGAAATGAGCATATTTTGCTCTACGAGACCTAAAATGATGTACCATATTTTGTATTGGAATACTAATATGACAAGGATTGAATTTCCAAGAATAAAAGAATTTATATTTGGTCTATGATTTGGATATATTAAATATACTAGCATGGATTTGGATGGAACTTCACTTGTGATAAATGATTTGAATGGAATCATGTGATGCTTATGGATTGAATTATGTTTAAATCGTTCTTTGTATCATTGATATTATTATGATGATACTAATATTTTTAGAATGATAGGAAGGGAAGAAGAGCTGATTGAACAAGCACTGGATAAAGGCAAGGGCAAAGCCAGTTAAACTGCCAAGGTGAGTGTACTTATGATTTGTTTCATATATAAGTATGAATATAGCTCTAAGAGCGGATTTGTTTGAATACTTCGGTATTCAGGATTTGTTTGGATATTAAAATATCCAGGATTTGTTTGGGTCTCATGATCCAGGATTGGTTTGAATACTTCGGTATTCAGGATTTGTTTGGATATTCAAATATCCAGGATTTGTTATTGCCAATGGGCAGAATTATTTGGATCTTATGATCCAGGATTTGTTATTGCCAATGGGCAGGATTGTTCGGATTTTATATCCACATATTCTATATAGAATTGTTATTACATTGTAGGGAAGGAGTACCTCACTAAGCTTAATGCTTATAGTTTATATTTTAACAATTTCAGGTTTGTATGCTGCCAACTAGAATACCATATGACCGGTAACTTCGAGAGTTGCACCGTTGGAAAGAGCCGGGGTTTAAATATGGGGATTTTATCATTATCACACTGAAGATTTTAATCTACTCACACATTGTACATTTTGCGTTAGTATGGATTGAGTTGATGATTGTGAAATTTTATCATAGTTAATCATAGTATTGTATGTCCGCTTAATTATGACTCTGATATTGATTTTGTTATGGCACAAGAATAATATTATGTTGATTATGCACATAATGCAGTAAAATATGGATAGATGAATTATATTTCCAATGGGCTCAAGATTATGATTTAATTATTCTAATAACGAATGATTAGTATGGATATTAGGTTTGGGGTGTGACACCCATAATTTTGAGGAGTCTAATTTATTACTTGAGTCCGAAATTTTAAAATTGAAAAATGATTCTCAAGACTCTAGTAGTAGTTCTAATGGTTCTAGCACATCATGCTCAAATTCTTCCATTGCTAAAGCTAAAACCATTGTTTGTTTTAGAGGGTCAACTTTGTCCAAGGTCTTTAAAAAGGGTCACACCTTAGGTAACATTCCTCGTGTTTACACATGCTTGCATTGTGGTAGGAAAGGTCATCTTAGGTCATTTTATTTTGATCTTAAAAGAAGTCCAAGGAAATCTTTATCTAGCCTTACATTATTTCATAATACCCATCATGTTATATATAAATCTATATGGGTTAGGAAATCATTATTAAATGCGCTAGATACAAGATTTGTTGATTCTCATTTACTATCACATGAAACCTCCCTTGCTAAATTTGAAGGTTGAATGTGTTAGTGTTTTATGCATACTCTAGCTTTTTGTGCTTCATATTATATATCATTGCTAGATGTATGCATGTTTAGTCATTTTCTAGTCATTGCCTCATTTCATATCATATGCTAGAGATTATGACTTGTTTATCTTTTTGTATCATATTTTGTGTTTGAATTAATTGAAAAATATAAAAAGATTTTTGTTTATCATTTGTGTTTTATTTATTTCATTTAAACTTAATGAAAAATACAAATGATTTTTGTTTGTCCTTTTGAGTAAATATTTATTTTTAATTAAAGATGTTAAAAACTAAAAAAGATTTTATTTTGTGTGTATTTTAGTTTGACACACTTTATGTGGCATATATTTGTGTTTGAATCCCATCTTTTACGCTCCCACGTGGCTAGAACTTTTGGTTTAGATTTTCAATCCTTAAAATGTTCTTTACCATGTTTTATATGGAGTAGTTGGATTTTGTATTGTTTAAATGGATTCTATTTTTATATGCCTCTTTTCACACATGCACGAGCTCTTTTGAAATCTTAATGTCACATGTTATATTTGAGCTTTTTGAGGTGTTCTCCTACCAATCTAGTCATCTACATATCTATGACCTAGGAGGACTAGTGCTTGTCAAAATCCGTTGCACGTGAGCTTTGTGAGATAAAAAAATTATATATCTAAATGTGCACGGGGAAGGGCTCCGAAAGGATGAATTAAATCCTTTGCGATAGTAAGCCACCGCTTATTGGATCTAAAAGAAATACGTGATCCAAAGGCCTAAAAATAGAATATTTGGCATTAAAAAGAAATCAATTGCCAAGGTATATGTTTGTTTGATATATTCATTCAAAAGCAAAAGAATATATATGCTTATTGAGGGAGAATTGGATGGTATATCAACGGTTTGCACAATGTCCGTTTATCCTAGTTGTCTTTAATGTCATGACTCTATTTGGTTTGTAGAATCATCATCATGCTAGGCTTGTATGCATTGTGTATGTTTGTTCATTGAGTTCAATCTTCATATTGTCACATGAGGTTATATTTAAATGTGATAAAGTTTGCAATCAAATGAGAACTCCGTGAATGTTTATTAAGTGTTTGGGTCTAAATTTAATTGTTGCTAGTTCACACCCCAACACTTACGTTTCCATATGACACATTTTTGCCATACGAGTATGAAAACTTATTGTATTTTGTGTCATTTGTGTGTTTATATCTATCTATATATGCAAGTACTTATTGGTATATTTATAGTATATATATATATATATATATATATATATATATATATATATATGATATTTGTTTGTCTTTGCCTTGCTTTTATTGCCCATATGCTTTAATGTCTTAACACTTTAAGCTTCAACGTGTTTATTAGTTCTTTATCCTTTGCCTATTCCTGAACAAAAAGGGGGAGAAATGATAGGGGGAGAAATGGTATCTAATCCTATTATTATCGTATCTTAGTTTGGGGGAGATTTATCTTAGGGGGAGACGTCTTTCTAAGTAGGTCTTGTGTTTGATAAAGGGGAGAATTAATTTTGGGGGAGTAATTAATTAAAATTGCATTTAATACTTTGATATTCCCTATGCATTTGATGAGTTTGCTTAAGTGTGCAGGAATTCTTCTAAAGCGGCATTGTTTAATGGCAAAGCGTTTGATCCTTGGGTTGAGTCAAGTTTGGGTGGGTTATGTTTTGAGTCTAGCGAGCTTGACGGCCCTTTAGAATTTTTGTTTGGTTTTTGTCCCGGAATAGCCAAAGGGGGATATTTGTAAGGACACAAATTTCCAATTGAGTCCATGTATAGTGTTGGCTTAATTCCGGACAAAAACATTTATTCATAAGATAGTATTTAATTGTAATATTCTCAAGCCTATGAAGTGTTTGTTGAAGACGTAGCGGCAAAGAGTATAAAGCTTCATCAAATATGCCGGTTTGTGTGCCCCGTTTCTATATCATTAACCATAGTTCCATGCTCCCAAGGTATGAATGCAATTATATATATATAGGAGCTTGGAACAAAGTTTATTGGGTGTTAGGATTTATAAAAACTGCGTTTTATTTTAAGAAAGAATTAATTAAAACTTTAATTAAATGTTTATAAAGTTTTCTGGGCTAAAAATGAATTTTTCAAACTTTCTGGTGGTTCGTTAGATATGTCGTTCGAACGAGTTTTTTCGTTCGAACCAGATGTCGTTCGAACGAGTTTGCCAACGAGGTTCCAGTATAGGCCTATGACATGTCGTTCGATATGTCGTTCGAACGAACCTTCTGTTCGAACGAGATATCCAACGAGATTCTAACGAGTTCAATCTGGAACATCGTTAGAAGTCTCGTTCGAACGAGATTTCGTTCGAACGAAATGTCGTTCGAACGAGATGCCAGGAGGGAACAGTTTTTGGCAGTTTTTTGGCAGATTTGCACCCACTTCCCCACTTGGTTTTTAACCAACTTTTTCAGACTTTAATATGTGCGAGAAGGACATTTTCCAACTTAACTTTTCCAACCTAGTTTATCTCTTAGAGAGAGTTTGAGAGCAAAAATTGTTTAGGAAAATGTTCATGTTTTGAGTGAGATTTTTAGAGAAAAATTTCCATCACTCTAGTGTTTACACCCAAATGATTTTATTCCAAGTTCTTATATACTTATCAATTGCTTGGAGTTTGGCACCGGTTTTCTCTACACCGAATTGAAGAGAAGTTTTGGGTTTTGCTTCCACCACCCACAAAGAAAGAAGAAGTGTTTCTATGTTAATTTACCCACACGAAGAAAGGATCCATGCTCGGGTGACGGTGACCATATAAAGTCCTATCGGTGGATTCCGAGACCGCGATGGTGTTCCAAGGTTATTCGCTAGGAAGAGGTTTCTACAAGAAGAAGCGTCGAGGCTTGAGAGGGATCGAGTCGTGCGTTGTAAGTCTATCTGTCTTGTAATTGTAATTCCGTATCTAGTGGATTTGTGGCTAGGGCCGTCCTAGGTTGTTTCCCGTCTTGGGTTTTTCCTCGTACATCGCGGCGTAGTGTGATTGGTTTATTTTATCTTGCAAAATGACGTAGAACGCATGCTTAGAATAATTCAAGATAAAATTCGGTTTAAATTATCACACTCAATTTAATTTGGACTTATATTAAATATTGGGTAAAGTTTATTTAATTCAAGTCATTTGCTAAAATTTGGTTTCACCTAATTTGCTAATATTGATAAATATGACTTAGGAAAATTCTAGGACTTGGATTAATTAATTAATTGGTTTAAGTGAATATATTAATTAATTAGTTTTACTTCACTTGGTGTAATTTTAATTTGTTTTAAGGAATTAAAATTTGTTGATTCAATTTTTGTGAACCATCTTACGCTTTCGCATCATCTCGAGTTTTTATAAAAGGAAATTATTAATAGTTTGATTTTAATTGAGATAATTAAAATTCGAGGTTCCAGATTTTACAGGTCCCATTACATATCATGCATTTCCATATCCACAGTCTTCTCCCAGGGTTCATATCACCCCTATTGTCATATTATCACCAACACTCTTGTCCCATTAAGTATGAAAATAATTTACAACTACGATAGTAGAGTTATAAGCCACTCATAATAAATGGTAAATTTTAAGTATTGTAATATTAAGTAAAGAATAATCACTATTATACTTTCATGCCAGTTATCGCACAAATAAACACACAAAATACAAAATAAAAATCAACCAACGTAAAATTCGTAGTTTTTCAAAATAACACCCTATTCAAAACCACTGTATGCACGTGAATGTTCAAAACATATTCAGAAAAATTCCATAAACATAATAAGATAATCACGAACAAGTCGAAAACATACACTCTATTACATTTTACACGAAAACTTAAGTACTTTAAGAAAAAAACTTGGAAGTAAAATACAATAAACCATTGCATTTCCCTCACTTATTCTAGCCAGTGTGGCACATATATAATGCTCTCCGAAATTCATTAAATAGGTAAGAAGGCTCCTCACGTGTGTCCCTACATCATGGAATTTATTAGCATAACCTATCCCACACCTCCTCGTCCCTCACAATTAGTGTGAAGTTCGACGCATTCTTCCCATATCTGCCAGTTGTTACCGATGTTTGGTAAAAGTCTAAAGTAGAATTTAACATGTGCCAACATTATTGAAAGTCTGCTAGATAATGAAAACGGGGGCCAAAACCCGTGTTGTTCCTCCAATGGAGGAATATGCTACGTATTTCAACAGGAGTAGCCAATCCAGTTTCCTTGTCGCAGTAGTTGTCTATCAATTTTGTGAGGAATAATAGTCCTCGATCGTTGACCATTTTAGGTGACTCATTTTTCTTATTAATAAAAAATTAGCAGAAAATTTTATCTTTATCAATTTGACAAAGGGGATTATGAAAACCTATATTTATAAGATATTAATAAATTACCCTCCTTAGTTAATGTGTTGTATTAGTGCAGTGCAATAAGTGGAATCCAATCCTTGTATTTAACCTATCTGCACTAATGCATTGTTTGTTAGTAATACTTTATTACATAGCATATGGAAAACTGACATAGACGTGGTCCATTACCATTGCTTGATAAAGTTAGTCACCACGTAGTTAAGAATAAATTATCCTACTTCATATGTGCAATTAAACCCCTACCATAAATTATTTATTCACATACTCGTACACGTCGTTCGTGGACTTGACTCCTTTATCTCGTTGCTACAATTAAATGACCCTACTTGGTAGTTTCTAGCCTTATTGAACTGCGCAGTAAGGCTACTTTTATCCTTGCCATCGATTATTAATTCACACATTGTTTCACACTATCCCAAGTCGGACTCATCAATCTGATTGCTGCAACCTTCACATGGAATCTACCATGGATGAGACTCTCCACTATTGCTACAGATAATTAGTAATCACATGCATGCATTTCACATGCCATAAACATGAATACAATGTGAACTAGGCCTGGAAATTTGTCTTTTCTAGTCGTGTTCGGAACATATCGAGACGTGATATTGTGGACTATACCCCGAACCCGAACACAACTTGTTTAAGTATTCTTCTCATTATTTATAACTCGAACACGTACCTGTTTAATAAACGGGTTACACAATCTAACCTGCATAACCCGTTTAATAAACATGTCGTGTTCAACCCGTCAACACGACATAACCGACATAACCCGTTTAATAAATAGGCCATGTTCAACACAACACGGCCTGTGTAACCTATTTAATAAATGACTAATGTTCAACCCATTTACATGACACGACATGTGTGATCAGTTTAATAAATTGGGTCATTTTCAAACCGTTTATAATAACAAGACCTAAGAAAACTTGTATAATAATCGGATAGTGTTAACCAGTTAAAAAATACATACTACATAAATAAAATTATGAACTATATCCCTAAAAACAAGATGGCAATCACACAAATAAAAGTCATAGGCAAAAAATAATCAGTCATGAATACATTAATTTTTCCAACAACAATATAACAAAGTCCAAACGATGTTATGTAAATCTCCTCCATAACATCATTCACTCATTATCCATTTCGCACACATCACACATGCAAATAAAAAGTAATACATATCCAACAAAAAACAATTCTTCTCAAGTTGAGTTGCCAACATTCACACTCCAAATCTCCAACCAGAAAAAGATGTCAAACTTCATCCAATTTTGTCCAAAAAAAGTAACTTCGAATTCGAACCCATACCTATAAACAAAAAGAAAGGGAAAAAGGAAAAAAATAATCCAATAAATATTTTATTACATTATAAGGATTATAAATTCAATAAAATAACATCCAAAAAGGCATTTTTTCAATTTTTTATGAAATACAATATCCGATTTTTTTCTACACAATTTACAAATCATATTTTTAGTTTTTTTATATAAAATACAATATTAGAATTAATTTTCAAAATTCAAAAATGTATTTTTTTAGTTTTTTTAGTGAAATACTATATCAGTTTTTTGCATATATATATATATATATATATATATATATACTGTGACACCCCGACTAATTAAATACCGGGTAGCTACTCCTTTATTAAATTAAATCAAAATGTCAAGTTGGCTCAGTTAATAGCATCACTGTCGAAAACATTTTATTATTACTAACCACCTAGTATTTAAAAAGTAACTTGCCAAATTTTAATTAAAGTTTGATTAACATGCAGTACAAGATTTAAAGCAAGAATAATATCACCATTCACCATAACGAAATAATAGAATAACCATCACATGATATAAATAAATCCGGAGGAAAACTCCTCACAACAAACTCCACAACTGAAATGAATAACTAAATACTGAATACTGAAACAATACATGCCAAAGTCTGAAAAACTGAAATGGAAATGTATCTCTAATGGAACTGGGCAACATGCCCTAAAACTGAGGAATACTGAACATGGAATCCAAATGATAGAAGCGTCTAAAAGAAAATCCCTGTAACTTCCACAAACAGCTACAGCTCGTCATCTGAATGAGTATCCTACGCATGGTGTCCTTGTGGCTGGGCACCTAAAATGGTTTTACAAGAAAAATAGATTTGAAAGCAAACGGGTCAGAGCCCGAATGTGGAGATATTTTAAAAAACCTGCAAGTGCTTTCAAAAACATTTAAAACATTAAATGCAAAGTACATGTTAGGACGTGCACTCACATGAAATTCTCACCTCTCGTCTAACTGTGCACTCCTAACGTAAGTACCCATCTAAAATGACACAACCCACTAGCTAAGTAACATCATATCTAGCTAGACTGTCATAGGTTCTACCCTTATTACTCGGTTCCCATTAACATTATAATGCTCGCAATTAAATAGGGGCTTAACGTAAATTCAGGTTCTCACGTAAAAGTAATACAACTCATTATAGATCATCCCTTTTGTTATTCCATAGTTATACACACAATACCATATGAAAGTTCCCAGTTTATTAAGTGTATATTTTCCGCAACATAAATATACAATATAAGCACCCCGAGACTAAGCTGCGGTGCACACATACTCTGCTATCCATCCCGGTACATCACGTACATAAGGATCACGCATTCCGAATCTCTCAGGAATCGTTCAGATGACACAAATTACAAATAAGGGAGGCGAACACAGTCACATCACATGGGTCACGCACATACCTGCGCTCCCATGATCAGCAGACTTATTAACATCCCAATAAGTCCTTCTCTAACCTATGTTCATCGAGGTAACCAGTCTAAATCCGGGCAACACAAGGATTAGAGGGCCCTAAGCGAATGCAAACCTCCCGTGATAGAAAGTATGATAGGTATGTCATACACACAAATCATATATCAATACTAAGTAAACGCGCATCTTAGTAATCACAGTAGTTTAATTGTAGTACATATCGCCTTCTCGTACCAACTTATAATTTATACAATTTATATAATCCCGGTTCATAATTCATACACGCCATAATTTATTCTCACGTCGTAGTAGGCACTCACGTCTCGACTCAAAATGTCTATTTGATTCGTTCCATAATTATATAATTTACTCCTCATTATATCCCAAATGTCCCAAGTATACCAATACATCATCAAAGGAGTGTTATCTCTATCCTCGAACAAGTTTACGGGACTCCCAAAATCAAAACAGGCCAAAAAGGCCTAAACTGCCAGCTCGTTAGAAGTCTCGTTCGAACGAGGCTGTTCGAACGAGATTTCGTTCGAACGAACTGGGCTATCTAACGAGATCTCGTTCGAACGAGATTATCGAACGAACATCCCTCTCGTTAGAACCTCAAACTGTCAACTCGTTAGAAGCTCGTTCGAACGAGCTCGTTCGAACGACCTGGGTAGGTCTTCTAACGAGTGACCAGATTCAAGCCCAGAAATCCTATCTCGTTTTTCACCAATTTCTACACCTCAAATCTCAACCAAAATTCGTCCCAACAATGTTTAACGGTCTCTAATCAATCCTAAACATATTAAAATCACATACTAATATTTTTTAAGGAATTAATTCATCCTAAACATCATTAAATCATCAAGTCTCATCACTTTTCCCCAAATTCTCAAGAACATAAACCCTAGAATTTTAAATCTTCCATTCCCAGAAATAGATCCGTTTTTGTATCACATAAATTAGTAATTCTCTTAATTCGATCTTCCAATAACATTTCTACATGCAAACCTATCTCCAAAATTAAACTAACAACTCCAATTTTATGGGTTTTTAATTATCTCTCAATTAATTATGAATATGGAATTGTCTAAGCATGGAAGAAGCATTTACTACATAAAAATGTAAATTAAACCACTTGCCTTGATTCAATCTCTGATTTTGATGACGATTTGAAGAAGTTCTCTCTCTCTTTCTGCAGAATTCCCTTCTATCTCTCTCTCTCCAAGCTTTCTTCTCCAATGGCTATGGTGGCTAGGGTTTGCTTTGGGAAATATTAGAAAACCTAATTCTAATAACCTACGTAGCCTTCTAGGTTAATATGGGTTGTTAATGGGTTAAGTGGGTCAATTCCCAATCAGATAAAAACTCTTAATTTTCGTCACTTTTAATTCCCAAAAATACAAAATTACCAAAATACCCTTTATGTTGCCGGTATGGCCTAAAAATACTCCTGGACCCAAACTAAACCCCCGGCTAGTGGTTTCTGACTATCTCGACCCTTCCGGATGCGTTGGCGCACTCAAAATGACCATATGGTTAATAGAATTTAAATTCACTTTTATAATTAAAATAATTATATCCTGACGCGACTGTCTCACGCGTCCCAATAAAATGTCCAAATTGCCGTATATCAATCTCACGACAAATTTCATAATTCAATATTCATATAACATCATATATACTCATTATAGTCAAATACCAACTCACATCTCGCTAATATTTTATCCGGATTAATTCCCAATTAATTCTCATTTAATTAATTAATCCCAAAAATAAATATCGCCAAAAATATGGGGTATTACATACTTCCCCCCTAATAACAGAATTTCGTCCCGAAATTCGGAACTAGAAAGTACCTGATAAAAACAACTCTGGATAACGTTCGCGCATCTCATCCTCGTGTTCCCATGTGGACTCCTCGACATTGTGATGTCGCCACTGAACACGCACTAACGGAACTATCTTTGACCGCAGATTCCTCTCACTTCGGTCCAAAATAGCAATCGGCCCCTCCTCGTAGGAGCTATCAGGTTGTAGATCAATCTCCTCCCAAGCGATGTGAGAATGAGCCAAATCGTCCCTGAGATATTTCCTTAGCGAGAAAATATGAAACACATCGTGAATCCGGTGTAAATGCTCCGGTAACCCGAGTCTATACGCAACTGGTCCAATCCGTTCAATAATAGAAAACGGCCCCACATACCTCGGTGCCAACTTCCCCTTCTTCCCGAAACGCATAATCCCCTTCATAGGAGATACTCTGAGCAAAACCTGGTCCCCCACTTGGAACTCCCTAAAAGATCTCTTCGCATCAGCATAGCTCTTCTGCCGGTCTTGAGCTACCCGAATGCGACTCCGAATCAACTCAATCCTTGTCGAAGTATCCTAAATCACTTCCGGCCCAAGTATTTTGTTGTCCCCCACCTCCAACCAACATGCTGGGGAACGACAAGGCCTACCGTACAACGCCTCAAACGGAGCCATGCCAATAGTGAACTGGTAGGAGTTATTATAAGCAAACTCTACCAGTGGAAGGTATTGCTCCCATCCACCCCCAAAGTCAATAATGCACATGCGTAGCATGTCCTCCAACATCTTATTTGTGCGCTCGGTCTGCCCATCGGTGGGCGGATGATAAGCCGTACTCAACCGCAATTCCGTGCCCATGGCCTCCTGGAAACTCTCCCAAAACCGCGATACAAAGATCTTGTCTCTGTCAGGCATGATATTTAGGGGCACACCGTGAAGTCTCACAATCTCTGAAATGAAGAGCTGGGCATACTGTCCCGTAGTGTACTCAGTCCTTACGGATAAAAAGTGAGCGACTTTGGACAACCTGTCCACAATTACCCAAACGGAGTCGTGACCCCTCTGTGACGTAGGCAACCCCGTGATAAAATCCATGGATATGCTTTCCCACATCCATACCGGAACCTCCAACGGCTGTAGAAGTCCTGTCGGTCTCTGGTGATCCACTTTTACTAGCTGGAAAGTGGCGCATTTCGAAACAAACTCAGCAATATCTCTCTTCATTCCGCTCCACCAATACTGGCATCTCATGTCTTGATACATTTTGTCCCCTACGGGATGTACCGCGAACCGTGAGCCGTGCGACTCTACCATCACCTCGTGTCGCAATTCCTCCCCTTCCGGAACCACCAATCTCCCATTGAAGCGTAATCCCCCGTCTGAGCTAACGGTATAGGACTCGGCTCCCTCTGCTAGTAATCGAACTATCTGCTCCTGACAGAACGAGTCATTAGCCTGTGCCCGTACTACCTTCGTGACAATCTGTGATGTAACGATCATCACAGACATGAAAGATCGGGCCACTGCATCCTGGTGTCCCAACTCCTTCCACTTTGCCTTCCACACCCCCGCCACCTCATCTGCTGGCCTACGGCTCAACGCGTCTGCTACCACGTTAGCCTTACCTGGGTGATACTGGATATCAAACTGGTAGTCTTTCACAAACTCAAGCCACCTACGCTGCCGCATATTCAACTCCTTCTGCGTGAACAGGTACTGTAGGGACTTGTGGTCCGTGAACAGTTGGAACTTTTCCCCCAAAAGATAGTGCCTCCAAATCCGTAGGGCAAATACCACTGCCGCCAACTCCAAATCATGCATGGGGTAATTCTTCTCGTGAGGCTTAAGCTTACGGTATGCATAAGCTATGGCATGTCTCTCCTGCTGCAATACACCTCCAAGTCCTTGCAAAGACGCATCGGTGTAAACCAAATACTCAACTCCCGGTCTCGGCAATGCTAACACAGGTGCTGAGGTCAATTTGTCCTTTAATTCATTAAATGCCAACTGACAGGCATCACTCCAGATAAATGGCACACCCTTACGAGTCAGATGTGTCAAAGGACCCGCTATCTTCGAAAATCCCCAAATGAACCTCCTGTAGTATCCTGCTAGGCCCAAGAAACTACGAATCTCAGTCGGTGTCGTGGGCTGTCCCCACTCCCTCACCGCGGATACCTTCCCCGGATCAACAGATATCCCCCGGTCAGAAATAATGTGTCCCAAAAACTGGACCTCCTTCAGCCAAAACCCACACTTCTCAAACTTTGCATACAGTTCGTTCTGACGTAGTGTCTGCAAAACTTGTCTCAAATGTTCGGCGTGCTCCTCCTCTGTCTGGGAGTAAACCAGAATATCATCGATGAAGACAATGACAAACTGATCTAGGAAATCCCTGAACACTCTGTTCATCAAGTCCATAAACACTGCTGGAGCGTTGGTCAAACCAAAAGGCATAACCCGAAACTCGTAAGAACCATATCTCGACAAGAACGCAGTCTTCGAGACATCCTCCTCCCTGGTACGCAACTGATGGTATCCCGATCTCAAATCAATCTTCGAGAAGAAAGAAGCTCCTCTCAACTGGTCAAATAGGTCATCGATTCGAGGCAACGGATACTTATTTCGTATCGTGACCTTGTTCAACTCCCGGTAGTCCACACACAATCTCAGTGAACCGTCCCTCTTCTTCAAAAACAAAACTGGAGCGCCCCAAGGTGAGGTACTCCTGCGAATAAAGCCCTGACCTAACAGCTGCTCTATCTGATCTCGTAGCTCTCGCATCTCTACCGGAGCCATACGGTACGGTGCGCGTGCTATAGGTCTCGTATCTGGCAATAGGTCTATAACAAAGTCTATCTCTCGACTGGGGGGTAGGCCTGGTATCTCCTGAAACACATCCGAATACTCCCTGACGACTGGGATTGAATATAAAGGAATCAAAACCTCCTTAGAGGTATCCTCCTCTAGGTAATACAAATGAGCGGTCGAGCCTCCCTCTGGGCGAGGCATCACCACTACAAACATCTCTTGCCCCGGAATGGAAAAAATAATGCTCCCACCGAAGCAATCAATCATGGATCTATAATCAGCGAGCCAATTCATACCGATAATCACATCGTGAACATGCATATCTAATACCAACATATCTGCAGGTAATACCAGACTACCAATCTCTACCCCCACTCCCCGGCATATAAAGAATATAAATGACCCACTCCCCAATGGTGAGTCGACACACGTCACTGTGCTCTCTGCCGTAGCTAACAACCCTAAGGCTTTCGCGAAATGTGTAGCTATAAAACAATGTGTAGCCCCCGTATCAAACAATACCCGACCCATAGTGCCATGGATAGGAAACGTACCCTCAATCGCGGGCGGTGCCTGTGGAACTGCTGCCTGGTGGACGTTATAGACACGTCCATACTGTAGCTGCCCCTGCTGAGCTGGGACTGCTGGAATGGGTGGCAATGCTGCCATCTGTGGCGGTGCGGGGAGAGCGGCGGGAAACATAGGCCTCTGCGGCTCCTGGCGAGCACCCTGCTGCTGCTGCTGTGGGGCCCTACCCCTATCAGGACAATCCTATCATTTATGGCCAGTCTTGCCACAAATAAAACACTTCCCTGGGAAGTTCCCTCCTCTCTGCCCCTGCGGTCCCCAGCCCTGGTGGCCGTTACCGTTCCTCCCTTGGCCCTGCTGAAACTGCTGCCCATTCTGCCCCTGTTGGCCCTGATGGCCGTTTGGACCCTGATGGCCCTGACGTAAACCTCCCTGTCCGTGCCTGTAATTTCCTGATCTGAACCTCTTCTGAGCCCCCTGCTGGGAACCCTGCTCACCCTGTCTCTGCCCCTGAACAGATTGTGCCCCACCGGCACCATGTCCTCCAGTCCTGCCCTGATGGATAGACTCTCCCGATCTCTTGCCCTCAGCCATATGAAAGCGGTGATCCTGGCAGTGTAATAAAGCAGCATTAACCACATCAGAATAAGTGGCCAACGAAAGGTTCCCTAACAGATGCTGACGGATCCTCCATGTCAACCCGTCGGTGAATTTCTCAATCTTCTTCTTTTCTGTCGGTATCTCATCCGGAACGATATTCAACAGATTCGAGAACTCGGCCTCATACTCGGCCACGGTCTTACCCTCTTGCTTTAGATTCATCAGTTTCCTCCTCATTTTCGTGTGAACAACTGACGGAAAATACTTGCGGTCGAACCGCACCCAAAAGTCCTGAATAGTGAGAGTATCCCTCTCCTCCACGGTGGTAATAGACTCCCACCACTGCAGTGCAGATCCAACTAGCTTGAAAGTAGCTAGCACCTGCTTCTGAACGTCCGTGCACTCATACATCCTCAAGTGCCTCTGTATATCCTTCCTCCACTGGCTCGAGACTACCACATCTGAGCTACCTGCAAACTCTGGCGGATGCGCTTTCTGAAAAGCGTCACGTACACGTTTCCAAGCAGACTGGAATAAATTTTCCTGTACTGGCGCGGCAACCGGCGCCTGAGGTGGTGCCTGCTGAACTACGGCAATTGCGGCATTTACCGCTTAGGCTACAATGGCTGCAACCTCAGCGGCGTTCATCATGCCCTGAACTGGAACGGGCTGGGGTTCGGGCGTTGCATCCCTGGGAACTCGTCGTGCACGTCGTGGAGGCATCTGAAATAAGAATAAAGTTTATAAGTTCGCTGTTTATAAACTTAAAATAGCTGAAGAACAAAGCATACACAAAAAGAGTACAACAGTCCTAAAATATAGGGCTCTATATCAAAGAAAACTTAGCGGAAACATAATAGCCGTACAGATCCTAAAGGACACTAGAACTTGATGCTCGGATACCACCTGTGACACCCCGACTAATTAAATACCGGGTAGCTACTCCTTTATTAAATAAAATCAAAATGCCAAGTTGGCTCAGTTAATAGCATCACTGTCGAAAACATTTTATTATTACTAACCACCTAGTATTTAAAAAGTAACTTGCCAAATTTTAATTAAAGTTTGATTAACATGCAGTACAAGATTTAAAGCAAGAATAATATCACCATTCACCATAATGAAATAATAGAATAACCAGCACATGATAAAAATAAATCCGGAGGAAAACTCCTCACAACAAACTCCACAATTGAAATGAATAACTAAATACTGAATACTGAAACAATACATGCCAAAGTCTGAAAAACTGAAATGGAAATGTATCTCTAATGGAACTGGGCAACATGCCCTAAAACTGAGGAATACTGAACATGGAATCCAAATGATAGAAGCGTCTAAAAGCAAATCCCTGTAACTTCCACAAACAGCTACAGCTGGTCATCTGAATGAGTATCCTACGCATGGTGTCCTTGTGGCTGGGCACCTAAAATGGTTTTACAAGAAAAATAGATTTGAAAGCAAACGGGTCAGAGCCCGAATGTGGAGATATTTTAAAAAACCTGCAAGTGCTTTTAAAAACATTTAAAACATTAAATGCAAAGTACATGTTAGGACGTGCACTCACATGAAATTCTCATCTCTCGTCTAACTGTGCACTCCTAACGTAAGTACCCATCTAAAATGACACAACCCACTAGCTAAGTAACATCATATCTAGCTAGATTGTCATAGGTTCTACCCTTATTACTCGGTTCCCATTAACATTATAATGCTCGCAATTAAATAGGGGCTTAACATAAATTCAGGTTCTCACGTAAAAGTAATACAACTCATTATAGATCATCCCTTTTGTTATTCCATAGTTATACACACAATACCATATGAAAGTTCCCAGTTTATTAAGTGTATATTTTCCACAACATAAATATACAATATAAGCACCCCGAGACTAAGCTGCGGTGCACACATACTCTGCTATCCATCCCGGTACATCACGTACATAAGGATCACGCATTCCGAATCTCTCAGGAATCGTTCAGATGACACAAATTACAAATAATGGAGGCGAACACAGTCACATCACATGGGTCACGCACATACCTGCGCGCCCACGATCAGCAGACTTATTAACATCCCAATAAGTCCTTCTCTGACCTATGTTCATCGAGGTAACCAGTCTAAATCCGGGAAACACAAGGATTAGAGGGCCCTAAGCGAACGCAAACCTCCCGTGATAGCAAGTATGGTAGGTATGTCATACACACAAATCATATATCAATACTAAGTAAACGCGTATCTTAGTAATCACCGTAGTTTAATTGTAGTACATATCGCCTTCTCGTACCAACTTATAATTTATACAATTTATATAATCCCGGTTCATAATTCATACACGCCATAATTTATTCTCACGTCGTAGTAGGCACTCACGTCTCGACTCAAAATGTCTATTTGATTAGTTCCACAATTATATAATTTACTCCTCATTATATCCCAAATGTCCCAAGTATACCAATACATCATCAAAGGAGTGTTATCTCTATCCTCGAACAAGTTTACGGGACTCCCAAAATCAAAACAGGCCAAAAAGGCCTAAACTGCCAGCTCGTTAGAAGTCTCGTTCGAACGAGGCTGTTCGAACGAGATTTCGTTCGAACGAACTGGGCTATCTAACGAGATCTCGTTCGAACGAGATTATCGAACGAACATCCCTCTCGTTAGAACCCCAAACTATCAACTCGTTAGAAGCTTGTTCGAACGAGCTCGTTCGAACGACCTGGGTAGGTCTTCTAACGAGTGACCAGATTCAAGCCCAGAAATCCTATCTCGTTTTTCACCAATTTCTACACCTCAAATCTCAACCAAAATTCATCCCAACAATGTTTAACGGTCTCTAATCAATCCTAAACATATTAAAATCACATACTAACATTTTTTAAGGAATTAATTCATCCTCAACATCATTAAATCATCAAGTCTCATCACTTTTCCCCAAATTCTCAAGAACATAAACCCTAGAATTTTAAATCTTCCATTCCCAGAAATAGATCCGTTTTTGTATCACATAAATTAGTAATTCTCTTAATTCGATCTTCCAATAACATTTCTACATGCAAACCTATCTCCAAAATTAAACTAACAACTCCAATTTTATGGGTTTTTAATTATCTCTCAATTAAATATGAATATGGAATTGTCTAAGCATGGAAGAAGCATTTACTGCATAAAAATGTAAATTAAACCACTTGCCTTGATTCAATCTCTGATTTTGATGACGATTTGAAGAAGTTCTCTCTCTCTTTCTGCAGAATTACCTTCTATCTCTCTCTCTCCAAGCTTTCTTCTCCAATGGCTATGGTGGCTAGGGTTTGCTTTGGGAAATATTAGAAAACCTAATTCTAATAACCTACGTAGCCTTCTAGGTTAATATGGGTTGTTAATGGGTTAAGTGGGTCAATTCCCAATCAGATAAAAACTCTTAATTTTCGTCACTTTTAATTCCCAAAAATATAAAATTACCAAAATACCCTTTATGTTGCCGGTATGGCCTAAAAATACTCTGGGACCCAAACTAAACCCCCGGCTAGTGTTTTCTGACTATCTCGACCCTTCCGGACGCGTTGACACACTCAAAACGACCATATGGTTAATAGAATTTAAATTCACTTTTATAATTAAAATAATTATATCCTGACGCGACTGTATCACGCGTCCCAATAAAATGTCCAAATTGCCGTATATCAATCTCACGACAAATTTCATAATTCAATATTCATATAACATCATATATACTCAATATAGTCAAATACCAACTCACATCTCGCTAATATTTTATCCGGATTAATTCCCAATTAATTCTCATTTAATTAATTAATCCCAAAAATAAATATCGCCAAAAATACGGGGTATTACATATACATACCTCATGTATCAGATTGGTTGACTTTAAGCTTCAACGAAAACTCATTTTTTTCCCTCCAAGTGCTATATATAAAAATACCAAGTCATAAATGACTATTTAAAATAGAATATTATATAAATTATCAGTGAAACAATGAACCCGACATGATATAATTAGATAGAATATTAATAATTACTCAACCGAAATATAGGTTGAACATTGAGCCGATGATGATGGAGTTTCTTCATTGTTGATATCCAAATGTGAGATATTTTTAGTAAGATCATCAATTTTCCCGTGTCTCGTTTCTACATTCATAAATGAAAATATAAATCAAAAGAAATAATGACAAAACAATAAGAAAATTTATACAAGATAGCAACAAATAATTACCAATAGCACCAAAAAGCCAATCTTTTGTGCAAAGTAATGCTTTCACCACCTCGAGTTTAAGTGAACTTCTATATTGAATAATAACCCTTCCCCGCATACTAAAGTACTCATTGTTAAAGCTACCAACACATTTGTTTTGCATGGAACTACAAGATGGAGGCTTCACATCATATTCACAAAAAAGTATAAACAAATTTTCTCGAACTTTCTCAAATTCAAGTGAACTAATACCAAACACTAGCCACGTACTTTCTACAATTTCTGCAAAGTACTTTCTTATAACAAAAATATAAAAAAATGAATCTTGTATTGAGGATCTAATATCACCACTATAGCCAAAATCATCCTAAAATTAGCCCAATACTTCTCAAATTTTGCATACATCATAATAACCATGTTTTGCAAATATGAGTCCCTACTTTTCATTTGGTTTTTCAATGTCAAGTATTCCATAAACACCAAAGAAAAGTACAGATTTATGGTAGGATATTTTATTCCAGTGAAAACACAAGTTAAGTTATAAAAACAGCTAAAAACTTACATATTTTCTCTATTTTCTCCCACTCACTCTCTGAAGGACAATGCTTGTAATTAGAATCACTTAATTCCAAATGGAAAAAGACGTCACTATAGAAAAGAGCACTCTCAAGCATTAAAAATATTAGATTCCACCTAGTAGGAACATCTTGTCTTAAATCTTTTTTAACATCAAGTGATAACAATTTTGCACATTCAACAAAACTTACTTTCCTAGCTTGTGAACCTTTGATATACTTAATGCTCTCATGGATTTTTTGAAAATCCACGTCAATCTATTTCAAACCATCTTGAATAATCATGTTAAGGATGTGTGCACAATGTAAAATGTGAAAGAAATTACCATGGTACAAAAGAGCTTTCCTAACATTTAATTCTGTTCGACACATACCAACAAATGTATCATTTGAAGATGCATTATCTAGGGTCACAAAAAATATTTTTTTTCAATCCCCCGCTCCTTTAAACAAGTGAAAATTTTATCACAAAAAGAAACCACCATTGTATGGAGGGTCCATGCATAAAAAATATAAGAATCATTTCTGCAAAAACCAATCCCTCTCAAGAAAATGTGTCATGACACATATATAACCATCAGTGACAATTGAAGACCACAAATTTGAAGTTAAACATACCCTACCAGAAGCTATATCAAACATTTGTTTGACCCTAGACTTCTCCTTATTATACATTTTAACACGCCAACCTTAGCATTGGTGCGATAAATGAGTGGGACATCATCAGATAAATATGAAAAGATTGCTCTTATGCCCTTATACTCGACAAATGAAAATGTTAAATCATGCATAACGAGGGCATTAATGAACATCTCCCTAAATATTTCAGAGTCAAACTTTGGGATACCCAATGATAGATTCGATGCCCCTAGTTGTTGTTCAACAATTGATTGTCCTATGTCACGAGTAGTAGTTATGGAACATATTTTCCAATGATGCTTTAAATTACCAGTTCCTTACCTTCTATCACAAATAAACATGGTACCACAGTTCTAGAACTTACATCTTTGATTACCATCCATTCCCTTTTTGTTTGAGAATCTCAAAGAAAGCCCAAATAGTATAAGTACATCTCCTTTTGAGCTTGCCTCCTTTGACTTGGCCTTACACAGTAGTAGTTGATTTTGCATCATTTTGTTGCTCCACCTCCACTTCCACAACATCTTTATCGTCGTTGTCATCATCATCATCCATCGTCACATCAACATCAATGGAATTAGGGAAAAAATTTATTTCTAAACCATCAAATTCCATTTGCAAACAAAAACACGATTGCAAATAAATACATATATAAATCTGTAAATAATGAATCTAAATTTGTAATAAATACACTGTCTGCCTACACACAAATCTGTAAATAATTAATTTAACATTGTCTCATATTTTGGATTAATAGATGTATATACAACATTATATATGTATATACAACATTATATTTGTATAAAAACATTATATATATATATATATATATATACACACACACACACATACATACACAAATGGGTTATCCCTTTTGTCCTCCATACTTGACACATTAGTGCCCTAATCCGCCACCAATGGGTGGCATACGCACTCTTAATTCGTGAATTCAAAGATTCGTGGTGAATTCTTATATAATCCGCGAGTTAACTTAGTCAAACTCGCATTTTTACAAAGTCAACTGAAGAATTCATGAAAAGAGAATTAAACGGGCCCCAAAATTTGAGCCCAACTTAATAAATGAACAAACTTTTAAAACTTCATGACAGAAAATCTTCCAGCGCCTTTAAAAAGTTGAATAAGAAAACTATGTTGGGATGTATCTTTATAGTAAGGTAGCACCAAAAGGAGACCACTCCATTTCGATGTGAGACTTAATATTTTGAATGAGCTTGTGAGACGACTTTTACTTTTTATACCATAAACTGAGAGATAATGATTTAGCATGGAATGATGTGGGAAGTACTTGTCTTTTTCCTCTTTATAACTTTTGTTTTCAAACTACATAATATTTGTTTAACAACATTATATTTGTATATGCAACATTATATATGTATATCTAGTACATTTACATAATTATATATGTATATACAACATTATATTTGTATAACAACATTATATATGTATATGAAACATTATATATATAAATATTTGTGCATATTACCTTACCAGTAGTCTCTGTCGGAAGAAGAGGAATGGCGCACGGTGCTATGGTGGCACTGTGGGGATTCGGGGAATAGAGGGAGGATCCAAGGAATAGAGGGAAAAGGGAGCGACGCAAAGGGAGGATCCGGGGGATAGAGGGAAAAAGGAGAGGCTGTGCTATGGGCTATTGGAGAAAAAATAAGAATGGGTTGTAGTGGGTGAAGAAAGTGAGAGAACTTGGTAGCTAAAAGATGTATTATGGAGAAGAGAAGAGATAGATATTAGGATTCACTAAAAAATACCTCACAATTTTCTTCTAAACCGTTTGATCAATATAAAAATAAATAATCAAGGGTTAATTTTATTTCAGGTTTATACAAGTTATTTTTTTTACCTGAAAATGACTAGAATTGACCCGAAACTTAACCGTGTCAGTTATGGGTCCATTGTGGGTTAACGGGTTTTACCTATAAACGACCTGTTTAACTCACGGGTTAATCAGGTCTGACCCGATTTGGACCCAAACCTATTTATACATGACCTGAACCTATTATTTGCCTATCGATTTTGAGTCTTAATTTTATGTCATGTCAAAAATTTCTAGCTCTAAAAATATCAATAAGTAGTGAATCATACATCTAAATATTAAACTGATTATGGTGGTATTAAATACCCCATTTTAATGACACTTCATAAACCAGATCTCCTACATACAATGCCTCCGAATTTATCTTGTTTCAATCATGCTAAAAATCAAATACTATATGTTTTTTAAGGGAAGGAAAAACGGGATTTGCAATAGCTGGGAAGAGTACAAACTTATGACAATGGATTTCTTGATGTAACAGTCGAATGCTTTGACACATGAGAGAGTGCTAAAAATGCATACGTGATGCACATAGATAGATGGAGGCGTAAGGAAGTATGACTAGACCCGTCCAAATATTACATTCTGTCAACGACCGATGTTCTTGGCTTGCAAGAAACAAACTGTAAGTCAGGTACCTCTTCGGGCTAATTTTGGTCTTCCTAGTAATGTATTTTATGTTAACATGTCTGTGTACTTTTTAATAAAATTACAATTCGATGTTGTTTTAACTTCCATGTTCTATCAACATTTTTTGTACATGATAAGTTCATTTTTAAGAGTTATTTTAATTACAAAATATAAGCAAACTCCACTAAAACTATGCTAGGACATTAAAGTAATACAAAAATTACACTATAAAAGTAACAACACAAAATACACAACAATCTTAGACATTTGATCGCTGCATAACCATTGCTTTCTCCCTAAGAACGTTGTTGATGCTTGGTTTGGTGATGCTGATGTACCGGGTAGTCATACTTGGCATGAATATAGGATTTGTTTTTACTAATCAAGATGTTTCCAACAGCAATTTTGCTCCCTCACTTGCAATCAGGAAGAAGGACCTTGTGATAAATGGATTTACCGAGGATATCGATTCGTTCATTTAGCTATATGGTTAAGTCACCCAACCCATTTGGCCACTCTGACGTGAGTATGGCTACGACCTATTTCAAATACATTTTATGTTATAATGTATACTAATCCTAAATAACAACCATGATAATGTAGTTGAATACTTGCATGTTCAATATTTCGGCTACCAAATGAGAGATTTTGTATCTCTATAAAGGACACTAGCACACATATTTTTGGCTCTAAATACCCGTAGTCGATGACCGTTGTCCAGGGTGGTTTACTGAAATTATTAATGTAGTCAAGCTCTTCGAGGCATTGATGGAGGAACTCCTTCACACCGAGGGGAGGGCAACCTATAGTATTTTTGGCCTCCTTTTCTCTCAACGCCTTTTGCACCTTCCCTGCAGTTCCAATAATAGTACAGTCAAAGGGTTCATTTCTCCTTGCTGATGACTGCTCATTGTAACATTGTAAGGTATCATTCGGGGGATGCCTTCTCCGAATGTTTTGCCTTGTTGCTAGATATTTCTCCCTTATACATCCTACTAATAAATTAGAGAAATGTACTCAAATGATGTGTAATACCTCATAATTTATGGGCTTTTATTTCAATTAACTAATTTGGTAATTGGTAAATTATTTGTGTCGTAAAATTGATGAGAATTAATTAACTGTGTTATTTAAAAGTGAGTGAATTAAATTAGTTAATGAATGAAAGTTAACTTTTAAAAATAATTATCCAGATGGAGATTTCGAGCGCACGATTGAGTCCGGTAGGGTCGAAATAGTTCGAAATGAGTGGCCATAGATATATATTGGATTTCGGGACTTTTCTAGACACATTTGAGCTCCCAATTAAGCGTTTGGGGCCTTATTAGAAGGCTCATAAGCCCAAAAACGGGATTTGAGTTAATAACCCTAATTTTGAGAGGGTAAGGCAACTTGAATTCATTTTAGAAGACCAAAATTAGGGAGAGCCTTAGAGGATAACAATTAGAAGAGAATTTGGATATTTTGGGAGATTACTTCAAGAACAAGAGGAGACCCTTGAATCCAACCCATCATCTTCATCAAAGGACTTGATTGTACAACCCCAGGGCAAGTGGTTTAACTTGCATTTATTAAATTGCATTTTTCTATTCATATTAAAGAAGGTGTGAATTAATTAATATGTTAGGGTTTATTCCACATTAGAATTTGGAGATTTTATGTTTGGGATTTATAAAATCTGTAAAGATGATAAGATTTTGTAGATTTGATGCCCGAATTTGTGTAGATGATGTAGTTAAATTGAGTAAATCAAATGGGAGGATTTATGATGAATCTTGGAAGGTTTTAGGGGTGAAATCTATACAAAATTGAAGTTTTTACTGTTTTAATGGCGGACTGGTTTTTTGGGCTGAATGGAGAAGAAAGAGAATACTAGGGTCATTCCAACTAACTAGTGTCTCGTTCAAATGATAGCCAATGTCATTCGAACGATATGGCTGGTCGCTTGAACGACCTGTTGAATTCTGGATAGATTTCTCCCCCTCCCTGATTCAGACCTGATAGTTATTTTGTGATGAATAGTTCTTGTGTTGTTTGAATCTGAAATTTATGGTTATAATTTGTGAAAATCACCCTTAGATTAAGTAGAGGATAAATTCGATTAGAGAATTAAGGTTTATAATTGAGTGATTTGAAACCTTGTTAATTAAGTGGATAAACTTAACTAATGAAATTGAATAATGAATAAGGGATTTTGAATTTCGAGCCAAGAGAGATAGACTGGGTATATTTGGTAGATTGACATCAAGGTAGTGAAATTAATTAGTGCATGATTAATTGAAATTAAGTCGGATTGTAGACTTGAATGTTTTAGGCTTGTGTACGGATATAGTACACCGGTAGTCTGGATTTAATATATATATACGGTGATGTGTAGTTAATATATATATATATATATATATGATTTATAAATATTTGTGTGAATAATATTTATAGTAAAGTATACCAATATTAATGCTATCTTAGGTGGTTGCACGATGTGGGTGAGTCCCCTGGCTAGCGAAAGCAGGGCGAGTATAATCCCCAGGTCATAGAATATATTATTAGGGGTTAGCCGTTATCGTATGGGACGATCACTTTCAGGGGGAACTATGGTCGTCTCCTACGCATTTGTGATAGCATTTATATATCTACGAAATGCATGTGATTGTTGTGATTTAGTGATACATATATACGGTGAAAATTTATATACGGGTGAATAAATGATGTGAAATGTATAATTATATAACTTGAGAAATTATTATATGTTATCATATGAGAAATGACTTAAATAAATTAATGTGATTAATAACTTATAAAGCATATACTAAACTCACCCAGGATAGAGTAGTGGGAAATAGTAGGATATATGTGCCAAGACTAGTTACGGGGTAGTTATCTAGATGGGTCATATATAGTTACGTTAGGCGTACAAATTAATGGAGGGGTGAGGTGTCCTCAAGAGAGTGTACGACACTAACTTAAATATGAAGAGCATTCATGCCTTTTAATTTCTTGCATTTAAATTCACTTACTAAATATTTTCAAATATTTTGGGTTCTAAACCTTACTATAAAAATATTTTAAAACCTTTTTAGGTGTCCTACCACAGGGGTGCCAGGCCTTATCTTCTTGCAGGGTGCGCCGCTATAGTGTATGTGAGTACTGCAGGATATTTGCTTTAGATGTCTATCTCATCGTCCTCTAGATTGGGATATTATATTTGTACTTTTGGGCTTGTTGCCCTTAGCTTGTACTTGATGCTTTTTGGTTTGGCATCTATCGGTTACTCTTTACATACTTTGGACTTTTTGGTTTTCTTGTATTGTCGACGTTATTCAGCTAAAACTTTTAGTAGATTTGTGGCATGATTAAACTCTCTTATTGTGTTGGTTATTTTGGATTCTTATTATACTTGTTGGTTTGGGTAAGTCATAAGATAAAAGTTGGCATCAGCTTAATTAAAGATTAGGTGGTTAGTAATTAATAATATTGCAACAGTGATGCTAAGAATGAACCATATGTAAATCAAGATTTAATTTGATAAAGGCCTGATCAACCAGAATTTAATTAAGCGGGGTGTCACAGATGGTATCAAAGCATCACATTCTAGTGTCCCTAGGATCTATACGACTTGCTTTTGCTTTCGCGTTGCATTCTTTGGCATAGATCCCTATTATTATGATTGTTGAGTCATCTATATATTTATTAGTTATCGCTCTTATGCTATTTTAATATTTGTATTAATGGTGAACCAATACAACTCGTTTTACGTTTCAGATGTCACCCAGGGGAGCGAGAGGTAGATCCCCAAGGACATCCGCCCAAGGAGGAGAGGGTGAGGCTCCTCAGGAGCCTGATGTTCCACAGCCTCATGCCCCACAAGGCTTTGTATCCACCGAGCAGGTAGCGGGTATCGTGGCCTAGGGGGTGTAATACCCCGTATTTTTACACATATTTATTTCATTATGAAATTATGGAAATTGGGATTAATTCATTTAAAGGGTGAAAATTTAATTTGTAATTAATTCGATTTAATGGTAATAATTACTAGCGTGACGAGAGTTAGTAATTATCGAAAAAATATAATGGCCGGAATGAGATACACAACAATCATGAAATAATTATTCGGGACGCGCGTATGAGTCGCGTCACCGGTATGTATTTGGCGGTTAAAAAGGTTTGTTTTTATATAATTCGAATGACTATTTTGAGTGCACCAGAGCGTCCAAAAGGGTCAAAATAGTTAGAAAACACTACTTCGGTATTTTATTTGGAGTCTGGGGCATTTTAGCCCAAAACGACATCCCAGGGGGGTCTTTTGGTCTTTGGGGACTTTTGGGTAATTAAATGGACGAAAATTGGGTTAATTAAAAGCATTGAGGGTTAGTGGTCGGTCAGTTTCAACTTACATGAGAAAGAGAGAAAAAGAGAGAGAGAACCACGGAAGAAGAAGACTCCATTGGAGCCCTAAGCCAAGAACTCGAGCTTTCACACCAAAAATTACACTAGCGCATAGATCGTGTCAAGAGGATCATTCCCGTACCAATTTCAGCTCAAGAATAAGAAGTTCACTCCTAGTCAAGTGTTTATCTTGCTCCTCTTTTAGCATATATTGTTCCTATTAAATTAGGTTTGATGATATAGATTTGGTGCAATGAAAACTTAGGTTTAATTAGACTAAATGATGAAGAAAACTTATGAATTGGAGATGGGTATGCATGTAGAGGTCTTGCCCTCGATTAGACTAATAAAATCTGGAATTTTAATATCTTATTCAAGAATTATAATAAGAGTTTTGGACAATTAAAATTCTGGGTTCATATTTAAGAGAATTATTGGAAGTTTAAGAGATTGTTTAATTTCGGTTGATTTTATAAGGAATTGACCTTTAATTTGTGTTAAAAAGTGTCTTAAGGTTATTGGGATTAATGTAGGAACATTTTATTTGGATTGGGTTGAGTATTCATATGTTTTTTAGGATTAAAAGTTGAGAAAAATCGAAGTTGGGGAAGAACTGGGTTTGTCCGGAATTTTCATTAGAAGACCTGCCCAGGTCGTTCGAACGACCTCATTCGAACGAGACTTCTAACGAGATTTTCAACGACCTTTCTAACGAGTTGCCGAGTTCGTTCGAACGACCTCGTTCGAAAGAGAATCCTGGAACTTCTAAGAAAATTCATAATGGGTTTTTAGGGTTTGTTTAGGTTGGAAATCTTCCTGGGGTTATCTATATAAGCGTATTAACCTTCGTGAGTAGAGGGTGGCTTAAATTTCCAAAGTGTTAAGGAATTAAGGGTTAATAGTACTTGGGGTGTTAAATTTGTGTGGAAACCTAGGAGGGGATGTAAGTCCTAGAGAGGCTATATATATACGGGTATCGAGGAGAGTAATGGTGTTAATAGTACTTACGGATTATAGTATTTGGGTTATGTGAATTACCTATTAATGTATATAATTTGTGTGCATGCTTATTACTTGTAATATCATATGCATGACATACCTAGCAATTGGCTATCGAACGGGGGTTAACGCGTTGTGGACGACCATATCTTATGTGCCTTCGGGGGATTTTGAGTCATACCACTAAAGCATGGAACGTATGTACGGGCTATCTATGAGAATGATAGTGATGACGGTCGTATGGTTGCGTAGGTATGTGCGTAGCCCATCGGCTTGGGAATATGTTCACCTCCAATATGTGTATATGTTTCATATCTTATGTGCGTAGGTATGTGCGTAGGTATGAGATTGAACCTGTAGTCCTTTATACGTGAGCATTGCAATGGGACTAGATAACCGAGTATGCCTAGCACCAGAGGTTTCTTAACCATGGGTGTTGTATAGATATATTTGTATGCATACATAGTGAGTTTTTATATATGTATACTAAGCTCCTATTCTGTGTTTCTTATTGGCTACTTTATTAAAGTATATACTTATTGGGTCACCAGTTGAGAATAAAGAATACTATGAGAATGAATTATAACATCCTTAAACCTATTCCTAAATAATAGTAATATATTGATTTCGAGTTATTTAGATATTGTATCCGGCATAGTGATTATCTTACATATAGTCAGGTAGAGTGACGAGACTAGTATGGATAGTTAGACTCGCTAGGTGTGCACATTAGATGAGAGGTGAGCATCTCAAGTGAGTACGCTAAGTTAACATGGATAATATATGTACTAAATAAATCAATTTAAGCTCTTGATATATTTAAACTTTTTTCTGCTAGGGCTCTAACCCGTTTTTCTGCAAATCTCTTTTCTTGTTCTATTATTTTAGGTGCTCAGCCACAGGGACACCAGACTTAGGAGATTTCATTCATTTGTCGAGTTGTAGCAGCTGTGGAAGCTACAGGATATTGCTAGTAGATGTTTTTGGGTCTATTGCTCCTTATTTATAAGTATTTTATTTCAGTTGGACATGTCATCCCTCCTATTTTACATTCAGAGATTTATAGTTGTTATATTATATTATTAGACTTTAATGTCATGCTATTGGATTATTGTATGGGTTTGCGATTGGATGTGTTTACTCTAGTTCCTTATTTTACTTCAGTTAGTTCTTACCTTATACTATTGTGATGTATGTTTTGACACCAACCTTTTTTAAATATTAGGTGGTTAGTTTTTATTAAATTAAAATTTGAGTTTTCGACAGTGATGCATTATCTGAACCTACTTGATATTCTGAAATTAATTAATTAAGGACTGATCACCCGGTAATTAATTAGGCGGCGTGTCACAGGTGGTATCAGAGCTTCAGGTTCTAGAGTCCTTTAGGATCTGTGCGGCTTATTATGCTTCCAGCGTCGCTTTGTTTGATATAGAGCCCTAAGTATACTCGAGGATGATGACCGTAGTCGAGGTCACCCCTATTATGACATGAGAAGCCAGGACTATAAAGACACCTAGGGTGCAGCATATGATTTCCAAGTGCTGCTATGGTCGAAAGTAGTGCCATATTAGACTTACCCAACGTGGTAGGACTGGGAGGGATTCAAACGAAACATTGAGGAAAGCCATCGGTGGAAGTTCTAGAAATGCAGGAATTGTGTATGTTAACCAACGAAGGTAATATATTTAAAGGATTAGACATATGGCGGAGTGTGGTTAATCGGAAGTGAGAATTTGGGGTAAAATTCGTCTTGACTCGTCGGAGCAAGTTAAAATGGTGGGAGTCAACCTCCACATTTAGAAGTGGAATGTTGTGTCAATGGAAGGATCTTAAGTACGATTTATGGTTTGACCGCGAGTTCCTTCATCGAAAGTTCAGGTTAAGATGTGAATGTTGTTCTGAACTCATCACAGGAAGCCAGACAGAGGTCTATGCGTGAAAATGAATTTAAATTATTTAGCGAATCTTGTGTCGAATGAAATAAATACAAATGGAGAGGAGGATTTCAGGTGACTAGTAAAGGGCAATGATTAAAGTACTTTTTGTTTTGAGTTCGGACAGGAGTGTTATGTCCGAAAACCATTTGAATAGCTAGGACGATTGGCAAGGTAGAAGTATGAGTTCTACCCTCGAAGGATGAGGCGTGTTTTTTGTGACACGAGCGAGTCACTATATTTTTATTTTTGCTAGATTCGCACGTGAGACGAGATTAATGCGTATATCGATACTATTATTATTATGTGAATGTTTTCCCTGGTATAGCCGGATTATCTTTAGTGTTATCCGCGGAGGATGAACGAATGTATTGATAGTGGTGTATGTTTTGTTGAGATTACTCGTTTTTAGTGACGTGTTATACGAGTATGACATTATCCTGAATAAGGCTTTATAATATTGGTTAGAATGATAGTGGGCAGTTATTGCAGGACTATCGGGGTTGCTGCTCTAGGATAGGATGTGTTGTATTGGCGATGCCTCATTTGCGAGAGGGTTGAGTTCGCATCTAGGTTACATTATTAAAGGGACTTTGGAAAATGCAGTGTCTTAAAATTTTTAATCCCATTATGTAGGGACTTCATTGACATGATTCGAGGTGTATTCAGTTTCCTATCGGGTTGAGAGATTTAACTTGTTATTACATTTAATGCTCAGGACTTGGTGATAGGAAGAGCACATTGTTACATCAATCCTTTAGAGACATGGGAGTTAAGATTTACATTCATAGGTTTGGGAACAGGATTTCAAGAGTTCCGATTGTATGTGTATGAGGTTTATGGGATATGATTACCACCAATACTAAGAGATAGTGCGATTAGCAAAAAGCTCCATATCTAAATATAATTACGGGAGGATATGTAGTTTTTATATCAAGAGACGGGAATATAGGTGTACATGTTATGGACGGAGGGCCTAATGGATTTCAATAACCAATAATGCTAGGTAGTAGTGTATCAGGGGGGTCCTTATTTGGATTTCTCTTTGCGAGACACCCTACACATGAAACTTAACGTAAAGTTGGAAGTAGGGAAATGTTTGGTCATTAGTCCATGAGTCCGGTACCTCGGTCGTTATAGGAACAGGTAGTTATAATTGTAAGTTGGAAGTTAAAATATGGTTTAAGGCCAGTGGAGCCGGTTGGGTGGTAAGGAAGCATTGATTTATTTTATCACCACGAGTTAAAGAGTGGAACAATGTTAAGAGGGATTTAAAATTTCAATTTCTAGGGTAATTGAGAGTACCCAAGTGTTGTAGCCACATTGTGAGTACAGGGGAAATAAATAATTGGGTGAAGCGTATGTGATGCTTACGCCAGTAAGCACGATTTATAGTTTGTGTGGGCACCCTGGTTAGCTGATGTTAGAATCGTCTGGTTTGAAGGGACGTGGGAATAGATGTGTGGAGTATATGTTTGTGGGACTAATATAACGAAGTGGAAGTG
This sequence comes from Sambucus nigra, assembly GCA_949130495.1. NCBI lineage: Eukaryota > Viridiplantae > Streptophyta > Magnoliopsida > Dipsacales > Adoxaceae > Sambucus > Sambucus nigra. The sequence continues at coordinate 417,823,167 of OX422219.1, forward strand.
GTAGAGTGGACTAAGCATCATGTGAAAAGGATGACGGTACATATATACATGTGCGATTAGAATAACACACCCAAATTTTGTTGAAAAGCTATGGCAAGCCATTTAAAAAGGGGTATTCCTTGAGAAAAGTAAAATTTAACTATTATGGGAACACACTGGGAGCGGAGTTTTACCTAGTCAAATGTTGAGAGAGACTTAAGCGTAGAAAGAATGATGATGTTAGTAAGGTATAAAAGGTCCAAAAGTGTACATCGTGGAGAAAAGTGCACGGGTCGGAACTTTTGTTATACATAGAGGAAAGAAATGGAGTATTAAGTGTCACTTAATGTGAGACATTACAAGTAGAAGTTGATATTGATCAGGACATAGTGAGTAGTCTCTACGTGCACCACTCATAGATAGAATTCGATTGGGGCAAGAGGTTCAGCCAGAAAACTTTATATCAAGCATACGATTCCGGTAATGGAAGAGGGTAGTCAATTCGGTAAAAATTCTTTGATGAGTTGCCAACTTCAAGGTAAGGTAAAGAGTTCCTTAGAATGTGTGGAACAAGTTGACTAACAAGAAAGGGATTGATAATCCTTTGGGGTGATTCACAATATTAAACAATGTGCCCAGTCTACCTTTGAAAAGAAAATCGCACCGGTACGTGTCGTTCTGAACTAAGATGAAATTTTTGAACCCCACCTCCAATATGGGAGTTCAAGAAGCAGTGGGGATAACATTTCATTTGGGAGCAGGTTGTATCACCTATAGCCGGGGAATAGGCGAAAGGTGATTAACGACTAGTGGAACTGTATGAAAGTAGCTTCGGACTCATTGTGGTCATTTCATATCCACAACAATTATAGTCGGTTAGTAAAGTATATTACGGTACTTGGGAGAAGTTATTACCTGATGGTAGAGTTGTGTGTAAGCACTCATACCTATGTAGGGTGGACAAAGTACTTATTGAGGCTTTGTGCGAAGAACCTTAACTATTCTCGCTATAAATGTTTAGGGGTGAGTGGATGATCAGAATTTTCATTGGTCGACCTAGAGTCCGATGAATATAGTGGAATTACCACAGACAATTTTAGGTGGCTTTTGAGTTACAACGCCAGAAATCGAAATTCGAAGAACTGACAAGAGTGGTCAACTGATCATATGGTTTCTCTCAGGATGGGAGTTTTGTGTATAAATAAATACGAGTAGTTGATACGTAGTGAGGTGCGACCTCCCAATGATATTGAGATAATAGGTACCAATGATGTATAGGCTCATCTCATTCAAATATCATCGGATAGAATCAAGGTGAAATGTCGTTATTGAGATGTGACCCTGTAACTGATAAAGTATTGAGAAAGTGAAACAATCTTGCTATGAGGCGGGGGCTATAGTGATTAAGCGCCTTACTCAAAAGTTAGTTTTGCATAACTAATAAAGTATCCATAATTGTTTTACCAGGTATGCCTTATTTCCTGAATTTCGGGACGAAATTTTGTTATTAGGGTGGAAGTATGTAATACCCCGTATTTTTACGCATATTTATTTTATTATCAAATTATGGAATTTGGGATTAATTAATTTAAAGGGAGAAAATTTAATTTTAATTAATCCGATTTAATGGTAATAATTACAAGCGTGGTGAGAGTTAGTAGTTATCGAAATAATATTATGGCTGGAATGAGATACACGACAGTCATGATATAATTATTCGGGACGCGCGTATGAGTCACGTCATCGGTATGTATTTGGGGGTTAAAAAGGTAAATTGTCTTTATATAACTCGAATGACTATTTTGAGTGTGCCAGAGCGTCCGTAAGGTTCGAAATAGTCAGAAAATATTACTCCGGTATTTGATTTGGAGTCCGGGGCATTATAGCCCAAAAAGACACCCCGGAGGGGTATTTTGGTCTTTTGGGACTTTTGGGTAATTAAATGGACAAAAATTGGGTTAATTAAAAGCATTGAGGGTTAGTGGTCTGTCAGTTTCAACTTACGTGAGAAAGAGAGAGAAAAAGAGAGAGAACCAAGGAAGAAGAAGACTCAATTGGAGCCCTAAGCCAAGAACTCGAGCTTTCACACCAAAAATTACACCAGCACGTAGATCGTGTCTAGAGGATCGTTCCCATACCAATTTCAGTCCAAGAATAAAAAATTCATTCTGAGGCAAGTGTTTATCTTACTCCTCTTTTAGCATATATTGTTCCTGTTAATTTAGGTTTGATGATATAGATTTGGTGCAATGAAAACTTAGGTTTAATTAGACTAAATGATGAGGAAAACTTATGAATTGGAGATGGGTATGCATGTAGAGGTCTTGGCCTTGATTAGACTAATAAAATCTGGGAATTTTATGTCTTATTCACGAATTATAATAAGAGTTTTGGACAATTAAAATTCTGGGTTCATATTTAAGAGAATTATTGGAAGCTTAAGAGACTGTTTAATTCTGGTTGATTTTATAAGGATTTAACCTTTAATTCATGTTAAAAATTGTCTTAAGGTGATTGGGATTAGTGTAGAAACATTTTATTTAGATTGGGTTGAGTATTCATATGTTTTTGAGGATTAAAAGTTGAGAAAAATCGAAGTTGGGGAAGAACTGGGTCTGTCCGGAATTTTTGTTAGAAGACCTGCCCTTCTAACAAGATTTCCAACGGCCTTTCTAATGAGTTACTGAGTTCGTTCAAAGTGAGAACTTCATTCGAACGACCTCGTTCAAACGATAATCCTGGAACTTCTAACAAAATTTTCGAATGGGTTTTTAGGGTTTGTTTGGGTTGGAAATCTTCCTAGGGTTATCTATATAAGCGTATTAACCTTCGTGAGTAACGGGTGGCTTAAATTTCTAAAGTGTTAAGGAATTAAGGGGTAATCGTACTTGGGGTATTGAATTTATGTGGAAACCTAGGAGGGGATGTAAGTCCTAGAGAGGCTATATATATACGGGTATCGAGGAGAGTAATGACGTTAATAGTACTTACGGATTATAGTATTTGGGTTATGTGAATTACCTATTAATGTATATAAGTTTTGTGCATGCTTATTACTTGGAATATCATGTGTATGACATACCTAGCTACTGGATATCGAACAGGGGTTAACGCGTTGTGCACGACCATATCTTGTGTGCCTTCGGGGAATTTTGAGTCGTACCACTAGAGCATGGAACCTAGGTACGGGCTATATGCGAGAATGATAGTGATGACAGTCATATGGGTGTGTAGGTATGTGCGTAGCCCATCGGCTTGGGACTATGTTTGCCTCCAATATGTGTATATGTTTCATTGGTTCTTGAGAGATTGAACCTGTTGTCCTTTATGCGTGAGCATTGCAATGGGACTATATAGCTAAGTATGCCTAGCACCAAGGGTTTCTTAACCATGGGTGTTGTATAGATAAATGTGTATGTATACATAGTGAGTTTTTATAGATGTATACTGAGCTCCTATTCTTTGTTTCTTGTTGTCTACTTTATTAAAGTATATACTTATTGTGTCACCAGTTGAGAATAAATAATACTATGAGAATGAATTATAATATCCTTAAACCTATTCCTAAATAATAGTAATATATTGATTTAGGGTTATTTAGATATTGTATCCGGTATAGTGATTATCTTACATATAGTCAGGTAGAGTGACGAGACTAGTATGGATAGTTAGGCTCGCTACGTGTGCACATTAGATGAGAGGTGAGCATCTCAAGTGAGTACGCTAAGTTAACATGGATAATTATGTACTGACTAAATCAATTTAAGCACTTACTATATTTAAACTATTTTCTACTAGGGCTCTGACCCGCTTTTTTGCAAATCTCTTTTATTGTTCTATTATTTTAGGTGCTCAGCCACAAGGGCACCAGACTTAGGAGATTCCATTCATTTGTCGAGTTGTAGCTACTGTGGAAGGTACAGGATATTGCTAGTAGATGTTTCTGGGTCTATTGCTCCTTATCTACTAGTATTTTATTTCAGTTGGACATGTCGTCCCTCCTATTTTACATTCAAAGATTTAGAGTTGTTATATTTATCATTAGACTTTTATGTCATGTTATTGGATTATTGTATGGGTTTGCGACTGGATGTGTTTACTCCAGTTCCTTATTTTACTTCAGTTAGTTCTTACCTTATACTATTGTGATGTATGGTGATGTTTAGATATTACTCTTTAATGATGATGGTTAATAACAAGATAAAGTTTTGACACCAACCTTTTTAAATATTAGGGGGGTTAGTTTTTATTAAATTATAATTTGAGTTTTCGACGGTGATGCATTATCTGAACCAACTTGATATTCTGAAATTAATTAATTAAGGACTGATCACCCGGTAATTAATTAGGCGGGGTGCCACAGGCAGTTAATGTCACCATAGCAGCGGTGGTATCCCACTTTCCTCAGCCTCAGCCACAACAGCACATGACTCCAGGAGGGCAGGCCCACCCAGGGTCATTTGAGTGGCAGCGGATTCGGGAGGCCTTTCAAAAGGGCCATCCCCCAGAGTTTCAAGGTAGTACGGATGTGATTGTGGCCTACCAGTGGAGGAGAGATTTGTATAGGCACTTACGTATGGTGGATTGTAGCGAGGTGTAGAGACAGATGCTTGTGACATTTAGGTTGACGGGAGTCGCTTTGCAGTGGTTGGAGTCCACGAATACAATTTCCAAGAGAGATTCCATGATAATTACAGAGTTTTGGGCGCTGAATGACAACAAGTATTTTCCTCCAACCGTTGAGACTGAGATGAGGAGGAGGTTGTTCAGGGAAATCGATCTATCATTGAGTACGGGGAGGAGTTCACTCGTTTGGTAAATCTCGTGCCAGACGAGGTGAGCAATAAAGATAGAAAGAAAGCTATGTTTGTGGATGGGTTGACCTGGAGGATCAAGCAACATCTGATTGGAAATCCAGCTTTCGTGACTTATATTGATGTGGTCAATGCTACCTTGTTTCATTATCAGGCCCATCGCTTCCATCTTGAGGGAAACAAGAGGAGTGGTGAGCCGAGCCACCAGGGCAAGGCTAATGGGGGTTCTTCTAGTGGTGCACAGCAGGGGCAAGATACCTGTCAGGGGAATCCTACTAAGATATTCCAATTTGGAGGACATGGGTTCAGGCCGGGACAGCAAGGCCCGAATCAACAGCTGGTTCCTCAGGGCCACCAGGGCCAGGGGATAATGGGGGTGGCCATCAGGGCCAACAGTCAGCACAACCTTGTCAAGGCCATTAGGGACAACAGCGTCAGGGCTAACAGGGCCGGTATCAGGGAGATGGTCATAAATGCTGTTTTGTTTGTAGTTAGTTAGGACACTTCAGGAGGGACTGCCCTTAAATAGATAGGGGCCAACATCAGGGTGCCCTATAGTTCCATCAGGTGTAGGGACCTCCAGCAGCACCAACTCCCCAGATTCTACAGCAGTTGGGACAGTTGCAGTACGGATGCGTGTACAACATTCGAGTTGTTTTGATTCCCCCAGCACCGCCAGTGCCACTGGCAGTAGAGGGTACGTTCCCTATTCATAGACATGATGGTAGAATCATTTTTGATACTGGTGCATCACATTAATTTTTTAGGACCTATTTTTCTAGAGTTGTCGGGTTACTAGATACGACTAATAGTCTACTCATGTGTGTGGAGTCACCAATAGGGGGTGGATCGCTCATTCACTCGATTTATAAGGGGTAGACATTATGATTGGAGGACTGAGTTTTGCTGCAGACCTCTTAGTATTATATTTGTAGGGTTACGATGTTATCTTGAGCAGAGATTGGTTATCCAATTATAGGGGCAATGGTGGATTGTTATGAGAGAGCCATAGTTTTCTGCATCCCGGGGCAGGAGATAGCACACTCACTTATATTACCTGGATGAGGAGACCTCGCAGGAGGTGGTGATCCCGATAAACTCAATCCCGATTGTGAGGGACTTTGAGGATGTATTCCAGGATATACCAAGGTTTCCCCCAATCGGGAGATTGAGTTCATCATTGATCTAACGCCGGGTACTAAGCCGATAGCCCGAGCCCCTTATCGCATGGCCCCTTCGGAGATGCGTGAGCTGAGGGAATAGATTTAGAAAATCTTGGGCCAGGGATTCATTCGACGAAACACATCACCATGGGGTGCTCCCGTGTTGTTTGTGAAGAAGAGAGATGACTCACTCCGCTTATGTGTCGATTATCGAGAGTTGAATAAGGTTACGATAAAAAATAAGTATCCACTGCCTAAGATTGATGATCTTTTCGACCAGCTACGAGGGGCGACCTATTTCTTCAAAATTGATTTACGATCGGGGTATCATCAATTGCGAATTCGAGAGGAAGACGTCCTAAAAATCGTTTTTTTGTCGCGATATGGTTCTTATGACTTTCGGGTGATGCCATTCGGGCTTACCAATTCACCGGTGGTATTCATGGACCTTATGAATTGGATTTTCATAGAGTTTCTCGATCAGTTTGTCATAGTGTTCATAAATGACATTTTGGTCTATTTGTGCATGGAGGAGGAGCATGTCGATCATCTCCGTATGGTCCTGCAGACGTTGCGAGATCACCATCTATACGCCAAGTTTGAGAAATGTGGTTTTTGGCTTCGGGAAGTGCAATTCCTTGGCCATATTGTTTCGGAGCAGGGTATTGCCATGGACCCATGCAAGGTATCAGCGGTGAGGGAGTGGGGCCAGCCCATGACACCGATTGAGATTAGGGGCTTTTTAGGGTTTGCTGGGTACTACCGCCGTTTCATCAGGGGGTTCTCCAAGATTATCGTACCGTTAACAAATTTGACTCGTAAAGGGGTGCCCTTTATATGGAGCGATTCATGTCAGTTGGCGTTTGACGAGTTGAAGGACAAGCTAACATAGGCCCTCGTATTGTCATTACCGAGGGTAGGATAATATTAGATTATCGGGTTTATACTGATGCGTCCTTGTGGGGACTCGAAGGTGTGTTACAACAAGAAGAGCAGGATATCGCTTATGCGTCCCGGAAGCTAAATCCCCACGAGAGGAATTACCCCACTCATGATCTTTAGTTGGTTGCGATCATTTTTTCCTTGAGGATATGGAGGCATTACCTTTTGGGAGAGAGTTTCAACTTATTCACAGATCACAAATCACTCCATTATTTGTTCACGCAAAAGGACTTGAACATGAGGCAAAGGAGGTGGTTGGAGTTCGTGAAGGATTATTAGTTCGATATTCAGTATCATCCTGGTAAGACCGACGTAGTGTCGGATGCGTTGAGCCGGCGACCCAAGGAGGTTTTAGCGACGATTTGGAAGGCAAAATGGAGCGAACTTAGGCACGATGATGAGATTGCCAGGGCATATATGGCGATTTTATCAGTCACGCCCGAGATTGTTATGCGGGTGGTGAGGGCTCAGGTGAAAATTCCTTTTTGCCAGGACAGGGTGAAGTAGTTACTAACAGAGGGTGTGGAGTCCTACTCCATTAGCTCCGAAGGTGGGCTACTCTTAAATGGGAGGTTGGTCATGCTGGAGGACGAGGACTTGAGACATTCCATTTTGATGGAAGCCCATGGCTCTAAGTTTGCGGTATATCCCGACGGGGACAAAATGTACCAAGATATGACGAGGCAATACTGATGGACGGGGATGAAACGAAACATTGCGGAGTTCGTCTCTAAGTATGCCACGTGTCAGCGTGTAAAGGTGGATCACCAGAGATCGTCAGGGATGTTGCAGCCGCTTGAGATCCCGGTATGGAAGTGGGAGAGCATCTCTATGGATTTTATTGTGGGGTTGCCTATTTCACAGAGGGGTCACGATTCTATATGGGTCATTGTAGATCGATTGACCAAGGTGGCCCACTTTTTGCCGATTCGTACGGACTTTGAGACTATGCAGTATGTGAGACTGTTCATAGTGGAGATAGTCAGGTTGCATGGGGTCCCTGTCAATATAGTGTCCAATAGGGATAAGATTTTTGTGTCGTATTTTTGGTAGAGCCTCCAGGAGGCTATGGGCACCGAGTTGAGGTTGATCACTGCCTATCACCCCCAGACGGATGGGAAAATGAAGAGAGTGAATCAGATGCTCGAAGACATGCTACGGATGTGTATCCTTAATTTTAGGGGAGGTTGGGAGCAGTACCTTACATTGTTAGAGTTTGCGTATAACAGTTCGTACCAATTCACTATTGGCATGGCCCCATTTGAGGCGTTGTACAGGAGACCTTTTCGCTCACCAGCTTATTGGTTAGAGGTGGGGAACATCAAATTATTAGGGCCGAAGATGATTCGGGACACGTCCGCCATGATTGAGTTAATTTGGGGCCGTATCCGTATAGCCCAAGATAGACAAAAGAGCTACATAGATGAGAATAGGATACATGTGGAGTTGGAGATCGGGGATCAGGTATTAGTGAGGGTATCCCCTATGAAAGGGGTGATGGGATTTGTCCAAAAGGGGGAGTTAGCGCCAAGGTATGTGGGCCCATTTTCCATCATTGGGAGAGTTGGACCAGTAGCGTACCGTTTGGATTTTTCAGATCACCTTCAGCGTATCCACGATGTGTTTCATGTAGCGTCGCTGAAGAAATATAAGAGGAGTCCGAGGGAATTTTGGCACGTCCCACTTGAGGAGATAGACTTGCAGCCCGATATTTCTTATGAGGAGAGACCATTAGCTATCTTAGATCGCAGTGAGCACAAGTTACAATCTAAAGTTGTACCGCTTGCTCGTGTTCAGTGGGGTCATCATAGTGCTGATGAGTCCACTTGGGAGCGTGAGGAGGGCATGAGGGAGTAGTATCCAGAGCTATTTACTGCAGGTACGTCCAAATTTTGGGGATAAAATTCCCTTGTAAGGGGGGAAGTATGCAACACCTCGTAATTTCTAGGCTTTTTATTTTAATTAATTAATTCGATAATTGGTAAATAACTTGTGTCATAAAATTGATGAGTATTAATTAAATGTGTTATTTAAAAGTGAGTGAATTTAAATTAGTTAATGAGTGAGAGTTAACTTTTAAAATAATTATCCAGATGGAAATTTTGAGCGCACGATTGAGTCCGGTAGGGTCGAAATAGTTCGAAATGAGTGGCCATATATATATATATATATATATATTGGGTTTCAGGATTTTTCTAGACACATTTGAGCTCCCAATTGAGTGTTTAGGCCCTTTTTAGAAGGCCCATAAGTCCAAAAATGAGATTTGAGTTAATAACCCTAATTGTGAGAGGGTAAGGCAACTTGAATTCATTTTAGAAGACAAAAATTGGGGAGAGCCTTAGAGGAGAACAATTAGAAGAGAATTTGGAGATTTGGGGAGATTACTTCAAGCACAAGAGGAGACCTTGAATCCAACCCATCATCTTTATCAAAGGACTTAATTCTACAACCCTAAGGCAAGTGGTTTAACTTGCATTTATTAAATTGCATTTTTCCTATTCATATTAAAGAAGGTGTGAATTAATTAATATGTTAGGGTTTATTCTATATTAGAATTTGGGGATTTCATGTTTGGGATTTATAAATCAATAGAGATGATAAGATTTTGTAGATTTAATGCCCCAGTTGGTGTAGATGACGTAGTTAAATTGAGTAAATCAAATGGGTGGATTTATGATGAATCTTGGAAAGTTTTGGGGGTGAAATTTGTACAGAATTGAAGTCTTTACTATTTGAATGGCGGATTGGTTTTCTGGGAAGAATGGAGAAGAAAGAGAATACCAGGGTCGTTTGAACAACCCGGTGTCTCGTTGAAACGACAACCAGTGTCGTTTGAATGACACGGCTGATCGCTTAAACAACCTGTTGAATTCTGAATAGATTCCTCCCCTTCCCTGATTCAGACCTGATAATTATTTTGTGATGAATAGTTCTTGGGTTGTTTGAATATGAAATTTATGGTTATAATTTATGGTTTGAATTTGTGAAAATCACCTTTGGATTACGTAGAGGATAAATCCAATTAGAGAATTAAGGTTTATGATCGAGTGATTTAAAACCTTATTAATTAAGTGGGTAAACTTAATTAAATGAAATCGAATAGTGAATTGGGGATTTTGAATTTCGGGTCAAGAGAGATAGTCCGGGTATATTTGGTAGAGTGACATCAAGATAGTGAAATTAGTTAGTTTATGATTAATTAAAATTAAATCGGATTGTAGACTTGTATGTTTTAGGCTTGTGTATGGATGTAGTACACCGGTAACCTGAATTTAATATATATATATACGGTGATGTGTAGTGTATATATATATATATATGTGTGTGTGTGTGTGTGTGTGTCAATATATATATATATATATGTGTGTCAATAATATTTATAGTAAAGCATACCAATATTAATGCTATCTTAGGAGGTTGCGTGATGTGGGTGAGCCCCCTGGTTAGCGAATGCAGGGCTAGTATAATCCCCAAGGTATAATGTCTGTTATTAGGGGTGAGCCGTTATGGTATGGGACAAGGGGAGGAGAGAAAGAACGCATGCATGGAGATTCTGTCTGTCGGAGGTTCGAGAATCTATGAAAGGACATCTAAGGCTAAGGAATAATTCAAGGAAGTCCATTACTGAGAGAAGTGGTGATCTCGTCTTGCTTGCTGGGAGAGAGGAAGCTTCCGGACCACCTTTTCCAGCCAGATAGCGCCTTGGCAGAGTAGATGACTTTCCTTGCTGAATAGAAGAGGAAGCTTCTGCCCTTTTTCCTTCTTTTGAGTCTACGCGCTTCTGCTTAGTATGTTGTTTCTTTTGATTTTAGAGGCCAGTTTCATTGATCTTCTCATAGGTGGAATGGAACACACTGCCTGTAAGTCACTTTCGGGAGGAACTATGGTTGCCTCCTACCCGTTTGTGATAGCATTTATATATGTACGATATGCGTGTGAATGTTGTGATATAGTGATACGTATATATGGTACAGATTTATATACAGGTGAATACATGTTGTGAAATGTATAATTATATAACTTGAGAAATTATTATATGATATCAAATGAGAAATGACTTAAATAAGTTAATGTGATTAATAACTTATAAAGCTTATACTAAACTCACTCGGGAAAGAGTAGTGGGAAATAGTATAATATATGTGACAAGACTAGTTATGGGGTAGTTAGCTAGATGGGTTATATATAGTTACGTTAAGCGTGCACATTAGTGGAGAGGTGAGGTGTCCTCAAGAGAGTGTGCGACACTAACTTAAATTTCTAATTTCCTGCATTTAAATTCACTTGCTAAATATTTTCCAATGTTTTGGGTTCTAACCCTTGCTACAAAAATCTTTTTAAAAACTTTTTAGGTGTCCTACCACAGGGGCGCCAGGCCTGATCTTCTTGCAGGGTGCGCAACTGCAGTATATGTGGGTGCTGTAGGATATTTGCTTTAGACGCCTATCTCATTATCCTCTAGATAGGGATATTCTTATTTTACTTTTGGGCTTGTTGCCCTTGGCTTGTACTTGATACTTTTTGGTTTGGCATGTATCAGTTACTCTTTACGTACTTTGGACTTCTTGGTTTGCTTGTATAGTCGATGTTATTCGGCTTACACTTTTAGTAGATTTGTGGCATAATTGGATTCTCTTATTGTGTTGGTTATTTTTTATTCTTATTATACTTGTTGGTTTGGGTAAGTCATAAGATAAAATTTGTCATCAGCTTAATTAAAGATTAGGTGGTTAGTAATTAATAATGTTGCGACAGTGATGCTAAGAATGAACCATATGTAAATACTGATTTAATTTGATAAAGGCCTGATCAACCGGAATTTAATTAAGCGGGGTGTCACATGATGGTCATAGAGGGGTGTTCTATCATATTTATGGGCATTCAACACTGAACTTAAAAAAAAATCAACATCAAATTAAATAACACATGCTTTTTAAAAATCGAACCTATTTTTATTAAGTGCACATATAAACCCCCGCAAGTTTAAAAGACTAATTTGATTCCAATTACTTATCTAACAATATGGAAGTAGAGTTTTATTTGACAACAAATCCACCTTAACGTGTGGTATGTACTTTTCTTGTACATTCCAAATTAAAAAATTATTGCACCAATATGTCTCTCATTTGATAACACATCCACCTTAATGTGTGGTGTGTACTTTTATTGTGTACTCTAAATTTAAAAATTATTACACCAACATGTCTCTCATTTAAGTAGGACCGAAATGGTCCTTAATTGATTATTTGTAAAAATAAATACCATGAAAACACCGTTGATAACCACGATTTTAATGAAATCGCGGTTTCCGATGGCGATTTCAATTTAAATCCCGGTTGTGAACAACATTTTTAATTCAATCCTTAATTACTAATTACCGGCAACCTTTACCAAACATAAAAGCACTATTGATAATCTCGAATCTAATATAAGTATTTAAAACGAGAGTCTCTAAACCTGGTTTTGCTAAGTGTTTCTAATTAATGATTATCTCTTAAATTTAGACCTTTGTTGAATTCCTAGCACTAGTCTCTCTCTCAATTTCTAATTAATTCATTTGTCCCTCCCTCTTTCCATGTATCAATGCTTTCGTTTCATGTCGTTTACTTTCCCTCTGATGCATACATCCTTTCAATTACAAGGTTCTTTTACTTACCCTTTATTTTATATATATGACATGTATAAACCACATAACATGCTTTTATTTGTTTTTCTCCCCCATCCTTTTTTTTCTCTTTACTTCCCGCTGGATTTTTATATCTCATCATTTTATTATTTATTCCTTTATTACAAATTGATCAAAATATCCTCTTTCCAGTGGGGTATAACATTTATTATAGGTTGGTTATATTTTTTTTTTTTTTTGCCAAAGTGTGTATATGATGTAGTTTAGTAAGAAAATAGCAAAAATGCACCATGCCATATTTATATGTTTTTTATTCAACCCAAACACTATTTTTGATATGATATAAGCCTTCATTTTATCTCTATCTCTCTTATAGATCTTTGTTAGATAAAAAGGTTTATGGTTTATGTATTTTTTTACTGACTTTTGGGTTTGTTTTCCGGTCACTGAAGACGAGAAAATGACCCTTATTAGAGTGGCCAGGTCAATTTATGTTTTGATGAACGTATTATCTCCCCTATGTGTAAATATAAATTAGAAATGTTCTTATGTATGTTGTTTGTGTGTTGTGTGGGTACTATCTTTCTTTGAGTTTTGCTTTATCCATCGAGTTTATAAGAAGTGGATGGAGTACATAAAATGTTGTGATTTAATGATAGAAGAAAAACGTCACAGAAAATCTCAGACACACTTTAAGAGCAGATTTAATGACAGAAATAAGACGTCGTAGAAGGTCTCAGGCACAAAAGCAATTTCGTTCTTAATATCATAACACAAATTCGAATTACCATATGTACAATTATCATATTGCTTAAAAATTCCAGATTTCCAGAAAAACAAAATTTTCAGATTTCCAGAATTTTTTTTTCTAGATTTCAAAAAAAAAAAAAATCCAGATTTCCAGATTTACCAAAAATTTCAGATTTCCAGATGTTTAAAAAATCATAAATCAGAATTGTTATAAATGAGTTTTCATTAACGAAAAACATGAGATTATAAACCGCAAGCTCTGATACCACATGTTAACTAATACTGTTTTGTTAATCATAAATTCGAATATAAATCATAAGGTTGTATCATGAATAAAACAGTTTTGACATGAATCCAGGATGTTTATCTTCAATTAATCACAGAACCGAAAATTCCTTATAACTATGATTTAAAAACTGACCTTTGTCCATCGTTGTTGAACGGATTAAAATGACTTGAATGCTCCTTTCTTGAATACCCCGGAATATGTGAAAAACGAATTTCAAATTTTCTCTCCCTCCTTAGAAACAGTGTGTATTGAGATGACTCTAGATGGTGTAGAGATCTCTATTTATAAGGGGAAGAGCGCCGGAATCCTAGTAGTGGTTGGACTTTTTTCAAGTCTCCCACTAATGTCACTAACCATCATGTGACTAACGGATAAGGTTTACTCAAATTTTTTAATATCTTTATTTATCACATTTCTAATTAATTATTTGACATTTATTAAAACCACATAAAAGAAAAATTTAAAATTTAATACAATTAAAATTAAATAATTAATTTCATCACTAACATTAATTTCCAACAAAATAGTGTATGAAGACTACTTTGTTTTAACTTTTAAAGAGGTATATAATGGGTAGATTCTCTTTCTGCTAACCCCTTTCACAATCTCTTAAATTATCATTGAATGTGACAATCAATGAGACTCAACATAAAAACTAGTTCAATATAAAAACGCGATCCCCAACCACGATTTTAGAAAGTGCAACAATTTTGCAAATATGTTTTGAGAGTCGAAACATTTCATAATATTTTAACATTAATGGCGTCACATTAATTTGGAGGCGTGACCCACCAAAGAGCAAGTGCAACCACCAACCACCAACCACCGAAGCTAAATCTGAAAAATTGGTATTTTCATAAGTTTGAAGTATATAAAAAGAACACACAAATAATTGTGTGTTCCACCTAACATTACCGAATCAATCTTCCAAGTTGAATAACCTCAAAATCTCCTTCACTCTTCCGACCATCGTTCAAAATGGCATCCCACAAGATTAAGGTCGCCAATCCCATTGTAGAGATGGACGGTGAGACTTAGTTTCATAATCCCATCTACTCATCTGTATCATATACTTCAAACTTGTTAGCTATACATCTGTTATTTCATTTACTTATACTAATCAAAACTAACTTATACAAACATAAAAGAGGATCATGTGTATGCTCGATGTGAGTTGTGTTAAACTTCTGACGAGAATAACACTAGAATAATTAGGTGAGTTGATTTTTTTTATTTTTATAAATTTATTTTAAAGTTAAGATCCAAGCACTACAGTGAATAGTTATCAGTTGGTTACAAATGTGCCTCTATCTGAGTTGAGATATTTTTAAATTATTGTTGCAAGACCATGATTTCCAATTTCATTTAATTTGGGCACTAAGGTCCACTTACATATTTTTTGGGTACTAAGCTCCCTCGCCCCTTAATTATAACTTTTTAAGTCTGGATACACAAACTTAACAAGTGAATATTAAAAAAAAAAAACTTACGTATACTTCATAAAATTCCACCTACAATTTACACATTTAAAATAAAAATTTCAAAAAATCGTTGTGTGCATTACAAAATTAAATGTAGACATTACTGAAAAGTCGGGTGGGTATACACTAATGTTGTTATTGACCCTTAAAAAAATACCAACCACTGAGTTAAGCAAATAATCCGTATAATTATATATAGGTTTTTTGTGTTAATACTTTTTTTTTTGATAAGTAAGAATGACATATAAACAGAATCGCCTAAGAGGGCGGAAAACCGTATACATGAAGTATACCCGACAAAAAGGAAGACAAAGCCAAAACAAGAACTCCCACCCATAACACAAAAAATCTACTTAACTATATGCAACTCTTCCCTAAAATCCATTTTTTTTTACTAATATAACTTTTTAGGACATCTTAAATAATAGCTGAAACATATTTTAATCTTCAACAATTATATATTGAAATTTTATGTTTTTATTTTATTTAGTTTATTATTATTATATTTAAGGTTTTGACTTTGAAATAATGATTCTTAATATGAGATAGAGAGAGTTTTATAGAGAGCTATCTTAATTGACTGGTTATTTAGGTTGGACTCATGATGCGATCCATTAGTTGACACATGCACACACCAATTTAATTCACCCACTTAGTAAATTCAAACAATTCTGATAATTATAATTGGTACTTTTGCATGCTGTCATATGTGCTCGCCCGCCCGAACGTGCATTCACGCTTGCTTGTGTGTTAAAGAAAGCGCATATAGAAATTATAATTGTTGGAACACTTTGTTATTACTATGATCTCAGTGAAGAGTCTCATTGTAGTGGTAGCATCTTGATTATCCCTTTTCCATGGTGGCAGCTGTGTTATCAACAATATGATGGCAAGAGTTGGCAAAATTTGGACTGTTGATATTCAGTTTTATATGATTTGTTCAAGAGAATTGTTGTAATAACTAGGAAAGGTCCCACACTAACACACAAATTGCTCTCCATGTTTCCCTCTCCTTAGTTCCCTCCTTATATTCCCTCAATTATACTATAAATTGGCCCTTGAGGTGAGGGCAATACTTACCAATTTACACATTATTAATACAAGCAATCTTCTTTCTATATTTTTAGTTGGTATCGGAGCTAAAAAAAAAACTTGCCTAGGGTTTGTTTTTAGAACCTCTTTTTTACTTTTTGGGTTGGTTACCCTTAAATAAAGGGATTTTCATTAACTACCAGTGACGTGGTAAATTTTTGATACATATTTTATCCACTTGGAGCAACGTTATTTTTTCGTGGGTATGTGAAGTTTTCCTTCATTGATTAGATGCAATTAAAGGTATTCTTTACCCTTTTTTTTAATCTCTTGTGATCTAGAAATTTATTTGACGTTGCTCCGTTAATTTGTTGGTGGCTAAATTATTAGCTTTTTATACCCTATTTTTTGGATGTCCTATCTGTTTATTTGAGTTGTTCGTTTGTCCACAATTATTGGTGTTATAACTACTTTGGTGAATGATGTCTGAAGGAAAAGTTACCGAAAAGAAGAGCACTTCATTTGATATAATGAACTCACATTCCTCTTCACAAAAAGTTACGGCGCATTAGCTTGTAGATTAGGCCATTGCCCTCCTCTTGTAATCACTTAGCTTTCAATTTGAATATTAATAAAAATGGTGAATTGAGGAGAATTGAGATTGAGAGAATTTTCATTTGATTATAATGCGAGTGCAACTGTGATTGTGTGTGTGTGTTTGTGTACGCTTCTGTGAGTTTATGTCTTATAATCTCTTTTATGGGGCTAGTCTGCAGCCAGGAGAAAGTAAGGTTGCATTAGGTAGCTGAACGAACCCCTTATAAAAACATGAATCCGACGAATAAGCGAAATGGCAGAACAGGATTCCTCAAGCATATCCCAAATAATTATTATAAAGGTTATTTCCATTTTTCTTCATGTCTATGTTGAGCCAGCATGGTCTTCAACATTTAGGCCTTTAGGATGGAATTGTGATCATCACGAAAGAATACTGACAAATTATGATTAATATTACAATTACTTTTTTACTACTACTGTTATTGTCATTATTACTATTTTTTTTATACGTAGACTGAATATATATATATATCTAAGCCGTCTAAGGGGGCAGAAACCTATATCCAAGAGATATACTATAGTCCATCAAAGACCAAAAAATAAAACCGACAGTAGGGAAACCAAAACAATCCCACCTTCCCCTTTTCCTCAAAAACAAGCTAGGATATATACAATTAGAAACCCATCCCCATCTCCATCTACTCCAAAAAATTTAGCAAGCTCGGAATATTTGTTTGTGCCTACACCTTGAACCATGTATGCAAAGTGCTCAAAGGGGTGTATCGAAGTCGAAGTCTTGCTGGCCCAATCTCTTTTCCCTCGAAACAACTCTTGTTATAATCTTTCCAAATCCTCCAAAAAATACACAATGGAGCCATTCTCCACACGGGACAAAACTCCTTCCCCCCTTCCCCAGGCTGCCATCTCCTCTGTAATAGATTCGTCCCCCACCCATTTCACTCTAAAGATGGAGTATATGATCTCCCAAAGTCCCCTAACCACCCAAAAATGCAGCAACAAGTGATTAGCTGCTCCCACAGCATTCTTGCACATCCAACACCTACCTGCCAGGCGTGTCTGCCTCTCTTCTTTAACCCGTCCGTCATCATAATGGCCTATTTCAATGCTGTCCATGCAAAGAAAGCAACCTTTGGTGGAGCACGAGTACGCCAAATGCTCCTCCAAGGGAACTTTAACCCTCCACTACCCGCCAAAAAGACCTCCTCCGCCTCCCATTCCCTAAGCCCCCTTCTGAATCTAGGGTTCCATCTAATCCCCAGGCTCCATGTCATTAATAAATTATTTTTTTTGTTATTATCATTTTTAATTTTAATTTCAGAGTGAGAGAATCCCAACCCCCCTTCAAATGATTGCACAAGAGTGTAAAATCCTAGGTGCTTTCTGTACACACAGAGTAGCACAACCTATAAGTTTTATGTTGTAAAGTCATTCAGTGTGCAATTCTCATAGGTTTGAGTTGTTTACAAATCTCAATTCTCTTTCCTTATGCTGTCCTATATCGCTCTTCTATGCTGCAGGAGATGAAATGACTCGAGTCTTCTGGAAATCAATAAAGGATAAGGTAATATGCTTTCCAAGTCCATTCATTAAACTAGTATGCCTCGCTTGTTTATTTTGCCGTTGTTTTGATGACGTTGCTAATGTTTACAAATCACATTAATATACTACAGCTCATTTTCCCCTTTCTGGATTTGGATATAAAATATTTTGACCTTGGCCTTCCTCATCGTGATGCCACCAATGATAAAGTTACTATTGAAAGTGCAGAAGCTACCCTCAAGTATGTATTGGCACTCTTTAATTTATTAATTTCCTTTTCTAATAGTTTTAGATTTTTCTGGTTTCTTACTATTGTTTGAAAGAAGAATTTTTAGCATACTAAATCTTCCTCTTTGATTATCCCTTGCTTGAGTTTTATTGTTTCACTTAATCATGTTGTGATATTATGTTTTCATTGTTTCCACCTTTTGCGTTTGTATGCGTGTTAAAATCTGATCTATATGTTTATATGTGTTGCAATTTCAGGTATAATGTAGCTATCAAGTGTGCAACCATTACTCCAGGTACAGATCGGGGTCTTACTGGAAAGAACTGTTTATATAGTTGAACTTTCAACCTTTTACTGGGATTACTGGCATTTTATCGTTATTAAACAAAATAAAGTTTGTGATATGGTTATTAACAGATGAAGCTCGTATGACGGAGTTTAACTTGAAACAGATGTGGAAGAGTCCAAATGGGACAATCAGGAACATTTTGAATGGTCTTCGAACTTTCCCTTTCTGTTTACAATCTTGAAATTATTAACTTTTTCACATATATGGATCTGATTGTGCATTGCTCATTATGATTGGCACTGACTGCAGGAACGGTATTCAGGGAGCCAATTATTTGCAAAAACATTCCCAAGCTCATTCCAGGTAATTACTACATCTTGGCATTGCTGTTTACATTCTTTTAGTGTTAAGAGCAAAGTTGACCTTGAATTTAGGGGTCATTTTCGATGTTCCAACCCATGTTTCAGTTTAAACCTTCCTATTTCTTAGTTTTCCAATTTAAATCCTGAGCGAGACTCCGTTAAAATCAAATACGTACAGCTGATGGGGCTCCTCTTTAATCAAAAGTGTGATATGGGATTTTAAATCCTGGACCTGAAGTCTGTTTTTATATCAACCCTCAAGTTTAGGCCACATCAGCCTTCCGTCTTTGAAATAGAGTTGAAGTTAGGGTTTCATTTGCTACAGAAAAGAAAAAAGGTTTGCAACTGAAAGATGGGGGGAGAAACTTACTGCTAACTGCAGGGTCTAATTTGCAATCATCCCTTCTTTTTATTTACCCTTTTATCTGGCGAAGTGGAGCTAAATTAATTGCTGGTATTATCAGGATGGACAAAGCCGATATGCATTGGAAGGCATGCTTTTGGGGATCAATACCGAGCAACTGATGCAGTTATCAAAGGACCTGGGAAACTCAAATTGGTGTTTGGTATAATTCCTCCTCTCCTGGACAGCTTGATTTGTATGACTGTCCCAGCTTCAGTTTTTGCTTTGCTTCCATAACTAATTTACATATGTGTTCTAAAAGAAGAGGTATGTTGCCTTGTATCCAGTACCTGAAGGAAATGAAGAAAAGACAGAGTTGGAGGTTTACAACTTCACTGGTGCTGGAGGGGTAGCTTTGTCAATGTACAACACTGATGAGGTTCGTTCTGCAAATTGTGTGGTGGAATTATGAAGTCAGATTTCTGCATTGCTGCAGGCAAATAGATATTAATATGTCTCCTTTTCTTGTTAACATGGGAAAACAGTCCATTCAAGCTTTTGCTGAGGCTTCAATGAACACAGCTTATCAGAAAAAGTGGCCCCTTTATCTTAGCACGAAAAATACCATTCTTAAGAAATATGACGGAAGGTATGTACCTTTTTTGGTTGGCGTATTATATTGGTTTATGGCTAATTTTCAAGAAACACCCCTAAATTATCCCATTAGTTGCAAATACCTTCTAATTATGCATGAAAAAGAACTATTCTGTTTAGCTACACTTAAGGAGGTAATAGTAACCTTTTCATAGTTTAAGGGGTCATTGTCAATACTAAAGGGTATTTGTGGTTGTAGTGATAGTTTAGGGGGTTTATTTTGAATTTACCCTTGATTTTTTTCCCTCCCGACATTTGCTTTGTTTTTTGCAATTCTAATCTTATGGTGATGCCTGAAAGCTTGTTGTACCTTTGTTTTTGGGCTCTTCATTTAGCTGTGTGTAATCATACTTTATTTTTCCTTTTGATGAAGATTCAAGGACATATTCCAAGAAGTTTATGAAGCTAATTGGAAATCAAAATATGAGGCTGCTGGGATATGGTGAGTAGCTGAGCTATTTAATCTTATGACAGTGATCTTTTTAATTCCCTTAATAAAATGAACTTTGATGATTGAATTAATTTGTAGGTATGAACACCGTCTGATCGACGATATGGTTGCTTATGCTCTTAAGAGTGATGGAGGTTATGTATGGGCATGCAAAAACTATGATGGTGATGTACAGAGCGATTTCTTAGCACAAGGTCAGTATGATGAGCATTTATGATGTGATTGCTACTTCAGTCACACCTATATAAGTAGTTATGCCCTTTATCCTTTAATTAATTATTTATTTATTTATCTATCTTTGGGGGAGAGAGAGAGAGAGCTACTTTGTCCCATTGCTTTCAGAGATTTAGTCTTTGAGAGAAGATTCAATGAATGTATACTACTTGTATATATGGGCTTTGAATTCTCTTTTGGATCTTAAATTTCTGATTACATTATTGCAGGTTTCGGATCTCTTGGGTTGATGACGTCTGTTTTGGTACGTTTCTTCTTCTACATTGATACCTTTTATTTTAGGAAATTGTTAATACATCAAGTGCTCATTTAGTTAGAGTGTTTGTGGTTTCCGAAAATTTAAATTGGTATATTCACATGTAAAATTTTTCTGTATTGCGCATAGTCACCTTTTCTGTGCATGTGCCCTAAAACCATCTCCAGACGGTCATGCATAATGCTTGTATATGGAAATTAGTGGGTAGGCGTTTATGTGTGAAAGCAATTTTCCTTTCACGCATGAAAGTGGTCATATTGGCTACCATTTTGGCTTTGTTCTGACAAAGCAGTTGCCTGCACGGCAGTTGAAGTATCACAAGAATAGCTGCATGTTATCGGCGCGTTTTAAATTTAATCAAATTAAAATGATTAAAAAAAAGTTCATTAAACTGATTATGACGTAAACCACCCATCAAAAGGCTCCTAAAAATATCTAAACACCAATTTAGAGGGAGAAATACTATTTTCTATTGTCAAAATTCAAGTGTACCTCAAATGAGGCTTACAAGGGGGGATTTAAAGGGGAGGAGTAGCTTAGGCTCCAAGCTAAGGTTCTAATTACAAAAATGCCATTACTACTTCTTATCCTTTAAATACTACGACAAAACAAAAGAAAATGCTATAACAAAACTAAAGGAAAAATAGCAAAAAGAAATAAAACTACTAATATGCCCAAAAGTGACAAAAATGACCTCGATTCACATCAATCTTCCCTGCTTGAAAAGTGTTCATCCACGCACTTAAAGGGGAAGACCAACGGAGTCACCCTCCAAGATGGTGATCAAGGCGTGCTGGGGAAGCTCTTTGGATGCGTCCAAATAATCAGGTGGATGATCCATCGTCAATAATGCGCAGCGTTGTGGGAGAGAGCAATCAGAAGCTCGGTGTCCAACATTGCCACAGTTGTAGCACCGAAAGGTAGGAGGTCTTGGATGTGGAGCAGCGGGAGTAGCGGAAGTAGGAACTGAAGATGACACTGGAGGAGGAGCTAGGGCAGAAATCGGGGTAGGCAGAGCTCATGAGGCTGGGAGAGTTGTGTGGTAAGCCTTAACCTTGATCGCGTAGTCGACCGCCTTCAGGAAGGTTGGTATCTCCTTCAGGCCGAGATCGTGCTGAATATGCGACTGCAACCCTAATATATAGCGGCTAATCCGAGGATCCTCCGTCTCGGGAAGGCGAGCTCTGGTGCATAGAAGCTGAAACTGCTCCGTATACTCGTTGAAACTGCTCCGTATACTCCTCTATCGATAAGGTGTCATGTCTGAGAGATTGAACGCGAGCAAAGAGGTCGTGCTCATAGGTAGGTAGGATGAAGGACGTCTAGAGAGTGGCTTTCAGCTCAGTCCGAGTCTGAATAGAAAGCAATCCGGCCGCCGTGCGGCGGTGGCAGAGGCCGTTCCACCAAACCCGGACAAATCCCTGGAATTTGGTGGCTACGAGGAGAACACAAGAGCGGCCTTGAACCGCTTGTACTAAAAAACGGTCTCCATCGAAGCTATCCAATCTTCCATGGCATATGGAGAGAATCTCCCCAGTCAAACATGGGCACGTTTACACGGATATCCCCGTGGAGGCTTCGGGAAAGCAGCTAAAGGGCCCTAGATAGAGGGCTCTCGTCCTGATGAGTATCTAGACCCCTAACGTCACATGGCACAGGTGGAACAACATCAACGGGGGGGTGGCATCGGTGCAGGCGGTGGATGAAGAGGCTGACCATGCTGAGGCACTGAAGGTGCTGGAGGAACGCGGGGGTAGTGAGGTCAAGCGCCTATCAAATGGCCAAGCTCGCCGCAATAGAAACAGTGCCGGCCTCGAAGTGGAGCAGGGCGGTGGGCATCGGGTGGGGGTGTAGGTACCCACTCTAGAACACTGGGGTGGCTATCCCCAAACTCGGAGGAGGAGGAATCTGAATGGAGTAGTGAAAGGGCGTAGTGGGAGGGTGTATGGTGAGGAAGTGATGGTAAGGGGTGATCGGGAGTCCCACCACGTTGGTTGAGGCCTCCAGAGATTTTTGGGGTAAAGGTGGAATGGGTAAAAGTCTCGGTGGGTAAAATTGGGTCAGATGGTGTGAACAAGTGATTGGAAGGGCATAGGAGGGAGGTACGAGTCCCGATAAAGGGTGCGGGTGATGACTTGGGTCGGGTTGGTGTGGGAATAGCCTAGGAAGGGTTTAAACATCATGGTGGTGGAACAATAGGTCTGTGGAACTCGACCGGGTTAGATAGGAGGTAGACGGGCCAAAAAAATGGGACGGGTGAAGGTCTGAGTGTGGTAGAGAGTATTCTGGGCTCGGACTGGGCTGGGAATGTAACTTTTGAGTGTCGGCTAGGTGGATTTGATGGGCAGGAATAGGGCGGATGGTTGTGGGCTTTGTCGGAAGTTGGTTGGATGGGCAGGGGAGCATTTTTAGTGGGGATTTGTTCGATTGGTGGGGCGGACGGGGCAGAGGTGGTTTGTGGGGGTTGGCGATATGGGCTTTGGTTCGAAGCTGGTCGGCGGGGAGGGTTTATGGCTGCTAGGTGGTCGGCGACCTCTTGGGGCTCGCCTAGGTCTGAAATGGGCCGAGTTGGGGTGATTTTAGGATCGGGTTGGTGGGTTAGCGTTTGGTGAGTAGAATAGTGGGCAGGGGCTGTTTTTTTGGGTGTCACATGGGTGGAATGGGAGGATTCCGGCCAGAACAGGTGGCGCGGGTGGGGTCTGGTCGCCGGAGGGTAGGCGGCCCTGACCGGGGTGGGTTCGGGACAGCTTCGGCTGGTGTTTGGGTGGTGGCGGGGTTGGAGTTTGGGTATTGAGTGGTGGTTAGGGCAGAACTAGGGTTTAGAAGGGTGGTGGCTAGGGTTTGGGTTGTGAGTTGGGCTATTTGAACCATAAGTTGTGCCATTTGATTTTTCATTTCTTCCATTTGTTGCCTCAAATTGAAATTCTCATCTTGTTGTCGTTGCTTGGATTTCTTGGGAGCCATTGAAGAGTAGTGCACAAATTTGATACAAAATACACCGATACACCACTATCAATGTGGAGCTTCACCCACTCTGATACCAATTTGACGTAAACCACCTGTCAAAAGGCTCCTAAAAATATCTAAACACCAATTTAGAGAGAGAAATACTCTTTTCTATTGTCAAAATTCAAGTCTTCCTCAAATGAGGCTTACAAGGGAGTATTTAAAGGGGAGGAGTAGCTTAAGCTCCAAGCTAAGGCCCTAATTACAAAAATTCCATTACTACTCCTTACCCTTTAACTACTAAGACAAAACAAAAGAAAATGCTGTAACAAAAATGAAGGAAAAATAGCGAAAAGAAATAAAACTACTAATATGCCCAAAAGTGACAAAAATGACCTCCATTCACATCAGATTAATGTTAGATAAAGAAGAAAAAATACTTAAATGCATTAGTATTAAACAAAATGAACTTGAAACAGTACTTTGTTCAAAGTTCTTATACTTAATGCTTAAATGAAAAAGTAAATACATTAACTTAATACGAGTAGTAATCATCAAAATCCGTCTCATTGTTTTATGCTTATTTTGAGCACGTGTCACATTTTCGGCCTCGCGCTCCTCCTCCCACTCATCCAAAATGAGTTGTTTATGCATTCCCAATAATCACGCGCATGAGTGTCTAAGTTGGAGTAATCCCACTTACTATTTGTTCTCTACCATTTGTTATATTTGGCGACAATTTTTTGCTTGGCAATTTTTGCATTCTCTTGAACTAGCGAGTTCTTCAGTTCATCTCTTTCTCTATGCTACAGAACTTCTCCATGTAGGCAAGACACGCATTTAGCTTATTGATCATTCAGTCACGCTAATATGGGCAAAAGAGCTGATGGCTTCTTTTATCTTCCTCTTCCCAACTTTTCTTTCAATTGCAGGCTGACCCTAGGCTGATTAAACGTAGGTTGGGTGTTGTCCTCTAACGACACGTTGCAATGGGAGTGACAGTGACGACTACTTCTCCATACACGAGAGAGGAGAGGCTGCGCTTGAAATTAATCTTTTCCACAGAGTTGGCCGATGTTTAATGAAGTCCTCGCGTTCGTCTTTCTTGCACCGAGTTAGGAGCTCATTGTCCCACTTCGGAATGTTTCTCAAAAAATGTCAGCATTGTACAAACTGGCATGACTCTCCAACTCCAATCAGTATCACATTGTGATTGTTGTAACCACTGCCATGACTCCTTTTGATTCTGCCGACGAGTGGATATAATTTTCTCATCATATTCTGAATAGTGGACCATCTAATTCCCATTTTAACACAAGTTCTTTTTTTCATGATTAGTGATATTGAGTTTTCCATGTTTTTCTGAATAAGTGGTTCGATACTCGCTCTGTTGAAAGTGACATTAGTAAAGTCATAATCTTTCCCACTCTAATCACTGCTGATTAGCGCTGGGGTTCTCAGAAGTATTTAACCAAGAAATGGATATTGAACCCTTCTTTATTTGCGGAGAAAGTTTTCTTCCGGTGGCTAGCAACACCAAAACTTTTGGATGTAGGTGTTTGTTTGGAATTTAGAAATGCATTTGGTTCTAATAGAGTTGGAAGGGAGAATGTGATTGAGTGACAATTGTATGAAGATAGGATTTGATTTAGTGTCTAAATTTGTATTGAATTTTACGGACATGTATATAATTTTTAAAAATTAGCTGTTGAAAGTCGCTGCTGGCCGTTGCAACTAACGACTTTGCAAGGCCGTTTGAATCACCCAGCACTACACTACTTGGCATTTTTTTGAGTCAGAAAATTTATCAAGAACTCTAAAAAGAAGGATAATTTGAGTGGACTGATAGTACACATAAAACGACAAAAATACAAAGCAAACTCCAAAAACACATAGAACTAAAAAGACAAAAATACGAAGCAAACTCCAAAATGGCTACAAAAGGAACAACCTAACTCTAATTAACAACTCCAAACAAGAGCTCCTTGCTGCAAACAATCCAAACAATAATTTGACGGCCCACATCAAAAGTTTGTAGCTATGTCGTTGACTAACTCATAGGAAGCCACATCTAAGGATAGTCCTTAAAGAGTTTCATGGAGGGAGCCCAAAAAGAAGCCTAAAATTTTACCCAATCTCATAGCCACTGAAATGCCCTATATGTACCCAACAGCTCAGAGACACCAACCTCGGCCAGGGAGATGGCCGAGGTTAGAAGGGCCACAGATAGGTGACCAGCGGTGTCGTCCTAAGCAAGGTCGGCCATGGCCGACGTTACTAGTTGCCTCACAGCCAAGCAACAGCTGAGGTCCTCTTGGTCCATACAGATAGTAATCCATCAGGTCGGCCGGAGCCGACATCACACCTACATCATACATCAACCTCGGCTGGGTGTAAGCCGAGGAAGCAGAGACTACACAATCATCATAATCAGCCTCGGCTGGGAATCAGCCGAGGCTCCTGCTACTCCACCATTACCTCAGCCCAGGCCGACATTACAACTCCACCTGCCTTACCTCGGCTCTCCTACTGAGCCAAGATCATCGCGGATAACCTTTGATTGAGCAGTTGCCACACTTCACCAACCTCGTACTCTTCCAGGCCGAGGTTGGTATCTCCCGAGGACAGCCGAGCTTCTACACGTTCTTGTAAAACGTGGAACACGTGGACAAATCTGTTATAACCAAATTATTCCCTCCACGTGAGGGAATATTGAGGTCATCATTACTTAGTTGAGGTCAGCCAGGTGTCACTCTCATATTGGCTCGATGTTCATGCACATGCTCATTGTATGCTTGAGGAGCACATTACAGCCCCCAAGCACTATATATAAAGGTCATCTTCTACCTTGTAAAGGGATCCAAAATTACAACCCTAGCTGGAACTCTGTCAAATTATATAGTAGAGAGAGAAAGCTTGAGAGATTGTATCCATGGCCATCAGTGCCGTTTTTTAGTGACCTTACTCACTCACTTGCACAGTGGATGTAGGCCTAATTGGCTGAACCACTTATATATATTGGTGTTCATCCTCTTCTCCTCATCTCAATCTCTGATGTCTGGCATGTACTTGAGCTACCATTGTTATCACTGATTTGAGCTTACAAACACCTTGAAGGGTGGTGCTGTTTCCAACATCATCATTTTGGCGCCGTCTGTGGGAACGAGAAGCTATCTCTTCCTCATTTTCTGCTTAACCTCACCGGAGACTCTGGTGGTGAACCAGGCCTCACCCCTTGTGTGGAGCTGTCTCACCATTGAAAGAGGTCCATTAAGGTACTAAGCTCAACTACTTCACAAGCTCTTTAGTGTTAACATATGGCACCGGAATTACCACCACCTCTTCCACCGCCTGGTGCTTGAGGACCTAGTTCCATCCAGGCACCGCCTCAGTCCGAAATGGCGGAGGTGGCAGCAGCCTTGAGGTCTTTGGCTGTAACGCAACAAGCAATGAAGGAGCAATTTGCACAACTCAGTCAAAACATGATGAGACCACCTGGGGTCTCACCGGAGATATTTACTCCGGCGACCGCCCAACGCCATCCTGATGCCAGGGGACCACCCCAGGCACCACGGAAAGACCAACCTACACCTCAGTGGAGGAGGGACGTTGCTGACCCTAGGCGTTTGCGTCTGGGGAGGCAAGGACACCCTTGCCCCAAGGTTTCGAATAACACAGTGCGTCCTATCCAGCAGAGCCGAGGTTGTGGAGGCAGAAGAGGTGAAGGAGCCCAACAAAGAGGATTAGCTTTTGATCGATTGAGCAGAGGGTCGGCCTTTGAAAGGCTCGGCCCAGTAAATGACCTAAGACTGAGGTTGTCCAGGGCGAGAAGTGCAGCCGGCTCACAAAGGGAAGAGGGGGAATGTCGGCCTCATCAAGAACGAGGTAGGGACTAGGAAGAGGTCAACAACCGACGTTGTGCTGCGGATGGGGAACTTTCAGTCCACCCCTTGGAGGTGGCTGGGGACAACCTTGGCCAGGCCGACGTTGCAAGACCATGGAATGACTCCATCCAACGTCTTGAAGAAAAGATAGGAGACCTCATCAAAAGCCGAGACCCACTGCAAAGAGGTTTCTCAGAGGGCTCTTCGTTCGTGGCTAAGATAGTGAGCTTCCCAACCCCTGCCAAGTTCAAGCCACCTACGGTGTCTCCCAAGTATGATGGTAACTTCAACCCTGTACATCATATTGAGATGTACCAGTCTGCGGCGGACATTTACTCAATACCAGATGAGATGAAGTGTCGGGCCTTCTCCGGGACTTTGACGGGAGCTGCACACATCTGGTTTACCTCTCTTCCGAAGAACTCAATAGAGAACTTTAAGGGCTTGGCTGAGCGGTTCATTCACAATTTCTGTTTTGGGGTTAGACCCCAAAAGAAGACCACCCATCTGTTGTATGTCAAGCAAGGCAAGAGCGAAAGTCTAAGCGACTACATTGCTAGATTCAACAAAGAAAAACTGGAGGTGGAAGATTACGAAGAGAATATAGCAATGACCGCTCTCATAGGAGGTCTCCAGAAAGGGAAGTTGTTGTGGAAGCTCGCAGAAGACCCTCCTAAGTCCATGGTAGAGTTATTGGCAACTGCAGGTAAGGTCATGAACGCTGAAGAGGCCATGGCCGCAAAGTATGAGGATGAGAACGGCAGTGGCAGCGGGAAGTTCCAAAGAAAGAAGGATGGAAAGAAGAGGTCAACTGACGACAAATTTGCACGTTATACCCCTCTAACTGTGAGCTGCGAACACATCCTCAATGAGATCAAGAATGACCGGTCTCTGAGATGGCCAGAGAAGCTGAAGACTCCTCCACATAAGAGGAACAAGAACTTGTGGTGTGAGTTCCACCAAGACCATGACCATGTTACAGACAAGTGCTTCGCCTTAAAGGATGAGATCGAAAAGATGTTGAAATTCGAAAAGTTGAGGAAGTATGTTGATGGCAAGGCTCTTAAGAGGGGAAGAGATGACCCTAAAAAGAAGAGAAACGACAGTTGTCGTGACGATACTCCAGCAAAAAGAGACGATGACTCGGATGGTGATGATGAAGACGATCCAGATCTCCCACCAAAAGATGACAACGCCCCAGTGAAGAGGGTTGGTATGATCTCCTTCGGTGTTAACACCATATGCGGAGGACTAGCAGGGGGTGGCTCTGAAGTGGCTGACCGAAAAGCTCATGTGGCAGAGGCTAAGTCAGTGGCCAAAGTAGAACTGATAAATCTGGCGTCTTCAGAAACCAAGCATAAGAGAAAGAAAGTGGATATGGACACTCTTATAGTCGGGTTCTCCCGACTTGACTTCAAAGGCATCTTAGCCTTGCATGATGATCCTTTGGTAATTACAACAAGAGTGCATGGATGCGAGGTACAGAGAATTCTTGTAGATGGAGGAAGTTCAGCATATGTGATGTCCTGGCCTTGTTTCAAAAGCCTAGGCCTTAGCAGAGCCAGGCTGGTACCCTATCATCATCCATTAATGGGCTTTAGCGGCGAAAGAGTCCATCCATTGGGCATGTATGAGATGGACGTGCGAATGGGAGATGAGTGGCCTAAGAAGTTGACCCGGAAGATCAATTTTTTCGTTATGGACGAAAACGTCTTCTCGGCCTATAACCTCATCATGGGAAGAATAGCCCTTAAGGAGTTTGAAGCCGTGCCGTCGACGGTCCACCAGTTGCTAAAATTCCTGACCCCCTATGGGGTAGGGGAAGTGCAGGGTGATCAGACCATAGCACGAAAATGCTACTTCAACTCAGCCGAAGAGAGAGAGGCCCATAAGAGAGCAACTACCACGTATAACATTGATACACTTGACCTTAGAGATGAAACGAAGTTAAAGAAAGGAGAGGCCGCGGAAGAGGTAGAATCCATCGTCCTCAATGAGGACGAACCGGAAAAAATCGTCCTGGTCGGCAAAGCCTTAAAAGAGGAGATCAAGGAAGAGCTGATAAAATTCTTGAGAAGGAGGCAGAGTGTCTTCGCTTGGAGCCACGCGGACATGCCTGGCATCGACCCTGAGGTTGTGTGCCATAAACTCAACGTGACTAAGGATGCTAAGCCCATCAAACAAAGACGAAGAGTTTACTCTAGGGAGAAGTACGACGTCATCCGGGAAGAAGTCAGGAAGTTGAAAGAGGCCGAGTTTATAAGGGAAGTCATATATCCGGAGTGGTTATCAAACGCTGTCATTGTGCCCAAGGCAAATGGAAAATAGAGGATGTGCGTAGATTTTACCGACCTGAACAAGTCTTGCCCAAAAGACAGTTATCCCTTACCTCGGATCGATCAGATGGTAGATGGAACTGCAGGGCATGAGCTCATGAGCTTCATGGACGCGTACTCATGCTACAACCAGATCTTCATGGATGCTGAAGACTCAGAGAAGACAACCTTCATCACTGATAAGGGGACATACTACTACAAAGTCATGCCCTTCGGTTTGAAAAATGCAGGGGCAATGTATCAACGTCTTTTGAATAAGATGTTTGAAAATCAAATAGGCAAAACTATGTAGACGATATGTTGACGAAGAGCTTAAAGTCCGGCACTCACGTGGCAGACCTAGAAAAGACCTTCGATACCATGGACTTGTATAGAATGAAACTCAATCCCGCGAAGTGTGTCTTCGGGGTAGGAGATGGGAAATTTCTTGGATTCATTGTCAATCAGAGGGGAATAGAGGCGAACCCTGAGAAAATCAAGGCTTTGCTTGACATGAAGACGCCAAGGAGTATCAAGGACGTTCAGAGGCTCACTGGAAGAGTAGCCGCACTCAACAGATTTGTTTCCAGAGCGACGGACAAGTGTCTTCCGTTCTTTAAGGTGCTTAGAAAGGCCTTCGAGTGGGACAAAGAATGTGATGAGGTTTTTACCAACTCAAGTCCTACCTCGGGTCTCCTTTGCTCTTATCTCAGTCCATAGTGGGAGAGAAGTTGTATGTTTACCTAGCAGTCTCAGAATCAGCTATAAGTGCAGCCATAGTACGGGAAGACGTTGGGGTTCAAAGGCCGGTATACTTCAACAGTAAGGCCCTTCAAGGGTCTGAACAGAATTATCCTCAGATGGAAAAGTTAGCCTACGCCTTGATACATGCTTCTAGGAAGATGAAGCCCTACTTTCAAGCCCATTCTATGGTCATCCTCACTGACTCCCCACTAAGACAGGTCCTCCACAAACCCGAGAAGTTGGGTAGATTGATGACATGGGCCATTGAGTTGGGGGAGTATGACCTTACTTATCAACCCAAGGTAGCCATTAAAGGGCAAGCACTTGTAGATTTTGTTGCTGAGTTCACATGGGAGGAGACCGATGTTGAGAATAACTTAGAGGCTGCAGAGGGATTAAACAGGAACGTCTTCCAACACCCGGAAGAGGTTGCATCCAATAGAGCCAAAAACGGAATAGCCGAGAATGAGGAAGACCGGTACCTCTTCAAGCAAGGAATCATGTTAGAAGGGGGCTTTTCGTCAGATAAAGACATCTGGAACCTCTTTGTTGACGGGTCTTCTTACAAAAGCGGAAGCGGGGCGGGGTTGATACTCTCAGCCCCGGATGGTACCAACGTTGAATACGCCCTAAGGTTTAACTTCAAGGCATCAAACAAGGAGTCAGAATATGAGGCCATGATAACAGGCCTCTCCTTGGCAAAAACCGTTAGGATAAGACGACTCTTGCTTCACAGTGACTCAAGGTAAGTTGTTAACCAAGTGTTGGGGGTTTATGAGGCCAAGGATGAAAGGATGACCAAATACCTGAAGAGGGTAAGAGTGATATTAGAAGGTTTCGAGGAGGTAAAGATAAAGAGAATACCTCGTCAAAACAACAGCCACGCAGACGCACTAGCAAGGTTGGCTTCAGCAACCAGGACAGACATCAGAAGGACAGTTCCAGTCGAGATCCTGCCCAAGGCGACCATTGAAGAAGAAGAGGTTAGTAACCCTTGCCTCAATTTGAACTTAGGGGACTCATGGATGGATCCCCTTATCAGATATATCAGGGAGGGAGAGCTGCCGGAATCAAAGCTAGAGAGGAGGAAACTAAGGTACAGAGCCGCAAAGTTCTCAATAGTAGGAGACGTCCTATATAAGAAAGGATTTCTATTACCTCTTCTCAGATGTGTCCATCCCACGGAAGTTCTCCGCATCTTAAAGGAGGTGCACGAGGGTTCTTGCTCCAGTCACAGAGGAGGAAGACCTTTAGCCAAGAGGATTATCACGCAGGGATACTGGTGGCCGACCTTGGCTAAGGATGCTGCAACCTATGTGAAGAGGTGTGACAAATGCCAAAGATTCTCTACCATCCCCATCAACCTTATCAACCTATGACGTCAATAAGTTCTCCTTGGCCATTCGCAGTGTGGGGAATCGACTTGGTGGGTCCCTTACCTAGAGCGGCGAACAACTACAGGTTTTTGATAGTCGCCATTGACTACTCCTCCAAATGGGTAGAGGCCGAGCCGATGATCACTATTACAGAGCAGAAGATCTTTCAATTTATCTGGAAGAATATCATATGCAGATATGGTCTCCCAAACACCCTCATCTCGGACAGTGGCACCTAGTTCAAGAATTCTTCCTTAAAAAAATACTGCGAAAGAGTTGGGATAAAGCAATTTTTCTCTTCTCCTGGCCGACCTCAGGCAAACGGTTAGACCGAAGTCACCAACAGAACTATCCTCGACGGGATTAAGAAGAGGTTAGAAGAAGCTAAGGGCAGATGGACTGAAGAGGTTTATGTTGTGTTATGGGCCTATAGAACAACGGCTAGAACACCAACGGGGGAAACCCCATTTATGTTAGCACATGGCTCAGAGGCCGTCATACCAACAGAG
Organism: Sambucus nigra; assembly: GCA_949130495.1. Taxonomy (NCBI): domain Eukaryota; kingdom Viridiplantae; phylum Streptophyta; class Magnoliopsida; order Dipsacales; family Adoxaceae; genus Sambucus; species Sambucus nigra. Next base: position 417,855,956 of record OX422219.1, read on the forward strand.
ATAGGGCTCCTCCATGGTTCAAAGTATCGGTCGAGTTAACTCGGAATCGGAGGGTACAGATCCGATACCAAGAGACGTTTAAAAAAAACACTGAATCGGCCGAGACAGCCGCGATATCGCTCGAGACAACCGATTCCGAGACGCCTCTCTGCGATATCGGCCCAGACAGCCGCGATATCGGCCGAGACAGCCGATTCAAATGATATTGTCATATTTTGCTTTATTTTTTTATAGAATTTTTATCTTTTACCATATTTCTTCGTTGTATTACTTTTTCAAAAGTATTAACATTAATTTTTTAAAACATAAAACTCTTTTTTTTTCTTTAAATGACTCTACCAAAAAAAATATATAAATCTTTTAAAAAGTAGTACTCTTTTTTTTTTAAAATGACTACTAAAACTCTTTTTTCAAAGAAATGTTATTTTTTTACAAAAAATCTATAATGTACATTTATGTTTGTAAAAAATTTACATTTCTATACAAATGTTATTTTGTACGTTTTTGTAAAAATGTAAAAAAAATGTACATTTTTGTTAAAAAAAATGTACATATTTGTAAAAAAAATATATTTTTTTGTTAAAAAAATTGTACATTTTTGTAAAAAGTTTCCTTTTGTACGTTTTTGTAAAAATGTACATTTTTGAAATTTTTTGTAAAAAATGTTCTTTTGTACGTTTTTATAAAAATGTAAAAAAAAATATACATATTTGTTAAAAAAATGTACATTTTTGTAAAAATGTTCTTTTGTACCTTTTTGTAAAAATGTAAAAAAATGTACATTTTTGTAATAATGTTCTTTTGTACGTTTTCGTAAAAATGTAAAAAAATATACATTGTTGTTAAAACAAAATGTACATTTTTGTTTTTCAATATTATTATCGGTTAACTCTGTCGCGCTTCAGTATAACCAATTCTACAATGCAATGCATATTGAATGATGGGTTTGAATATATCTCATTGGTCCACATTGTTAATCTTATTTTTTTAAAATTTTCTATATTTTTTCTGGAATTTTTTGCGCTCTCTAAATAGCGTATCTTTGCGTATCGCCCGATACCGCGACCGAGTTGAAAATCGGGTGTCCGATACCGAGACCGATACCGAGACTTTGAACCATGGGCTCCCCAGTCACAGGGTTCAGACCTACGACCCTGAGAAGAATGGGGAGGAGAGAAGATTTGACTTAGACCTAATTGAAGAAAGAAGGGAAGACGCAGAGATCAGACAGGCAGCTTACCAGCAGAGAACAACAAAGTTCTACAATCAAAGGGTAAAATCAAGACCCATAGCCATGGGAGACCTAGTGCTGAAGAAGACGTTACAGAAGGCAAATAAGCTCCACCCCAATTGGCATGGCCCTTACAGAGTAACCGAGGAGGTTGTACCCAGGACCTACACGCTAGAAAACCTTGAGGGGGAAACTTTCTCCAATCCTTGGAATGCTGATCATTTAAAAAAGTATTATATATGATGTTGCAAGAGTTTCTATAAAAATGTATCATCTTATGAAGAGATTATTAATGAGAAGATCAGTTCCAGTGTCAATTCTTAGTTCATTATGATCTAGTGGTAGAATTTATGAGGATAACATCTTAGTTGATGACCTCAGACCTTAAACATCATTAATTTGGTGAATATTTTATGAGGATAACGTCTTAGTTGATGACCTCAGACCTTGAACATCATGATTTGGTGACATGGTCTGAGGTGAGACATCATATTTGGATGACCGCAGACCCTAGACATCATTTGTTTGGTGAAATATTTTATGAGGATAACGTCTTAGTTGATGACCTCAGACCTTAAACATCATAATTTGGTGACAAGGTCTGAGGTGAACATCATACTTGGATGACCTCAGACCTTAGACATCATTAATTTGGTGAATATTTTATGGGGATAACATCTTAGTCGATGACCTCAGACCTTAGAACATCATGATTTGGTGACATGGTCTGAGGTGAGACATCATATTTGGATGACCTCAGACCCTAGACATCATTTGTTTGGTGAAATTTTTTACGAGGATAACATCTTAGTTGATGACCTCAGACCTTAAACATCATAATTTGGTGACAAAGTCTGAGGTGAGACATCACACTTGGATGACCTCAGACCTTAGAACATCATGATGTGGTGACATGGTCTGAGGTGAGACATCATATTTGGATGACCTCAGACCCTAGACATCATTTGTTTGGTGAAATTTTTTATAAGGATAACATCTTAGTTGATGACCTCAGACCTTAAAGATCATAATTTGGTGACAAGGTCTGAGGTAAGGTATCACACTTGGATGACCTCAGACCTTAGACATCATTAATTTGGTGAATATTTTATTTATAGGGCTTATGAAAACATTATATGAAGGCTTCAGGCCTTAGCACAAACACATTGCATGACATATAACACCATTCAAAGAACATTCAGCAACTAAAGAAATAAAGCCCTCTTCAGAGATTGACGTAGCATAAAGATAAGAATCACAATTTGTCATCAGAGGTTACAGATTGAATCGAAAATTAAAAATTACAAAAGCTTCACAAAAGTGGATTCAAGTGTCTGCAGTCTCAGGGTTAGTTGCCATGGCCCCATCTCCTTGGCCGAGGTTGGTCACCTCCACCCCATCGTCCTGAGGACCAACGTCTTCAGTCCTAGTATCCTCTTGAGGAGTAGTCTCAGTAGGGGCGGTGCCTCCTTCCTCCTCGACCTCTTATAAGGCCTGAGCAAACCGAGGATCGGCGTATCCTAGACCAATGAAGTCAGAGGCTGCCAGGCTCCCTGATTCTTTCTCCTTCACTGCAGCCCATTTGCTAGTGGCCTTAACACCCCTTTCGAGGTGCTCGAAGCCGAAGCTGACAAATTCATTAGAAACCTTGTAGTCCACCAAGATCTTCTCGGAGGCATCATCCAGGGCAGCCTTCACAGCGACATCGACCTTGTGTTAAAGAGAGTCAACCTGAGTCTTCAGGGCAGAGCTATGATCCTTCTTCAGCTTGTCCATGTCCTTTTCCAGCCGCTTCACGCTAGCCTCAGACTTCTTCAAGGAAGCCTTCAGACGCTCTACTTCAGCGTTTAGAACAGCTTCGGTCTTTTCGGCCTCTTTTCCCTTCTCAATAAGAGGAAGTTTCCTCAGTGTCCAGTCAACAAAATGGTGCATGGTGAGGAGACCCTGCAGAACGCATATAGAGATGCCAGTTCAAGATTTGGTATGATTTAAAGACGAGGTTACACTTGTTCGAACAAAGGCAAAAAGTCTTACTTGGATAGATCGATGAAGGGCGAACTCGGCCACCAGAGGCTTGTCCAGAGAGCGGCAGAAGCATTTGTCAGAATCGGTCATGACTGAGCTGATAGCGTCCAAGGCCTTCGGAATCTGGCCGATAAGACTGTCGCCAATCTTCAGTTACTCCAGACGAGCAATTAACGCATCCTCAGAGGAGATGGGGATGGCACGATCCCCCTGTTGAGTTTTCTTCTTCTGCCTCTGATCTTCAGGGGCAGGGTCAGCAGATCTCCTCTTCTTGGAGGCCTCAACCCTTGAAGTTGTTGGAGGAGGAGGGGGCGCAGTTATACCTGCTTTCTTTACGAGTTTGGTAAGACTAGGGGCTGCCATCTCCCAAAGGTCGTCAGAAATTCCTTTGGGACGTTGTGCAAACAGAAAGGTCTGAGTTAGAAAATCAGGGACATAAAAAAGTCAATGGTATAACTTGTTGAAATAATAAAATAACTTACGGAGCTCTGTCAGAGGACTCACCCCAAGGCCTGTCTCAGAGAGGTAGTAGGGGGTCATCAAATGCTCGTACTTGACCAGCAGACTATGCTCCCCCTGATCCTGAAGGTCTTTGACCTTCTAAAGGTTATTTTGGCTTAGCCCAGGGTCGGCCCTAGCAGCCATTGTCACTTTTCCCCATCTCAGGGGTATTCTCGGCTCTAAGGATGAAGAGGGGGCACAAGGACCAAACTCCCATGGCCCTGACGCGAAGTAGTGTGGTTTCCAATTGTGGTTCGAGGTTTGGGTAACCTGCAACATCTTCTTATTTGACTTCCGAGCTAAAAAGTGGTAGTAACTCGGATGATTCCTGGCAGAAGAGGGGACGTAGCACCTTGTGAAGACCTCGACAGGAAGGTCTGAATGATGGGCTGCCTTCCATAAGACTATAGCTCCGATTATCACCCTCCTTGCATTGGGTGATAATTGGGAAGGAGCTAAGTTAATGTAGGACAATATAGCCCTGATTATTGGATGAATGGGAAGACGAAATCCTAACTTGAACATCTGCTCACATAAGCAGATTTCACCATCTCGGCCGCCAAAGGCCCTCTCGTCCCTCTGAGGTCTCCTAAGTTTTATGGATGGACTTATAGAGTACAGATGTCTGAAGGCTAGAAGGTCGATCTCACTGACAATGCTCTCTATCTCGGCCGCCTCAGAGGTGTCAACATCGCTTTCGCTACCGTCATCCTCATTCGGGTCAACGTTGGCTTGAGCAGACGAGGGAACACCACCAGGGAACCTCTGAGCAAACTCAGCTCTTGTGGCGGCCGACAGGGGAATAACGTCAAGGATTGGGGGAACAGCCACGCTAAGGCCCTATAATTTCAACGTCGGAGGAAGAGTGCGAGGTGCTAGAACTCTTGTGAGACGAGGCACGGTTGGAAACCACGGCTTGATCAGGGGCTTGGTCCATCCGGACGGAATAATCCATTGCTTCTTCAAAAGAATCAACAGACATAGGGTCTGAGGTTGACGACTCATACTCAGACATAGGAATGGGTTCTACTGGGACCTCTGCAGGCACAGATGGCTCAGGATATACCACTTTCAGAGGTGGTGGAAATATAGGCCTAAGAGGGAATGCCTCTGCCTTACGAGCTTCCTCTTGGGCTCGTTCTATTTGCCTAATTTTATCTAAGGTTTTCTCCCTAAGAGAAGGGAATTCCTCTAAGAGTTGATAAAGGGGTCTGAGCATGTGGGGACGACCCTACACTTATGGACTCAAGCTAAAAACAAACAACTTGACCCAACCTAACTAAGGATCAAGCTGGGATTTTAAACAAGAATTATTAAGGACAGTCAAGAACAAGGGTTACCGGAAAACTCATAAAACTCACCGAAAAACTCAAGCCGAGACCGGAAAATGCAACAAATAGGAAAACAAGGCTGAATAAATGGCAAAGAAGGGGTAATAGGCAGTACCTGATGAAGTATGAAGTGAAGAGTGGGAAGATTGGCAAGAAAATTCCACGAAATGCACCCTTGATCAAGCTCTGGAAGAGAGAGAATTCAAAGAAGGTTCAGGCGGGAGAATGAAAGAGAATGAAGAAGAAAGAGAGAGAAAAGGGTTAAAACCCTTACAAACCACTTGCACGCATCCCAAGGCCCATCATTGCCTTGGGAGCCCAAAATACCACAATCATTGCACTTGCCAAGCACACAATCACCTTTAGAAGCTGATACTTGTCAAGAAAATATTGGCACCTAAAGAAATCCAACCACGGACAAACATACACCTTAGGCACCTGATCACACAGGTAACTAAGGGCTAGGGGGTGATTGATATGCCCTATATGTACCCAACAGCTCAGACACCAACCTCGGCCAGGGAGATGGCCGAGGTTAGAAGGGCCACAGATAGGCGACCGACGGTGTCGCCCTAAGCAAGGTCAGCCATGGCCGACGTTACTAGTTACCTCACAGCCAAGCAACAGCTGAGGTCCTCATGGTCCATACAGATAGTAATCCATCATGTCGGCTGGAGCCGATATCACGCCTACATCATAAATCAACCTCTGCTGGGTGTAAGCCGAGGAAGCAGAGACTACACAATCATCATAATCAGCCTCAGCTGGGAATCAGCCGAGGCTCCTGCTACTCCACCATTACCTTAGCCCAGGCCGGCATTACAACTCCACCTGCCGTACCTCGGCTCTCCTACCGAGCCAAGATCATCGCGGATAACCTCTGATTGAGCAGTTGCCAGACTTCACCAACCTCGTACTCTTCCAGGCCGAGGTTGGTATCCTCCGAGGACAGCCGAGCTTCTACACGTTCTTGTAAAACTTGGAACACGTGGACAAATCTGTTATAACCGAATTATTCCCTCCACGTGAGGGAATATTGAGGTCATCATTACTTAGTTGAGGTCAACCAAGTGTCACTCTCATATTGGCTCGATGTTCATGCACATGCTCATTGTATGCTTGAGGGGCACATTACACTCCCCAAGCACTATATATAGAGGTCATCTTCTACCTTGTAAAGGGATCCAAAATTACAACCCTAGTTGGAACTCTGTCAAATTATACAGTATAGAGAGAAAGCTTGAGAGATTGTATCCATGGCCATCAGTGCCTTATTTTAGTGACCTTACTCACTCACTTGCACAGTGGACGTAGGCCTAATTGGCTGAACCACTTATATATATTGGTGTTCATCCTCTTCTCCTCATCTCAATCTCTGATGTCTGGCATGTACTTGAGCTACCATTGTTATCACTGATTTGAGCTTACAAACACCTTGAAGGGTGGTGCTGTTTCCAGCATCATCAGCCACTCTTCTTCCTTTTTACCTTCAAAGATTCTAGCATTTGTTTCATTCCTCAAGGCCCAAAACATGGCCAAGAGCACACATCTCCAAAGGCCTAAAAAATGATGTGAATCGAGGATATAGTTGCCATTTTTGGATTCTTTTGGGGCATAATAGTATTTTGCTTTCTTTTGTTATTTTTTTTAATTTTGTTTTGTTGTTTATGTGTAAGTTGGGACATAGGTGAGCACAAATAGGTATTTGGCTTATTTGTAAAGTGGGAGTCCCACAATGGTTAGAGACCCATTTAATACTCCCCTTCCCCACTTATAAATAGACCCCTTATAACCTCATTTGAGGTGGACTTTGATTTTGAATATAGAAAAGAGTATCTCTTTCTAAAATTGTGTGTGAGAATTTTTAGGAGCCTTTTGACGGGTGGTTTACGTCAAAAAATACTAGAACTCTTATTTCAATTTCTCAGGAAAGAAACCCTTGAGCTCAGTCCAGCGATTTACAACCAAACAAGAAAAACTAGGTTTGCAAGCAAGGGTTTAAATCAAAATTGTATGAAACGAGCAACATAGTATGGTTAGAGCCAACGTTCTTGGTTTTTGATCTTGGTTTTGTGGTGACGTTGGGGCTGGTGGGTATGGTAACTGAGAGAGTATATTGCCCCAATTGTTCAAGGATACTTTTCATTTTACTTGAATTTTTGTTTTGCTTTTTGTAATTAGACATTTCAATTTCTAAGTGTAAATAATTCTTTAATAGAGGATTATTTTTTTTACGAAATGGAGAAATATTGTTTTAGGGACAAATAGATTTTATATATGAAGATAATTTTTACTTTATTTCTCTACGTGAACTCGATGGTTGGGTTGGGTATATTAGAAAATTGTCACATAAGCTGGCACTTCATATTGCTGTTAGTACACCCAAACGGAGTTAGCCCCAAGATCGACATGAGCACATTAATTGTACTTCAGGCATTAAAGTGAAAATAATTGTAAAATCGGGTTTCGAGATGGAATTAATCCCAAACTCTCGGCTATGTCTTTTAATTTTACCCTTTGATATATTACCAAACTACCACTGATCAAGTAATTTGGTTCTTGATTTTGTTTGATTTTAATGGGCTGTGCTTATGGTTCAGGTGTGTCCGGATGGGAAGACAATAGAAGCTGAAGCAGCTCATGGCACTGTAACTCGGCATTACAGGGTTCATCAAAAGGGAGGAGAAACCAGCACAAACAGTGTAGCTTCCATCTTTGCTTGGTCTCGAGGACTTGCACACAGGTACACTCTTAGGATTTCAAAATTTCCAAGTTTGATTTCAATGTTCATGGTTGCATTGAAAATCAGAAATGTGCAAATTGTGTTTGTGCTGCTGACAGGGCAAAGTTGGATGACAATGCTAAGCTTTTGGACTTCACTGAGAAACTAGAAGCAGCCTGTATTGGTACAGTGGAATCTGGAAAGATGACAAAGGATCTTGCACTTATTATCCATGGATCCAAGTAAGTAACACAAAAGTGTCCCTATTATGGTTCGTTTGGTTTGAGATTGTGCTTTCAAGATACCCGTACTGGTAAATTCACGTATAAAGTTTGAGTTCTGGGGTAGAGTTGGCACTCTACAATTCAAACTTTTGACATGAACCACGTGATTTAATGCCATAAAATGCAAAAACTTCCTTAAATTGCAAATAACCCCATAAACTATGAAAAAGTTGCAAGGCACATGGGGTATTTTTTACATATAATTACAAATTACATATATTTTGTGTCTTCCCATGAGTTACGTTGTAATATACTTGTTGTCCATGGTGTAGGCTCAGTAGGGAACACTATCTGAATACCGAAGAGTTCATCGATGCTGTGGCGGATGAGCTGAAAGCAAGACTCGCATGCAAAGCATAACTGTATGCGCATAACTTCACTATTGGTTATATGTGACGCTTTCCTTCTGATTTTGATTTATATCTGTTGTTTAATTTTTTTTTTTTGGGGTTGGGGGAGGGGGGGGGGGGGGTAATTTTATTTACTGTTTTTCATTCCAAAAAACCCCTATCCTGAATACTCGAACTTGTTAGGAGATCTCAATTTTGTTCTACCCTGTTTGGATGTAGGTCTAGATAGGCACATGGAAGGACAAGACGGGTATTTTGAGATTTTTACAAGAAAGAAATAATAATGAGGGCCAAGGGTTTGGGGATTTATAATTTCTTAACCAGGATGGTTGTGTTTGAAATTTGAATTGCTTAATCTTATTCTGATTTGGAACGGCTTGTGGTGTTGTGCATTGATTTGGTGGGAAGTCCATTTTACAGGACTACTTTGAACACGTATTTCACAATTTCCAGCAGAAGGAGCAAGAGTAATTAGGCTATTTTTGCATAGTTGTGGAGGTTTGTTATACGACAAGTTAACACGACTCGAAACCTGATTATGACGCAAACCTCTATATAACACGGCCCTGCTATTGTCTATTTAACATGGACAACAAATAGATCAGGTTATTGTCTAGTTCGAATAGACTGATCATGACGCAAAAATACATTTAACTACTACTGTTTCAAGAATATGCTATGTTTATTATATTAAATTATAGGATCAAATATCAAAAAGTCTCTCAAACATTTTTTAATACATATTTAGTCCAAATTTTTTTACTTTATTTCAAAAAGTTCCTCACACCCATTTAACTAATATTTTCTTATTTTTACAGGTCCGCACTAGCGGCGTTCACCCCCCACCCCCTACTGCCGGAGCTCCGACGACCCTCACCGGAGCTTTTATTTTTAATGTTTTTATGTGATGAGGAACTTTTTGGAACAAAGTAAAAAACTTGGATTAAATATATATTAAAAAATGTTTGAGGGACTTTGTAGTATAAACCCCTAAATTATATTATGTAGATTTAGAGAATTTATAATTTAATTTTTCCAACATTAATATAGGGGAGTAATGGGTGGAGGAGTGAAAATGAACACCTTAAACAATAAACTGGGAAATGAACACCGCAGGGCACAAATCTGTACGTGCTTCACTTTGAGTCTTACCAAAGTCCATAGAAAAAGTGTTTTGTAATGACGGGGTTTGTTAGCTTGAAGGTAGAGCACGCACCTATACTATCTCAATAATGTCGTAATAGCATGTCATCGAATATTATGTTTTACTATAGATTACTTCAAAAAATAACGGTTTCTGACTTTAATGACGTCTTAATTGACCCGTTTTAACTTTAGTATCTTTTATTAATTTAGTTCGAGTTTGTTGCATTTTTCCTTAGTACACCATTTGAAAAGTGGGCTTTTGTTCAAACAAAGAAATTATTTAATTAAACTCAGTTTTTTCAATTAAATCCTAAAACATGTATCTAGGTGTGATTGAAATCAATATGAACATGCAAGAGCAGTCAATCACAAACAAAACACACAAATGAGGAAAAATCCCTCTAAGGGGTAAAACCTTTTATTTTCACTATAATTTGTAAAAAACGGTTACCCGAATTACAATGAAAATAAGAGTGACATACAAAATACCCTCAGGTATCGGTTCCGATGTCGTCGGTTGGAATCTCTCGCAAGAACTCCAGGTGGGCAGCAATGAAGAAGAGACGGCTTCCTCACAAGTTACTCCATATGAGTAAAAACAATCCTCTTGAAGGTTTAAAGATTCACATACATATATGGGAGTGTTTATGTGAATAAAGAAGGCATAAAACCTTAAAAGGTGAAGCCTGTTTTTTGCTATATTAATCACAGAAATCGTGTGCGAAAAAGACTTGAAAAACGTGTGACCAGATATTTATACGAAAATCGAGACGGCGACGTCGTTCGAACGAGATAAGCATGTCGCTCGAACGAAGGACACGTGTCGCTCGAATGAGATCGCGCGACATGCCTATGTCGCTCGAAAGATAGTGCTATGTCGTTTGAACGAGCTCGTCGATCGAGGAAGTCCGCTTCTACACTTAGAAAAATTTATGCTTTTGAGTTAAAAATAAATCAGACTTCAAAAAATATTTTCTGAAAAATTCCCAAATATTTATGCAAATATAAACAATTCCAATAAATCATTTTACCAATAATACGAAGTTGAGTAGTAGGAACGGTTGAGCAGCACGTCGTATGAAACATGATGCACGTGTGAAGATGCTGGATGCATGGATTCGGATCGAGGCCGTCGAGGATGATCAAGTTGACGTACCCAATGTAGCGGTATCAGATATACATACCGTGATATAGGAAAAATAGAAAATTCCTAGATTCTACCCCGGACATTTATAAAATTATGTCCTTACAAATCTCCCCCTATGTCTATGCCGGTACATACATAAAAAATCCGAATTATGCTATCAAATGACATACAAGATAATATCCCTATTAAACCCTCAAACTGAGAATACGAAATGACATGTCGTCAGTCAAACTTCAACATCTTCAAATCTTCAGCTCTTTAGAAAATTCTCAACGCTTTTCTCATCAGGGTGTGCAATCCAATAAATATCAATTTTGTACCTACACACATGAGATAAAGTAGATACCCGTGACACGCAACAGTTTGAAATATAATGATATGCAAAAATTAATGATCAATTAAGTTTAAGCAAATCATTAATAAATCAACAAAAATTCTCCCTCATAATTCATTCTCCCCCTTTTTATGATGTCCCCAAATAGACAGATATGAGAAGCATAAATATGAAAAATGCCGCAAGGTAATAAACTTTCTATTTTTGAATTTTTCAAAACTTTTCACACAAAATATACAACAAAGAATCACACCATGAAAGAACACAAAAACAAGCAAGTCGATGATAGCGTAAATGTAGGGGTGTGATCAAATTCGATAGGAAAATCAATGCATACAAACATGACATATGCGCACGATGAATATCGGATACTCCTAACGAATGAACTCAACATCTTCCTTAAGTGTAAAAAGATGGAATTATGAGACATTGACTCAATCAAATCAGCACATCAAAGCTCAAAGTAATTTCCACACCAATAACGTTCAAAATCATTTAATGCTTTTTCAGGACTTTCAAGGAAGTGCAAACTTGTTTAAATTCTCCAACCAAACTCCATCAGATTTATATTTTGAATAGAGGTGATCTAAATTCTCAAACATTGGAGAATTTATGGTGAAACCTAATGGCCCACATTCGACATGAATTGCTTATTATTGCCTTTAAATTTTTTCGGTCTCTTTTAATCTCTTTGGACCCCGAATAATAAAATTCCTCAATTTTTTAGGTCCATTTAAACGGTGGCTTAATCACAAAGGATAAATAATTAGCTTTCGTAGCCCTTCACCGTTGATAAAATACCACACAATCTCACCAAACGATTTTTTACATGCATTCGAATCTTGTCAAGTTTTATCGCATATGGTTCGTTGTATAGACATAATTGAGATGGAAACACTCAAGCCAATATGTGATAGACAAGTACAATGATCAAATAAAGCTGTGCATGTATGCAATAAAGGAGATAAGGAGCCAAACATGTAAAAAGATATCACTAATCACATCTCAAAGACTCCAAATAATGTAAAGCACGTGGATGCAATGATGTAACGTCTCAAATCACCATCAAACAGTCACATGGATAAATGGAATGAAATTTGTGACTCGGCTATCTTAAATGATCATCCATAAAAGGTGAAAACAAAATACAAAAATCTTTTTGTGCTTTTCTAAAATTTTTATAAAAAGAAAATCTTTTTGAATTTTTCAAAGAAAATATAAAAAGCAAACAAATAATAATACAAATGATACAAACTAGCAATAGGTATCATATGATATGAACATGACAATGCATCCTATCCTAGACACGAACCAACCTTTCAGTCAACTGTGAAAATCCCTAAAGGCTTCCCAAGACTCTTAAATCTAAGGGCATCTAAAGGTTTCGTGAAAATATCGGCTAACTGAAGGTCAGTGGGTACGAAACTCAGGGATACGACTTTCTCAACTAATTGTCGTATAAAGTGCTCGTGTATCCTGATGTACTTTGTGCGCGAATGTTGGACTGGATTACAAGATATGTGTATCGCGCTCATGTTATCACAGGAAATGGTCATGGTGTTCTGTGAAATCCCATAATCCTCCAACATTTGTTTCATCCACACGAGTTGCGTGCAAAAACTCCCGGCGACGATGTACTCAGCCTCCGTAGTGGACAAATAGATGGAGTTTTTCTTCTTGATCAACCAAGAGACAATAGCATAACCAAAGAAAAAACACCCACCAGAATTGCTCTTACATCCATCTGCATCCCCAGCCCAGTCAGCATCCGAGTATGCGAAAAAACGATCAGTGGTATCAAAGGAATACTAAATGCCATGTGAAAGAGTCCCACTCACGTATTTGATAATACGTTTTAGAGCGAGTAAGTGTGACTCTTTAGGGACGCTTGATATCGCGCACAAACTCCAACACTGAAGGTTATGTCGGGACGACTGACAGTCAAGTAGAGAATACTACCTATCATACTCCGATACAAGGTTTGCTCTACACCCTCTATCTGTGTGTAGCCTTGAGCGACCAACTTAGCCTTGTTTCTGATTATGGTACCATTTTCATCCATTTTATTCTTGAAAATCCACCTGGTACCTATCACATTAGTCTCACTAGGTCGGGGGACAAGTTCCCAGACATTGTTCTTTTTAAACTGAAGCAACTCATCCTGCATAGCAGATATCCAGTGTTCATCCTTGAGTGCTTCTTTGTGATTCTTGGGCTCGACTGTGGATGTGTAGCAAAAATGACTAACAACATTCTCTAGCTGAGCACGAGTCTTGACCCCCCTAAGGTGGGATCACCTACAATGGAGGCAGGGTCATGACTCTTACGAACCCAAGCAGGTGTGTCCCCTAACACAGAAGTTGGGTCCACAGGGTGTGGGTAAGGGACAAGTAAATCGCTGCCAGGAAAGTCCTCATCCTCACACTAAAGGCTAGGATCAACAAACGTCGGAGGTTCGTCCTCTTGCACGGTGACGTTTATTGACTCCATAACCTTAGAGCTCTTCAGGTTAAAAACCCGGTATGCTCTACTATTTGATGAATATTTTAGCAATATTCCCTCGTCGCTTCGGGAGTCAAACTTTCCTAATTGCTCTCTATCCCGTAGGATGTAGCATTTACTTGCCAAAGCACGTAAATATGCAAGGTTGGGCTTCTTTCCAGTCCACAATTCATAAGGCGTTTTAAGCGTGTGTGGACGAAGGTAAATCCTATTCACCGTATGGCATGCAGTAGACACTGCCTCTGCCCAAAATCTCCTAGCAACTTTACGACCTAGAAGCATAGATCTAGCCATTTCCTGAATCGTCTTGTTCTTTCTCTCAACAATGCCATTTTGCTGAGGAGTCTTCACAGCAGAAAAATCATGTTTGATTCCTAGGCTATCACAATAAAGATCTACCTTTGCTTCCTTAAATTTCGTGCCATTGTCACTACATATCCTGTTAATAGTGACTCCATGTTGATTTTGCAGGACACAATACTTTGTCGTTAAAAACTCTACAACATCAGATTTCTCTCTCAGAAAACCTACAATCGAATATCTGGAGAAATCATCCACCATCACAAGGATATACCTCTTACCACCAGACTCTCAGTACGAGTAGGACCCATAACATCCATGTGCATCAACTCAAGCACACGGGAGGTGGTAATGGAATGCAATTTCCTATGAGGGCTACGGATTTTCTTTCTCAACTAACAGGGTCCACAAACCGTGGAAGTTGGCTTTCCAAGTGTTGGTAAGCCACATACTAGGTCCTTTTTAGCTAAACGTGTCAAATATCTAAAGTTCACGTGACCTAGACGTTGGTGCCACAGATCCATAAGAGTGATCGTGGCGCTGTTGCAGACAAGTGAGGACTTGGGCATAGTCCCATAGCAATTATCTTCTGTCCTCACTCCTTGCACTAAAAGTTACCGTCTTGATTATAGATATTACACGCGTCCTGGTCAAACTTTACGGCAAAATCAGCATCGCACAACTGGCTAATGCTGAGAAGGTTTGCTTTCAAACCTTTGACGTACAAAACATTCTCTAGCTTAGGAAATCCTGGTAACTCTACTGTACCTCGTCCTACAATGCTAGACTTGCTCCCGTCTCCAAAGGTGACTCTACCTTCCTTATAATCCTCTAGGTAGGTAAAAAATGAGACATCACCTGTCATATGTCTGGAGCACCCACTATCAAAATACCACTGTGAGGTATTATGTGCTTTGAGAGCGACATGAACAACAAGGGCCTTTTCATATTTCTTAGGTACCCAAGAAGTGGTAACCTTTTGTTTACCCTTGTTATTGTTGGTTTTAGCCGGGATGCGAAAAGCATTCACTGACGGCAAAGACATCCGTCGGAATTCCTCCATCAAACTCTGTGATGTGGCAGCTAAAAACTCAACCCGCTCTCTCAGACTGGTAAAATCATCAGTACGATGTGGTGGAGCAGTAGTACGTCGTGTCCGACCCAAACTATAACAAAACTCCCCGAGGTGGCCTTTTCTTTTGCAGTACGTACAAAAGAACACTGTCTTAGGCGGACCTTGGTTTGCTTTTCTTGATCGAACTCTCCTTCGTGATTTTTGACGATGGCCATATGGAGTTGTAGTAAACTCAGGAACTGATCTAGGTGCAATTTGGGACGTGGAGGCACCATCAAAACCTATTCCCTGCCTATCACCAAAACCTAAAGCGGGACCAAGGAGCATCTTTCCTATCTTTCTAGATCTGTCCTCGATTTGAACCTTGACTTCCCGTGCTCTCTCAAGATCATGAGTAAGCTGGGATACAGGGGCTTCAAGTTTCTTCCGAGTCTCTAGGGAGGAATGGAGCTCACTCATAAGACTAGACACTTATTTAGTCAAGTCCCCTTTCTTTTTCTCAAAACAACTCTCTCTCTCTCTCTCTCTCTCTCTCTCTCTCTCTCTCTCTCTCTCTCTCTCTCCCCCTCTCTAAACATTCTCTCTCAACACAGACAGACTCTCTCTCTCTCTCTCTCAAAGTAGTGCAGGTGGAGGACTCTCTCTCTCTCGCTTCTTCTAAATCTTCCTCTAAAGCGGTGATCCTAAGAACTAATGCTTTGTTACGCTTTTTGGTTTTAAATGACTCATTATATAACTCGGCATAGGCGCGTTAAAGATTACTCTCGCTCCCACTTGCATCATCCTCCCCCTCACTCACATCGTTCTCACTGTCGAGGTGTCCCTGTGAAGCAGCATCCTCATCGTCGTGAGGAGCACTAGAGGTACTCACATGACTAGCCATGAATGCTGTGAAGTTACACTCATGCGATGACTCATCTCCAGAATCCACCGACTCGACCTCACTGTCGTTAGGGATAACTTTGCCCTTTTCTTTGGCAGGTCTGTTAAGCCTAGTAGCACACTCAAAAGCTCTATGACCCTTACCGTTGCACTCATAACATCTCTCACCATCTTTCTTAGGAGGGTCTTTAAAATCTTTTTCATTTTTCTTTTCAAACTTATTTTTCTCAAAATTCTTTTTATCTTTGAAATTTTCATTTTTCTTGAATTTGAGAATTTTCTTGAATTTTTTTGCAAACAGAGCCAAATCATCTAAATCAAAGTCACACTCGAAATCAGACATATCTATCTCCCTTTTTCTAGATGACTCTACCCTCTTTCTTGCCGACCCCTCACTCTTCCTGTCCTGGGCATTAAGTGCAATTCCCTTATTTTTAGCCTTGACAAATTTAAACATATCAATTTCATACGTTTGTAAGTCCCCTACAAGTTCCTCTAATTTAAGCGTGTTTAAATTACCCATAGAATTTAACACAGTGACTTTAGGGATAAAACGCTTAGGCAGTGATCTTAGAATCTTTTTAACAACTCTAGCATTAGGAATGTGTTCACCAAGATTAAAGCTAGTGTTTACAATATCAGATAACCTAGTATATATTTCATCAAAACATTCAGTCTCAAGCATGGAGATAGTTTCAAATTGAGTTGTTAAATTTTGCAATTTAGATTCTTTCACAGCATTAGTTCCTTCATGGGTAAGTTGTAAAACATCCCATGCCTCTTTTGACGTGGTACACGTCATTATCCGTTGGAACTCGTCAGGTGTGACGGATCCCGAAATAACACTTAATCCCTTAGAATTAAAAGATAACCATTTAAATTCTTCTCCAGTCCATGCAGTCACAGATTTTAAATTAGTCACGTTATCAATAGTGGAGGGAGGTGTCCACCCTCTTTCAACCAAAATCCAAACTCTTTCATCAATAGCTTTTAAAGCAGATTTCATGCGGGTTTCCAGTAAGCATAATTTGTCCCGTCAAAAACTGACATTTTATTTTATAATTTCTCCATTGAACACGCCCTTTTTAAAATCAAATTTTCAAAAAATTTATATCTTAGAAAAATTTTGCGAAAAATTACACGGTATAATTGTGTAATTAGCTTTGATACCAATTTGAAGAGTGCGCTTTTGTTCAAACAAAGAAATTATTTAATTAAACTCAATTTTTTCAATTAAATCCTAAAACATGCATCTAGGTGTGATTGAAATCAATATGAACATGTAAGAACAATCAATCACAAACAAAACACACAAATGAGGAAAAATCCCCCAAAGGGGTAAAACCTTTTATTTTCACTATAATTTGTAAAGAACGGTTACCCGGATTACAATGAAAATAAGAGTGACATACGAAATACCCTTAGGTGTCGGTTCCGATGTCGTCGGCTGGAATCTCCCGCAAGAACTCCAGGTGGGCAGCAATGAAGAAGAGACGGCTTCCTCACAAGTTACTCCATATGAGTAAAAACAATCCTCTTGAAGGTTTAAAGATTCACATACATATATGGGAGTGTTTATGTGAATAAAGAAGGCATAAAACCTTAAAAGGTGAAGTCTGTTTTCTGGGCTGTTAATCGCAGAAATCGTGTGCGAAAAAGACTTGGAAAACGTGTAGAAAGTGACCAGATATTTATACGAAAATTGAGTCGTCGTCGTCGCTCGAACGAGATAAGCATGTCGCTCGAGCGAAGGACACATGTCGCTCGAACAATAGTGCTATGCCGTTTGAACGAGCTCGTAGACCGAGGAAGCCCACTTCTACACTTAGAAAAATTTATGCTTTTGAGTTAAAAATAAATCAGACTTCGAAAAATATTTTTTGAAAAATTCTCAAATATTTATGTAACTATAAACAACTCCAATAAATCATTTTACCAATAATACGAAGTGGAGTAGTGGGAACGGTTAAGCAGCACGTCGCATGAAGCATGATGCACGTGTGAAGATGATGGATGCATGGATTCAGATCAAGGCCGTCGACGATGATCATGTCGACGTGCCGAATGTAGCGGTATCAGACATACATACTGTGATCTAGGAAAAACAGAAAATTCCTAGATTCTACCCCGGACATTTATAAAATTATGTCCTTACACCATTAAACATGATTTGTTAATGAATTAATAAATTAAAAAAAGTTCAATAAAAAATAAAAAATTGGAAAAATAAAATACGGTATTAACATTTAAAAAAGAAGACACAAACAAAAGTTCAAAAAACCCCACCCACCGTCGTCTACCACCCAACCGACGACCACCACACCACTGATGGCCACTAAGATCCCATCTTTAGTAGAGCCACAAGCAGAGCTCGTCGCAATCATATCTCACTTGGATCACCACCATATTGAAGTTGAGCTCATCACAATGAATAAATATGATCCCAGATGGACATAGAGCAAACCCAATCAAGATTGAACAATTTCAACCATATCCAAAAATCCCCCAAATTCCATTTAAAATTTGTTCCATTCGATTATGAGAACCCCATTCACAGATTGATTTTAGACAGATTTAAGTTAGATTTTGATTTTTTTGGCGACTTAGTGTTTTTAGTTGGGTGTTGATTCGCTTTTGGTAGTGTTGATGTTTGGGTGTCTTTGAGATTTATTTGAAACTTAGGGTTGTCTTTATGTTTTAATTTCAAAGGTGAGGTAGTGGTGGTGGTTGTTAGATAGGTGTGGTGGGATGGTGGAAGTTTGAGGGCAAAGGCGGTGGTGGTAGGGTAGGGGGTGGTTGCTTCTTCGATATGGTATACGACGTTGATACACCTTAAGACACACTCTCTTTGCCCACAATTATTTTACTACATTTCTTACACTTGTTCCTATCCTTGAAAAGTCATATTTTGAGAATGCGTGAAAACGGTGCATTTCGGTTGAGCGCTTGTGGAAAGTTTTATATTAAGCCCAAAATTAGTAAAATGGCTCCATGCACACCGATATGACCAAAAGGTTTGTTTTTGTCTATTTTTTATGGCTGTGCGCATGACTAAAAAAGACCTCGTGCACACGGACTTCGTAGAATGGGGAAAATTGAAATTTTCACTATAAAAACGTTGTGGATCCCCTTTTCAATTAGAACTATTACTTCTCTTTAACGAAATTTTTAGATCTAAGAGCTTCTCTTTCTCTCTCTAGAAACGCTAGATGAGATTTGTTTTTTCCTCACTTTGATTGAAACATTTTGCGAGAGATTTTTGAGTGATTCGTTAAAGCAACCTTAAAAAAATATTCTTCATCATTTGCCAATGACGATCTTCAGTTGAGAGGTCAACAAGAAGGAAGATCCGAAGAATTGAAGACGTGTTCTTCAAATTAGATGCGTGGAAGCTAATTGAAGTGTATTTTCTTCTCTCTGCAAAAGAGATGTGGATGAGAGCCGCTAGATCAGGTGGAGTATTGAGGTTTGGTGTTCTGTGAATGTACTCAAGCTAGGTGAATGGATGATCTCTTGTAATATCTTCATATTTCTAGTGGATTAGTTGTAGCATCTCGAGATTTCCCCCCTAGGTGGGTTGTCTCCTCATATATCTTGGCGTTGTGATCGAATTCACATTTACTTTTATTCACAACAAACAATCTCACATAATTTCATATCTACACTTGATTTATGTTGGTAGATGTTTGGATCTCACATAATTTCAATTTAATCAAACTAATTTGGCTATATCTCACCTAATTGCAAATTGATTTGAATGTGGATCTAATTGGATCTAAGTGTAGATTTAACATCTTGTTAAGTTGCAATTGAACTCAAAGGATTTTGAATTGTATTTGAATGATCTCATAACACTTTCCTTGAACTAAAATTGGATATAACCATTTTAAGGTTAAGTGTTTGATAAATTATCTAAGTGAGTGTGGGTTTGAATTTCCTTATGCAAATCAATTATTGTTTCATTTTTAAATAAGCATAATTTTAATTGGCGGTTATATCCGAGTATGTCCTATTCACTCCCTTCTAAATGCATATCGAATTCTGCATTTTCAGACAAACGCTTAACAACAAGTTACCAAACCCAAACTCAATTGGTAAACAGTACTTAAGTTATAAAATAGCCAATGATGGCAGTATTTTAAGTTAAAAAAAATAAAGAATCAAATTTTAAAAGGCTTGAAACAAGTACTAACATTTAATAAAGAAGAATGTAATTTTTGTAATAATTCTTTAGATGAAAGGATCACCTCTGTAGAGAACAATCTTCTCTCTACTAAGAGTGTAAAGGTCGATTTGGAAGATTGATCAAATAATTTGAGAAAAATATTTTTTTCTCACACTCAATCTTCCAATAACAAAAGTGATGTTGAATACATCAAATTTAAAAATGTATCCAATGAGAAATCCAAAACCACGTTTGTTAATTCTTATGAGACTTAAGCTCCTAAAAAGTTTCTTCCACAAATAGAGAAGAAAAATGTATTGAAGCTTCCAAATGAAAAAGTCCAGTGCATTATGTTTGAATGCGCATTTTGTAAGAAAAAAGGGACATTTAAAGGAATTTTGTATTAAGCTTCGAAAAACCACCAATATGATAAAGAAAAAACATTGTGGTTCAAATTCTGCAAGCTTACTTTGTTAAGGCATGACTTAATTACCATTTTTGAAAAATCTAAAACTATTTTGTGTAACATTGAAAACATTTCAAAATTTGAAAGTGTTAAACATAGTTATAATGATTTGGGTAAGAATGTTAAGTCCAAAATCACAAAATCTTTTGGTATAAAAATAAGAAATAAAGCGCCGTGTCATACACACGACTTTAATTGCTCAAAATGCCTCACAATGGTATTTTGGTAGTGTGGGTTGAAGGCACATTATTGGTGATACGTCGTTGCTTTCAAAGATCCTTGAAAACAAAACCAACACGGGCACTTTTGGGAACGTGAGCATGTATAGAGTTTTAGGAAAAGGTACATTCAATATCATTGGGTTTTTTTAAGTTGAGATAACGTCCTTTTGGTGCAAGGCTTAAAGGCTAACATAAGCTAAATGTAACGATCGTGACAATGTGTTTTTACCACGAACGAATGCCTATTTCTAAATACTAAGGGTAAATGTATATTGAAGGGAAATCGAACTTCAAAGAATTGATATATTGTTAATAACTCTCACAATCTTCTTTGAAATATTGCTAAGAAAGACGTGGCGGATCTTTGGTACAAGAGTTTGGGTCATGTGAATTTTAGAGATTTTGAAAAACTTATCGAAAATGAGCTTGTTTGCGACCTACATCATTTTGAGTCGACTTTTTCACGCATATGTGGTATTTTCCAAATGGAAAAACAAATTCGAAATACACTAGGAAGTTGAATGTGATGTCTACCACTCGAGTTTTAGAGCTCTTACACATAGACCTCATAGGTCCAATGCGTATAGAGAGTATATATGGTAAGCATTACGTCCTTGTGATCGTAGATGAGTTTTCTAGGTTGACTTTTGAAGAAGTTTTGTGTAATATGTCATATTCTAAGTAATTATTGATCTCCAAGTGTAAAAGACTCCAAAATGAAAAAGGGTTGCACTATAGTTCGAGTCCAAAGTGATCAGGGACAAGAATTTTAGGGAATTGGTATTTTGAAGTGGTGTCTTGATGTTTGCATGCACTAACAGGATTGTTGAAAAAGGAAACCAAACTATACAAGCGATGTTTAGGTCCATGTTGATAGGCAAGGGCGTGTTTAAGCATTTCTGGAGAAAAAAGGTAAACACGACATGTTACATCGCGAACCAAGTCTATAGGAGGTATCGTAGCAACAAATCCCCTTACTAAATTTAGAAAGACAGGAGCCCATACTAGGGATATTTTAGAGTGTTTGAAAGCAAGTGTTATATACTCAAGGATCATGAGTATTTAACCAAGTTTGACTTAGGAGTGATGTTGTCATCTTTCTCGGCTATTCCACTAATAGTCGTGCCTACCATGTGTACAATTATGCTTCACGAAAGATGATGGAGTCGATAAATGTTGTCATCTCTGGAGACGCTAGGTCCAATTCCTTATCTCATTAAAGCAACTGAAAAAGGAATGTAGAGAAGAATATCCAGATAATACAGATTTCCCAATCGGCCAACGATCCTCCCCGTGAGCTAATCCTAGATAAGACACGCAGAAGAAGAAAAGATGACACGAAGATGGATATCTGCAAGGTGACTTGCAAAAGGAATGCAAGATTTCCAATCCTAGCAGGAAAATGAGGGAGATGCTAAGAATAAAGTCTTTGAAGGACCCACAACGAAGGTAAGGAAGAGACAAAGCGACGGTTCCTTCTTTCAGTTTGGATTGCTTTGTACTGAACAGTAACTAAGGGTGATGGTGAAGTATTGATAAAAGTTAGCAGGGGAAGGGCTTAGAATAAATTAACGCTTTATGATAACTGTGGACATCCCCGATCCGATCCTCGTGGTGGGTGAGCACGTGATGGAGGATCCTAGGTCCCGCGTGTCCTTCTCGGGAGCGCTTCGGTCGGCGTCATTTGGGTGAGGTGTAAAAATGTAGAGAGATTAGAGTCGCCAGTCTATTTTACTCAAAACAGACAAAAGAAAGGGAGCCATCCCGAAGGACAGCATCCAAAGACATACTGATGCATGCGAAACCAAAATGATTCGAAAAGGGTCCGGAGGCTAAGTTACTAAATGGGAAGGTGTTAGGCACCCATTTCGCCCTTTCGGACACTCATGGGTTTTTGTTATTTTCCTTTATTTTCCCCGTGATATGTGTGCATGTGTATATATAGTGGAGATAGGAATCATCGACTTGTACCATGGAAGAGGTAAAACGAGTCATCCATAGGAAGGTATAAAAATATTAGAAAATAGGATTTACACGATTATCCTTACGTTGACCGTTATGATGAAACGCTAACACATGTGGAATAATACGCCACTAAGAACAAATATATGGATATATATAATATAAAAGAGTAGAGTTTGGAGAAAATAGAAAATGAGAGAAAAAGTAAAAATAGGACTCGAGTAAAGTCCACGTAGTTCGCATGTAAGACGAGGGGTGGGGTTTTATCCCATAAAACCAATCGGGGGATTCCCTTATTTGGGTGTGTGTGTGTGTAGAAAAAAAGTGTTTTAGTTGTGAGAAAAGTGTAAGAAAAGTGTGAGAATTCTCGTTTGGAATTTATGAGCAAACCCTTTTTTTCTTATTTTTTGGGTTTTTATTTATATGAAAATAAGAGATGTTCAATAATACTAAATAAAAAGTATATTAGGATGTGTGAGATGAGATAATAAAAGTGCTAAGTAATAAAACAAGTTATTGCGAATTTATGAGAATTTAAGGAGAGAGTTGAGAAAATTGGACCTTCTTGAAGATCTTGAGCTTGATCTTGAATGTTGGAGAGCAGCCCTTAGACTTGGATGATGATGGGGGGTGGTGAATTCACCAAGTTTGGTGAAAATAATGATGAAAAGTGAAGGCTGGAAAGGGATTTGGGTGTAGAAATCACACTGACTTCGAGAGAGGTTTTCTGGATTTGCTGAGAGTGATATCTATCAGATTTGGGCTCCCTCTTACAAGTGAGGTCAAGCCTCCTTTTTATAGGCCTAGGGAATTGCCGATCATCATAACCCTGTTCCTGCTAATCGGAAGATGCGTTTAGGCACACTGTCGATAGGCAGGGTCGGGACCTGCCGTTTGGCAGTGTCTTTCAGGCCTTTTTGAAAAATCGATCGCAGAATGCAAACCGTAGATCAGAATTGTGCACGTGTTGGACCGTTAGAAATGTAATTCAGAGACCTTCGAAAGTCCTTTGAACTCCTCCCGGGTTCGAGAGTTGACTCTGGGTCAAATATGGCTCGAAAGCATTCGTCAGTCCATTGGACGAGGAATCGTCAGACGCAAACAGATCGTTCGTCCGCATGGTAAGTCCGAATCGCGCACGGGGAGGACCGTTGGAAAGGTTAGGAGATGTACTTGGGCATTACAAAGATTTTGACCCGGTTTGGGGAGTTGCCTTTGGTCAACTGGGCTCTGAAATCATTCGGTGACCTCTTAGAGTAAAACGGATCGTTCGTCCGTACCGTAAGTTGGAATCGCACATGGAGTGGACCGTTGGAAAGGGATTTCAGTGCCCTTTGAAGATTCATTTAGTATCGGTCGAGATGAAGACTTGAATTAGGTTAAATAGAGTCTGGGAGCGCCCGATGGCCTCCTAATTGAGTTTCGGGGGAAAACAGGTCGTTCGTCCGCATGGTAAGTTAGAATCGCGCACGGGATGGACCGTTGGAAAGGGGTTTCAGTTCCCTTCGAAGATTCATTCAGTCTCGATCGAGCTGAAGACTTTGACTTTTGGTCAAACAGAGCCTAGGAGTGCCCGATGGCCTCTAGGTCAGTACTCGGGGTATGACCTGGGTTTGTAGTGATGAAGGGAGGTGCTAGGGACCTAAGGAGAGTTTAGGGGGTAACAAAATGGGGTGTCTACAGAGCCCCTCGACGGGTGAGTTTGGAACAAACGATAGCCATCGAATAGACACCGCATGGTGCTTTTGAGGGAGGATGACCAGTTCAGAGGGTTGAGGCCGCTTCTGAGGACCTAAGGGAGAGAGGATGACCAATACAGAGGGCCGAGGCCGATTTTGAGGACCTATAGAGTGTGCTGGTGATAACCAATTCTGTGGGTAGAAGTCGATTCTGCGAGCTTAAGTTGAGATGACCAATTTTTCGGGTCGAAGCCAATTCTGAGGGCGTAAGTAGGGATGACTAATTCTGCGGGTTGAAGCCAATTATGAGGGATTAAGGTGGGATGGCCAATTCTGCGGGTCGAAGCCAATTCTGCGGGATTAAGTAGAGATGATCGATTCTACGGGTCAAATCCAATTCTGCGGGCTTAAGTAGGGATGACCAATTCTGCGGGTCGAAGTCAATTTTGAGGGCTTAAGTTGAGATGACCAATTTTGCGGGCTTATGTTGAGATGACCAATTCTGCGGGTCGAAGCCAATTTTGTGGGCTTAAGTAGGGATGACCAATTCTGCGGGTCGAAGCCAATTCTGCGGGATTAAGTTGAGATGTTCTTGGGGAACTCTGCCGGGGAGATTTATCTTGTGGTTTTGTTTTGGGCTAGGGAGCCGACTGTTGGGGAAATCTTTTGCATCCTCTAAAGGAATAGCCAAAATTCCACTGGGGAGATTTAGGTGGTCTAGGGTTTGGATGTATTTCTTGGAAAAAAATGAGGCCTTTGGTGCATAGGGGGTGATCTTTAGAGATCCTCCGGGGACGTTGTCGAGAGGAGTTTTACTTGGTTTTTGAGAGTTCCACTGGAGAAGTAGGGGTTCCGCTTGAGGGAGTTCGAAATTTTCTTGATGAAAATGTTCTAAATCCTTCCTGGGAGTTTTAGGAACTTTCTGAGAATTTTTTAGGGTTGTCTGGTATTTTCTGGGAATTTTTGTACGAAATTTTAAGGGGGGTGCTGATCGGCATGGTGGGTGGGGGGTCAATGCCGATTGGCATGACACTTGGCATCCTATATAAATGGGTCAAATTCCCCTCATTTTTCACAGCTTCTTGCTTTCTTTATTTTTGCGATTTTCCTCTGCCAATCGTTCTAGCATTCCGATCTCTAAGAAATGGTCGCCTTTATGAGCACTGCAGCGCATAGAGAATGGTTGACTGTTGATGACTGGGAGAACGTGGAGTGGAGGGCCAGGGCACCTCTTGCTTTGGGGAATGAGAACTTGTTTGATGCATTCGAGTCGGTTGTGAATGAGGGGACTTTGCAATGGGAGCCGTCACATCATCGATTTTCTGAGGTAGTTAGCCCCGACGATTATGTAAGCAACCTGACCTTTGGTATTCTTCTCTTTTTTCTTGGTGATTTTTTCTTCCTTCTTGAATTTTTGCCAAGGTTTTTTCTTTTGACAGTCTGATATCTCTTTGAAGAACATGCGTGCCCGTGGGTCGACGGGGCTGAAGGATGTTTGGGAGCATCTTCCACCTGTGGTGCATTGGGTGGTATCATCAACGGGTTTTGGGAGGTTGGCGTCTGTGTTGGATGAGACGCCTCGTTCGACAATGGTCTTATGCGCTTTGGGGGAGAGATGGTGGGATACTACCCATACCTTCCATTTCGGTTTTGCAGCGATGATCGTGACTCCCATAGACATTCAACAGCTGCTGGGGCTGGATTGCGATGGGGAGTAGATAGAGGTGGATCGCTCTCTGAGGGTGAGGCCGGAGGCGGTGAGGGCGGCGCTTGGTGACGTAGGGAGGATAGTTTTTGAGAATTCCATCCGGCTGTCCTTGTTGAAGGATGTCTTGTTGAGTAGGGACGTTGATTTGGAAGACAGGCTACAGGTGAGGCAGATGGCCCGGTTATTTATTTTGATGGTGCTGGGAGGTTTCACGGTGGCGTCGAGTGGTGACGTCGTCCATTTGTGGTTCTTGTCGTATTTGAGGATGTTTTCGAACATCCCTCTCTATGATTGGGGGAGCCTGACTTTGGTAACCCTCTATTTTTCTTTGGACGCATTCAGCCGGTGCTGCCAACAAACTTTTACTAGAGCCACGTATCTCCTTGAGGTATTCTTTAATTTTGTGCATATTCCTTTCATGCATTTGCATTTTCCTTATGCGTCTCTTTTTTATTGTGAATTCTTATCTTTAGCAGACGTGGTTCTATGAGGTGATTAGGTGCAATACCCAGCTGATTGCTCTAAAGAACGAGACTGTTGGGGACTTTTGTCGATTATATCGGTGGCGAAAGGCCAATCGGTAGTTGAAGGGATCTATCTCTCTGGAGGCGATGCGTCAGGTCTTGAATGGCCTGACCAGTGGTAGGGTAAGACTCTTTCCTTTTCAGTCTTAGTTTTTGCATGTTCTGATTTTGTATTGACTTATGCCTGCTAGGGACTTTCAAGTGACTTTTTACCCTTGGGGGACAGCCATTCAGGATATGGGGGCGACCGGGGTGAATGCACAGATGAGGCATTTGCTGGCGCATGAGTTCGGTCATTCCTGGTATCTGGGGGAGTGGGTGGTTGCGAAGGAGGAGGTGGTGGTGCCACCTGCGCAGCCTCCTACGTCTATGAGGCGGGACCGACTGCTGCTGAAGGATGCGAGGATCGCGACGATGATCGGCGAGTGCTACCTGTTGTATACTCATACGTCCGCGCCGTATGACTATATGGACTTTGTGATGAGCTGGTTGATGGCGCCCAGTATATATGATGCCTTGCCTTTTCCTTCTGCGGGTTCGAGTCGGGCAGTGGAGTCCTCCCACAGCGGTGGCGATCCGACGATATCTGCGGTGGCGACAACCTCAGAGGTTCCTTTCGTGCGGTTGCATACTCCTTCATACAACATCCGACGGGCTGATGGAGGGATGGTGCCTATGTTACACCATCCTCACGCGATGGATCCAGAGGAGTTAGGTTTGACAGAGAAGTTCTTCATCCTGCGGTATACCTTCTTCCTCTTTTTGGTTCCTTTTTTGTTTTGATCCCTTTTAGATACTGATTTTTGCCTTTTCTTTGCAGCAACTCTGGGTGTCGACCACTTGGCTGTGGGACATCAGAGACTGGATATATTCAGCGACCACCCATATTAGGGATGCGGTCCCGGTTCCTTCTTTTTTGGTGCTGTCTGCTTCGTCTAGAGAAGACTCTGGATCGGGTAGCGATGGTGCGTCATTTCGCCGTAGGGGAAAGAGAGCGCATTGCAGGGGTGGAAGCTCTTAGAGAGAGGGGTGAAGGGTAGGTGACAAAGAGAGCAAATGTGGGTTCGGGCTGAGTCCCGTTTTTTTTTTTGCTTTTCTTTTATTTCCTGCAAATTTGATGTAACATAGAAAAATACATATATGCAATGCAATGTTTTTTTTATTATCTTTTGTTAATGATGAATGCATGCACATGAGCTTTTTACTTTGCTGTTGAGACCGTAAAAAGAGCTATTTTTGGGATTTTGAGGAAAGTTTTAAAAATGAGAAATTATATAGGGGTGGAAGAGGATTTTTGAAATTCTGTTTGAGAATATCAATTTATTTTTGTTGAGCTTCTGATTTTGATAAAAAAGGAAAAAGGAAAGTTTCCAAAAATGGGGGGTTACCGATTGGCAAGCTCCTTGCCCTGCCTATCGACAATCAAGTCCAGTCCCATCAATTCAAAGCTTTTGATTAGTTCCCCCTTTAGCTTTTGGTACTTTGTGGGGTAGGATTCCCTTCGATTTCTGTAGGGGTTATGTCTTTTGTGAGGATTCTCATGTATAAAAAGGGGTAAGGGTGGAGTGTCTTCATCACGCCTTCACATTTTTACTTACTTGCCTACTATCTCTTAGTCCTGCAAGATGGCTCTCCCTGGTAGCATTGAGTTTGCTAACTACCTCGAAGCCTTGGAAGAGATGTGCTCTTATAACGTTGACTATGATGCTTTCAACATGCGTCGAGTCTCTTTGTGGTGCAACCGGCCCATTGAGTGGATCATGTTGATGGTGGAGGTACAATTTTGGTACCCCGAAGACCATGTATTCCTCTTTGGATTGAATGAAGTTTGTTCTACCTACGAGGAATTTTCTTCCATGCTAGGATAAATCCCAGTGTTGCTGCGGCTTTACCCGAATTTTCCCGTTCTTCTAGGGATTTGCTCGCTGGGCTTCTTCGTATTTCGCCTTCGACGACTAGATCTCTGGTTGCTGGAGGAATGATCTCCCTCCCGGCGGTGTTGCAGTACGTGCATTTGTGGGAAGTAGGTGATGCTATCTATGCTGGAGCTGCTGCTATGGGCCTGGTCTCAAAATTGCTGCTGGTGACTGGGGAACTACTGATGGATCCGTAACTTGCAGCCATTACTTCATGGATGTCATATGGTCGCAATCCTGTGGCGGTGATACTGGCGATGACCGTGAACGATCTGGATGGATGGCGAGAAGGTCGTTCTGACTTCCTGCGGGGTAGCCTCATGATGCTGTTCACGTGGTTGTCTGAAAGACTCCGCCTGGTGGCTTTTCCAGAATATCCTTTGTTGGGTGTACCCAACTTCTTTTCGCTTCACTTCTTCAGCGTTGGCCTGGATATTGAGAGCTGGGAGAATTGGCTTGTGAAACATGGGGCTAGGAATCTGTACTGTTCAGTGCCTTGGTGGGGACAGTTGCTTCTTATTCTGGAGCTAGGAGAATACCTGTATGTGCGGCTGGTTGGTCTCAGACATACCTCTTTTAATTTCCCTTGACGGATTCTGCATCAATTTGGGTGGGCATAGGTCGTGCCACCTCGGACACTAAATTTCTTTTCGGTAGAGGATTTGACAGAGCGTCTGCGCCTGCGGCTTGGTTCTATGTGGGAGAATCGGCGTCCGTCGAACCGTCCCTCTCAGTCTGTTGCGAGAGTTTGGCATATCCTGGGGATTATATGAAGTGGTTGTGGAGGAGAGTGGTTATCAAGATGTTGGCAGTGGATGATATACCCGTATATACCCTCGGCCATGTCGAGGGTGCCCTGCGCCTCACCAGGTCCAGACGACCCTTCGAGGGGACGACCCCTCCATCAGGCTCCAAACGACCCTCCGAGGGGCCGACCCCTCATCAAGCCCCGGACGACCCTTCAAGGGGCCGACCCTTCATCAGGCTTCAGATGACCCTTCGAGGGGCCGACCCTTCATCAGGCTTCAGACGACCCTCCGAGGGGCTGACAGTACGAGGCCTAAATTAGGCCAGACTCACTACCAGAAGGAACTTTGCCCTCGGCCTCATATCATAGGCTGAGGGTGACCTCATCACAGTGCGTGGTTTGGGAGATTCATGGAACAGTGCGCGTGAGGCTCACATGGCATGTGGAAGACCATTATAACAATATCACCCCCTCGTGTGAGGGAATATTTTGTCATCATTTGGCATCTACAGGTGTCAACAGGGGATTGGCTAGATCATCATTCACATGCACCATGCATACTTGGGGGGTACACTACACCCCCCAAGACCTATACATACTTTTCACCTACAACCCTATAAGGGGATCGATGGATCGATAATTGTAACCCTAGTAAAAACTCTGCTTGTACACACAATAGAGAGAGAAAGTGAGCTTATGTGCATTGTATCCAAGGCCATTAATGCCCATACTTAGTGGATCACACACTCAGAGTGGATGTAGGCCTAATTGGCTAAACCACTATACATCATTGTCTTATTCCTCTTATACTCATCTCCTTCTACACACTTACACACTTATACACTTACATCTCTATGGCTGCCATGGTTACTATTGTTTAAGCTCATCATCACTTATCTGGTGGTGCTAGATTTCAGCATCATCAGTGGAGACTGGACAAAGGTGGTTTATTTTGTTTAATACCATGGAGGGAGGTGTTGTGGTTTTTTCGAAGCTGGTTCGAGCTTATCGGTCCATGGAGTGTCTGCGATACTCTGCTCAGGCAGGGGAAGCTTGGGGACCCCAGGATGTAGATGATGATGACGGAGCAGGCTCCTCTGGTAACTGTGGATAGGACTCCTGGAGAGTTTATTGTGTAATCGAGGATAAATGTGGGGATTTTATTTTGGCTTCTTTAGGAAGGTAGGGGGAAAGGGAGTTATTCGTTCCTTTTCTTATGTAATCCGTACCGAATTTTCTTTTTAGTGAAATAAACAAGTTTTTGATCATCCAGCTGTGCCCTTTGATGAGTTTATTGTTGTTTGAATTATCTATACCGATCGCTAAGGCATACATAATCCTTTTGTTCAAGTATATGTTAGAATGGACTATCGTTCTCGGAGATAAGAAAAGAATAGTATTTTGTGAAAAAGGAAGGTCCGTGCTCATGTAACGTGTATGAGCTGCCTACGTACCTCTGGGGATTTTAAAAGTTTTTAATTTTGTTTGAAAATGGTTTTTACAGAGGATCAGACCCACGTAGTTCTGGGTAGAGGGAAATGAAGAGATTTTTTTTTCTTTTTTTTAGAATAGAAGGGGGATGAGAAGAGTCGTAGCGCGCCGAGATTTCGAACTAGGGGTAGAACTTCTTGTGACGGTCCAGGTTGACTGGACGAGCCATCTATTCCACATCTAAATCACTGAGCATGGCAGCACCGCCAGACAAGATCTTCTTAATAATGTAGGGGCTGCTCCAATTGGGCTTGAATTTCCCTCTGGGGTCCCAAATGGGTTCTATTATCTCTTTAAGGGCTAGGTTCCCTTCTCGAACACCGCAGTTCTTGACTCTCTTGTTGAATGAACACGTTATTCAGCGATGTTACCCTTGTATGTGGTATAGTGATTTTAATCTCCTTTCGTCTAGGAGGGTCAACTCGTCAAGACGGCTTTGGTACCAGTCTTCTTCACTGACCTTGTTCTCAAGCATGACTCGCAATGAGGGTATTTCTAGCTCCACGGGTAGGACGGCTTCCATACCGTAAACTAGAGAGTAAGGGGTAGACCCAGTAGATGTTTGAATTGAGGTTCGATAGCCCCATAGGGCGTACGGGATCCAGTCGGCCCAATCCTAACAACTTTCGATTATTTTGCTGATGATGGCTTTGAGTTTTTTATTGGAGGCCTCAACTGCACCGTTGGTCTGAGGTCGGTAGGGAGAAGACTTGTGTCTTTGAATCTCATATTCGTTGACCACTTCTGTCACTTCTACCTCGAAATGAAAGCCGTTATTTGATACTAGCTCGTGCAGGACCCCATATCGGCAGATGATGTTTTTCTTGATGAATTTGGCCACTTTCGAGGTGTTCAGCACTACGTATGAATCAGCTTCGACCCATTTGGTGAAGTAATCAATGGCAACTAGGATGAACTCATGCCCATTGGAAGCCTTCGGTGTAACCTTCCCTATGATGTCGATGCCCTAGGTGGAGAACGGCCAGGGAGAGGTCATGTTGTATAATTCACGTGGAGGCAGATGCTGAAGATTGGAGAATTATTGGCATTTGAGGCATCTCCGGACATAGGCGGTGAAATATTGGGTCATGGTGGTCCAGTAGTAACCTTGTCGAATGATATTCTTGGCAAGCATGTGACCATTCATGTGGGCTCCGCATTCCCCATTGTGGATCTTTTGCATTATCTTTTCAATGTCAGGCCCTGCGATGCAGTGCAGATGAGTTCCATCAAAGTTCGTTTTGAGCAGTGCTTTGTGACAGATGATGTACTAGGCGGCGAGTCTTTGAAGGGTTGCCCGATATATCTTGTTGGAACCCTCAGGATACCTACCATGCTTGAGGAGGTGCTAGATATCATAGTACTAACAATTAGCCAGCTCAGGACCTTCTGCGGTGACGAGCTCAATGTGGTAGCAGTGGGTTGGTTTGTCTTGCTTTTGAACAAGGAAGGGGTTCATTGTGATTCCTTCGGGCATGTCGACCATGGAGGCCAGGGTAGCAAAGGCATCACCTAGGTTATTATTTGTTCGAGGTAGGTAATGGAAGGTGATATCTTAGAATTGGGAGGCTAGTTCTTCTAGGTGGGCATGGAAAGGTTGGAGTTTTTCGTCCTTGACTTTCCACTTTCTGAGCACTTGACCGATGATGAGGGCGGAATCCCCGTAGACGTCTAAACATTAAATACCTTTCTTGAGAGAAACTTTGAGGCCTACTGTGCATGCCTCGTATTCAGTCATGTTATTGGTGCAAGGGAAATCCAACTTGATGGCGATGGGAGTGTGGGAGTCATCTGGGGCGATCAGAAGTATCCCAATGCCATATCCGTTTTTATTGGCAGTGTCGTCAAAGAAAATTTTCCATCGAAGGAAGTCTTAAGCATCACAAAGAATGTTTTCATCTGGGAATTCAGAGACCCAGACATCGGCTTCATCCATAGGGTAATCAGCGAGGTAGTCAGAGATGTCTCTTCCTTTCATGGCTTTCTACGTGACGTACACGATATCAAACTCAGCTAGGAGCATCAACCATCGGGGCATTCGACTGGATAAGGCGGGTTTCTCAAGCAGGTATTTAATGGGGTCCATTCGGGATACAAGCTTTATAGGGAAGGTGAGCACGTAGTGCCGCAACTTTTGGGTGACCTAAATAAGTGCGACACACGCCTTTTCCAAAGTAGTGTAGTTAACTTCGTACCCAGTCAATTTGTGATTGGCGTAATAGATGGATCTTTCTTTACGGGAATCTTCAAGGTATTGGTCTATCAAAGCCCCAACTGTAGTGTCGATTATGGTTAGGTATAGGAGCAAGGGGAGACCAGGCTGTGGTGGCATGAGTACCGGGGGTTGGGTCAGATATTGTTTGATTCCGTCAAAATCTTCTTAGCATGCCTCGTTCCAAACTTTAGTTGAATCCTTTTGGAGGAGTTTGAAGATAGGTTCGCGGATGGAGGTTAACTGGTTGATGAACCGACTGATGTATTACAATTTCCCGAGGAAACCTCAGACTTCTTTCTCTGTCCTGGGAGGTGGCATCTCAAGTATGGCTTTCATATTGGAATGATCTGCTTTTATCCCCTTCTCACTGACCATGAATACCAAGAGTTTTCCCTTTGTAATGTCAAAGACCCATTTCTGCAGATTGAGTCTCATCTGATACTGTCGCAGTCGTTTGAAGAACTTTTGGAGAGAAGGAACATGACCTTCTCTAGTTTTGGACTTGATAATCATATCATCCACATAGACCTCAACTTCTTTATGAATCAGATCGTGCGGTATGGTTGTGGCAACCCTTTGGTAGGTAGCCCCTATCCTAATCTCACACAGTTGGCTACTAGAATCGAGGTTAACAACAATAGTCTCTTCTTTATTAACTTGAATACGGTTATGTTGTTTATTATTAACTTCATTTAGATCAGTTAAGAATTGTTCATTTGCAAAATATCATCATCAAAAGTTTGATTAGAATCCAAACAGTTAATGTAAGGCACAACAAGATACTCAAAATCTTTGTTTATTTCATTGATAGGAAAAATAACATTGAGAACCTCATCAAAAGAGGACTCGATTATATTTGAACAAGGATCGACAACAGAAGAAGAAAAAGGGTAAACATTAGGATTAGGGGAGATTTCAACAGGTAGAACTGGCGCGGCATGCCAGTTGAGGAGTGGTGTATCAACAGCTTTAATCAGTTGGGATGGATCCGGTGATGTAGTGCTTGAGTGAACCATGTAGAATGTTAGACCCAGTGTCTGTAAGTTGAAGGAATCTTCGGAGTCACTTTCCTCACTCTTTTTGGTATCTTTGATGAGCGGTTGTACTTGGTGTTGGGAATCTTCGGCCCATGGGTAGCTGTCTTGGAAAAAGATCTCAATTCCAGGCTTCATCTTCTTATCTGTATGGTCATACTATGGTTCAGAAAAGCCGCGAAAGGGTAAGTCTTCACCCTCTTTGATGAATCGTCTGTTCAAGGAGTCACCTGGGATAGTCTGGATGCAGTCTAGTCTTCTCTTTGGTCGAGATTGGCGGATCATTCTGAGTTCTTGTTCTGACGGTTGATAACCCAAACCACAAGGAGGGAAAGCCTTCTTTACTTCAATCGGCTCGAGTATACCTTGCTGTCTTTGCCCTACGCTAGTCCGGGCATGAAGTGCATGTTTATAAACATTTGAATTACATTGACGTTGCCATGAGGGTCGTATTCTGGACAAACTCTTTCTTTGAAGTCGTCCCCTGTCGAGAGTAGAAGTGGTTCAACTCGAAATCCTGATAGGAGCATATCATTTGACCCGTGCTGTATCTCAAGAATTGGACTGCTGGTACTTGCACCATCGGCATTGTCGTCGTCACCCAAGATGGTAATGACCCGTCCGTCGGCGAAGAACTTTAATTTTTGATGGATTGAGGAAGACACGCCCTTGATACTGTGGAGCCAAGGTCGTCCTAGCAATAGGTTGAAACAAGCCGGGATGTCAATAACTTGGAATTCGACGACAGGGTTTCTAGGACCAACCCTTATTACAAGATTTATGGATCCCATTACCTCCCGACGGGTATTATCGTAGGCACGCACAACAGCGGAGGTCTGAGCGAGGTCTCTTTCTTTCAGGCCTAAACATTTGAAGGTTCTTAGTGGGTAAACATTCAAGACGGATCTATTGTCGACAAGAGAGAGTGGTACGACCTTCCCCTTAACTTCGACAGAGATGTTGAGTGCATGATTGTGGTTTGGCCCAACCTTAGGGATTTATTCTTCGAAAAAGGATAGAATTCGGGTAGAGGGCAAAGATCCGACCAAATTTACCACTTCTTATGGTGTGGTAAAAGGAGGAACTGTGGGTCCAGTGAGCAACTTGATCAAAGCATTTCTGTGTAGCTGAGAAGACATGAAAAGCCCCCATAGAGTGATGTTATCTCAAGTTTTCTTCAGTTGATCGAGGATCTTGCTCTCCTCGAGGGTCATTTATGGCATAGGAAAGTTTCAATGCCCTCCCCTTGTCATTGGCTGGTAGTGAGTTTGGGATCTGGTAATGCTTCCCTGATCTGGTTATGTGATTTACTAAAGAAGGGAAAAACATGAATCCCGTTTCCTCATCAACCTCGGGTTGTTCTGCCACCTTATTTATTTTTTCGAGGAGTTCTTCGAATGATATCATCCCACACATGTCGGCTACAGATCTAGTTTTTTCAGAAGCTTGTTCTTCATTCGAATCTCCGAATTCATCCCTCCATTCGGCGGCAACAATTCTGTCTTTCCATGTAAAGTCGATGCATTCCACAAATTCAACAGCTTTTTCATACAGGTCATCACATGCTATGGGGATGTGTAAGGGTGAAGGGACCAGGCGCCCCTGTAGCTTCAGAGCATCAAGTAACTTGGTCATACTACAAATGTTATTGGTTTACCTAAATAATTCTGCCATGATCTGGATGACATCATCCAGGTTGACTTCATCGATTGGTATTACCCAACTATCTGACTCTCGTGCCCATTTTCATGCTTCCAAGAATAGCGTACTGAACATGTGGCAATTAATGACCATCTTTGAGGGTAATTTCAGCCCAAACTCTAGGATTTGGTTTAAAACTTCTGACAATTCCATGCTTTCA
Source organism: Sambucus nigra (assembly GCA_949130495.1). Classification (NCBI taxonomy): domain Eukaryota; kingdom Viridiplantae; phylum Streptophyta; class Magnoliopsida; order Dipsacales; family Adoxaceae; genus Sambucus; species Sambucus nigra. The sequence goes on from OX422219.1 coordinate 417,891,776, forward strand.
TTTTCAGAATGGGTACGAATAATGATGCATGCTCTAGTAAGGAGTGACAATGCCTGATCAACGAGGCTAGTAGGGTGTAGGAGGAAATATGGGAAAATTTAGAGAGGTTTAGGAAAGTATATGGGTGTGATTTGAGTTAAAGGATCAAATTCTAGGTTCTCTTCTAGAAAGATGACATTGGCATGATTTAGAAGTGGGTTGTGAGTAGTGTTTGGCTTAGGATTGGCTGGTGGGGCGATGGTACCCCGATCAATTAGACCTTGGATTATGTTTCAGAGGTGAAAGCATTGGTCAGTGGTATGGCCAGCAGTTTGGTGAAAGGTGCAATGGGCATCTGCCTTGAAGTTTCTTGGGAGTGGGTTTGGCAATGGAAGGGGATCCAAAGGTTTGATAATGTTTCAGCTTAACAAGGCTTGATAAACTTCGGAGAGGGGAGCATGAAGCTCAGTGTATTCCTTTCGGAGTGGGACAATGTGTCTTTCTGGCGCCCATGATGTGGTTGGTTGAGAGATGTTGTTGATGGTTGAGACTGTAGCACTGGCAGGTTTGCCATATTTTCTGGGGGTGAACTGTCCGGACACCTTCTTTGGTTCGAATTCTGTTTTGGAAAGACCCTCCTCTATTTCTACTCCTGCTTCTCTGAGAGCTCGAAAGTGGGGATAGTATTATCCTCCCATCGTTGCTAGGACATGGGGTAAGAAGTTATTCTTTAATATGCTGACTTATTCTTCCTCGGACGGCTGATTGGTCATAGTAGCTGCTTTTTCCCTCCACCGGGCTATGAAGTTACTGACTGATTCTCCAGGGTTCTATTTGAGCAACTCTAAATCACGGCGGGTGACCTCAAGCTCTTCATTGTATTTGTACCGTGACATGAATTCTCGGGCTACATCCTCCTAGCTACGAATTCTGGACTCTTCGAAAGATAAAAACCATCGGAGGGCGCAATCCTTCAAAGTTTGTTGAAATAATTGGGCCATCACTTCTTCAGAAACCCCTAGTAGAGTCATGGAACGGTGATAACCTCAGAGATGAACAATCGGGGATCCACTTCCTCCGAATTTCTCGATATTCGGCATCTTGAACTTCTCGGGTAACCTCGCTTTAGGATAACGAGACGTGTGGGTGTAGTCCATGTAATTCCTCGAGATTCTGACTTGGTCAAACTTCTTGGTGAGCATCTTGAGGCCCTCTTTGAATTTGTTCAGCTCTTCTTCCTTCGGATAAATGATCATAGGAAAGATAGCCCCAGGCTTGGCAAGGTTCAACATAGGAAGCTGGGCAGGCGGGGACCCATTAATAGAAGGGACACGTGGAGCATTCTGATACTCTTCAGGAACCCATATGGGCTCGTGTGGATCCATAACGCGAGGGAATAGGGCCTCGGGCTCTTGAGGAATGGGAACCTGGTTTCATTGCATTTCTCGAACCTCAGTTTGGAGGCTATCAATTTTAGACACGAGCTGAGCTAGGACTGTCGTTAGATCCGGCTGCACAACGGGTACTTGATCTGGGTTCTCCATGGAAAGCGGATGGATTCCGAACTCGGAAGGAGTAATAGGGGAGCAGACGGAACTCCGGGGTGACTTGACTGAAGACTGAAGCCAATAAGGAGCCAGGCTAAGGGCTTGCGATCGACCTGAGAAGGCGTAAAATGGGATTTATTTTTGAGAAAAAGGGGATGAATTTTTTTCTTTTTGAGATGAAAAGACAAAATTTTTGGATTTTTGATAAAGAGAGGATAAATGTTTTTGGATTTTTGATAAGGAAAGGAAAAAAAAGTGTTTTTGGATTTTGGATAAAAAAAAAGAGAATTTTCTTTTTGGAGACGGTCTCAGCATGATTATTATAATTATTATGTTTTCACTTGTATTAATTTTCCTAAATGCAAAATGAAATGCCGGACGGGACCCAAGCCTGGAAAAATTAGGTTTGTAATATATGCAAAGCTACGGCTGGACTTGTGACCAGGCTCACGGGTAGGGTCCCATTTTAAAAATGCGTGAAAATTTGAGCGACAGGTCGGCCCGGAATTTTGGCAGAGTTTCGGGTAAAAATCGGCAATCTAACATGTGTGTCCTAGGCTTGACACCTATATGCGGGTAGGCAGTTGGATTGGTGAATCGGAAAGGGTTCCCCCTTTTGGCTTGACTTCCACGATATACGTCTTGCTCTTGCGGGCAATCGGTACGTGTGGACAAGCCATTTGATATACCTGAGTGTACGTGAATTGACTCACCATATACCTCGTGGGGACGATACGTGTGAGAGAGAATTCGATATACTCGACGTACATGAACGATTTCCCTACGATATACCTCCCGTCATGACTTCGATCAAGCGGTATGATGCGGGGGAACCGTTCGATATACGTCGAAGGTACTTGGCCAATGGAAGGTGAGAGCCATATCGCTTAGGCTAACTGCACCCTGCCGGACCAGCGCCCGTCACGAAGTGACCCTCCAGTTACTGGGTAAAATTTGGTCAATAACAATGCTCTTTGGTGATGTCGTGTGAATCATGCATGATTATCTTATTAGTATCTTATGAGAATGTCTTTTTCGATTATGCCAAACAAGGAGCAAAGTACAAGTACCAATGGTACACCAAGTATGAGTGATGCGTGCAACATGAGGATATATGTGACCCTAGGTGCATGTGGTGCGAAGTGTACATTGAGAATTTTCTACAAGTGTGTGAATAGAAGCATAAGCATTGGGTATACATGAGTAATAAAGGGCAACATGTAAATAGGGGAAAAATATAAACAAACATATCATCCATGTAAATAGAGTCTAGCCCTCAAAATAAAGTCCTCGGCGGAGTCGCCACTGTGGCCATCCACGATCTGATCTTCGCGGCGGGCGGGCGGGCGCGTGATGGAGGATTTTAGGTCCCGCGCGTCCCTCTTGGGAGCACTTCGGCCGGCGTCATTTGGGTGAGGTGTAAAAATGTAGAGAGATTAGAGTCGCCAGTCTATTTTACTCAAAACAGATAAAAGAAAGGGAGCCATCCTGAAGGACAGCATCCAAAGACATACTGATGCATACGAAACCAAAATGATTCGAAAAGGGTCCGGAGGCTAAGTTACGAAATGGGAAGATGCTAGGCACCCATTCCTCCCTTTCGGTCTCTCATGGGTTTCTGTTATTTTCCTTTATTTTCCCCGTGATATGTGTGCATGTGTATATATAGTGGAGATAGGAATCATCGACTTGTACCATGGAAGAGGTAAAGCGAGTCATTCGTAGGAAGGTATAAAAGTATTAGAAAATAGGATTTATGCGATTATCCTTACATTGACCGTTATGATGAAACGATAACACAAGTGGAGTAATACGCCACTAAGAACAAATATATGGATATATATTATATAAGAGAGTAGAGTTTGGAGAAAATAGAAAATGAGAGAAAAAGTAAAATTAGGACTCGAGTCTCGGGTTTTACCCCGAGATGCCTACGTAGCCTATAGAGGCATCAAAGTCAACGTAGTTCGCTTGTAAAACAAGGGGTGGGGTTTATCCCATAAATCCAATCGGGGGATTCTCTTATTTGTGTGTGTGTGTGTGTGTGTGTGTAGAAAAAAAGTGTTTTAGTTGTGAGAAAAGTGTGAGAATTCCCCTTTGGAATTTATGAGCAAACCCACTTTTTCTTGTTTTTTGGGTTTTTATTTATATGAAAATAAGAGATGTGCAATAATACTAAATAAAAAGTATATTAGGATGTGTGAGATGAGATAACAAAAGTGCTAAGTAATAAAACAAGTTATTGCGAATTTATGAGAATTTAAGGAGAGAGTTGAGAAAATTGTACCTTCTTGAAGATCTTGAGCTTGATCTTGAATGTTAGAGAGCAACCCTTAGACTTGGATGATGATGGAGGGTAGTGAATTCAGCAAGTTTGGTGAAAAGGATGATGAAAAGTGAAGGTTGGAAAGGAATTTGGGTGTAGAAATCACGCTGACTTCGCGAGAGGTTTTCTGGATTTGTTGAGAGTGATATCTATCAGATCTGGGATCCCTCTTGCAAGTGAGGTCAGGCCTCCTTTTTATAAGCCCAGGGCATTGCCGATCGGCATAGCCCTGTTCCTTACAATCGACAGGTGCGTTTAGGCACACTGCCGATAGGTAGGGTCTGGGACCTGCCGTTTGGCAGTGTCTTTCAGGCCTTTTCGGAAAATCGGCCGCAAAATGCAAATCGTTGATCAGAATTATGCACGAGGTGGACCGTTAGAAAGTTAATTCAGATACCTTAGAAATTCCTTGGACTGCTCCCGGGTTCGGGAGTTGACTTTGAGTCAAATATGGCTCGGAAGCATTCGTCAGTCCATTGGATGGGGAATCGTCGGACGCAAACGGATCGTTCGTCCTCATGGTAAGTTCGAATCGCGCACGGGGCGGACCGTGGGAAATTTTAGGAGATGTACTTCAACATTCCAACGAGTTTGACCCAGTTTGGGGAGTTTACTTTGGTCAACCGAGCCCTGGAAGCATTCGGTGACCTCTCGGAGTAAAATGGATCGTTCGTCCGTACCGTAGGTCAGAATCGCGCACGGAGCTACCCGTTGGAAAGGGGTTTCAGTGCCCTTTGAAGATTCGTTCAGTCTCGATCGAGATGAAGACTTGAATTAGGTCAAACAGAGCCCGGGAGCGCCGGTGGCCTCCTGATTGAGTTTCGGGGGAAAACAGGTCATTCGTCCCCATGGTAAGTCGGAATCGCGCACGGGACGGGCCGTTGGAAAGGGGTTTCAGTTCCCTTCGAAGATTCATTCAGTCTCGGTCAAGATGAAGACTTTAACTTTTGGTCAAACGGAGCCTGGGAGTGCCCGATGGCCTCTAGGTCAGTACTCGGGGTTTGAACTTGGTTTGTAGTGACGAAGAAAGGTGCTAGGAACCTAAGGAGAGTTTAGGGGGTAACAGAATGAGGTGTCTATAATAACCACTCTTTTCCATTTAATGATGACGATTGTGAGGACAGATCTTTCGTGTTTCTTTATGTATAATAAGAAAAGTAAAAAAAAAAAGGAATGGATGGGTGTTTGGAGGTATCCACACCATCACAAGTGGTTGTTGAAGTGGGTGAGACACCTTCTTGGGTATGAAAGGATCATGATTTTATCGAGATTGGAAGTCAGAATGTTGGAGTAAGGACCTAATCTCAACTCCATAAAGAAGTTAATTTTTTTATAGTTTTACTACCGATCCCAAAAATGTGAAGAAGCCTTGTTAGATGAATATTGGGTCAATGTTGTGTAAGATGAATTAGATCAATTCACAAAACAAGATATATGGAATCTAATTCCTTATTCGAAATATGTTCACATCATTGTCATAAAATGTATCTTTAAAAATAAATGTGGTTAAGAGGGTGTTGTGTTGAGAAATAAGGGGAGACTAGTGGCACAAGGGTACACCCAAGTTGAAGGTGTTGACGTTGGTGAGTCTTTTGCTCTAGTAGCAGGTCTAAAGTTCGTACATTTAATCTTATCCATATCCTATGATTTAAACTTCAATCTCTTCCAAACAACTGTGAAAAATTCTTTTTTCTAAATGACACTCTCCAAGAGGAAGTCTATGTGACTCAACCAAAAGGCTTTGAGAACCCTAAGTTCCCTACACACATTTATAATCTCAAAAAGGCTTTGTATATCCATCGTCAAGATTCGAGAGCTTGGTATTAGCGACTTTCCTCACATTTAGTGGGAGAAGGTTTCAATAGAGGAAGTAAGGACAAGACTTTATTTTATCAAGTCTTGTGCGAAACATAGTGGTAACCCATGTCTATATAGATGACATTGTTTTTGGCTCCACTAGTGAATACATAATTCATAATTTTTGTTTTCTAATGCAAATGGAGTTTGAAATATGTATGGTTGGGTAACTCAACTATTTCCTTGGTCTTTAAGTTCATTAAAAAGATAGTGTAACCTCTATTTCATAAATAAAATATGCAAAATACCTCATGAAAAACTTTGATAGTCACTCTTATAAGCATAAATGAACTCACACGAGTGTGTCCAAATTTCTTTGATCAATGGAAAGGATGTGAACAACATGTTATATCTAAGTATGATAGGTAATATAATATATTCGTCTCAATATATTCTTTAGTGTAGGAGTTTGTGCTCGCTACCGATTGTGTCACAAAGAATCCTATGCGAAGGTCGATAAGCGTATCCTCAAGTATTGTAAGAGAAAGATGTATAATTTTTCATTATGTTTTTAAGTTTGGCATATTCCGTTACACCTTTAATCATCATGTACATTCTCAAAAGCTTCAATCGAAGACAAGTTAGTGACCAAATGTGACAATCGAAGATCGAAGAGTTAAGACCGTCACTACAATCATCGAAGAAGATACAAGAGTTTGATTTTGCGTAATCATTATGTTTAGGGGTATTTTAAAAGTTTTTGAAAAAATAAAATATTTTTTTAAAAAGTTTTTAATAAAAAAAATCATATTTAGGCAGCTCATTAGAACGAGGTACCGAAGGTCGTTCGAATGAGGTTCCTTATCTCGTTCATTATTAGTTGTTCAAACGAATATTCTAACGACCAAATTTACTCGTCACTCTGGAATTTTGTTCGATATCTCGTTCAATGTTCGTTCAAATGACTTGGCATAAGTCATTTGAAAGAGGTCCAATTCGTTCGAATAAGCCTGCAAAAAAACATTTTTTACTTGGTTTGAAACACAATCTTTTCAAGTCTATCTCTATGAGATTTTTCTTCCTATTTAAAGATATACGAACTTGCAGTTCTTTGCAAGACTTTTACACATCTTTTGTGATCAAACACTTTAATTTTTTAAATCCAAACCCCTTGGATGTTTTGTGATTACTTTACCAAACCTTGAAGAACACCACATGTTCATTTCCTTGTGGAGTCGATTCTTCACTGCTGAAGATTGGAAAGGAGTTTCCCGAGGCTGATCGGTGGACATTGAGACAAGTGGTTCTTGTTGTGGAGCGCTACTATATTTTCACCACTTTAGGTTATCAAAAATGAAGGATACATAAGTGTGATACTTAGTGGAGTCTAAGTCTGTAAGTCTGTCTGTGTCATCTTTAATACCTTAGTTGTAACATTGTTAAAAAAGGGTTTTTTCCTCTTATCTCTTGTTGTGGTTTGTGTGGTTCAATTTAGATTCAATATCTTGCATGTTTAGTTTCACATAATTAATCAAGATAAAATTGGATTAAATTAAAATTGGCTTGTTTGTGACCTAATCTATGATTTCTAAATCTGACCATATAACCGAACCACTTTATAACACATTTTCAAATTGGTATGAGATCTTGTTTCCACAAGTTATTTAAATGAATCTTGCTGGTTATATGGAGAATGAGTACAATAGGCCACCCTTGTTTAATGGAACAAACTACGCTTACTAGAAAGCTCGAATGAGATTGTCTTTAAATCGATCTAAAAGTGCTTGTGCCATTAAAAAAGAGGTTTTTGACTCATCTTATTGTGACTAATAAAAAAGAGAGGAGGTTTCTGATTCGTATTCTGAATTTAATCTAATGATCTTTCCCTATTTGCGAAAATATTCACGACGTTTCTTAAATTTAAAAATTAAAATTCATCCAAATTGGAATATAAAAGTTTTGAGAAAAATAAAAATTACAAAGCGTGTAAGAGCTTTTTTTAGAATGATCAAAAGAAAGCTAAAGGTGAGTTTTCTAAGAAAGATAAATCGGAGAGGTGTGAGCAAAAAATTCACAAATCCCATGAATGCCCCATAGGCTTAATAGACAAGGCCAAGGCAAAGCTGCCTATAATGCCACTCTAAGCGATAGTGATGTTGAGTCGGTGAATTTCGAGGATGAATCACCGCATGAACGTAACTTCACCGCATACATGACTAGTCATATTAGCACTTCATCTAGGTCTCAGGATGATGAGGATGTCTATAAACATGATAACCTTGATAATGAGTTGAATCATTTACGAGAGTTTAAGGGTGATGATTTGAGTAAGGGAGAACATGATCTCCAATATGCACACTCCGAACTTTACACCGAGTCGTTAAAAAATAAAAAATTAAAGCGTTTGATAAAAAAATATGTGTAAAAAATCTTTCAAAGAAGTGCAAGTTCATATCCCTTTAAATAGGAAGTAAAATCTATAAGAGATAGAGCTGAAAAGATTGTGTTTAAAACCATGTAAAAAATAATTTTTCATAGGCTCGTTCGAATGAATTGGACCTCGTTCGAATATCCTTTGCCAACTTGTTTGAATGACCATCGAACGAGATATCAAATGACATTCCAGAGCAATGGGTAAATTGGGTCATTAGAATATTTGTTCGAACAATTGATATCGAACAAGATAAGGAACCTTGTTCGAATGACCTTCAATACCTCGTCCTAATGAGCTGCCTTAAAAAATGATTTTTTGACTAAAAACTTAAAAAAATATATTTATGTTTTCAAAAACTTTTAAAATACCCCTGAACATAATGATTACACAAAGTCAAACTCATTTACCTTCTTCAATGATTGTAGAGACGACCTCAACTCTTCGATTTTCGATTGTCGCATTTGATCATTAACTTGCCTTTGATTGAAGCTCTGGAGAATATACAAGATGATGTCGAGTTGTAACAAAATATGCCTGTAATACCCCGTATTTTTATGCTATATTAATTTGGGGATTTATTAAATTTAATGTGAATTAATTATTTAATATAAATTCGGAAATTAATTATGTTATAATTATTAACGTGATGAGAGTTAGTAATTATGGGAAAGTTGTTGAATATTACTAATGAGCAAATTAATATATAATATTGGTTATATTGAATGTCACGAGTGAATAAAATGACAATTTTGGGAATTTGAGTCGGGACGCGCCAGTGTCGCGTCAAGACTAAATATTGATGAATAAAAGTAAAAATATTATAAGTTGCTTGTATGGTCTTTTTGAGTGCGCCAACGTGTCCAGAAGGGTCGAGATAGTCAGAAAAGTGTACCCGGGGGTTTAATTTGGGTCTCGGGGCGTTTTTAGGCCTAATTAGTACCCCGGGAGGGCATTTTGGACATTTTACATTTTTGGGTAGTTAAACCCACGAAAATTCAAGGGATATATCAGATGTCTAAGGTTGTCTTCTAGGGTTAGAACAACCAAAGACAAGTGACGACCATAGGAGAGGGAAGGAGAGGCTCTTCCAAGCAATCCAAGGCCAACGATTCACCCGGTTGCACAACCACCACCACCAACGCGTAGATCGCGCGACGGGGAACGCAACCACACCAATTTCGCCATCAAACCAGAACGTCAAAAATCCGAGGCAAGTGTTTATCTTGCTTGTTTCTTTAGTGCAACACTCATGTTAGTCTAGGGATGATTAGGATGAGTTTTATGAAAGAAAACCCAAATTTGAGATAGGAAATTGCATGTAGTAATGATTTAAATGTTATTCTGGAAACCCCTTCACATGTAGAGGATTAAACCACGAAATTTTGATGTTTTAGAAGAAGAAAATTCTGGAAAAGATTGATTAGAACCATGTTAAAGAGATTTCTAGGGTTCTTGAGATTTACATGAATTTTGGCCTGTTAATCCATGATTATTAATGGAAATTTGCATGCTTTACGTAAAAGATGTATGGAATGGATTTATATTATTAGTAGTATAAATTTCTGTACGTTTGGAACTGGAAAGTTTGGATTTGGATGGAGTTGTATGAGAAAACCCGTAACTGGTAAGTGCAGAATTTGCCATACCTCCTTGATCGATGGATCGAGCCAAGAGCTTCGATCGATCAAAGGTTCGATCGATCGAGCCCCAGACCTCGATCGATCGACCCCTCCTAGCAGACTTAAATTCCCCTTTTTAAATTAGTGCAATTCAATTTATGAGGAATAATTCTTGGATACCCTTATTAAAATGTTTTGGGAGATAAAGAAGACCAGTAGGACACATGAATAATTTTGGGACCTTTAATGTAAGACGAGAGTCGTGTTTTTGGGATTCTTACATATAAGGAACTATGAAACTATGTATTAAAGGGAGAGACGTGTAAGATAGTTACGTTGGAACATAAATGAATACCTAACGAATTTTACACTTGAGAGGATATAGTCCATGAGTATTACGTAGTAAGTTAGAAAAATCCCTCGGATTAAAGTTAGAGACAAATGATTATGCGTAATAACTAATAATGGGAAAATCAGAGTAAATGTCGTGATTTTGGGTTATGGGATGAACCTAAATTGATATGATAAAAGTAGTATATTTATATGACTGTGTGTATGCATATATTATATACATGTGAAAAACCATGCCCGCGCTACTTGCTATCCCTGAGGTTACCGCGCTGGGACAGTCTTATCTCGAATGGGCCTTCATGGGGGATATTGAATCGTTCCCTAGAAGATAGGAATCCTAGGTACGGGCTATCGGATCGATAGTTGGACGGTCCTAAGAGACGTGACGGTATGTACTGACCTCTTGGACTTGGAAACTATGCTTGGCCTCAATATTGTTTGTGTATGTGTTAATACAGTTCGAGAGTGATTACGAACTTGTATTTCCCTTGGTACGAGTGATACGGGGATTGGATAGCAGAGTATGCCCACACCATAATTTTTTTGTGGGGTGCCATTAGAAGATATATATTATACGAGTATTTAATATATATATGAAATTCTGAAATTTGGAACTGCCTACTGTGTTATAGTAAGTAAGACATGTATAATGACTCAAATTGGAAATACTTGTTTTTGAAAAGTATAATATGATACTGGGAAACTTTATTAACAAATAAAGTTAAAAATGAGAGCTTTGTTACTAAATGAAATTATCCTCTTAAACCATTATGTTGCTCAGTTTTTAATCTTACGAGTAACCTAAGATAAGTTAAATCATTGGGAGAATTAGTGCGATATATGATAAGATAAACCGTTGGGAAGGTTAGTACGATAGACGTGCACATTAGAAGAGAGGTGAGAATTTCTCAAGAGAGTGTCGTACTAATATGTTGTTGCATTGGCCTGTAAACAATTTAAATACTTGCGAAACGAATTTTTAAATCATATACACTATCGGGCTCTAACCCGTTTCTATTTTTCTTTCTTTCTCTCTTGTATATATATGTATATATTACAGGTGCCCAGCCACAGGGGCGTCTTGCATAGGATCCCTTGGAAGGAGCGCGCTGCAGCTTAGGTGGGAGTTGCAGGCCACTTGCTTAGACGACTTCATTTATTTGATTCCACTCCCAGCATACTCATTTAGTGGGGCATGTGTCGCCCTTTCCATTATTCAGTTGTTTATTTGAACTTTGTAATTCAGATATTTCTAGTATTGTCACTTTGGGATTTATCACTGTTTAGATGCTTTACTTTAAGTTTTAATGTTGGGATTTAGTTGTTGAATGTTTAAATTATTTGGATTATATGTTCCAGGATTATTGTGGTGTGATTCTTTAAATTTTGAATTGTTGTAAATAATTAAATCTTTGTTATTAAAATAAAATTTGGAAAGTAATGTTTAAAAATGGTTTTGACACTTAGCTTAATTAATTAGGGTGTTTAAATTGGAAAAGTTATTTTTACGACGGTGATGCTAAGAATGAACCAACTGTTCACCTTGATTTTAATTTAATAAAGGAGTGATCGCCCGGTATTTAATTAGGCGGGGTGTCACAGGTGGTATCAGAGCATCAGGTTTTCGTGTCCTTAGGATCTGTACGGCTTATTTTGCTTTCAGCTTAACATTTTTTCTATAGATCCGTATTTTAGGATTGTTGTATTCCTGCTTTTACGTTTACGTCTTCAGCTATTTGAGGTTTGATAATAACTGTAGACTAATAAATTTCTTCATGTTTCAGATGCCTCCGAGACCTGCACCAAAGGATAGACGTGCCCAGTTCGAGCAGCCAGCAGCTCCGGCACAGGGTACTATGAATGCTAATGAAATAGCCGCCATTGTTGCTCAGGCGGTGAATGCCGCGCTAGCGGTGGTTCAGCAGGCTCCACCCCAGATTCAGGCAGTGGTTCCAGTACCTGCACAGCTTCCATCTGCGTGGGAGCGGGTCAGGGATGCTTTTTAGAAGGCGCATCCCCCTGAGTTCTCTGGTAGTTCAGATATCATCATCGTCAGCCAATGGAAGAAAGACATCCAGCGACATCTTCATATGTATGAGTGAACAGACGTGCAGAAACAGTTGTTGGCTTCCTTTAAGCTGGTGGGGGCCGCTTTGCAGTGGTGGGAGTCCACCACCACCTTGGAGGAGAGGGACACGATTCCGATTCAGTCATTTTGGGAGCGATTTGATCGCAAGTACTTTCCACCCGCCGTGTAGACTGAGATGAGGCGGAAATTACTAAATTTGAAACAGGAGAATTCTACTGTTGCTGAGTATGAGGAGGAGTTCACGAGACTTCTCACCATAGTGCCAGATGAGGCACCCACTGAGGGTAAGAAGATAATGCTGTTTGTGGACGGGTTAGCTTGGAGGATCCGTCAGCACCTTATAGGGAATCTGTCTCTGAGTACTTTCACCGATGTACTCAATGCTGCGTTACTACATTGTCAGGATCACCGCTTCCATCTGCAGGGAAGCAAGAGATCAGGAGAGTCCAGCCAGCAGGGCAGGACCGGGGGTAGTAGTGCTAGTGGAGCACCATATCAAGGATAGACTCGTCAGCACGAGCAGAGTTCTCATCAGGGGGACCCTGTAAGCGATTACGTTCAGGTGATTCCAGACAGGGATTTGAGGGTTATAGGCCGGGCCAACAGGGCCAGCTTAATCAGCAGGGCCAGCAAGGCCAACACTGACAGCAGCAGGGCCAGCAGGGCTAACAGGGCCAGTTACGAGGTGGTAACGGCCAGCAGGGTCAGAGGGGAGGTAACTTCAGAGGCCGATGTTTTGTGTACGGCAAGCATGGCCATAAGCGCCAGGATTGTCCAGAGGAAGAGAGGGCCCCACAGCAGCAGGGTGCCCATAATGAACCACAGAGACCACTTTTGCCCGCTGCCCTCCCAGCACCAGCCCAAGTGCCAGCCCTACCAGCCGTTCCAGCAGCTCCAGTGCAGCAGGGGAAGTTACAATATGGACGTGTCTATAACGTCCACCAGGCAGCAGCTCCACAGGCACCACCCGCGATTGAGGGTATGTTTCCTATCCATGGTACTATGGGTCGGGTTTTGTTTGATACTGGGGCGACGCATTATTTTATAGCTACGCATTTTGCAAAGGCCTTAGGGTTATTAGCCACAGCAGAGAGCACTGTGACGTGTGTAGACTCACCACTGGGGAGTGGGTCACTTATTTTCTTTATATGCCGGGGAGTGAGGGTGGAGATTGGTAGCCTGGTATTACTTGCAGATATGTTAGTCTTAGATATGCATGAGCATGACGTTATTATCGATATGGATTGGCTCGCAGCTTATAGAGCCATGATTGATTGTTTCGGTGGGAGTATTGTCTTTGCCATTCCGGGGCAAGAGATGTTTGTAGTGGCGATGCCTCGCCCAGAGGGAGGCTCGACCGCTCACTTGTATTACATAGCGGAGGATACCTCTAAGGAGGTTGTGATTCCCCTAGACTCGATCCCAGTTGTTCGTGAGTATTCCGATGTCTTTCAGGAGATACCAGGCCTACCTCCCAGTCGAGAGATAGACTTTGTTATAGATTTATTACCAGATACTAGACCGATAGCATGCGCTCCATACCGTATGGCTCCGGCGGAGATGCGAGAGTTACGAGATCAGATAGAGCAGCTGTTAGGTCAGGGCTTCATTCGTAGGAGTACCTCACCTTTGGGCGCTCCAGTTCTATTTGTGAAGAAGAAAGATGGTTCACTGAGGTTATGTGTGGACTGCCGAGAGTTGAATAAGGTCACGATACGGAATAAGTATCCGTTGCCTCGAATCGAAGATCTGTTCGACCAGCTGAGGGGAGCAACTTTCTTTTCAAAGATAGATCTGAGGTTGGGGTACCATCAGCTACGTATTAGGGAGCATGATGTTTCAAAGACTGCATTCTTGACGCGATATGGGTCTTACGAGTTCAGAGTGATGCCATTCGGCCTCACAAATGCTCCAGCCGTGTTCATGGACTTAATGAACCGAGTGTTCAGAGAGTTCTTGGATTAGTTTGTCATCGTCTTCATAGATGACATTTTGATATATTCACACTCCGAGGAGGAGCATACCGAGCACTTGAGACAGGTTTTTCAGACTCTACGAGAGAATCAGTTGTATGCTAAGTACGAAAAGTGCGGATTCTGGTTGCGAGAAGTACAGTTCTTGGGGCATGTTGTCTCTGAACAGGGGATAGAAGTTGACCCGAGTAAAGTGTCAGCGGTGAGGGAGTGGGGACAGCCCACGACACCGACGGAAGTGCGTAGTTTCTTGGGGTTAGTCGGATACTATAGGAGATTCATTCGGGGATTCTCCAAAATAGCGGGTCCATTGACGAACCTGACTCGCAAAGGGGTACCATATGTTTGGGATGATGCTTGTCAATTGGCTTTCGACGAGCTGAAAGACAAGCTTACTTCAGCACCAGTCCTTGCCTTACCGAAACCGGGCGTGGAGTACCTGGTTTACACCGATGCCTCTTTACGAGGACTTGGGGGAGTACTATAGCAGGAGGAGAAGGCTATAGCTTTTGCCTCCCGCAAGCTTAAGCCGCATGAGAAGAATTTCCCCACCCACGACCTGGAGTTAGCAGCGGTCGTTTCTGCATTGAGGATATGGGGACACTATTTTTTGGGGGAGAAATTTCTCTTATTCACAGACCACAAGTCACTGCAGTACCTGTTCACTCAGCGAGAGCTGAATATGCGTCAGCGCAGATGATTAGAGTTTGTGAAGGACTATCAGTTCGATATACAGTACCATCCGGGGAAGGCCAACGTAGTTGCTGATGCGTTGAGCCGTAGACCGGTAGACGATGTAGCGGACGTCTGGAAAGAAAAGTGGAAGGAGTTGGGTCACCAGGATGCAGTAGCTCGTTCCTTCATATCTGTTATGACAGTGGCACCCGAGATTGTTACGAGGGTGATACAGGCACAGACCACAGACCCGTTTTGCCATGAGCAGATTGTACGACTTTTAGCCAAGGGTGCTGAGTCCTATTCTATTAGTTCTGATGGAGGTTTGAGGTTTAATGGGAGATTGGTGGTTCCAGAAGGAGCAGAATTACACCATGGAGTGATAACCCAATCTCACGGGTCCCGATTTGTAGTGCATCCTGGAGGGGATAAGATGTACTAGGATATGAGGAGGCAATACTGGTGGAGTGGGATGAAGAAAGACATTATTGAGTTCGTGTCCAAGTGTTCTACCTGCCAGCTGGTAAAGGTGGACCATCAGAAATCGTCAGGGTTGCTTCAGCCATTGGAAGTACCCGCGTGGAAGTGGGAGAGTATTTCCATGGATTTTATTACGGGGTTGACTATATCACAGCGGGGCCACGACTCTATCTGGGTGATTGTAGACCGTTTGACCAAGGTGGCTCATTTTCTGCCGGTGCGGGCAGACTATACCACGGGTCAATATGCTCAGTTGTTCATTGATAATATTGTCAGATTGCATGGGGTGCCCCTGAATTTTGTGTCAGATAGAGACAAGATTTTCGTGTCGCGTTTTTGGGAAAGCTTTCAGGAGGCTATGGGTACTGAGTTGAGGTTGAGTTCAGCTTATCACCCACAGACAGATGGACAGACAGAGCGTACTAATCAGATGTTGGAGGATATGCTACGCATGTGTGTTCTTGATTTTGGAGGAGGTTGGGAGCCACATCTTCCACTGGTACAGTTTGCTTATAATAACTCTTATCAGTTCACTATTGGCATGGCTCCATTCGAAGCCTTGTACGGCAAGCCTTGTCGTTCCCCAACTTATTGGCTCGAGGTGGGGGATAATAAGTTGCTAGGACCAGAGGTGATTCAGGAAACCTCCGCGAGGATTGAGATGATCAGGAGTCGCATTCGAGTAGCCCAGGACAGGCAGAAGAGCTACGCCGATGCGAAAGGATTCTTCCGGGAGTTTAATGTGGGGGACCAGGTGTTACTACGTGTATCTCCTATGAAAGGAGTAATGAGGTTCGGGAAGAAAGGGAAATTGGCCCCGAGGTACGTGGGACCATTTCCCATTATCGAGAGGATTGGGCCGGTAGCATACAGATTGGGACTGCGAGAGCATTTACATCACATTCACGATGTATTCCACATCTCGTCGTTGGGACGATATCTTCGGGATGATATGGCCCACACCCACATTGCGATAGTTTAGATAGACTTACAGCCTGACAGCTCTTACGAGGAGAGACCGGTGGCTATCCAAGACTATAGTGAGAGAAAATTGAGGTCGAAGGTAGTTCCACTTGTATGGGTCTAGTGGGAGCATCATAATGTGGAGGAATCCACTTGGGAGCGTGAGGCAGATATGCGCGAGAGATAACCAGATTTATTCTTACCAGGTACGCCTTATTTTTCGAATTTCGGGAAGAAAATCCATTATTAGGGGGGAGGTATGTAATACCCCGTATTTTTATGCTATATTAATTTGGGGATTTATTAAATTTAATGTGAATTAATTATTTAATATAAATTCGGAAATTAATTATGTTTTAATTATTAACGTGATGAGAGTTAGTAATTATGGGAAATTTGTTGAATATTACTAATGAGCAAAGTAATATATAATATTGGTTATATTGAATGTCACGAGTGAATAAAATGACAATTTTGGGAATTTGAGTCGGGACTAAATATTGATAAATAAAAGTAAAAATATTATAAGTTGCTCGTATGGTCATTTTGAGTGCGCCAATGTGTCCAAAAGGGTCGAGATAGTCAGAAAAGTGTACCCGGGGGTTTAATTTGGGTCTCGGGGCGTTTTTAGGCTTAATTAGTAACCCGGGAGGGCATTTTGGATATTTTACATTTTTGGGTAATTAAACCCACAAAAATTCAAGGGATATATCAGATGTCTAAGGTTGTATTCTAGGGTTAGAACAACCAAAGACAAGTGACGGCCATAGGAGAGGGAAGGAGAGGCTCTTCCAAGCAATCCAAGGCCAACGATTCACCCGGTTGCACAACCACCACCACCAACGCGTAGATCGCGCGACGGGGAACGCAACCACACCAATTTCGCCATCAAACCAGAACGTCAAAAATCCCAGGAAAGTGTTTATCTTTCTTATTTCATTAGTGCAACACTTATGTTAGTCTAGGGATGATTAGGATGAGTTTTATGGAAGAAAACCCAAATTAGAGATAGGAAATTACATGTAGTAATGGTTTAAATGTTATTCTGGAAACCCCTTCACATGTAGATGATTAAATCACGAAATTTTGATATTTTAGAAGAAGAAAATTCTGGAAAAGATTGATTAGAACCATGTTAAAGATATTTCTAGGGTTCTTGAGATTTACATGAATTTTGGCCTGTTAATCCATGATTATTTATGGAAATTTGCATGCTTTACATAAAAGATGTATGGAATGGATTTATATTATTAGTTGTATAAATTTCTAGACGTTTGGGACTGGAAAGTTTGGATTTGGATGGAGTTTTATGAGAAAACTCGTAACTGGTTACTGCAGAATTCGCCATACCTGCTTGATCGATCGATCGAGCCAAGAGCTTCGATCGATTGAAGGTTCGATCGATCGAGCCCCAGACCTCGATCGATCGACCCCTCTTGGCAGACTTAAATTCCCCTTTTTAAATTAGTCAAATTCAATTTATGAGGAATAATTGTTGGATACCCTTATTATAATATTTTGGGAGATAAAGAAGACCAGTAGGACACATGAATAATTTTGGGACCTTTAATGTAAGACGAGAGTCGTGTTTTTGGGATACTTACATATAAGGAACTATGAAACTATGTATTAAAGGGAGAGACGCGTAAGATAGTTACGTTGTAACATAAATGAATACATACTGAATTTTACACTTGAGAGGATAGAGTTCATGAGTATTACGTAGTAAGTTAGAAAAATCCCTCGGATTAAAGTTAGAGACAAATGATTATGCGTAATAACTAATAATGGGAAAATCAGAGTAAATGTCTTGATTCTGGGTTATGGGATGAACCTAAATTGATATGATAAAAGTAGTATATTTATATGACTGTGTGTATGCATATATTATATACATGTGAAAAATCATGCCCGCGCTACTTGCTATCCCTGAGGTTACCGCGCTGGGACAGTCTTATCTCGAATGGGCCTTCATGGGGGATATTGACTCGTTCCCTAGAAGATAGGAATCCTAGGTACGGGTTATCGGATCGATAGTTGGACGGTCCTAAGAGACGTGACGGTATGTACTGACCTCTTGGACTTGGAAACTATGCTTCGCCTCAATATTGTTTGTGTATGTGTTAATACAGTTCGAGAGTGATTACGAACTTGTATTTCCCTTGGTACGAGTGATACGGGGATTGGATAGCAGAGTATGCCCACACCATAATTTTTTTGTGGGGTGCCCTTAGAATATATATATTATACGAGTATTTAATATATATATGAAATTCTGAAATTTGGAACTGCCTACTGTGTTATGTTAAGTAAGACATGTATAATGACTCAAATTGGAAATACTTGTTTTTGAAAAGTATAATATGATACTGGGAAACTTTATTAACAAATAACGTTAAAAATGAGAGCTTTGTTACTAAATGAAATTATCGTCTTAAGCCATTATGTTGCTCCGTTTTAAATCTTACGAGTAACCTAAGATAAGTTAAATCATTGGGAGAATTAGTGCGATACATGATAAGATAAACCGTTGGTAAGGTTAGTACGATAGGCGTGCACATTAGAAGAGAGGTGAGAATTTCTCAAGAGAGTGCCGTACTAATATGTTGTTGCTTTGGCCTGTAAACAATTTAAATACTTACTAAACGAATTTTTAAATCATATACACTATCGGGCTCCGACCCGTTTCTATTTTTCTTTCTCTCTTGTATATATATGTATATATTACAGGTGCCCAGCCATAGGGGCGTCTTGCATAGGATCCCTTGGGGGGAACGCGCTGCAGCTTAGGTGGGAGTTGCAGGCCACTTGCTTAGACGACTTCATTTATTTGATTCCACTCCTAGCATACTCATTTAGTGGGGGCATGTGTCGCCCTTTCCATTATTCAGTTGTTTATTTGGAATTTGTAATTCAGATATTTCTAGTATTGTCACTTTGGGATTTATCACTGTTGAGATGCTTTACTTTAAGTTTTAATGTTGGGATTTAGTTGTTGAATGTTTAAATTATTTGGATTATATGTTTCAGGATTATTGTGGTGTGATTCTTTAAATTTTGAATTGTTGTAAATAATTAAATCTTTGTTATTAAAATAAAATTTGGAAAGTAATGTTTAAAAATGGTTTTGACACTTAGCTTAATTAATTAGGGTGTTTAAATTGGAAAAGTTATTTTTACGACGGTGATGCTAAGAATGAACCAACTGTTCACCTTGATTTTAATTTAATAAAGGAGTGATCTCCCGGTATTTAATTAGGCGGGGTGTCACAATGCCAAACTTAAAAACATAACAAGGAATTATGAATATTGCTCTTAAAAATTTCCTCCATTTGACTATTCTGGTACAAAACACAATACCAAAAAAATAACCCCTAAGACAAGTTCAACTAATGCCCCTCCCATAACCAAAAAGGAAAAGACACTTGCAATTTCGTTTCTACTGAAACGTGTAGAACATGATATCGTCACTGCAGAAAAATACATGCACACACGAAACAAAGGAAATACCATGACGCATGGAGTTCAAAGAAAACAAGCATTGTGTGAGCATATTGGTTCGGTGGTTAGGGAGAAGATCGACTTGACCAACAAAGTGGCTAGTCTTACAAGAGATCTTCAAACATTATTGGACACTCATGAGAAAATTGATTCCCATATTTCCCAACTTGAGAAAGATCTCGAACGTGCCCAGAGGTCAAAATAACCTTAGAGGACACATCCAAGAAAGTTTGAAAGGTGTTCCTAAGTTTCGCATTAGGTTTTAAAGAGAGGCTCGACATAGGTTATGAGGGTGCATCCTTTTCTAATAACGCACCCTAAGAGGTTGATAAATTTGTGTTGGATTTCTATGGGCCTCCACCTACACCACCAAAGAGAACTTGTCCTAGGCATTTTAAGCAAGATCGTCCCAAACACACTACACCAAATCTATGTTTGCACACATTTCAAACGAAGAGGTCACCTTAGGGAGTTTTACTGTAAGCTAGGAAGAGTATCTCACGCACATGCTCCCACATTACACTATAGAGGCCTAGCTAGTCTTAGGGAGTTACTTGAGTTTCTATTTATTACTTTTAAATGTTTAATGGAATAATTTCAAAGTATTTTAATACCTCATGCGAACACTTACAACACAATGACTAGTGCCAATAATGATAAGGGCAAGCAAAAGGTAACCACCTCCTGGGTACCTAAAAGTAACGAAAAATCCCTTGTTGTTCATGTTTCTCTTAAAGTTTAAGATACTTATCAATGGTATTTTGATAGTGGGTACTCTAGGGACATGACCAATGATAAGTCTCATTTTACCAACCTTATGGATTGTAAGGAAGGAAAAGTCACCTTCGAGGATAAAAGTAGGTTTAGCATATTAGGACGAGGATGCGTGGAGATTTCGGGCTTTCCTAAGCTATATAATGTGTTGTATATTGAAGGGTTAAAGGCAAACTTAATAAGAATAAGCTAACTTTGTGATGCTAATTTTGCGATAAAGTTTAAACGATCGGAGTGTAATATTTTTGATTAATTAAGTAAACTTTTGCAACAAGGTGTGAGGACTACCAACAATTGTTACGGTATTATTCCTAAGTCCTCTTTAGTATGAAATAGTGCTAAGGTCTCCACTGCCTAAGTCACATCAATTTTAGAGATCTTGCGAGGTTAGTCAAGAAAGACCTCGTTTGTGGCTCACCACCACTTGAAAAACCAACTTCCTCAATTTTTGGTCATTGCCAACAAAGAAAACAAATCAAGAGTCCCCATACGAAGTTGCATACTATTACCATCTCACGTGTGTTAGAAGTACATTTTAGTGATGGTTAATGACCTATGGAGATACTCCATTGTTGGATTTTATAGGGAAAAATCCAATGCTTGTGAGTTACTTACAACCAAGTTCCATCTACTTCAAAATTAACACAACGTTTCCATTAATAGATTAAGAAATGACAATGGCACGGAGGTTATCGATGCTAGTGTTGGTGAATATTGTGATAGTATAGGCATCAAACACGAGTTTTCAGTGGTTGGCACGTCTCAACAAAATGGGATTGTTGAGAGGAAAAATAGGATTATTAAATATATGGGGAGATCCATGATACTTTGTAGAAATGTACCTACATGATTTTAGGCAGAGGCATTTAACACCACATGCCACACGGTGAATATGATTTATCTTCGTCCACACACACTTCACATTCCATATGAGTTGTGGACCAGTAAGAAACCCAACCTATCATATTTTTGAGTTTTTAGGAGTCTTTGATATATCCTTAGAGATAGAGAGCACTTAGAGAAATTCGACTCTAGAAGTGATAAGGGAGTATTTTTTGGATATTGCTCGACTAGTAGAGCCTGTAGGGTGTAAAACCTTAAAAGCTCTAAGGTCATTGAATTCATAAATGTCATAATTAGAGATGATGCATTGGTTACATTTATTGATCGTGATTTTGTGTCTGAGAAGAATGGACCCCCAGTGATAATTCCATTGTTCCCCACCCTACCACGATGGACCCGAATCTTGACAAAGAGGATCCACCTTCTTGGGTTCGAAAGAGTCATGACCCCACCAACATACTTTATGATCCCACTTTAGGGGTGAAGACTCGCTCTTAACTTGAGAATATGGTTAGCTAGTTTTGCTATACTTAGAAATTAGAGCCCAAGAATGTGAAAGAAACGCTCAAGGATGAACATTGGATAAGCGCGATGAAAAATGCGTTGCTTCAATTTTGAAAGAATAGTGTTTGGGAATTAGTCCCCTGATCTAGAGAGACTAAGGTGATCGGTACCAAGTGGGTGTATAAAAACAGTATAGATGAGAATGGTACCATAACTGTCAATAAGGTTGGGTTGGTCGCTCAAGGTTACACACAAGTTGTAGAATTTTATAATACATTCGATCCTGTTGCTAGGTTTTAGTCCATACGCTTGTTAATTGCCATAACATGTTATCTACGGTTTAAGATTTACCAAATGGATGTCAAGATTACCTTTCTCAAATACATTCTTTATGAGGAGTTTTACGTGGAACAACCAAAGAGGTTGAAGACCCAAAGCACCTGAAACACATATTTTATCTAAAGAAGGCCTTGTATAGTTTGGATCAAGCACCCCATGTTTAGTACGAAAGACTAACTTCTCATCAATCAGATCATGGATTCAAGAGAGGGGAAGTTGATGTGACGTTGTTTTTTAGGATAGAGGGTGTGATATCTTGGTCTTCCAAGTCTATATGGATGACATAGTCTTTGGATCCACGCGTTCCCAATAATCTCACACTTTTGAGTAGGAGAAGAAAAGAGAATTTGATATGAGTATGGTTGGTGAACTTACTTTCTTCGTAGGTATCCAAGTGCGTCAACTCGAGATGGGGATAATTATATCTCAATCTAAATATATTAGATATCTATAGAAGAAGTTTGGTTTGGACACCGCTAATCACTCTTGAATACCCATCAGTTCCTTGGCTAATCTTAGCAAAGACACTTTAGGTAAGGATATAGAGCAAATACTTTATAGGAGTATGATAGACAATCTCCTCTAATTAACTGTTGTTATCCTAATATCGCCTTAGTGTTGGAGTTTATGCATGGTACCAAGCGTTTTCGAAAGAGTCACACTCGCTTGAACTTAAACGTATCATCAAATACGTGAGTGACACTTTTTCTTATGGCATTTGGTATTCCTTTGATATCGATGACCATTTGTTAGCTTATTCGAATGTCGATTGGGCCGAGGATGTTGATGGTTGTAAAAGCACATTGGGTGGATGCTTTTACTTCGGGAGTTTCCTTGTCTCATGGTTGAGCAAGAAGCAAAACTCCATTTCTTTGTCCACATAGGAGGCCGAGTACATAGTCGCCTAAAGTTTTTGCACACAACTCTTATGGATGAAGAAAATGTTAGAGGATTATGAGATTACTCAAGGCGTGATGACTATTTCTTGCGATATTACGACTGTAATCCATATTTCTCATAACCCCATTTAATATTCTCGTACGAACAATATTAGGATTCATGATCATTTTATTCATGATCTAGTTGAGGAGAAGATCAGTTCCTTGAGCTTCATGAGTACCGAACGTCAATTTGTTGATATTTTCACAAAACCTTTAGATGCACTTAGATTTGCGGATCTTAAGAAGTCTTTGCGTATTTGTTTCGTTGATTTAGAGTATTATTTATAGTTTACGGTATTTTGATATTATTATCAATTGTCCCTACAACTAGATTGTATTCTTATGTTTATACAATGAAAAGTCCAAATATATTTTCTTTTTTTTAGAGAAATTTTCTAAAAAATTTCAAAAAGATTTTATTTTTATAAAAAATTTCAAAACGATTTTTGTATTTTTCTTTACACCATATATGGATGCACATTTAAGATGTTTGAATTAAAATTTCATTCCATCCCTTCATGTGTGTTAATCTCGGTGTTATGAGAGTTGGCTTCATTTTGTTTGTGCTTAATAATGCATGTTTAGCATTGCGTTGTTCATTATTGATTACTACCTTCATGCTAGACTCATTATCGCCTTTGATTGCATACGTCTGTGAACTTTTGAAAATTTTACTTGCTTGTCATATGTTGAATACGATGTTTTCATTCAATTGTTCTTGTCATAAAGAATCAAATGTACTAGGAACTAATTGTGCATGTAAAAACCATTATCCAATTTTTTTACCAAAAAATTAATTTTTGTTTAAGAAATGAAAAGAGGCTACGAAAGAATAAGTCTTCTTTGCATTAAAAGCCACCATTGGAAAAAGCCTAAAAGATCATTTCGAAACAGAAAAACAGAATTGCCGAGGCCAAATTTTTTTCATTAATGCTTCATTAGAAATGAGCAATGTAATTCCTTCAAATTTTTTTTAGAGATTATGCTTAAAATGTGAGATTATTAGGGTGTTAGAACTTGAAGATCAACGAGATTTCACAATAAAATTCCTTCAAAAACATCAAATAGTTTGATGTTATTATTTTGAGAAGTATTAAAATTCATGACATTTTATATTAGTTGATTCAATTTCAATTTGTTCAATTTGTTTAATTTTTCACACAAAAGGTTGAATTGTGTTCTTTCTTTAGGAGTGTCTCTTTAAGTTCGTGCACTATCGCTATATATGCCTATGTTGACTTTTTCGTGCATTAAGTTCACACCCATTCAATCCATATCCATGATTTGGATGTTTTTGTGATACTCCATGGTCTGATTGTTTGTGTTTATATGTATATTTTTATACTAAAAAATTTCAAAAATAGTTTGTTGGTTTTTTTAAAGTTTCATTTTTTTATGCTTAGCTGTCTATGTTTTGTGATGATATTTCAAATTTGTTTCCTAGTGATTCTAACTTTTTAGGTTTAGCTTCTAACCCTTTGTCTATTTTGGACAAAAAAGGGGAGACCATATTGAGGGGGATTTGCATTTTCTTTAAACTCCATGAGTCACGGTATTTCCTTTGTTTCATGTGTGTAGGTATTTTTCTGCATTGATGATTTTATGGACTACACAACGAATATTTTCAGTGAGAAAAAGTTGCAAGTTTCTATTTCTTTTCGGGCTTGGGAGGGATATTAGTTGAACTTATCTTAGGGGTTATTTTTTTGGGTATTATGTTTTGTACCTGAATAACCACATGGGTAGATTTATAAGAGTAAGATTCATAATTGTTCATTATGTTTTCAAGTTTGGCATATTCAGTTATACTTCTATATCATCATGTACATTCTCAAGAGTTTCAAACGAAGACAATTTAGTGATTGGATACGACGATCGACGAACAAAGAGTTGAGATCGTCACTACAATCATTGGAGAAGGTATATGGGTTTGATTTTATGTAATCATTATACCTAGAGGTATTTTAAAAGCGTTTTAAAACATGAAATATTTTTTTCAAACGTTTTTTATCAAAAAATCATTTTCAAGGCATCTCCTTTGAAAAAGGTACTGAAGGTCATTCGAATGAGGTTTCTTATCTCGTTCACTATTAGTTGTTCGGATGAATCTTCTAACGACTAAATTTTATCGCCGCTCTGGAATGTCATTCGATATCTTGTTCAATGTTTGTTCAAATGAATTGGCATAGGTTGTTCCAACGAGGTCCAAGTCGTTCGAATGAGCTTGCGAAAAATTATTGTTTACTTGGTTTCAAATGCAAACTGTTCAAGTCGATCTCTTGGAGATTTTTCTCGCTATTTAAAGAGATAAGAAC
This sequence comes from Sambucus nigra, assembly GCA_949130495.1. Classification (NCBI taxonomy): domain Eukaryota; kingdom Viridiplantae; phylum Streptophyta; class Magnoliopsida; order Dipsacales; family Adoxaceae; genus Sambucus; species Sambucus nigra. Next base: position 417,917,226 of record OX422219.1, read on the forward strand.
TTGCAATTCTTTGCAAGAATTTTTACACATATTTTGTAATCAAACACTTTGATTTTTCAAATCCAAACCCCTTGGATGTTTTTTGATAACTTTATCAAACCTTGAAGAATACATCACATGTTCATATCTCTGTGGAGTTAATTCTTCACTATTGAAGATAGGGAAGGAGTTTCCATAGACTAGTCAATGGACATCGAGGCAAGTGGAGCTTGTTGTGGAGAGCTACTATATCTTCACCACTTTTTGTTATCAACAAATAAGGAGACATAACTGCGATACATAGTGGAGTGTAAGTCTATAAGTCTGTTGGTGTCAGTGTAATACCTTAGTTGTAACAGTGCTGAAAAAGGGTTTTTTTAAAGGGTTTTGTGTCCAAGCTCGATCCCTGCGGAGAGAGAGAGAGATATATGGTGAGAGGATCTCGGTCCCGCGCATCCCTCTTGGGATCTCTTCGGCCGTCGTCGACGATGTGTGAGCTGAAAAATGTAGAGAGATGGAGTCGATAATATATTTTACTCAAAATAGACAAAAGAAAGTGGAGGCCTCCCAAAGGATAGCATCAAATATGTACTGATACATACGAAATCAAAAATGATTCGAGTAGGGTTCAGAGGCTAAGTTACGAAATGGGAAGGTGTTAAGCACCCATTTCGCCCTTGCGGTCTCTCACGGGTTTGTTGTTATTTTCCTCTATTTCCCTATGATATGTGTGCATGTGTATATGTCATGGAAGTAGGAATCATCGACTTATATCATAGAAGATATAAAGCGAGTCATCCATAGGAATGTTCCAAAAGTAATATTAGAAAATAGGATTTACGCAATTATCCTTGCATTGATCGTTATAATGGAATGATAACGCTTGTAGAAGGGTGTCTACCTATAAATAAAAAAATAAATAAAAATAATTTTTTTATCGGATATATTGAGAAGGAACCCACCCAGGGTCCCGGTATAAACTTATATTGGGCAGGAACCCACCCAGGGTCCCGACAGAAACTCATATTGAGCAGGAACCACCCAGGGTCCCGACATAAACTCATATTCAGCAGGAACCCCCAGCGCCATTGCAAGTGTCAGCGCCGCTGCAAGGGTCAACGCCGCTTCAAGTGTCAGCGCCACTGCAAGGGTCAACACCGCTGCAAGTGTCAGCGCCGTTGCGCCGCTGAAAGTGTCAGCGGCGCTGCAAGAGTCAGCGGCGCTGCAAGGGTCGGCGCCGCTGCAAGTGTTGGCGCCGTTGTAAGGGTCAGCGCCACTGCAAGGGTCGGCGCCGCTGCAAGTGTCGGCGCCGCTGTGAGGATCAGCGCCACTGCAAGGGTCGGTGCCGCTGCAAGTGTCTGCGCAGCTGCAAAGGTCGGCGCCGCTGCAAGGGTCGGCACCGCTGCAAGGGTCAACGCCGCTTCAAGTGTCAGCGCCGCTGTAAGGGTCAACGCCGCTTCAAGTACCAGCGCCGCTGCAAGTGTCAGCGCCGCTGCAAGGGTTAGCGTCGCTGCAAGCGTCAACGCCATTACAGCAAGGGTCACTACAATAATAACATTCGAGAGGTGCCCACGAGGGTCACCACAGAAATCCAAAATTAAGAAGTACCACTGCAAGGGTCACTGCAGTAATGACAGTTGAGAGAGTCAGTGCCACTGCAAGGGTCACTGCAGAAATGTTATTCGAGAAGTACCGCTACAAGGGTTTCGGTATAAACTCATATTGAGAAGGAACCCACCCAGAGTGGCCAGGATGAGGGAGTAGCTATCATGAGCAACTCCTCATCATGAAACATCAGTCTTTAAATGAACATTAGCATTAACACTTTACTTTCTTGTACATGTTGCCTAGTCGAGCAAGCAGGGCTCGAACAGGCGCGTTGGGACCTCCTGGGAGTTTTGGATTGGCGGCTGAGGGACAAGGTATGTTGAGTAAGCTCAACCACTTAGCACTATAGGATTGAGAGAATACTAGTAGGAAGACCCAGAAGTCACTCAAGACTACACACACTTCACACTTAGTCATAAGTGAAGTGAACAACCAAAGAGCTGGCTACTCACAAGAAATAAAGTCTTTATAAGAAAATGACTTTTCCAGAAGAGGGGGTCCTCAAGGTCCCTCTCAAGAAAAAAACAACATTTTTAGAGGAGAGGGGTCCGTAAGGCCTCCTCTCTCAAGATTTGTAAAATTGCACTAAAAGTTACCGTTTGAGAAGATATTTAGCAAATCAGATATTTTGTCTCCATTAGAAGACATATTTGCTTTTGAACTTTGGTTGGCACCAAGGGGCATCTGCCAGAGAGGACAGACAGAGTTGCCTGCAGGTAAGGACAAATAGTACACTGCAGACTTTGTCCCTCACCAACCCTCTAAGTTTTGGCGCCAAAAGTGCCAACCCAGCCTTAGTGCCCAAGTATAAATAGGACCCCTGGGCAAGCTCATAAGGATATACAAAAACTCAATAGCAAAGTCACTCTGTCAAAATCACACCAGAACCTCTCTAGTATTCTCTCCCTGCTCTCTCTCTAGTGCTGAGTGCCTTGTTCTCTCACTCCCCTTACAGCTCTTGTCGCCATGGCTAACATGGCTGAAATTCCTGTTAACACACACATCCCTCCTAAACCTCCTGATCAAAATTCTACCTGGAAGAAATTATTTGCATGTATTCTCATGAACAATACCACGAAGGAGCCATGTCTCAAACAGCCAACCATGTACAAAGGAGAACCAACGATTCTATTCTCAGAAGATGATATTACCACACTAGCTGCCCCTTTCCAACACACAATCATAGGCAAATTTTCGCATGGCAGGCCTTCAATTGAAATCATCAGGAAAACCTTCCAAACTTTTTCATTAAAGTCTGATTTTACAGTTGGTCTGATTGACTCAAAGCACATTCTAATTCGACTTCAATGTGAGGAGGACTACGTTCGTCTTTGGGTAAGAGATCAATGGTATATAGGGAAGTTCCCAATGCGCACTTTCAAATGGACATCTGATTTTCATCCAGAAGAAGAAAGCCCCATAGTACCAGTTTGGGTGAACCTACCCAATCTTCCAATTCATTTTTATGCCAAGTCTTCTCTATTCTCTATTGCTCAATTAATTGGGAAACCTTTGACTATGGATGCTTCAACTGCATCCTTATCTAGACCAAGCATTGCAAGAATATGTATTGAGTTAAATCTTTTACAAGAAAGAATCTATAAGATATGGATTGGATGTGGTGATAAGGTTTTTGGCAACAGGTAACATATGAAAACATTCCATCTTATTGTCAATATTGTAAGAAGAAGGGGCATCAAGAATCTAAATGCCTGATCAAATGTCCTCCTACAAATACTTCCCAAAAACAAACGACAAAAGAGAATGTAAAGACACCTGCTATTATACAAGATCGAGAAAATGGCAAAAAACATCAATCTTTTCCCATGAATGCTGCTGCTGCTAAACAAATTCAAGAAACTGGACAAAAGACTCAGTTACTGCCTCAGGTTCAAGATATCCCTACAAACACAGGGCCTTTAAAGTCTCAACTCAACCCAAGTTCTTCAGGTATCAAGAAAGGGCATTTAGATGGCATTATAGAGGTTTTACAAGACAACAATTCTGAGACAGAATCTGAAGAGAACGCGACAGATCTAATTGAAAGTGCTACAGATCTGGTTTAATGTTGGACCCACAAGACTCAAGAAGATCCTCACATGCAGCTAAATAAAATATATCATGGTCACTACAACTCAGAGGAAACTTTGAAGGTGGATCAATTCCACCTTTCCCCAAAAGGTTCTGCACTGCCTAAATATGACAAATCTTTTAAAAATTCAAAAAATTATCATTCAGATAAAGAGGACAGGAAAAATTCAGTTCCAATGGTTGAAGAACTACAAAAGTTTGCCTCTTGATTAGATGTCAAATGGAACAAATATCAGAAACATCGAGCTGCAACATCAAGGAAAGACAGTGGCACAGTTCCCCCTAATTCTGATGCAGAAACATCTATATACTCAGGTATGATTTCTAAAAAAACTCCTATTGACCCTCTTTACAGAAGATTTACTAGGTCCTTAGGAAAATCTAAAAATATTATATCTAATCCTACATATAAATGATGAACTTTATATGCTGGAATGTTAGGGGGGTAGGTAATTCAGTAACTAATAGGAGAATCACAAGACTGATTAAACAATATAATCTCCCTGCTATTGCATTACTAGAGCCTAAAGTAGATTCTGAAAAAACTCCCAAATACAAGCTAAAATGGAATTTCCCAAACTGTTTTAGTAACATATCCAACAAAATTTGGTTTCTTTGGTCTAATGATCTAGAAGTCCAAGTCAAGTATGATTTAGAAAACTATTGGGCCTTGAAATTTACTTAAAGTGTTTGAATGTTACTATTCATCTTGCTACTGTTTATGCCAAATGTACTCCAATTGAAAGAATTAGTCTATGGAATGATATAGGTTCTGTCACTAGGAATTCTATTATTGAGTCTTGGCTTGTCATAGGTGATTTTAACATTGTTAAAGAAGATTCTGAAAAATCCGGAGGCAATCCTATAGATTTTAATGCTACTGAAGATTTTAAGGATATGATAAATGCTTGTTCCTTAATAGACTTAGGATACATTGGTTCCAGGTTTACCTGGACTAATCACAGGATTGCTGGAACTATTTTTTGTAGACTTGACAGAGGTCTGGTTAATCACAACTGGATTTTGAAGTTCCCTCAAACTAGTATAACTGATCTTCATAAAACTTGCTCTGATCATAGTCCATTACTTTTGTCTATCAAAATCAATTTTGATAACTATCCTAAACCTTTTAAGTTCCAAGCTATGTGGTGTATTAAGTCAAATGTTCATGAGATTATTGAAGAATCATGGTTTGCTGAATTCAAAGCTCCTCCTTTAGTTAAATTTTCTTTAAAGTTAAAGAAACTTAAAGCAAATTTAAAAACTTGGAACAAAAGCACCTTCTAAAATGTTTTCCAATCTGTAAAAGACCTTGAAGACTTAGTTTTAATTAAGGAACATGAGTTTGAAAATAATCCTTGTGATTCTTCAAGATCCAATTTATCTAAAGCTAGAGCTGAGTTAAATGTAGCTTTACTGAGAGAGGAAAGTTTCTGGAAACAAAAAAGTCACATAAAATGGCTTAAATCAGGTGACAAAAACACAAAATTCTTTCATGCTTCAGTTAAAGCTAGGCAAAGGAGATTAACTATCTCTAGAATTAAAGACAATCAAAATCATTGGGAAGAATCTAAAGAAGAAATTGAACATATATTTCTTAATCATTTCAAAGAAACTTGGTCTGCTGAATACATATCTCTTGACTCTTCTTTTATAGAAGTTATTAGAAATGATATAGATGTGTCCATGAATAACAAGTTAACTGAATACCCCTCAGAAGAAGAAATATTTAAAGCTATTTCCAACATGGATCATTCCAGCTCTCCAGACCTGATGGTTTTGGAGGGATATTTTATTTAAAGTTTTGGCATATTATAAAAAATGACTTGACTAAAGCTATTCATTCTTTCTTTGCTGGTGCTGATCTTCCTAAAAGTTGGACTGCTACTTCTATTGCTTTTATTCCTAAAATTTCTAATCCTTCAACATGTTCCCAATTTAGACCTATAAGCCTGTGCAATTTCTCTAACAAAATTATCTCTAAAATTTTAAATGATAGATTATCTCTTATTCTTCCTTCTATCATTTCTCAAAACCAAAGTGGTTTTGTTAAAAATAGAAGTATTCAAGAAAATATCCTTCTAGCTCAAGAAATGGTTCAATACATTAGTAAGAAATCTTTTGGTAGTAATGTGATCATTAAATTAGACATGGAAAAGGCTTATGATAGAGTATATTGGCCTTATCTTTGTGAAGTTCTCAGAAAATTTGGATTTTGTGAATTTTTTATTGATTTAATTTGGAGGCTTATATGTAACAATTGGTTTTCTTTAATTTTGAATGGTAAAAGCATTGGTTTCTTTCATTCTTTAAAGGGATTAAGGCAAGGAGACCCTTTGTCTCCTAGTCTCTTCATAATAGCTGCTGAAGTTTTAAGTAGAAATATTGACAAAATATTTTCTCTTAGGAAAGCTATACCTTATGTTCATCCATCTAAAAGTCAACTTATATCTCATTTAGGATATGCTGATGATTTGATAATTTTTATAAATGGAGGTAAACGTAGCATAAAGGTCCTTATTGATCTTTTAAAGAAGTATGAAGCAACTTCGGGTCAAAAAGTGAATTTTTCTAAGAGCTCCTTTTATACGGATAAAAAGTTATCTCATCATAGAAGAAACACTATTGAATCTATTTCTGGATTGGCTCACAAACAATTTCCTATGAAATATCTTGGATGTCCTTTATTTAAAGGGAAACCTAGAGCTATTCATTTTTCTTATCTGATTTCTAAAATTAGGGATAGACTTCTCACTTGGTCTTCTAAATTAATTTCTCAAGCTGGTAGAGCTACCCTTATTAGATTTGTGCTCCAATCTATTCCTGTTTATACTATTGCTGTTTTAAACCCTCCTAAAATCATTATTAAAAGATTACATAGCATATTTAGTAAATTCTATTGGGGTGGCACCTCAAAGGAGAAGCCTTTTCAATGGACCAAATGGAATGACCTATGTTACCCATTTGATGAGGGAGGTCTTAACTTTAGGAAAATTGAAGATATTGTTTCTGCTTCTAGCATGAAATTATATTGGAAATATAAATTTGAAAATGGCATTTGGTCTAGCTTTATTAGAAATAAATATAAAAATGGCCTTAGAATAAATCAAGTCTCTTCTTCTATTAAAAGGATAGCTTCCATTAAAGACATATCTGACTCATACATTAATGAAGATAAAGCTATATGGATGGCCTCTATTAATGGTGAGTTTTCCATTAAATCTGCATACAATATTTGTAGACACTACACCAAAATGGGCAAATTGTCACCTTTCAGCCGGCCAGCCTTGTCAAGGTCATTGACCGTGACAAAAAACACGCATTTTTTGTCACGATCATTGACCTTGACATGACCGTGACAAGAAATTGTCACGGTCATTGATCGTGACAAGTCCGTGACAAATTTACTTGTCACGGTCAATGACCGTGAAAATTCTTTAAATAGTTGTCAGAGTCAATGACCTTGACACGACCGTGACAATGTTGGCAGCAAAAAACCTAACCCCCTTCTTTTTTCCCTCCCGCGCCGTTCCCTCCCTCTCTCTCTCTCTCTACTTTCAGGTCGATTTTCTCTCTCTCTCTCTCTACTTTCAGGTCGATTTTCTCTCTCTCTCTCCCATTTATATATATATTTTTGTGTATATTTATGTGTGTATGTGTATATATATATATGTGTGTATGTGTGTGCGTGTGTGAGGGGTGGGGCAGGGTGGGGGCAGGGCGGGGTGGGGTGGGGGAGGGGGTGGTGGAGGGGGGCAGGCGGTTGGGGTGGGGTGGGGTGTGTGTGTGTGTATGTGGTGGTGTGTGGTGTGTGGTGGGGGAGGGGGGGCAGGGGGTGGGGTGGGGTGGGTGTGTGTGTGTGCGCGTAGGTGCGTAGGTGTGCGTGTGTTGCCAATTGATAATAATTTTATTCATGAAATTAATTCAATTAGGTAAAACCCTAGATAATTTTTTAACAGAATTTGATTATATTATATAAAGTTTAGTAAATTCACAAAATGTTGCCAATTGTATGTTTTTAGGAATATCATTAGTTAGAATCCATATACATGCATGTTGTTAGAAATTCTTAACTTTAATTCTCACTTTAATTTGTAGAATCTCTGTACTTGGTTGGATTTATCCCTTTATGATAATGAAATTTATGCTCCAATTATAATTATCTCATGTCATAATTTTATTGATAAACAATATATGTAGTTGTCACGGTCGTGGTGGGGGGAGGGGGTGGGGGTGGGGTGGGTGGGGGTGGTGTGTGTGTGTGTGTGTGTGCATAGGTGCGTAGGTGTGCGTGTGTGTGTGGTCAATACATGAATTTATTTTTGTATTAGAATTAACCCATGAATTTATTTTTGTATTTGAATTAACCCATGAATTTATTTTTGTATTTGAATTAACCCATTATATGAAACATACTCGAAATTAGTGCGCATAGATACTAGCATTCTAGTTCTTATGCGTACGCATTCAATAGCCCTTAGACCCGTTCGAGAGTCATTACCCCTGTAATGAGATCTCTCGAATTGTCCCGTTTGGACAGTTTGAGACTGTATAATTTCTGTATAATATTCTTATTGGCTTAAAGTTGTTACTTTTGGAGGAAGTTCTGCAGTCGTATCTTAATGTTCTCTGGGTACATACTAGATTGACAAGTGTGACTGTTATTTTAATTGACCAATTGAAATAACACTCACACCTGCCAATCTACGTCGTGTACTTGGAGAACTAAGGGGATATGCTGTCGAATTTTTTTCAAATCGTAACAATGTGCATGAGCTGTTAAGTATATTACAGAAAAATGCATTCTTGAATGGGATAGGACCACTTACCCTTTAACAGGATAATTAAACATACTATAAATCTAAGTTTTGTTTACCTTTAATAGGTGTTTAGTTGTGGTAGCTGTGATGGGATATCCGAAATACAAAGAGTGGATGGGTGAGACTAATAGAATGGGGGATGTGTTTCGCAGAGGTGCTAACGAATTTGTGAAATATGCAAAGAGATGTCGTAATGATGAAGAGTTTCCGTGTCCGTGTGCTAGGTGTAAGAATGGTAAGGTGTTTGAGTGGAAAACAGTTGAACTACATTTGTTAAGATCGGGTATGCAAGATAGTTATCGATTTTGGAGTTTTCACGGTGAATTGAAAGTTCCTTTTGTCCCCGAACAACCTTCACAACAACCTTCAACAAGTAGAATAGATGAAGAAGGGGACGACGTAGATCATAATATGTTAGAGGATTTAGTTGATGATGCGTACAGAGTTTATGAAGCTGAGGAGAATGAGGTTACTGATGATGTAGAAGATTCAAGTGCTCGTGAAGATAACACGATAAAACTTGACGATGACTACCAAAGTTTAAAATTTAAGGCGACCCAACCGTTATACTCTGGCTGTGAGAAAGATCAAACAACTTTACATGCCATGGTTGGTTTGCACAGTTTGAAGATGCAGTACGGTTTGTCTGGCAATAGCGTGACGGGAATTCTGAAATGGGTGAAGGGCTTATTACCCAAGGTGAATACACTTCCAAATAGCTATCCTGTTATGAAGAAGAGTTTGAAAGGTTTGGGAATGAAGTATAAATCGATTCATGCTTGTGTGTATGACTGCATACTATACCGAAAGGAGTATGAAAATCTCGATCGTTGTCCGGTATGCGATGAACCTAGATATGTCCAATCTACTAGTAAGGAAGGTACAAGCTCAAAAGTGCCTCAAAAAGTATTGAAATATTTTCCCGTTGGGCCTAGATTAAAGCGATTTTTCACAGTACCATGGATTGCAAAGGCAATGACTTGGCATGCTAGGGCAGAAGTAGGGGGTAATATCATGCGTCATCCTATTGATTCTACTGCCTGGCGGAGGATGAATTATGAGTATCCCGATTTTGCTCGAGAACAACGCAACATTCATTTGGCTATATCAACAGATGGTTTCAATCCATTTGGAAATCTAAGCACCAATCAGAGTGTATGGCCAGTGATCCTAGCCCCACTCAACCTCCCTCCTTCACAGTGTATGAAACCTGAATTTTCAATGATGGCTTTATTGATACCTGGGCCAAAGGCACCAAGTGAAGACATTGATATCTACCTGGCTCCTTTGGTAGAAGAATTAAATGAGTTGTGGGAAGAGGGTGTGCAATCATTTGACTCTTTTAGAAAAGAAGAGTTTACGCTGAAAGCTATGTTGATGTGGGCAATTCATGATTTTCCAACTTATGGGACATTATCCGGATGTGTAGTACATGGTTATTTGGGGTGTCCTATTTGTGGAGAGGAGACTGAATCTCTTCGTCTATCCTCTAGATTAAAAAATGTATACCATTGCCACAGGAGGTTTTTACCCCCAGCTCATAGTTTCAGATTTGAGAAAGGTTCCAATTTTTTATTGGGCGGAGTAGAACATAGGCTACCGCCGAGACAACTTTCGGGTTCAGAAATTGAAAGTAAATCTTCTGAATGTGGCCCAAATATGCCAGGTAAGAATCCCAAATTTAAGAATGTCAAGCATAAGAAGACCCCAACTGGGAATGAAACTGAGATAAGAAAGGCATGGTCTCGGAGGTCAATTTTATTTGACTTGCCTTATTGGAAGAAAAACCCGGTGCGCCATGTATTGGATGTGATGCATGCAGAGAAGAACTTCGCTGAACATATTGTGGGTACTTGCCTTGGGGGTAGTCATTCGAAGGATGGAGAAAATGCACGAAAAGACCTTAAAACGTTAAAACTTAAACCACAACTATGGTTGAAAGAAGATAGTAGGGGAAGGACAATAATTCCCCCTGGTGCGTTTACTTTGACGAGTGAGGAAAGGAAGGTGCTTCTAGACACAATATATAATTTGAAGGGCCCATCTAATTTTTCGTCCAACTTGCAAAGGATTGTGAATTATGTTACTCATGATTTACATAAGTGTAAGTCCCACGATTGGCATGTGATCATGCAATTGGTTCCTCTATTGTTTAAGCACTGTTTCTCCAAGCACAAGGATTTGCGTAGGACTATTATGCAAATTAGTATTACCTTCTCCCTCTTGTGTGAGAAGGTAGTGAATCGAGAACACATAGTGGCCGCAAAATTGGCTGTGAACGAAGCGATTTGTGTATTGGAGAAGTACTTTCCCCCAGCATTCTTTGACATAAGTGTTCACTTGTTGGTACACCTATGCGACGAGGCACTTCTTTGTGGTCCAGTTAGATATCGGTGGATGTATCCGTTTGAAAGATTGATGAAAGTTTTTAAAGATTACGTCAAGAATACGCGATATATTGCAGGATCAATTGCAGAGGAATACATCACCGTGGAGTCATCAATATATACTCGGGAATATATGACTGACTCGATCAGCGTTGATGACACTGATGAATTCCTCGATGACGGTGGTAATGTGATGGGAAAACGAGTGAAATTAACGAGTTTGCAACATGAACAAGTAGCTCGTTATCTATTTGACACACATGAAGATGTCGAAGAATGGAAAAAGTAAGTTTCGAATATTATAATGTTTAACATTATTTTAGATTATTTTATACATGATTAATTTTGTAATATGCAGTAAATATGAAGCCTGTGAGAACAATAAAAGACGAAAAATAGTGGTACAATCAGACATCGAATTTAGGCTATGGTTGACACAAGAGGTAATTATAATGAAAACAGTCGTTATATAACGTTACATTACACTCAAATTTTACCACTAATATAATTAATTTATCTATATTCTCAGCTCCTAAAGATGGGTGATGCGACATCAAGGCTTGCTCGTCTAGCCACTGGACCCTTGTTCGTGGCACAAGAGTACAAAAAGTATCGATTGAACGGTTGCATTTTCGGCGCTAAAGTGTACGAGGAAAGTACAAATGTACAGAACTCGGGAATTTCATACAAGGCTCTTACTTTCTTTCGAGCGAGCGCAAAAGATAAAAACCTCGTTGAAGCTGAAATGACTTACTATGGTGTAATCCAAAATATATTTGAATTGGATTATATAAGCTTTAAAGAGGTTGTATTTTACTGTGAATGGGTAAGAGTTGAGGATAAAAATGCTTGTAAAGTTGATCCTCTCACCAATTTGATCATGGTTGACTTGTCCAAGTTGAAGAGCAGACCACGTGAGCGATGAGCCGTTTGTTTGTGCATTTCAAAAGGTTAAGCAAGTGTTTTACTCGGAGTATATCAACAACGAGCCGTGGTCAATTGTCCAACACGCGCCAAGGCGTCTAAATAGTAGTGTGGATGACTTGGCTACTCCTACCGAATATCAATCCATTTTTGATGATAACCCGAATTTGAAACAATTTTTCAATTTGTAATAAAAATTTCAATTTGTACCGAAACATCCATTTTTAATGCTTTTACTTGATCTGCACTTTATCATTTTCACTCTTGTGTAGTGTGCGTGTGTGGAGAGGAGATTAATACATAAATATTCCAACTACATCTAAGTTTTGTTTATACTAATCCATGAATATACGCTTCTTACCTTTAATAGGTGATTAGTACATAGTTATTTGGGGTGTCCTATTTGTGGAGAGGAGACTGAATCTCTTCGTCTATCCGAACACTAAGAAATGCCATAATCCTATGGAGCGATGTTCTGCAAATTCCTCCCAACCGTTATGTAGACAAACATCACCAGTTGAAGTTGTCAATTCCACTTTCCATACCCCACCACTTGGAACTTCTAGCAAAACATGGGAGACCATTGAAAGGTGGAATTGACAACTTCAACTGCTGATTGTTGGCTACACAATGGTTGGAAGGAATTTGCAACGCATAACTCCATAGGATTATGGTATTTCTTAGTGTTTAGATATGAAGAGAATTATAATTGACACGATTGCCCGGGGTACATTAGTTGGAAGGAGGTGCCATATGAGCTCAAGTTAGCTATTTGAGTGACACTACAGGTAATGTATTTATATTTATATGTCAATTTCGATTTCGATTTCAATTACGATTTATATTTATCTATATTTGAGGGGCGGATACTAATTTTACTTTATTTCAATTCAGGGGACAGGGAGTGGCCCTAAGGGTAGGCCACATATGCTCTATACTTATGTGGCTATTCGGACAAGAAGGGAAGGATAAGGAGGTGTTCCCGAGCGTCGCGGTACAAAATCTCTTTTCCATGAAAATAGTTTGTAGATTTGAGATAAAATGATGGTGATGTTGTTTCTTTTTAAATAGTTTCTTATTTGAATATATATTTGCATTATCTTTAGTTTGTTCGGATATATGATGTTTGGAACAGGTACAACGTTGCTATAACAGGTATAAATATACTGCTGGGCAGTGGCAGTGGCCATACTGCCCAGCAGATTTTTTTTAAATTCTGCCCAGAATTGTCACGGTCATTGACGGTGACACGTCCGTGACAAAATTGTCACGGATGTGTCACGGTCAATGACCGTGACAATTTTTTTACTAAGGGTCACGGCTTTGTCACGGTTTATAACCGTGACAAACGTGTCATGGTCATTGACCTTGACACGACCGTGACACAAAACGTGAGTTTGTGTCAAGGTCAATGACCGTGACACGACCGTGACACGACCGTGACAAAAAAAGTTGTCTCGCCTCGAAATGTCACGGTCATTGACCTTGACAAGGTGGATTTGTCAAGGTCAATGACCTTGACAAATGGGCAGATTTGGTGTAGTGAGATAAAGTAGGCCTTTATCTATATCTTGGAAAATAAATTGGATAAAAGAATGCCCCATGAAATTATCCAACTTTACCTGGAAAATATTAAACAATTTTGTCCCATTTGAATCAGAGATCCAAAAACTTGGTGTGAAACGGGCATCTTTTTGTAGATTTTGCAAGAATGCTGAGGATAGCCCTCACCATGTCCTTATTGAATGTCCTATTGCTACTGAGGTGTGGAATTTCTTTGCATCTATGTTTGGTTTGTCCCTTGAATTTTCATCTTGCAGGTCTATCCTTTTCTCTTGGTGGTTACAATGTCCTAAAAGGGACTATAAAACTTTACTCTTTAAGGTAATCCCTAAAGTGATATTCTGGGAAATATGGAAAGCTAGGAATAAAAATCTTTTTGAAAATTGTCAAACTTCTTCAAATAAAATTATTAAAAATGTTATCCTCTTGTCTTCGAATATTTTAGAATATTGCAAGTTTTACGATAAAATTCCACCTAAAGATTATTTAATAGCCAAAACTTTTAATATCAATATTTTCCCGAAAAAGATTATCTTAATAAAGTGTCTTTGGAGCAAACCTCCAATTGGCACTTTTAAACTTAACATTGATGGTGCTTCTAAGAATAATCCAGGCTCAAGTGGTATTGGTGGTGTCATTAGGGATTCTCAAGGTAAATTTATCGCCGCCTTTTCTAAATCAATAGGTATTCAATCATCCTTTAATGCTGAGGCAATGGCCCTTCAAGAAGGGATTAAATTGTCTTCTTCCTTAAATATTTCTAAAGTTTGCATTGAATCTGATTGTAGAACGTTGGTTGACATTGTTTTAAAGATAGAAAAACCTCCTTGGACTTCTCAAGATATATTTGATAATATCACTTATCCAACGAACTTCAAAATCATCCACACTTGGAGGGAAAACAATGCAGTAGCTGATTATTTAGCTTCAAGAGCCTCAGTATCTCAAATGGATGATTATTTCTGGAGTTTCAATTCTCTTCCGACATTGGCTAAAGGACATCTCAATATGGATAGACAAAATCTTCGATATATTAGAACCATCATAAAGAAAATGTAATGGGGATGTGATAAATCCCCAAATTTAAACATTCTTTATCTCTCTCATTGTATCAGGGATATATTCCCTATATTTCTTGTTGTTAAGTATTCTTTCCTTGTAATGGGGATAGTTTATAAATCCCCAATTTTCTATTCTCTCATTCTAGAGTAATGGACCCATCCTCTAGAATTAAGTTTTGTGCTTGGGTTTTTAAGCTACGGAGAGGCTTTTTCTCCTTTATGATATAAATAAAATGGGTGGGGGTACCGTCCCTCTTTGGCAAGAAAAAAAAAACTCTCAGGTGTTTCCCTTGAGAAAATTACTATTATTGTTGTGGAAGTTCATCTTCTTGCAGGGAGGGAGTTCCAGCTTGAGCTCCATTTTTACCAAAAGGATAAGGTCTCTTCAGAAGCTGCTTCAGAAGTTCTTGAGAATCTTGCAGACAGCGTCCATTGGAGTGGGTCACGCCTCACCCTTTCCAGTTATTCATAGACCCCAATCTCACTACCCTCCTACATTTGGCGACTCTGCTGGGGAGGTATCCTCACTTTTCATGGACACAGAAGGTTTTAATGTTTCTAGGCAGATTGTGTTTGAAGACTTTCCATCTGGAAATGGAGCTCAAAGAGACAAGGCCACTCAGGTGGATGTGGTGGTGACCGGAGCAAAGGTACCTGTTCCTCCGGGAGGGCAGACCAGCTCACCGGCAGTAGCTCCGGTGGTAGAGGCTTATGAGTATGTTTTTTGAGACTTGGCAAGTTCGGGTTAAGATTGTGTAACACCAGCAGCAACCCCCTCTGGAGGGGCAGCCGTTCTGGTAGCGATTCCTGCAGAAGTAGCTCAGCCGCAAAGGACGGCGCTGGAGCAAGTTATGACAATCGTCAAGTTCACTGGAAGAACACCCGGAACCCTAAGTGTTTGGTGAGGAATTCGGTATGGTCGAGGAACTCCTCTCGCTCAATGATAGCGATGAGGAACCCTTAAGAAAAGAACCCATGGCAGCAGCAGCTAACGACGAGGGACCCTCGGCAGTGGGTCCCATAGTGGAAATCCCCAAAGATGGAAAACCTCTAACTGGCGAGGGGGTCGCGATGAACTCACTAGAAAGGGGGTCGCGAGGAACCCTTGGCCAGCAGCACACCCCCGTAGTACCAACAGTCGGCGACACACACCCCGCCTCCAAGAAGAAAGTGGAAGTGGTGACCCCTGTAGAAACAACAAATCACTAAGAACCCAGGGGCGAGGAGCCCTGGGTACCTCTCGTCGTCAATAAAGTGTCCATGGCAGCAGCAACATACTCTCCATGATGCCAATAATGGGCGAGACACCCTGGGTTGTGGAACCTTCGACGTGATAAGAGGTCGAAACCCCCCCATCAGATACAAATGGTAAATCGCGCATCTCCCCAAACGCAACACGACCAGTCAAAAATTCGTCAACACCATAAAGGGTTGAGACACCCTGGGTCGAGGAACCCTCGACGGGACAAGATGTCGAGACACCCCCAATTTCTGATGAGGGACCCGTATACGTGATGCCAAGCCGCGAGACCCCCGGCCGCTGACGAGAGGCCACCATACTGTCATAGGCCAAGACCCCTATTCCTGAAAAATTCAAAGGCATCGAGACACCACCGCCCAAAGCAACTAGGGCTTTTGAAGAATCCAAGGTAACTGGCGAGGGATCCTCAGACGTAGGGTCGCCTCGCGGCAAACCACGGGAGTCGAGACACCCTTCTTAAGCAAAAATCATGGGCGTCGAGACACTCTTCTTCAGCAAAAATCATGGGCGTCGAGACACCCTTCTTCAGCAAAAATTCAAAGGCGTCGAGACACCACCGCCCAAAGCAACTAGGGCTTTCGAAGAATCCAAGGTAACTGGCAAGGGATCCTCGGACGTAGGGACGCCTCGTGGAAAACCACGGGTTGAGACCCCCCTTCTTCAAAAAAAATCATGGGCGTCGAGACATCTAAGGTCGAGATACCCCCGTTAGCGCCAACACATTCCGAGACACCCAAGGTCAAGATACCACCAGACGCCAACAATGGATTGGGCGAGGGACCCTCGACTATGGGACATGAGGAACCCCTAATGGAACTCGCAATCGCCAAGACACCCCCAACCATAGACTGACTCGGCGGAGTATTCCCCATATTTACACCAGCGCGCGAGGAGGGGAGTCGCTGCCAACGCTGTGATATGTCGAGATACCTATAGAGGAGAAATCATTACGCGAGG
Source organism: Sambucus nigra (assembly GCA_949130495.1). Classification (NCBI taxonomy): domain Eukaryota; kingdom Viridiplantae; phylum Streptophyta; class Magnoliopsida; order Dipsacales; family Adoxaceae; genus Sambucus; species Sambucus nigra. The sequence goes on from OX422219.1 coordinate 417,933,877, forward strand.
AACCTCTAGAAAAACCCGTCACGGGCGAGAGACCCTCATGTGCAGAAATAGCAGGCGAGGAACCCTGGGGCGTGGACTCCGAGCGCGCGAGGTCTTGAATGGGGCGAGAGACCCTCGCCTCCTATCTCGCGGTGAGCCCCTATCTCGACAAGGAGACGAGACACCCCCAGCCGCCTCTACCTGATTCGGCGAGGAAACCTTGGTTGGGTGACGCAAGGAACCCCATGTTTAGCGCAAAGCGCGACGAACCAACACCAATTTCAACAGATATCGAGACCCCCCCTTTCAACATAATAGGGGTCGAGACACCCTCACTCAAAACCCCAAGCACCAAACTGCCAACACACGAGGAACTGTCAAGTGTATACTTGGTTCGCGAGGAACCCTCGAATGCGAAATTATGTCGCGAGGAACTCACCAAAAAGGGGGGTTGCGAGGAACCCATGGTTGGCAGCGCACCCCCCATAGCGCCAACGGTCAGTCGAGACACCCATTTTTGTAGAATTCGAAGATGTCAAGACCCCCTGTCTCCAAGAAAAATTCCAACAGTCGAGACACCCCCTCTTGAAATAACTGTGATCCAAGATCTCTGGCAATAGAAACCCTCAGTTGAGGGCCAGCGCATGAGGAGCCTGCAAGTGATGAGTTACCTTCGTTGACAGCGATTGTGAACGAGATGGTCCCAGAAATCGATAAAGAACACTACTCAAGAATCTCCATTGCTTTGGCAACGTGGGAAGATTTTTTTTTTGTGTCACGAGGAACCTTCGTTAGTTAGAACAAATATCGGCGAGAGGATGCCCAAGTTGACCGCTAACGAGGAACTCCATCCATAAAAGAGTTTGACGAGGAACCTCTGACAAAATCAAACCTAGATAAGGGGCCTCTGTACGAGGACCCCCATCTCAAGCGATGGAGAAGATCATGGTCGAGGAACCCAACATGGAATGTCATATAAAATCAGATTGTGCTGAGGGGCCTCTGTGCGAGGACCCCTCCCTCATCTCAGGCAGCGACGAGGAACTCCTTTGGATTCCTCGACATCACGAATTACTGCTCAACATCACGAAATTTGGAGGTACTCGTCATCGGTGAGGAACCCTTGGTTTCAAAAGTCTCTGGCGAGGGACCCATCATGCGCGAAGTCCCAGGCACAAAACCTAAAATCGTGCTCATAGGTACTGAGGGCGAGGAACCCAAAAGTTTGTTTGAAGTCGCATGCGAGCTGACTAAAGGTCGCGAGGAACCTCCTGCCAGTATTGCGCGTGGGAGAAGGATGTGTGCTAGTGTCACGAGGTTGCGAGGAACCCTCAACCTCTAGTGAAGAACCCTTAATGTTTTGGGAGGGACAAAATTCATGAGGCACCCTTGACGACGGCGCAAGACCCAAGGTCGTCCCAAATATCATATCGCCAAAAATAGCGCACGAGGGACCCAAAGGGATCTGCGAGGAACCATTTTCTATGATAGAACCCAAATTATTGACACAGAAGCCGTCACGACCCTCGACAAGGAATCCATACCAGTTGGTGCTCCTAAATCATCTTGTGGCGGACAAAGGTCAAGAGGAACCTCCAACATGTCTGACGACAAAATACCTGCAATCATCCCAAAATTCAACCCGTCGTCAACGGACATCCTCACCATTACAGCCAAGAAGGTACTATGCCTAACTCTTTCCAAGTTTCATTTTCTTAAAAGAAGGGCATAACCTATACTATATTAGAAGAGGGCCCATAATATAAGGAACTTTCCTCATCATACTTGGGGGGATATCCAACCCAAAAGTAAAAGTATAGTGAGTAAAGTCCCTAAGACCCGATAGGACCAGTAGGAGGTTATCCTCCTAGTAATAATAATAATAAAAAAATCACTACATTTTTTTATTATTCAATATAGATTTATAGCCTAGAGAACAAGTCCTAACCTTTGTTCTCAAGAAAACTTTACTTGACCAGTTTTCAGAAAATAGGGAGAAGCAGGTCTACCCCCCTCTCTAAACTTGTTATTTTTATAAGACAAAAAAGGTTCCTAAGAAAAGTTTCAAATAAGGACCCTTCAGACCAAGGGAAAGTTTTAGTATAAATAAATAATTATTTCTTTACTTATAATATATGTGAAATTTTATGCAAAGTTTGTGGGAAAGAGAAGTGCTAACCCCATCTCTTAGTTACTTCCCAAGAAATGAATATGCATAAAAAAATACCCCAAAGTCACACGGGGTTGTGCTAAAAAATATAACTTTCTCATCTATATGCAAGTACCCCGCAGTTAGAGGGGTAGCGTCCAAATTTTAACTTGCTCAGCTATATGTAAGTACCCCCAACTAGAGGGGCTTCTTCCAAAATTTTAAACTTGCTCAGCTATATGAAAGTACCCCGCAGTTAGAGGGGAGACTTCAATTTTTTTTTAACTTTCTTAGTTATATGCAAGAAGTACCCCGCAGCTAGAGGGGCCACATCCAAATTTCAACTTGCTCAGTTATATGCAAGTACCCCGCAGTTAAAGGGGCAGCTTCAAAATTTTAAACTTGCTCAGTTATATGCAAGTACCCGCAGTTAGAGGGGAAGCTTCAAAATTCTTTTAACTTGCTTAGTTATATGCAAGAAGTACCCCGCAGCTAGAGGGGCCGCTTCCAAATTTTAACTTGCTCAGTTATATGCAAGTACCCCACAGTTAGAGGGGCATCTTCAAAATTTTAACTTGCTCATCTCGTATGCAAATACCCCACAGTTAGAAGCGGAAGTTCAATATTGAGGTTCTCACATAAAAAAGAGAAACTCAAAGTTTTGAGCAGGTGCAATTATAAATATAAGGTACGACAGTTTAGTACCTAAGGCTCCAAGGGCATCGGAGCGCTCACAATATTGAGCAAAGGCCAAGTATAAATATAAGGTGCGACTGTTTAGCACCTAAGGCTCTAAGGGCACCGGAGCGCTCACAGTCTTGATCAAGTGCCAAGTATAAACATAAGGTGCTCCAGATGAGAACCTAAGGCTCCAAGGGCATCGGAGCGCTCACAGTATTGAGAAAATGCCAAGTATAAACGTAAGGATCCAAGGGCACCGGAGCGCTCACAGTATTGAGCAAATGCCAAGTATAAACGTAAGGCTCTAAGGGCACCGGAGCGCTCACAGTATTGAGCAAATGCCAAGTATAAACGTAAGGCGCTCCAGATGAGCACCAAAGGCTCCAAGGGCATCGGAGCGCTCACAGTCTTGAGCAACTGCCAAGTATAAATATAAGGTGCGCCAGTTGAGCACCTAAGGCTCTAAGGGCACCGGAGCGCTCACAGTCTTGAGAAAGTGTCAAGTATAAATATAAGGTGCGACAGTTTATCACGTAAGGCTCCAAGTGCACCGAAATGCTCACAGTTTTGAGCAACTGGCAAGTATAAATAAAAGGTATGATAGTTTCGTGCACAAGTCTCTCGACATTACAAGACACTTCTGCACGAGGGGGCTAATATTGAGAAGTCCTCAAGCAAGTGAACAAATAATAAAATAAGCTTGGAGGGTGGGGACCCACTTAGAGTGACTCCACCTGCCCAAGATTACAAGTTTGACAGAAAATAGCTAAGGGCGAGGGACTCACCGCGAGCAACCCCTTCGCCCATGATGAAAGGCCCCAGAAGAAGGCAAGGGCGAGGGGCTCACCGCGAGTAACCCTTCTGCCCAAGATAGAAGGCCACAGAAGAAGGCCAAGGGCGAGGGGCTCATCGCGAGTAACCCCTCCGCCCAAGATAGAAGGCCATAGAAGAAGGCCAAGGGCGAGGGGCTCACCGCTAGTAACCCCTTCGCCCAAGATAGAAGGCCACAGAAGAAGGCCAAGGGCGAGGGGCTCACCGTGAGTAACTCCTCCGCCCAAGATAGAAGGCCATAGAAGAAGGCCAAGGGCGAGGGGCTCACCGCGAGTAACCCCTCCGCCTCAGAAGAAGGCCAAGGGAGAGGGGCTCACCGCGGGTAACGCCTCCGCCCAAGAGAAAAGGCCACAGATTAAGGCCAAGGGAGAGGGTCTCACCGCGAGTAACCCCTCCGCCCAAGATAGAAGGCCACAGAAGAAGGCCAAGGGCGAAGGGCTCACCGCGAGTTCCGCCTCAGAAGAAGGCTATAGAAGAAGGCCAAGGGCGAGGGGCTCACCGCGGGTAACCCCTCCGCCCAAGAGAGAAGGCCACAGAAGAAGGCCAAGGGCGAGGGGCTCACCGCGGGTAACCCCTACGCCCAAGAGAGAAGGCCACAGAAGAAGGCCAAGGGCGAGGGGCTCATCGCGGGTAACCCCTCCGCCCAAGAGAGAAGGCCACAGAAGAAGGCCAAGGGCGAGGGGCTCACCGCGAGTAACCCCTCCGCCCAAGATAGAAGGCCACAGGAGAAGGCCAAGGGCGAGGGGCTCACCGCGAGTAACCCCTTCGCCCAAGATAGAAGGCCACAAAAGAAGGCCAAGGGCGAGGGGATCACCGTGAGTAACCCCTCCGTCCAAGATATAAGGCAACAGAAGAAAAAGGATTTAAGTATATAAGTCTATAAGTCTGTTGGTGTCAGTGTAATACCTTAGTTATAACAGTGCTGAAAATGGATTTTTTTAAAGGGTTTTGTGTCCAAGCTCGATCCTTGCGGAGAGAGAGAGAGAGAGATATATGGTGAGAGGATCTCGGTTCCGCGCATCCCTCTTGGGATCTCTTCGGTCGTCGTCGATGATGTGTGAGCTGAAAAATGTAGAGAGATGGAGTCGCCAATATATTTTACTCAAAATAGACAAAAGAAAGTGGAGCCCTCCCAAAGGATAGCATCAAATATGTACTGATACATACGAAATCAAAAATGATTTGAGTAGGGTTCAGAGGCTAAGTTACGAAATGGGAAGGTGTTAAGCACCCATTTAGCCCTTGCGGTCTCTCACGGGTTTGTTGTTATTTTCCTCTATTTCCCTATGATATGTGTGCATGTGTATATGTCATGGAAGTAGGAATCATCGACTTGTATCATAGAAGATATAAAGCGAGTCATACATAGGAATGTTCCTAAAAGTAATATTAGAAAATAGGATTTACGCAATTATCCTTGCATTGATCGTTATAATGGAACGATAACGCTTGTAGAAGGGTGTCTACCTACAAATAAAAAAATAAATAAAAATAATTTTTTTATCGGATATATTGAGAAGGAACCCACCCAGGGTCCCGGTATAAACTTATATTGGGCAGGAACCCACCCAGGGTCCAAACAAAATCTCATATTGAGCAGGAACCACCCCAGGGTCCCGACAGAAACTCATATTCAGCAGGAACCCCCAGCGCCGTTGCAAGTGTCAGCGCCGCTGCAAGGGTCAGAGCCGCTTCAAGTGTCAACGCCGCTTCAAGTGTCAGCGCCGCTGCAAGGGTCAACACCGATGCAAGTGTCAGCGCCGCTGTAAGTGTCAGCGCCGTTGCGCCGCTGAAAGTGTCAGCGGCGCTGCAAGAGTCAGCGGCGCTGCAAGGGTCGGCGCCGCTGCAAGTGTCGGCGCCGCTGTAAGGGTCAGCGCCATTGCAAGGGTCGGCGCCGCTGCAAGTGTCGGCGCCGCTGTGAGGATCAGCGCCACTGCAAGTGTCGGCGCCGCTGCAAGTGTCTGCGCAGCTGCAAGGGTCGGCGCCGCTGCAAGGGTCGGCACCGCTGCAAGGGTCAGCGCCGCTTCAAGTACCAGCGCCGCTTCAAGTGTCAGCGCCGCTTCAAGTACCAACGCCGCTTCAAGTGTCAGCGCCGCTTCAAGTACCAACGCCGCTTCAAGTGTCAGCGCCGCTGTAAGGGTCATCGCCGCTTCAAGTACCAGCGCCGCTGCAAGTGTCAGCGCCGCTGCAAGGATTAGCGTCGCTGCAAGCGTCAACGCCATTACAGCAAGGGTCACTACAATAATAACATTCGAGGGTTTCGGCAGAAACTCATATTGAGAAGGAACCCACCCAGAGTGGCCAGGATGAGGGAGTAGCTATCATGAGCAACTCCTCATCATGAAACATCAGCCTTTAAATGAACATTAGAATTAACACTTTACTTTCTTATACAGGTTGCCTAGTCGAGCAAGCAGGGCTCGAACAGGCGCGTTGGGACCTCCTGGGAGTTTTGGCTTGGTGGCTGAGGGACAAGGTATGTTGAGTAAGCTCAACCACTTAGCACTATAGGATTGAGAGAATACTAGTAGGAAGACCCAGAAGTCACTCAAGACTACACACACTTCACACTTAGTCACAAGTGAAGTGAACAACCAAAGAGCTGGCTACTCACAAGAAATAAAGTCTTTATAAGAAAATGACTTTTCCAGAAGAGGGGGTCCTCAAGGTCCCTCTCAAGAAAAAAACAACATTTTTAGAGGAGAGGGGTCCGTAAGGCCTCCTCTCTCAAGATTTGTAAAATTGCACTAAAAGTTACCGTTTGAGAAGATATTTAGCAAATCAGATATTTTGTCTCCATTAGAAGACATATTTGCTTTTGAACTTTGGTTGGCACCAGGGGGCATCTGCCAGAGGGGACAGGCAGAGCTGGCTGCAGGTAAGGACAAATAGTACACTGCAGACTTTGTCCCTCACCAACCCTCTAAGTTTTGGCGCCAAAAGTGCCAACCCAGACTTAGTGCCCAAGTATAAATAGGACCCCTGGGCAAGCTCATAAGGATATATAAAAACTCAATAGCAAAGTCACACTATCAAAATCACACCAGAACCTCTCTAGTATTCTCTCCCTGCTCTCTCTCTAGTGCTGAGTGCCTTGTTCTTTCACTCCCCACTGACAGCCATCACTCTCAGGTGTTTCCCTTGAGAAAATTACTATTATTGTTGTGGAAGTTCATCTTCTTGCATGGAGGGAGTTCCAGCTTAAGCTCCATTTTTACTAAAAGGAGAAGGTCTCTTCAGAAGCTGCTTCAGAAGTTATTGAGAACCTTGCAGACAACGTCCATTGGAGTGGGCCATGCCTCACCCTTTCCAGTTATTCATAGACCCCAGTCTCACTACCCTCCTACAACGCTTATGGAATAATACGCCACTAAGAAAAAATATATGTAGATGTAGTTATGAGAATCTAGGAGAATTAAGTTAAAGAAATAGAAAAATTGAAAAAAAAAGAAAATTGAAAAAATAGGACTCGAGTCTCGAGTTTTACCCTGAGAAGCCTACGTAGCCTATAGAGGCATTAAAGTCCACATAGCTCGTATGCAAAATGAGAGGTGGGATTTATCCCATAAATCGAATCGGGGACTTCTCTTATGTCTGTGTGTGTGTGTGTGAAAAGGTGTTTTAGTGTGAGAAAAGTGTGAGAATTCCCATTTGGAATTTATGAGCAAACCCTCTTTTTCTTGTTTTTTGTTTTTTTATATGAAAAATAAGAGATGTGTAATAATACTAAAATAAAAAAAAGTATATTAGGATATGTGAGATGGGGAGAAAAAGTGTCAAGTAATAAAACAAGTTAATGCGAATTTAGGAGAATTTAAAGAGAGAGTTAAGAAAGTTGGACCTTCTTGAAGAACTTGAGCTTGATCTTGAATGTTGGAGAGCAGCCCTTGCACTCGGATGATGATGATGGGTAGTTAATTCACCAAGTTAGGTAAAAAAGGTGATGAAAAGTGATGGTTGGAAAGGGATTTGGATGTAGAAATCACGCTGACTTCTAGAGCGGCTTTTTGAGTTCGATGAGAGTGATGGATCTCAGATCCGGGGTCCGTTTACAATGAGGTTAGGCCCTCCTTTTTATAGGCCCAGGGTATTTTTGATCGACATAGGTCGGTCCTACCATTCGATAGGTGTTTTTAGGCACACTGCCGATAGGCAGGATTTGGACCTGCCATTTGGCAGTCTCGTTCAGGTTCCTTTAGAAAAATGAACGTAAAATGCAATCTGTTAATTCGAATCGTGCACGAGGTGTACCGCTAGAAAGGTACTTCAGAGACCTTTGAAAGTCCTTGGAACTTCTCCCGGGTTTGGGGGTTGACTTTGTGACAAATGTATCTCGGAAGCGCTCGTCGGTCCTTTGGACGAGGGATCGTCGAACGCAAATGGATCGTTCATCCGCATGGTAAGTCAGAGTCGTGCATTGGGTGTACCGCTGGAAAGGTACTTCAGATACCTTTGAAATTACTCTGGACTGCTCCCGGGTCCGGGAGTTGACTTTGGGACAAATATGGCTCAAAAGTGTTGGAAAGAGGTTTTGGTGCCCTTTGAAGATTCATTCAGTCTCGATCGAGCTGAAAAGTTGACTTTGGTCAAATGGAGCCCGGGAGTGTTCGATGGCCTCCTGATCAAGTTTCGAGGGAAAACGGGTCGTTCGTCCTCACTGTAAGTTAGAATCGCGTACGGGGCGGACCGTTGAAAAGGGGTTTTAGTGCCCTTTGATTCAGTCTCAGTCGAGTTGAAGAATTTTATTTATGGTCAAACGGAGCCTGGGACCGTTCGATGACCTCTAAGTTAGTATTCGAAATATGACCTAGGTTCGTAGTGATGCAGGGGGTGTTAGAATGATGTGTTTACAGGTTTTCCCCTCATATCTCCTCTTATTGTTTGTTTGATTCGATTTAGATTCAATATCTTATATGTCTAGTTTCACCTAATTCATCAAGATAAAATTGGATTAAATTGATTTTGGCTTGTTTGTGACCTAATCTACGATTTCTACATCTGACCTTATAATCAGACCACTTCATAACACATTTTTAAGTATGTTAGTGGGGTAATGTGATTTGGTATTTGGTACCCATGTAGTACCAATAATTCTTTGTTAGCTTATTTTGGTGTCGATTAGGCGAGATATGTAGAGGGTAGGAAAAGTATGTTCGGTGATTGCTGTTGTTTGGTTTATTGGCACGTTAAGTAGAAAATTTTTATCTTTGTCCACTGTCGAAGTACAGTATAATATGGTGGGTGTTTGTTATACTAAATTACTTTTGGATGAAACAAATGTTGGAGGATAATAGTATTGATTAAGATTACATTGCCATGTATTGTGATAATACTTGTGCCATTGATATCTCTAAAAACTTATTCAACATTCACACACGAAACACATTGACATTCACCATAATTTTATTAAAGATCTTGTTAAAGACAAGGTGATCTCATTAAGGTATGTTTCAATTGAGCATCGATTGGCTGATATCCTAGTTAAACCTCTTGATTGAAATTTATTGAATATTTAAGATCATTATTAAGTATTTGCATTATCAATTAATTGATTAGTAACATGTATAGGATTATGTGGGTACCCGAAAATAGAATGATGGGCCTGGACGAGTATCCCAATTGTAGCGGTCCAAAGTCCAGACCCCCCATATCTTCACCGACTATGATTTAGTCTCCTCCCATGATCCCATTAAGGGGGGTTCTAGGAGAAGATGGAAAACGTGGGGGAGTCCAACACCCCCACTCCCTGAAATGAACATGTATATAATAAACCCTAGGTCCGGGGCAAAGGACACACTGTATTCTCTGTAATCACTCCCCGGAGTACATAGAAATAACACTGACTGCACCATCGTTGACGTAGGCACCTTTACTGAACCAAGTACATATTTTGTTGTGTGATTGGCATTTAGTATTCCTTATTTTGCTTGGTGATCATGCTTCTCTTATTTCTTTATGTTGAATAATAATTGTCACCACAATTGGCGCTGTCTGTGGGAACGTTTATCTTCCCTAAGAAAGCCCACACCAAGAAAAGAGTTCAAAATGTCTGGTCACATTAGTAATGCTCCCCAGGCAGGAGATATCCAAGAACCTCCTGCTCCTCGCAAGATTAAATCTGAAGTTCGGCATTCAGATCAGAGGACTCGCCTAGAAAGGCTAGCCTCATAAGAAAGACAAGGACCAGCGAGGTCCACACAAATATCCAGGCTAATTGATGCATATGAGGCGAGGCTCCACGAGCAGAGGGAGTCTTCTCGCAAGCACGAAGCTAAAAATGCTCGCCTCAAAAGAAGATTAGAAAGAATGGAGAGAGAACTCCACCATGGTACCAAGAGACGTCCATACCGCACTCCTAGCCCTTAGGCGAGCAAGTCTCGCAGCCGAGGAAGGAGTCCCAGGCGCGAATCCTAAAAAGATAAGGAAAACAAGTCAGAGGAAGACCTGCTCGAGCAACTGTGAGTTGCTCGCCATCACATGAGCCCGAATCGCAGCAACGAAAACATACACAGTCTGGTCCGAAGGGAGATGGACCAACACCCTGCGCATCACGGTACCAAATCGACCCGAGAACTCGTTAGGCGGGCTCTCCAAACTCAGATGAAATCATCTTTCTCAAGGGAAATAGAAGAAGAGGAAACCCCCAAGAAGTTTGCTATTCCAAGGTTCAAAATTTATGATGGTAAGACTGATCCTATTGATCACGTCAGGCAGTATCGACAGGCCATGACCCTATGGAACCATCGAGACGCGCTAATGTGCCGGATTTTTCCCTCGAGCCTGCATGACGTGGTGCAAAAATGGTTCGAAAGGCTCCCCCACTGGTCCATTAGGAGTTTTAAATCCCTGGCCGAGCTTTTTACTGCTCGATTCATTACAAGTAGCTCCCATCCTAAAAGGATGGATGCTTTGCTAACCATGAAAAAGACGCCTCAAGAGACCCTCCGGGACTATGCGAAGGGTACTGGGAGTTATTCAACGAGGTCGAGGGCTGCTCAGAGCAAGTGGCAGTGGCCTCTTTCCAAATTGGGCTGCCCAGCTCTTCCCTTCTATACCAGTCCTTGATAAAGAAAGAAGCCATGACCGTCGATGACCTAATGGCCCGCTCGAGAAATATGCTAAGGTAGATGATGTAACCCGCCTTAACACAGGGGAAAATGGTCGAGCTAAGCTCGCTGCCAAGGACAGTGACAAAGCTGAGAACCAGAAGAAAGGAGGAAAGAATGGGGATAAGAATGGCTCTAAGAACGGAGGCAACAATGATTTGTCGAAATCACTTCAGGCGGTGAATACCATTTTCAGAGAACTAATTTATAAAATTCTCACGAAAATCAAAGACGAACCATTTATCAAGTGGCCCAGAAAAATGGGGGGAGATCCCTCCAAGAGAAACAACGCGCTGAGGTGCGCTTTTCACAAAGAAGGAGGACATAAAACTGAGCATTGCAAGGCTCTTAAGTCCCACCTCGAAGAGCTGGCTCAATCCGGGCACCTAAACGAATTCGTGGAAAAGAAGGCAGAAAAAGTTGCTGCCCATAGGGAGACAAGGCCCGATAACATGCTTGAAGACGATGCCGACCATGAATTCACAGTAATTCATGGGGTATCTGACGTGAAGCAGATGCAGGTAAATTCAGCTCGAATGGAGGTAAAAAAGCTTACGACGGTGATGCAAGATTTTCAGATCGATCCAGCGATAACACAGTCAGGGAAGCGTCGGCGAGCAGATGACGTCGACTATAGTAAGCATATCATGTTTACAGATGAAGATCTGGTGGGAGTGAGAACCCCACATCATGATGCTTTAATCATTACTCTCAAGATAGTAAACTATGACGTCGACAAGTTACTCGTCGACCAAGGAAGCTGGTCCGAGGTAATGTATCTTGAACTGTTCAGAAAATTGAAATTAATCATTGTCGACCTGAAGGAAGCTACTGTCCCTTTGGTTGTCTTCGCTGGAAAAATGACTATGCCCTTGGGAAAGATGGTGCTGCCAGTGAGGGCAGGAAATGTTTCTAAAATGATCGAATTTCTGGTGGTCGACATTGACTCGCCATATCAGGCTATCCTCGGTAGAGAGTGGTTACACGCAATGAAGGCAGTCTCCTCAACCTACCATCATAAGCTCAAGTATGTGATAGAGTGAGGAGTAATCGAGATTCATGGCAATCAAGCGATGGCGAGAAGATGCTTCATAGCAGCCATCCGCCCAAAACCAGAGAAGAAGGCTGACAAATCCAGCGAGAAAGTTGAAGAACAAGGAGGTCTGATGCCTTCGAAATAGCAATTAAAATACGGAAGGCCCGGAGTAGAGGAGACCAGGCTCCTCCATTCTAAACGTTCCATCGAGGACCTGGAGGAAATCACACCTGCAGATTGCGATGTCAGCAGGGTCTTCTTGATTGGAGCTTCCCTCACAGATCAAGAGAAGAATGAATCGACGACCCTGCTAAGGAACAATATAGATGACACACCCCAACCCAGTGACTTATAATTAAGTTTGAAAGTCAAAGTGAGTCAAACCATTATTAATTTAACAAAACCATAAACACGGGTTTTAATTTCAGAGTCATCGTTGTAAATCCATATAACTGAAAACCTTTTTACAACATCAGAGTAGTCATACTTGTACAAACTTTATTGAAGGATAATTTAACTTAATTACATCATTTACATTTAAACATAATCTTTGTTTCTCCCAATCCTGGCTAACCCAGCCCAACTTCCTAGATTTGGCAGTGACATCGCATTACCTGAAAAATGTGAACATAGGAACCATGAGAAAAAATAGACCAGTGAATGCATCACTACTATACTATTGCATGAATTTAAATGCAATAAATCATGTCCATATACTTATGTATTAACTTATCCGGCTCATTCATAATGAATGATCAACTTTTCCGAATCATGATTCACATATCCTGTCTAAATGGATAATTCTCCCCCATTCCTGGTCGAGGAGTAACCCCTTGTCATTAATAGACAAATCTCCCCCATTTCGGGTCGGGGAGTAACCTCCCATTTCGGTAAATCGAAATGAACAATTTTATATTTATAACATTCTGATCATATTCGTAACAATATACAAATACATCATTCCAGTGAGTACACTCACCTTGGGTTGTCAACTATGTATTTATGTTTACTTCTGTTGGAGCTGAACTGGGTTGATTAGACCTTACACCTGTCAATCCAACTAAATCATTACTGAATCTCAATTATAAGTATTATCCTAACATATTTATTGTAATTTTTCATGACTATGCACCAACAACATAATTCCACTTAAGTCACATTTCATAAACCATGAGTAAAGACAAAACAATGCTATCCATGTTAATAAAGTTATGAACATTCAATCGTAAGAAATACCTCATAAGGAATTTATTACCAAAACTAAGTAACATGAAAGTATACTTCTAAATGTATATACACATGAAACATGTATTCAAAATACTCTTTGGAAAGAGGAGATAACAATATCCTCTCATGGGGTATCCAGTATGGTCTCACATTATTGCCCTTCATACTCAACCATCCTATATTCCTAAATTATTTAAATACAGGGGTCCCACCTTATCAATATGAAAATAAATATCAATATACTTTCCAATACAAGTGACAGTGTAATTTTTCAAGCTTCCTAGATCAAGTTATGACCATTTCTTTACAACACAAGAAATCTTCCCTACAAGCTCCTCTATTGTTCCTTCAACTTGCAAGAATTTTCATAATTTTTCTAACACATAAATTTCCATGATTTTCAAACAATTTCCAGTAAACACACGAAATAGTACAGAATTAAAGTTTCATAATTTTTTGACTTCATTTGCTATCTCAAAATCTTGACTAAACTTAGGGCATACCGAAATCAAGTATACAAACAACAACTATGTACCAACTTGAAATCATCATTACAGCCTAACCACAGGGAGATAAATTCTAATATTCTGATATGATATGAATATATGAGTCTAATTTCATATCCAATTGGAATTTATCAATTCCAAAAATCACACATAGAGATATGCAAGTTTGAATACAAGGGGTTTCAATACAAAGCAATTTTAAGGGTTTCTACATTCAACTTAACATAAACTTGCATCTGACCATACATATATATAAAGGGCTGAAACTTTCATAAAATTATGATGATTTATATCATATAAATCAATAATATAAGAAAAATAACAAGATTTTAGATTAGGATTACCTTCGGGACTTTTACGTAATTTCTACGGAGTTTTCTACACTTTTTCTCCTCACTTTTTCTTCCTAAACTTCTACTTTCTCCTTCCTCACCCTAACAACACTTAAAACTGAACCTATGGCTTAATTTACTGAGGAAATAAGTTAGAGGGAGAGTTTTAAGTCGTACAAGTCTTCATCCCAAGCCAACCAATCAAATTAAACCATTTTGTTTAATAAAAGATAATTTACCACTTAGAGGGAATTGACAGATTTACCCCTTGTTCGTAATTTTGACCTAACTTCTTACTCGTACATCCGTTTTATGTACCGTTTGTTGTGTTACAACCCTAACTCATATGTATATAATTATATAGTTTTCACCTCAAGTCAATTGTAATGTTAAAAGGGTCAAAACTAGTCTCTAACAGGAACATTTCTATCAAAAATAACAAAATTTTGTGTTTGTAAATAATTCGACCTTTCATGATTTATGAAAGTAGGATTATAATAAACATAATAACTTAACATTAGATATAATATTAACACATTATTCATATCACATAAGATAAGCATGATTTAAATATAATTTATCATAATTATATCCGGGTTGTCACAAATCCCCCCCTTAGAAAATTTCGTCCCCGAAATTTAATATAAAGATCACTTACCAAACAAATGGGGATACTGTTTCCTCATGCTATCATCCATTTCCAAAGTTGATTCTTTAACTCCATGTCTCATCCATATAACTTTAACTAAGGGAATAACTTTATTTCTCAATACTTGCTCCTTACGATCAATAATTTCCATTGGTTCCTCGATGTACGACAAGTCTTCCTTCAGTTCAATTGGTTGAGTTTTCAACTGATGAGATGGATCCGCCTAATACTTACGAAGCATAGATACATGAAAAACATCATGTAAATGAGACAACTCTGAAGGTAATGCTAATCTATATGCAAGTGCCCCAATTCTTTCCAACACTTTATATGGTCTAATGTATCTTAGACTTAGTTCCCCTTTTTCCCAAATCTCATAACTCCTTTCCATGGTGAAATACATAGGAATATAAAATCCCCCTTTTGAAATTCCAATGGATGCTTCCTTTTATCTGCATAAAATTTTTGCCTGCTTTGCGCTATCTTTATCCGTTCTCGAATCATTTTTATCTTTTCAGTTGTCATATCTATCAACTCAGGACCCAAAATTTTCCTTTCACCTACTTCATTCCAACACAAAGGCGTTCTACATCTCATCCCATATAAATCTTCATAAGGAGCCATACCAATAGTCGACTGATAACTATTATTATAGAAAATTTCATCAATGGCAAATGATCGTCCCAACTACCCTTGAAGTCAAATACACAAGCTCGTAATATGTCTTCTAATATTTGAATCAGCCTTTCAGACTGCCCATTGGTTTGTGGATGAAATGCAGTGCTGAACTTCAAACTTATGCCCATGGCATTTTGTAAACGAGGCCAAAACTTAAAAGTGAATGTTGGATCTCTATCTGATACAATTGACACTGGTGCCCCATGTAAAAGGATTATCTCATCAACGTACATATGTGCATACTTGTCAACAGTGTAGGTGGTCTTAACTGGAAGAAAATGGGCCGATTTCGTCAATCGATCTACAATAACCCAAATAGAATCATGCCCCTTTGGTGACCAGGGTAATCCGGTAACAAAGTCCATCATTATATGTTCCCACTTCCATTCCGGAATAGGCAATGTTTGTAATAATCCCGTCGATTTTTGATGCTCCGCCTTTACTTTCTGGCATACTAAACAATTAGCTACGAACTCTGCAATCTCACGTTTTATATTGTTCCACCAGTAATACTCTTTCAAATCTCTTTACATTTTGGTACCTCCCGGATGCATAGAGTAAATAGAACTATGTGCCTCTTCTAATATATCCTTATTTAAGGGTGGGTCATTCGGTACACAAATACTATTTTTATAACACAATTATTCATCATTCTTAATCTCAAAGTCACTCTCTCTACCATCCCGAACTTCTTGTTTCTTCTTCTCAAGGAATGGATCACTGATCTACAAATTTCGTATGCGTTCTGCCAATAAAGGTCTCACTGTGACATTTGCTAATAATCCTCCCCTTTTTGAAAACTTCAATTCAATCCCCATCGATGCCAAGTCAAGAATATTTCCAATACGGGCACATCGTATGCAACCAAGAATCCCTAATGATTTTTGACTCAAAGCATCTGCTACTACATTGGCCTTCCCAGGATGATGATGGATGGTACAGTCATAGTCTTTAATCATCTCTATCCAATGCCTCTGTCTCAAATTCAATTCTTTCTGTGTAAACAAGTATTTCAATCTTTGATGATCAGTAAATATCTCACAAGTTTTTCCATACAAGTAATGTCTCCACAACTTTAAAGCAAAGACAATGGCTGCTAGCTCCAAATCGTGTGTAGGGTAGTTTTGTTCATGCGTCTTTAATTGTCTGGAAGCATATGCTATTACCTTCCCATTCTGCATAAGAACACATCCTAACCCCTGAAATTAAGCATCTGTATAGATCACGAAAGACTCATTCCCACATGGAATAGTAAGTATAGGGGCTGAAACTAATCGATTCTTCAATTCTTTAAAACTTCTCTCGCATTCTTTATCCCACACAAACTTCACTTCTTTACAAGTCAACTTTGTCAATGGTAATGCTATTGCTGAAAATCCCTTAATGAATCTGTGATAGTAACCTGCCAATCCTGGGAAACTCCTAATTTCTGTTACATTCTTACGACTTTCCCATTCAACGATTGCTTCCACCTTCTTTGGATCAACATATATCCCATTTTCCGAGACAACGTGCCCTAAAAACACAATTTCATTCAACCAAAACTCACACTTGCTAAATTTAGCAAATAATTTCTTCTCTCTCAAAATCTGCAATAACAGTCTAAAATGTTTCTCATGTTCCTCCATGCTACGCGAGTAAATCAACACATCGTCTATGAATACAATCACAAATGAATTAATGAAAGGGTGGAATACCCGGTTCATCAAATTCATAAAAATTACTGGAGCATTAGTTAATCCAAATGGCATCACCAAAAACTCATAGTGCCCATATCGAGTCCGAAAAGCTATTTTGGAAATATCACTATCCTTCACTTTCAGTTGGTGGTAACCCGATCTCAAATCAATCTTCAAAAATACTGTGTCCCCCTGTAATTGGTTAAATAAGTCATCAATACGAGGTAGAGGGTACTTATTTCTAATGGTCACCTTATTTAACTAACGATAATCAATACATAATCGCATTGTCCCATCTTTCTTTTTCACAAATAACACTGGGGCTCACCATGGCGAAACACTAGGCCGAATGAAACCTCTGCTTATCATATCCTGTAATTGCACTTTTAATTCTTTCAACTCCGTTGGTGCCATTATATACGGAGCAAGAAAAATTGGACCAGTACTTGGAATTAATTCAATGGAAAACTCTACTTCCCTATTGGGTGGCAGTCCTGGCAATTCCTCTGGAAAGACATCAAAAAATTCTCTAACCACTGGTATATCTTGAATTTTAATAGTCTCTTTACTAGTATCAACAACATAAGCTAAATACCCCGTACAACCTTTACTCAATAGCTTTCTGCTCTTAATTGCTGAGATAAGACAATTAGGGACAACATTCCTTTCTCCTGTAAAATGGAACTCAGGTTTACTTGGCAGATGAAACGTAACTTCTTTTCGAAAACAATCAATGGAGGCATGATACGACAATAACCAATCCATCCCCAATATAATATCAAAATCCTGAATGGCCAACGGTATCAAATCAACATAGAAATCTCACTCACCCATTCGTAAGACACAATCTTTATAAACATGCTCAACCAGAATCACACTTTCTATTGGGGTAGAAATATATAAGGCACAATTGAGAAATGAACATGGTCTACCCAAATGTGAAACTATATGCAATGCTACGAATGAATGTGTAGATCCAGGATCAATGAGTGCATATAGATATTTATTTGCAATAGAAAGTTTACCTGTAACCACTTCCGGTGTAGCATGGGCATCTTGTAGCGTCATCGCAAACACTCTTTCTCCTGCCCTCGATCCAGTTGCTTGTTCTGTACCTCTTCCCCTAGTGGCACTGCCTGGAGAGGATCCTTTATGAGGCCCCACACTACTGACTGAAATCGCTCTGGATAACATAGGATAATTCTTTCTTAGATGGCCCTTCTGATGACAGTTAAAACATTCTATATTCTGTAACTTTGGGCAATTTCTCTTTATATGACCCGATGTCACACAAAAGAAACAAACATTCGGATCTCCTTGTGCTAAAACTCCTGAACCTCTTCCACAACTAGCTTCACCCCTTTGCAAACTACCTCCACCTCTACCCTGTTGGAATTTCTGCCCTCCAAACCTTGAATATTCGGTATCGCTACCCTTTTTATAATTTGGATCAAATCTGCTTCTTTTTACACCTCGTTCTCGATTACCTCTCACTTCATTCACGTCCTTTTCTACCAGCAGGGCTTTGTTCTCCAAGGCTGAATAATTAACAGTCTCTAAAGATGGTATCCATGATTTAATAACTAACTCTAGTCCATCAAGAAATCGGCTGGACATATCTTCCTCATTCCGTATAAACCTCGAAGCAAAACGAGATAAGGCTGTAAGTTTAGCTTCATATTCTCTAACTATCATACTCCCCTGATTCAACATGAAATATTCCTTCTCCTTTTGTTTTCGATACGTTAGGGGAAAATATTTGTCATACAAGGCTTTAAAAAAAGCATCCCATGAGATTACATTCCCGCCTCCTAGAGTAATCAACAAATGTTTTGTGGCATCCCACCAGTACTTAGCTTCTCCTTTCAGCATATACGCCGCCAAGGTCACCTGTTGATTTTCAGGCATCCTCATTACCCCAAAGATAAGTTTAATCTCTTTAACCCAGACTTCTGCCTCTACTGGATCAATTGCTCCTTCAAACGATGGTGGGTTCATCTTAATAAATTTCTCATGTGAAGTACTCCTTTCTTCCCGGTGTATCACCTCCTCAGTCCTAGCCAATGCTTGTGCCTCCAGTTGCCTGGTCTGTTGTTCTTCCATCTGTGCCATAAATCTAGCTTGCTGCTCTGCCATTAGAGTCATAGCACGTGATATTTTTTGCATATCTGTTAGTTATTCTGGCTCGGGTTCCACATTTATCTGAACAGGTTGCTCAACCTCTGCTTCTACTGGAATATTTGAAGCCTCATCTTCTAGTCTCACATTTACATTCCCTCGTTCCATTCTCTTATATCTGAAATGAATCAAAGATATAACAACATGCAGATATACATATCTTTCCTAACATAATCATTAGTATCAAATAAAATATATTTCTAACATTCACTGCCAAATCTAGATACTTCTCACTCCAGAACCTCTAAAACCTAGGCTCTAATACCAAAAGCTGACACACCCCAACCCAGTTACTTATAATTAAGTTTGAAAGTCAAAGTGAGTCAAACCATGATTAATTTAACCAAACCATAAACACGAGTTTTAATTTCAGAGTCATCATTGTAAATCCATATAACCGAAAAATCTTTTTACAACATCAGAGTAGTCATACTTATACAAACTTTATTGATGGATAATTTAACTTAATTACATCATTTACATTTAAACAAAATATTTGTTTCTCCCAATCCTGGCTAACCCAGCCCGACTTCCTAGATTTGGTTGTGACATCGCATTACCTGAAAAATGTGAACATAGGAACCATGAGCAAAAATAAACTAGTGAATGCATCACTACTATACTATTGCATGAATTTAAATGAAATAAATCATGTCCATATACTAATGTATTAACTTATCCAGCTCATTCATAATGAATGACCAACTTTTCCGAATCATGATTCACATATCCTGTCTAAATAGACAATTCTCCCCCATTCTTGGTCGAGGAGTAACCCCTTGTCATTAATAGACAAATCTCCCCCATTTAGGGTCTGGGAGTAACCTCCCATTTCGGTAAACCTAAATGAACAAATTTATATTCATAACATTCTGATCATATTCGTAACAGTATATAAATACATCATTCCAGTGAGTACACTCACCTTGGGTTGTCAACTATGTATTTATGTTTCCTTCGGTTGGAGCTGAACTGGGTTGATTAGAACTTACACCTGTCAAACCAACTAAATCAGTACTGAATCTCAATTATAAGTATTATCCTAATATAATTATGTAATTTTTCATGACTATGCACCAACAACATAATACCACTTAAGTCACATTTCATAAACCATGAGTAAAGACAAAACAATGCTATCCATGTTAATAAAGTTATGAAGATTCAATCGTAAGAAATACTTCATAACGAATTTATTATGAAAACCAAGTAACATGAAAGTATACTTCTAAATGTATATACACATGAAACATGTATTCAAAATACTCTTTGAAAAGAGGAGATAACAATATCCTCTCATGGGGTATCCAGTATGGCCTCACATTATTGCCCTTTATACTCAACCATCCTATATTCCTAAATTGTGTAAATACATGGGTCCAACCTTATCAATATGAAAATATATATGAATATACTTTCCAATAAAAGTGACGGTGTAATTTTTCAAGCTTCCTAGATCAAGTTATGACCATTTCTTTATAACACAAGAAATCTGCCCTACAAGCTCCTATATTGTTCCTTCAACTTGCAAGAATTTTCATAATTTTTCTGCCACATAACTTTCCATGATTTTCAAAAAATTTCTATTAAACATACTTAATAGTATAGAATTAAAGTTTCATAATATTTTTACTTCATTTGCTATCTCAAAATCTTGACTAAACTTAGGGCATACCGAAATCAAGTATACAAACAGCAACTATGTACCAACTTGAAATCATCATTACAGCCTAACCACAGGGAGATAAATTCTAATATTCGGATATGATATGAATATATGAGTCTAATTTCATATTCAATTGGAAATTATCAATTCCAGTAAGCACACATTGAGATATGCAAGTTTAAATACAAGGGGTTTCAATACAAAGCAATTTTAAGGGTTTCTACATTCAAGTTAACATAAACTTGCATCTAACCATACATATATATAAAGGGATGAAACTTTCGTAAAATTATGATGATTTATATCATATAAATCTATAATATAAGAAAAATAAAAAGATTTGAGATTAGGATTACCTTCGGGACTTTTACGTAATTTCTACGGATTTTTCTACACTTTTTCTCCTCACTTTTTCTTCCTAAACTTCTACTTTCTCCTTCCTTACCCTAACAACACTTCAAACTGAACCTAGGACTTAATTTGCTGAAGAAATAAGTTAGAGGGAGAGTTTTAAGTCGGCCAAGGCTGCCTCCCAAGCCAACCAATCAAATTAAACCATTTGGTTTAATAGAAGACAATTTACCACTTAGAGGGAATTGACAGATTTACCCCTTGTTCGTAATTTTGGCCTAACTTCTTACTCGTACATCCGTTTTATGTACCATTTGTTGTTTTACAACCCTAACTCATATGTCTTCAATTATATAGTTTTCACCTCAAGTCAATTGTAATGTTATAAGGGTCAAAACTAGTCTCTAACAGGAACATTTCTATCAAAAACAACAAAATTTTGTGTTTGTAAATAATTCGACCTTTCATAATTTATGAAAGTAGGATTATAATAAACATAATAACTTAACATTAGATATAATAATAACACATTATTCATATAACATACGATAAGAATGATTTAAATATAATTTATCATAATTATATCCGGGTTGTCACAATAGACGTCTTTGCATGGGAGCTATACGAGCTGCCTGGAATTGATCCTTGTATGGTTTGCCATCAGCTGCACGTCGATCCAACCTTCAAACCAATCATGCATAAGGCACAGAGAACTGCACCCGAGAAGGCAAAGCCATAGAAAAATAAGTGGAAAAATTACTGGATGCAGGATCCATAAGGGAGGTATAATTCCCCAAATGGTTATCCAACCCAGTAGTAGTTCCAAAAAGCAACGGGAAGTGGGGAGTTTGCATCGACTTCACTGGCCTCAATAGAGCATGCCCTAATAACAGTTTCCCCCTCCCAAAAATTGATCAACTGGTAGACTCCACTGCAGCTCATGAGAGAATGAGTTTTCTGGACGCTTACTCAGTGTATCATCAGATCCCTTTGTATACCCCCAGACTAGGACAAAACAACATTCATCACCACAGTTGGGTTATACTGCTACAAGGTCATGCCCTTTGGGCTAAAAAATGCAGGGGCAACCTACCAGCGGCTGGTCACCAAGATGTTCAAGGACCATATGGGAGACACAATGGAGGTCTACATCGATGATATGGTCGTTAAAAGCAAGAATAAAGAAGACCACCTCTCAGACCTATCAATCACCTTCAAAATCCTCAGGAAGTACCGAATGAAACTTAACGTGAGCAAGTGTTCTTTCGGTGTCCAGTCAGGAAAATTTCTTGGGTACTTGGTCAGTAAGAGAGGCATCGAGGCTAACCCAGACCAGATCGATGCAATAAACAGGATACAACCTCCTCGAACAATCTAGGACGTATAGAAGCTCACCGGTATGCTTGCTGCCTTAAACCGCTTTATCTCTAAGTCCTTCGAGAAGTGCAAGCCTTTCTTCCAGCTTCTAAAGGGAAACAAAATGGTTGAATGGAACCTAGATTTCTCACGGGCGTTCGATGAGCTCAAAGCTTACCTCAGCTCCCCACCACTTCTCGTCATACCGCAGGAAACAGATCCCTTGTACTTATACCTCTCCGTTTCCAACCACACTATCAGTTCTGCATTGATGTATGAAATTGCAGGGATCCAACACCCCGTTTATTACGTGAGCAAGACTTTACTAGACGCCGAGCAGGGGTACCTACCACTGGAGAAGCTCACTTTTGCACTAGTAGTAACTTCAAGAAAGATGAAGCACTACTTCGAAGCCCACACTATCATCATCCTTACGTCTTACCCCCTTAAAGCAATCCTAAGGAAGGCGGATTTATCGGGTAGACTGTCTAAACGGTCAGTCGAGATCGGATGATTTGATATCCAATTTCAACTAAGGAATGCAATCAAGGGGCAGGTCCTTGTCGATTTTATAGCCGAATTCACAGGCGAACAGTCCCTCGACCAACCTCAACCAGGGAAACAAGAAGAGAGACACGCAACGGAGGGAGTCTGGAAATTATTTATTGATGGAGCCTCCAACTCGAAGGGGGTAGTGAAGCCCTTATACTCTTGACTCAATTGAGTCTATATTGTATAAGTGTTCATCTAGTTTGGAAATTGTGACAAAATTATGTCTATCCTAGAAACCAAAGAACCTCAGAGATTGGTTTGCTATTTCATTCAACTATCTTGTAGTGATCTAGACCAAATTACCAACACTCACACACAGTAGAATGCATCATATACATGTCATATTGCATATTAATGTGTGTACATATGTTGAGTATGTTTAAATCCCTAAATTTAATTTTTAAATATTTTTTGGGATTTTATAAACTTTTTTTAATAAAGGTTTTATTAATTAAAACTTAGTTTTAAAAGTTTGTGGGTTCAATCTACAATTATGGTTTAATGGGTTTATTGGCTTAAAGTTTCTTTGGGTAGAAACCAAAAGAGGCAGAGAATTCAGGGTATGGTTGTAATTATTTTATGACGCGCGTTTTATATTGCCTAATTGATCAACACCTGTTGCTTGCTGATTGGTGCATTTTGTGTTTCTTTACTGAGTATATAATCGCGTATGCTTACAACCGTTGGATCAATCCTTATCAACGATCTGCATGCTTTCTTTGGTAATCCCTGTGTATCCCTCTTGAACCAATCAGGTGAATTTTAATCAATGCGTACTGTGAGACTTTGGATCAAACTCAATCCAGCTTGACTCAATCTGGACCCTTATTTTTGAACCATATTCTAGATCCTTCTCTTCGTCCTATAAAAGTAACCCTCCTCTCAATCGTCTAAGACTTTTGGACATTTCCTTTTTGAGAGAAAATAAAAGAGAGAGAGAAAAGAGAGAGAAGAGAGAAACCAGAGAGAGAGAGAGAGAGTTAGAAACCCTAACCCTAATCCTTGTTTGTAAAGCCTCTTTCAAACCAAACACTCCTCTAAAACTTCTTCATATCCAAAACACTACCCTGAGTGTTCTTGAGTTTTTGAGAGACATTTGTGTTGGTTTTATTGCTATAACCTCTTGTTCGTTAGATCTTGTTCCCAATTTAAACTGTTTACTTAGATCTATTTTCTTCTGCATAGAAATTTCAGATCTATGTTCTGCGTGTTACATCACACTTAGATTTACATGGTTTATTTCTCATCTTGAGAAATATATTGTTGATTCTTTTCTGAAAATCGTTTTTAACTTTGAAATCAACAATAAATGTTTTCTGTTTCTAGTTCTCTTAAAACTAAACCTTTGACCTAGTTTGGAATCACACTTGGAGAATACAATCCTCGAACAGGGTATCATGCTTGGATTTGCAGCCTCCAACAATGAAGCAGAATATGAGGCTTTAATAGCCGGCCTCCAGAAGGCACACACTTTGGGGGCAAAACGCTTACATGTGTTTAGCGATTCGCAATTGGTCTCCAATCAGATAAGTGGAGACTACAATGTGAAAGATGAGAGAATGGCAGCTTACCTCACCTTATCAAAAAAACTAATGGCTAGCTTCGAAAAAGTCAATGTCCAGCAGTTTCCTAGGGGACAGAACAGCCGTGCTGAAGCCCTAGTAGCCCTGAGCTCAGCAGTCGACTGCGACTTAAAAAGAACAATCCCCATCGGTTTCCTCGCTCACCCGAGCATTGACCTTAACAGCAAGCTGCCAGGCATGGATCAGGTGCTCCAAGTGGAGTCAGCGCCCAGCTGTATGGACCCTTTAAGGAACTATTTGAAGGATGGCACGCTCCCAGAAGACAAGAAGATCGCTCACCAGATAAGAGTCAAAGCTGCTCGCTTTCACTTATCGCCAGAGGGCGAGCTATATAAGAGATCCTTTTCAGGCCCATACTTTTAATGCGTTCACCCATAAGATGTCGAGCAGGTTCTACATGAGCTTCATGAGGGAATCTATGGAAGCCATATTGGAGGGATATCTCTGGATTTTTTATCAATGAAGGAAGGCTATTGGTGGCCATATATGCAAAGGGACTCTGCGATGTATGCTCGCAAGTGCCTAAAATTCCAACTTCACGCTCCTATGGTCCACCAACTTGCTAGAGACCTAAAATCATTGTCCAGCCCATGGCCATTAACCCAATGGGGAATGGAAATTGTAGGACCACTTCCTACCGCTGTTGGTAATCGCAAGTATCTATTGGTCGCAATTGACTACTTCACCAAGTGGATCGAGGCAGAACCCCTAGTGAACATTCGAGATGCAGATATGATAAGATTCATATGGAAAAATATAATCACCCGTTTTGGCATCCACAGAACCATCATCACTGATAATGGAACGTAGTTTGAAAGCGGCTCCTTTAAAAATTTCTGTAACGAGCATGGAATCAGACACCATTTCAGCTCGGTGGCCTATCCTCAGAGCAATGGCCAAGCTGAGGCTTCCAATAAAACAGTGATCGACGGATTAAAGAAATGACTAGAGCGAGCCAAGGGCGCATGGGTAAATGAACTATCGCATATTCTATGGGCCTACCGTACCACTCCATGACGAGCAACGGGGGAAACCCCATTTTCATTGACGTATGGAATGGAGGCAGTCATCCTATTAGAAGCAGGCTTGCCAACAATAAAGTCCAGCCTTGTCGACCAGGGCCATAATAATGCAGCATTGCTCGCTGAGCTCGACCTAGCCGATGAGCACCGAGAGCTAGCCCTGGTGAAACTATCGAGCTATTAGCAACAGTTCGCAAGGCACTACAATAAGAAGGTCAACCCAAGGGCATTCCGAGTTGGAGACTACGTCCTACGAAAAGTTTTGGGCAGTGCAGTAAAACCATCAGACGGCAAGCTAGGGCCAAACTGGGAAGGACCATTCAAGATAACAAGAGATGATCTTCAAGGTGCCTATCACTTAGAAACGCTGAAAGGCAGAGAGATACCCCGAGCATGGAACGCAAGCAATCTCAAGAAATTCTATTTCTAGATTCTTCTTTTGCATTGTACTTGTGGAACTGAAACTCATTAATAAAAGTTATTTAGCAATTGCATTCTACGAAATGTCAGCTAACTAGTATATGTACTTTATAACTCACACACCCTTTCCAAGTGACAGGCACATTAATCAATATGCCATAGCAGGGAAATCACCCTTCTCAGGTTTTCGTTATAAGACACGAAAAACCTCCTAGCATTGCCCCTGGCAATATACGAAGCCCTACAGGAGATCCTTAGGCATTAAGGCCAGTTCAAAATTGGTCACCAAACAATGTTTGGTTGATAAAATCCTGATCGAATGAAAAATCCAACACCAGGTGTGTCCTCGCCAATTGCCACACTTAGGCCTAAGGAAGTGTGACGACACAACCTAAAAGGTAAAATGAGGCAGAATGGTATCTCGTTGGCATACTGGACTGGAGGGACACTTACTTGATAATGCAAACATACAAATCTAGTCAGCCAAGATAGGCTCAAGATTTTTTAGCAAAGATGTGGAAAAATATAAGACACTTTTTTAGTCGACAAGTTTGCCCAAAACAAAAATTTTATATTAATTCATCACATTTACAGCAAATACAATACATTTTTAATCGGCAAGCTCACCCAAAACATCGACTTTACATCACTTCAATACAAAATACACAGAGTTACCACTATGAGAATATTAGTGAGGATGAGGTCTCTGATCAAGATAATCAGCCACGTAGCTCTTCGACCGTCATCAGGAGGGGGAACTAACTCTTCCTCGACTTCGTTCGCATCTAACTCCAGTAGCTGTCGAGGGATGGCATCAATGGGTATCCACTGATCATCTCTCCGAAAGGGATTAGGCATTCGAGTGGAAAGAGATATTTCATAACGATACCAGAGCATTGAGTTCCTTGGAACTTGTAGCTCCTTCAGAGCACTCAACCACCCCCTGATGAAGGCGAGCTCATCGAACTCTATCAGCCTTGTTGGAGCATCTAGCCAACCCTGATCGTAACCATCGACCCACACTCGATGAGGTCCTTTCTTAAACAAGTGCCTCAACCGGGTGACGTCCCTCTGGAGCCCAGCAGCAATCACATATGCTCGTTGGACGTCACCACGAAGCTCTTCCATTTCCCTAGCTGAACTCCTGGTATTCCTGCTAGCTCGCGGAACGATTGGTGGAGTAGAGCCTCGCACCACAGGAGGAATGCCGCTCGATCCAGTTCTGACTCACGACAAGGAAGAACCTCGCAATACTGTAGGAGCGGTGCTCAGTGCATGCTCCCTAAGTCCCGAACCTCTCTCCTCTAAGCTTCGTTCTCCTACTCAATAATCTCCCCAACCTGGTTGATCTCAGAAGCATCTAGCAGCTTCGCTCTCAGTGTATTCACCTCCTCTTGGACTGAGGTGCCAACTTCCTCCATCTTTTGGAGCCTGTCCTTCAGTTTGACAACAAGCTCGGTCTTCTCTATGAAACGCTTATTCCTTTGTCGCAGTGATTTATAAATCCTCACAAAGGTATGACGAACTTCAGAGCTCACATCAGGTCCAAGCATCCTTCCCAATTGAGAAGTGTCTGGTATATAATCATCCACATCAATTGACTACAAGCAATAAAAAGGGGCAAAGAAAAGAAAAATAAATCAGCGCACTGGTGATGCGACTAAGAATTTGTCTCAAAAGTGTGTTTTTCTCTAGGCTCAAGTGCAAGCCTGTCGCTCAAGTAATAAACCCGGTAAGTCGGGATCGTCTCCACAGGGATCAAAATTGCCAAATCGTAATAGGGAAAGCTATTAAATCTTGAAATGATTTCTCAAAATAAATATAAAAACATGATTAATGATTGGGAAAAAATTCTATTGAAATAAAAATTTACTTAAGAAAAACGAACTGAAAATTGCAAAGAACTTAGATCTGACAAATTAGAGAAAATAGGGTAGGGTACAATCCCTCAATCCTTAACAAATTATCCTATAGAATACTAGAATTGTAAATTAAAATTCTTGACTAAATCCAGTCTTTATAAATTCTAAGCATTACATATATGAGGGATCTAGCCCGCATCATATGAAATCAAAGATAGATATAAAACGGTGAATGATAAATTATACTCACAAAGCGTTCTTAAACATCTCAAGTACCTAGGGCAAGAGAGATTAAAAGATTGACAATGTTTGTATGATTTTCATTCACGATTCAATCAATATTTTAATTTAATCTCTATTTTCTACATAAATAATTTGCCTTGGATTGAGTTCATGTACCCCAACCCTTGGGAATTTAGCTAATCATGATTTTTCTAGAAAACAAATTCATACCAATACATGGAATTATGGATCTAACAAACATTGGTAACAAATTGCAAAACAATTGAAAATTGAAAATAGAATTGAGACTAAATAAGAGAAGGGAATTTGATACTTGAATTGAATTGAAGAATTGATACTTGAAATATGAACTAGATGAACTTGAATCCAGAATACTACTTGTTCTTCAAACATACAAACTAAGGTTTCTCTAAAAATATGAAAAACTAAAAAGGATTTCTAAAAAATGACTTTCTCTCTCTAATTTTTAGTCCCCCTTTGAATGAATTAGGGCTTGGTCTTTTATAGCACCAAGTTGCACGAATTTTACATCAAATTTCTCTTGTGGTACAAGTTTTTACCAGCCAATCACCATAAAATCTGCATAATTAATGACAGAAATTCGCACAGCCAGACCGGTCCGTTTCTCTTCATTATCGCGCAACTTCAAAACATCGTAACTTCTTCACCGTAGCTCGGATTGAGGTGCCGTGTTTTTCAGTATTCTTGTAATTTAGAGCTCTTCAACTTTATAGTTGGCCCCACCTCTGGACTAAGGCTGCAAAATTATGAAAATGCCCTTCAACTCTCCATTTCTTGGTTTCTTTCACTGTTTTGAGTTCTCCTTCGCACTAACTTGCATGAAATACCTATAAAGCACATGAGAAATACACAAAACAAGAAATACTTGCCAACAAAGGTTAGTATCATAAATACGAAACAAATCCAAGATAATTACACTGCACGGAATCATAAAAATACCGAAATTAAGGGGATAAATATGAAGAATATGTGCCTAATCACACCCCCTAACTTAGAACTTTGCGCGTCTCGAGCAATGTAAAAGAAATTAGTTTAAAGTTCAACTCTTGAAAATTCTTTTATTGGGATAGAATACCTTTTTCGCGGGCAAGAGATTGCATTTAGCGTATGCAACAAGCCTTTAAACCCCTAGGTTACCCTAGTAGGACGAGTTTTGTCTCGTGAGGATTTGCAGTGAATATACCCACAAAATTCTATATTGACTCAAATAAATATCAAAATACTTAGAAATTATACAATTTAAACTTTTCGAAAAATATAATCACCATAAATTCATATTCAAATGTCTCAAACCATTGTGTGTGTGTGCAAAGCCAGAAATTAAACCTCAAATTTCCACCGATTGAGCATTACGTTACTTTCCGAAAATTCGTTTTGATTCCAATTCTTACGGATGCACTCACAAACGAATCACTCGGAATGTGGTTATTTTCTCTCGGTATGCATGATATAAAGAGTAAATATAATGGACACAAATTCATGCATACAAAATTGAAAAGAAGGAAATATATGGTGAAAAGATCTCATCATCGGAATACAGCTATTAGGAAATGGGAAACATCATCTCTAGTTCACACCATTTAATCTCTTATATTATCTTTTCATGTCTTATCTCTCCACGTGGTAATTAACTTTGCCATTCGGACTCAGTTAGGACTTTTCGGGTTAAAAAGTGTAAAGGATAAAAATGAGAATGCATGGGCTATTCGGAATTGGAAAATGTCCTTATGACGTCCATTAGTGCTTTTTCGGGCATTTGCTCATTTTTCTCTTTCTTTCTCTTTTCATTTTTTCCTTTTCTTTTTCTTTTCTTGCTATTTTTGTTGAGCATTTTTTTCTTCTTTTTTTTTTCTGTTCTGTTTTTCTCTTGCCCCTTTTTATTGCACAATTTGGACTTACTTGATGAATTTTCTCAATTTTCACAATTCCGAGCTATTTGGGTTTTTCGGGTTATCAAACGAAAAGATAAATTTTATTTGGCTCAACTTGGGGTGCAAAGGGATAATTTTTCACAACTTTTTATGGCTAATATTTTTGGGTAACAAATGAGGGCCTACTTCATTGTCCAAATTTCTAACCACATTACCATATGCATCTCGAGATTAATTAAGTTTAGAGATATATTTAGCACGAATTTCGAGAAAACTTTTCACACATTTCCCATAACCGATCAAAACAAAGGATTGAGATCATCAACGACTTATTAAAATGCGAAAAAGAACTTTGAGTTAATCATAAACTCGGATTGATTTAAAAACTCAAAAAGATCGATAGGCTCGAAATCTCACCGGGTTGGACTAATCTCCACACTTATTGGTTAAGTCGTCAATTTTCTTTCAATTTCCATCTTCGGTCAATTTTGGCTTAGTGCAATTGATTTAACAATTTGAGACTTTAAATAGAATAAAGGTGACATTTTTGAAAAATTTAAATTCCAATTTTTATTTATTTTGGACAAAAATATTTTTGGCTTTTTTTTCAAAATTTTTCATTTTTTTTATACACATATATGCGAAGTTTTATGAATACGCACCTGTCATCCCCCCTAACTCAGTGATTTGCATTGTCCTCAATCAAATGGACGAGAGAGATAAAGAAGACAACCATAGTAGTGCAATAAATAAAATAAGCAAATATTAAAATGCAACAAGACACCATATAACACTTATACATGACTCAAAAATACAACAAAAATCACCCCATACGCGTCGGGGGTGCGATGACCTCTCATCTCTCTCCACAAATCACCCGACCCCTTTCACTGGGTATAATGATCTCCTCGTCTCTCCCGTCTTACCATCATAAGTGAATAGCCGAAACAAATTGGGCCCGTGCCCATAGATAAAGGAAAGACCGGGAGATGTGTTATGATAAACCGGAAAAGAATCCTCTTGGTGCGTAGCACGTGGGTTAGTCTCTAAGTCGAAAGAAATTTGATTCTTATATTCAAGTACTTCCGAAGACTCAAATGGTATGGGTGGATGTTTGTTAAGGAGAAATTCATCAATTCTATTGTCCCACTCACTTTCGTCTAAATGACGAAATGAGGCCCAGAAAGATTGGACTTCAACATTTAGGCTTGCATCCACCTGTCCGAACTCGCTCTCAAACTCTGCTAGGCTCAACTCCTCTAGTTATCTCTCTTGCTTGGTGTCCTCAACCTGTCTTTCGTGCTCACTCGCCGAATTATAGGGTGGTGTGGGTGGGAGGTAATCGAGGAGAAATGTATCAATAGTGTCCTGCCATTCTCTTTCCTCTAAGTATTTCGACGAGCCTCTCCCGACACACTCTAAATCTCTTCTTTCACTCTTGTTCATGGGCTCACTCATGCTCTCGAATGCATTAACTAATCATACCTCCTCTACCTTGCTCTCAATGTTGCAACCACTCCTCTCACTGTGCGCAACATAACCTTCCCCTAATGGCTCTTCCTTGTAAGTTCTTTCTTGCTCGTGTGCTTTCCCCAAAAGATCCAACCCTCGGGGTTCCCCTTCATCACCCTCTCTCTTGGAATTATTAAAGATATTTGTTTTGAGGGTCATGTTCCCGAAAGTTAATTGCATACGCCCACTTCGGGTATTGATAAGAGCATTAGCTGTAGATAAAAATGGGAGGCCAAGGATAACGGGAACATGATTACTTGGGAGAACGGATGGTTCTTCGTCCCAAATGACAAAATCCATCGGGAAGTAGAAAGTGTCTATTTGCACAATCACATCCTCAATAATTCCCCGAAGAAGCTTCACAGAACGATCCGCGAGCTGGAGAGTCATATTTGTGGGCTTAAGGGCCCCCAGTTCTAGTTGCCTATAGATGGAATAGGGTATAATGTTAACACTCGCCCCGAGATCTATTAGAACTCTCTAAATTCGGTTCTTCCCCATCATACACGAAATAGTGGGTGCACTCGGATCTGTATATTTTAATGGAAAGTCATTCGACAAGACTGTGCTGACATTTTGGTCCAAAGAGACGTTCTGGTTTACCTTTAGCTTGCGTTTCACCGTGAGTAAATCCTTAATAAACTTAGCATATGCAGGAATTCTCTGTATAGTCTCGAGAAAAGGTAAATTAATTTTTACTTGCTTAAGGACTTCCAGAACTTCATCACGGGAGGTCGTTTTGGAGTGAGAGACCAACCGTTGAGGGTATGGGGCAGCGGTGGGGGTGATGGCCTTGGGTCCACTAGTGTTTTCCTCCTCCTCACTCTCAATTAAAGGGGAATCTTCGGCCTCTCTTGTGACGGGCGAAACCTCTTTATCTTTAGATGCATTGCGTGGGGGAGGTGACAAATCAACTACTTTCCCACTACGTAGAGTGGTAATAGCGCTACATTGCTCTCGATGGTCATGGGATGTAGTGCCAACACTGGTTTGTCCTTCGGGAGGTCGTTGGCTTTGAGCAGGAAATTTTCCCTTCTCTTGGACATTCGATGCAGTTTGCAACCTTGAGATGCTAGTATGTATTTCATTGAACATTCGATCATACTTAGCACTGTTCTCCTTTTGAGATTTGATGAAGTGATTTAAGTTGTCCTGAAGAGATCACCTCGGTAGATCAACATACGGACCAGGAGGTGGTACATGCATAGGAGGAACCACTTCCTGATATTGAGGGGGTGGTGGTGGTAAAGTCACATGTGGGTTAGGAGCCATCCCCCCTTGAGGTGGTACATTATAATTTTCGCGAAACCCCCCTATTGCCTCAACTTATTCAGTATACAGTACCTTGTATGAAGGGATGGTAGGACATCCTTTGGTAGAATGACCAGCAGCACAAATGGCACACACTTTCTCCTTCTCGGCTTGCACGGGTCCAGCTACATCTCTCAAACGCACTTCAAGCATATCTCTGAAATTCTTCTCCAATTGGTCAAATTTTAGATCCAACAAAGTGTCCTTGTCCAAGTGATAAATACCGGACGCAGCAGGCAAGTTGGACACTTGTCGATTTCGATTTTGACTATTGGGATCAGAAATATCCCATGCTTGGGTAGTCTCTGCCACATATTTCAAATGAGCCTCAGCATCGCTCGAATCTAACTCCCAAAAAGGTCTTTCACACATGGTTTGAACAAGTTGTTTGGATGCTAAAGTAAGGCCTTGATGGAAGAATGAAATCAAATGATGCTTTTCAAAACCATGATGTGGGCACGCACTAACTAACTCTTGAAATCTCTCCCAACATTTGTCAAAAGCCTCATTCTCATTTTGTCGAAAAGCTTAAACTTGGGCTTTAACAAAATTGGTTTTGTGTTGTGGAAAAAATTTGGATAGAAACTTGGCTTGCATATATCTCCAAGATAATACAGAATTTGGGGGTAGGGACCATAACCACGTTTTAGCTTTATCCTTTAAGGAAAAAGGGAAGAGCTTCAACCTAATTACTTCTTGTGGACAAGCTTGGTCTCCAAACGTCTCACACGCTTCCTCTAACTCTCTAAGATGGAGATATGGTTTTTCAGAATCCATCCGATGAAATGTAGGAAGAATTTGGATCATACCATTCCGAAAGTGGAACTGACCGGCATTATACGGGAGTAAAATGCAACCAGGGGTAACAGTTCGCTCCGAAAATAACAAATCTTTCATGGGAAGGTAAGGTATCTCATCCTCTCCAGCACCAACACCGACACTACCATGCTCCGACATATCGCTACCGAAAGATTCAGAATTCTCACTCAGTGTTTGACTCAATGAACGACTTGTGATTGAATTATTAGGCGAAGGAGGTGGAACCCAAAAATGAGGAGACCCAGTGGTATGAGAATTTTCAAAACTTGCTTCGGCAATAGGATTTTCGTGAACTTGGGTGGAAGATGAATTTTGCATATAAGCACATAAGAGATGAAATGAAAAAAATTGTTTTTTTTTTTTCGAAATCACTTGTAGATAAAAATTACTTTCCTAAATCTATGACAATTAATGATCCCCGACAACGGCGCCAAAAACTTGACGCGACTAAGAATTTGTCTCAAAAGTGTGTTTTTCTCTAGGCTCAAGTGCAAGCATGTCGCTCAAGTAATAAACCCGGTAAGTCGGGATCGTCTCCACAGGGATCAAAATTGCCAAATCGTAATAGGGAAAGCTATCAAATCTTGAAATGATTTCTCAAAATAAATATAAAAACATGATTAATGATTGGGAAAAAATTCTATTGAAATAAAAATTTACTTAAGAAAAACGAACTAAAAATTGCAAAGAACTTAGATCTGACAAATTAGAGAAAATAGGGTAGGGTACAATCCCTCAATCCTTAACAAATTATCCTATAGAATACTAGAATTGTAAATTAAAATTCTTGACTAAATCCAGTCTTTATAAATTCTAAGCATTACATATATGAGGGATCTAGCCCGCATCATATGAAATCAAAGATAGATATAAAACGGTGAATGATAAATTATACTCACAAAGCGTTCTTAAACATCTCAAGTACCTAGGGCAAGAGAGATTAAAAGATTGACAATGTTTGTATGATTTTCATTCACGATTCAATCAATATTTTAATTTAATCTCTATTTTCTACATAAATAATTTGCCTTGGATTGAGTTCATGTACCCCAACCCTTGGGAATTTAGCTACTCATGATTTTTCTAGAAAACAAATTCATACCAATACATGGAATTATGGATCTAACAAACATTGGTAACAAATGGCAAAACAATTGAAAATTAAAAATAGAATTGAGACTAAATAAGAGAAGGGAATTTGATACTTGAATTGACTTGAAGAATTGATACTTGAAATCTGAACTAGATGAACTTGAATCCAGAATACTACTTGTTCTTCAAACATACAAACTAAGGTTTCTCTAAAAATATGAAAAACTAAAAAGGATTTCTAAAAAATGACTTTCTCTCTCTAATTTTTAGTCCCCCTTTGAATGAGTTAGGGCTTCGTCTTTTATAGCACCAAGTTGCACGAATTTTACATCAAATTTCTCTTGTGGTACAAGTTTTTACCAGCCAATCACCATAAAATCTGCATAATTAATGACAGAAATTCGCACAGCCAGACCGGTCCGTTTCTCTTCATTATCGCGCAACTTCAAAACATCGTAACTTCTTCACCGTAGCTCGGATTGAGGTGCCGTTTTTTTCAGTATTATTGTAATTTAGAGATCTTCAACTTTCTAGTTGGCCTCACCTCCGGAATAAGGCTGAAAAAATACGAAAATTCCCTTCAACTCTCCATTTCTTGGTTTCTTTCACTGTTTTGAGTTCTCCTTCGCTCTAACTTGCATGAAATACCTATAAAGCACATGAGAAATACACAAAACAAGAAATACTTGCCAACAAAGGTTAGTATCATAAATACGAAACAAATCCAAGATAATTACACTGGACGGAATCATAAAAATACCGAAATTAAGGGGATAAATATGAAGAATATGTGCCTAATCACACCCCCTAACTTAGAACTTTGCGCGTCCCGAGCAATGTAAAAGAAATTAGTTTAAATTTCAACTCTTGAAAATTCTTTTATTGGGATAGAATACCTTTTTCGCGGGCAAGCGATTGCATTTAGCGTATGCAACAAGCCTTTAAACCCCTAGGTTACCCTAGTAGGACGAGTTTTGTCTCGTGAGGGTTTGCAGTGAATATACCCACAAAATTCTATATTGACTCAAATAAATATCAAAATACTTAGAAATTATACAATTTAAACTTTTCAAAAAATATAATCACCATAAATTCATATTCAAATGTCTCAAACCATTGTGTGTGTGTGCAAAGCCAAAAATTAAACCTCAAATTTCCACCGATTGAGCATTACGTTACTTTCCGAAAATTCGTTTTGATTCCAATTCTTACGGATGCACTCACAAACGAATCACTTGAAATGTGGTTATTTTCTCTCGGTATGCATGATATAAAGAGTAAATATAATGGACACAAATTCATGCATACAAAATTGAAAAGAAGGAAATATATGGTGAAAAGATCTCATCATCGGAATACAGTTATTAGGAAATGGGAAACATCATCTCTAGTTCACACCATTTAATCTCTTATATTATCTTTTCATGTCTTAGCTCTCCACGCGGTAATTAACTTTTCCATTCGGACTCAGGTAGGAATTTTCGGGTTAAAAAGTGTAAAGGATAAAAATGAGAATGCATGGGCTATTCGGAATTGGAAAATGTCCTTATGACGTCCATTAGTGCTTTTTCGGGCATTTGCTCATTCTTCTCTTTCTTTTTCTCTTTTCATTTTTTTCTTTTCTTTTTCTTTTCTTGCTATTTTTGTTGAGCATTTTTTTCTTTTTTTTTTTCTGCTCTGTTTTTCTCTTGCCCCTTTTTATTGCACAATTTGGACTTACTTGATGAATTTTCTCAATTTTCACAATTCCGGGCTATTTGGGTTTTTTGGGTTGTCAAACGAAAAGATAAATTTTATTTGGCTCAACTTGGGTTGCAAAGGGATAATTTTTCTAAACTTTTTATGGCTAATATTTTTGGGTAACAAATGAGGGCCTACTTCATTGTCCAAATTGCTAATCACATTACCATATGCATCTCGAGATTAATTAAGTTTAGAGATATATTTAGCACGAATTTCGAGACAACGTTTCACACATTTCCCATAACCGATCAAAACAAAGGATTGAGATCATCAACGACTTATTAAAACGCGGAAAAGAACTTTGAGTTAATCATAAACTCGGATTGATTTAAAAACTCAAAAAGACCGATAGGCTCGAAATCTCACCGGGTTGGACTAATCTCCACACTTATTCGTTAAGTCGTCAATTTTCTTTCAATTTCCATCTTCGGTCAATTTTGGCTTAATGCAATTGATTTAACTATTTGAGACTTTAAATAGAATAAAGGTGACATTTTTGAAAAATTTAAATTCCAATTTTTATTTATTTTGGACAAAAATATTTTTGGCTTTTTTTTTCAAAATTTTTCATTTTTTTTATACACATATATGCGAAGTTTTATGAGTACGCACATGTCATCCCCCCTAACTCAGTGATTTGCATTGTCCTCAATAAAATGGACGAGAGAGATAAAGAAGACAACCATAGTAGTGCGATAAATAAAACAAGCAAATATTAAAATGCAACAAGACACCATATAACACTTATACATGACTCAAAAATATAACAAAAATCACCCCATACGCGTCGGGGGTGCGACGACCTCTCATCTCTCTCCACAAATCACCTGACCCGTTTCACTGGGTACGATGCTCTCCTTGTCTCTCCCGTCTTACCATCATAAGTGAATAGCCGAAACAAATTGGGCCCGTGCCCATAGATAAAGGAAAGATCGGGAGATGTGTTATGATAAACCGG
The DNA here is from genome assembly GCA_949130495.1 of Sambucus nigra. Taxonomy (NCBI): domain Eukaryota; kingdom Viridiplantae; phylum Streptophyta; class Magnoliopsida; order Dipsacales; family Adoxaceae; genus Sambucus; species Sambucus nigra. The sequence continues at coordinate 417,971,290 of OX422219.1, forward strand.
AAAAGGATCCTCTTGGTGCGTAGCACGTGGGTTAGTATCTAAGTCGGAAGAAATTTGATTCTTATCTTCAAGTACTTCCAAAGACTCAAATGGTATGGGTGGATGTTTGTTAAGGAGAAATGCATCAATTCTATTGTCCCACTCGCTTTCGTCTAAATGACGAACTGAGGCCCAGAAAGATTGGACTTCAACATTTAGGCTTGCATCCACCAGTCCGAACTCTCTCTCAAACTCTGCTAGGCTCAACTCCTCTAGCTCTCTCTCTTGCTTGGTGTCCTCAACCTGTATTTCGTGCTCACTCGCCGAATTATAGGGTGGTGTGGGTGGGAGGTAATCGAGGAGAAATGTATCAATAGTGTCCTGCCATTCGCTTTCCTCTAAGTATTTCGACGAGCCTCTCCCTACACACTCTAATCATCTTCTTTCACTCTTGTTCATGGGCTCACTCATGCTCTCGAATGCATTAACTAATCATGCCTCCTCTACCTTTCTCTCAATGTTGCAACCACTCCTCTCACTGTGCGCAACATAACCTTCCCCTAATGGCTCTTCCTTGTAAGTTCTTTCTTGCTCGTGTGCTTTCCCCAAAAGATCCAAACCTCGCGGTTCCCCTTCATCACCCTCTCTCTTGGAATTATTAAAGATATTTGTTTCGAGGGTCATGTTCCCGAAAGCTAATTTCATACGCCCACTTCGGGTATTGATAAGAGCATTAGCTGTAGCTAAAAATGGGCGGCCAAGGATAACGGGAACATGATTACTTGGGAGAACGTATGGTTCTTCGTCCCAAATGAAAAAATCCATCGGGAAGTAGAAAGTGTCTATTTGCACAATCACATCCTCAATAATTCCCCGAGGAAGCTTCACAGAACGATCTGCGAGCTGAAGAGTCATATTTGTGGGCTTAAGGGCCCCCAGTTCTAGTTGCCTATAGATGGAATAGGGCATAATATTAACACTCAACCCGAGATCTATTAGAACTCTCTCAATTCGGTTCTTCCCCGTGATACACGAAATAGTGGGTGCACTCGGATCTGTATATTTTAATGGAAAGTCACTCGACAAGACTGCGCTGACATTTTGGGCCAAAGAGACGTTATGGTTTACCTTTAGCTTGCGTTTCACCGTGAGTAAGTCCTTAATAAACTTAGCATATGCAGGAATTCTCTGTATAGTCTGGAGAAAAGGTAAATTAATTTTTACTTGCTTAAGGACTTCCAAAACTTCATCACGGGAGGTCGTTTTGGAGTGAGAGACCAACCGTTGAGGGTATGGAGCAGCGGTGGGGGTAATGGCCTTGGGTCCACTAGTGTTTTCCTCCTCCTCACTCTCAATTAAAGGGGAATCTTCGGCCTCTCTTGTGCCGGGCGAAACCTCTTTATCTTTAGATGCATTGCGTGGGGGAGGTGACAAATCAACTACTTTCCCACTACGTAGAGTGGTAATAGCGCTATATTGCTCTCGATGGTCATGGGATGTAGTGCCAACACTGGTTTGTCCTTCGGGAGGTCGTTGGCTTTGAGCAGGAAATTTGCCCTTCTCTTGGACATTCGATGAAGTTTGCAACCTTGAGATGCTAGTATGTATTTCATTGAACATTCGATCATACTTAACACTGTTCTCCTTTTGAGATTGGATGAGGTGATTTAAGTTGTCCTCAAGAGATCGCCTCGGTGGATCAACATATGGACCAGGAGGTGGTACATGCATAGGAGGAACCACTTGCTTAAATTGAGGGGGTGGTGGTGGTAAAGTCACATGTGGGTTAGGAGCCATCCCCCCTTGAGGTGGCACATTATAATTTCCGCGAAACCCCCCTATTGCCTCAACTTGTTCAGTGTATAGTGCCTTGTATGAAGGGATGGTAGGACATCCTTTGGTAGAATGACCAGCAGCACAAATGGCACACACTTTCTCCTTCTCGGCTTGCACGGGTCCAGCTACATCTCTCAAACGCACTTCAAGCAAATCTCTGAAATTCTTCTCCAATTGGTCAAATTTTCGATCCAACAAAGTGTCCTTGTCCAAGTGATAAATACCGGACGCAGCAGGCAAGTTGGACACTTGTCAATTTCGATTTTGACTATTGGGATCAGAAATATCCCATGATTGGGTAGTCTCTGCCACATATTTCAAATGAGCCTCAGCATCACTCGAATCTAACTCCCAAAAAGGTCTTTCACACATGGTTTGAACAAGTTGTTTGGATGCTAAAGTAAGGCCTTGATGGAAGAATGAAATCAAATGATGCTTTTCAAAACCATGATGTGGGCACGCACTAACTAACTCTTGAAATCTCTCCCAACATTTGTCAAAAGCCTCATTCTCATTTTGTCGAAAAGCTTGAACTTGGGCTTTAACAAAATTGGTTTTGTGTTGTGGAAAAAATTTGGATAGAAACTTGGCTTGCATATATCTCCAAGATAATAGAGAATTTGGGGGTAGGGACCATAACCATGTTTTAGCTTTATCCTTTAAGGAAAAAGGGAAGAGCTTCAACCTGATTACTTCTTGTGGACAAGCTTGGTCTCCAAACGTCTCACACGCTTCCTCTAACTCTCTAAGATGGAGATATGGTTTTTCAGAATCCATCCGATGAAATGTAGGAAGAATTTGGATCATACCATTCCGAAAGTGGAACTGACCGGCATTATACGGGAGTAAAATGCAACCAGGGGTAACAGTTCGCTCCGAAAATAACAAATCTTTCATGGGAAGGTAAGGTATCTCATCCTCTCCAGCACCAACACCGACACTACCATGCTCCGACATATCGCTACCGAAAGATTCAGAATTCTCACTCAGTGTTTGACTCAATGAACGACTTGTGATTGAATTATTAGGCGAAGGAGGTGGAACCCAAAAATGAGGAGACCCAGTGGTATGAGAATTTTCAGAACTTGCTTCGGCAATAGGATTTTCGTGAACTTGGGTGGAAGATGAATTCTGCATATAAGCACATAAGAGATGAAATGAAAAAAATTGTTTTTTTTTTTTCGAAATCACTTGTAGATAAAAATTACTTTCCTAAATCTATGACAATTAATGATCCCCGACAACGGCGCCAAAAACTTGACGCGACTAAGAATTTGTCTCAAAAGTGTGTTTTTCTCTAGGCTCAAGTGCAAGCCTGTCGCTCAAGTAATAAACCCGGTAAGTCGGGATCGTCTCCACAGGGATCAAAATTGCCAAATCGTAATAGGGAAAGCTATCAAATCTTGAAATGATTTCTCAAAATAAATATAAAAACATGATTAATGATTGGGAAAAAATTCTATTGAAATAAAAATTTACTTAAGAAAAACGAACTGAAAATTGCAAAGAACTTAGATCTGACAAATTAGAGAAAATAGGGTAGGGTACAATCCCTCAATCCTTAACAAATTATCCTATAGAATACTAGAATTGTAAATTAAAATTCTTGACTAAATCCAGTCTTTATAAATTCTAAGCATTACATATATGAGGGATCTAGACCGCATCATATGAAATCAAAGATAGATATAAAACGGTGAATGATAAATTATACTCACAAAGCGTTCTTAAACATCTCAAGTACCTAGGGCAAGAGAGATTAAAAGATTGACAATGTTTGTATGATTTTCATTCACGATTCAATCAATATTTTAATTTAATCTCTATTTTCTACATAAACAATTTGCCTTCGATTGAGTTCATGTACCCCAACCCTTGGGAATTTAGCTACTCATGATTTTTCTAGAAAACAAATTCATACCAATACATGGAATTATGGATCTAACAAACATTGGTAACAAATTGCAAAACAATTGAAAATTGAAAATAGAATTGAGACTAAATAAGAGAAGGGAATTTGATACTTGAATTGAATTGAAGAATTGATACTTGAAATATGAACTAGATGAACTTGAATCCAGAATACTACTTGTTCTTCAAACATACAAACTAAGGTTTCTCTAAAAATATGAAAAACTAAAAAGAATTTCTAAAAAATGACTTTCTCTCTCTAATTTGTAGTCCCCCTTTGAATGAATTAGGGCTTGGTCTTTTATAGCACCAAGTTGCACGAATTTTACATCAAATTTCTCTTGTGGTACAAGTTTTTACCAGCCAATCACCATAAAATCTGCATAATTAATGACAGAAATTCGCACAGCCAGACCGGTCCGTTTCTCTTCATTATCGCGCAACTTCAAAACATCGTAACTTCTTCACCGTAGCTCGGATTGAGGTGCCGTTTTTTTCAGTATTATTGTAATTTAGAGCTCTTCAACTTTCTAGTTGGCCCCACCTCCGGAATAAGGCTGAAAAATTACGAAAATTCCCTTCAACTCTCCATTTCTTGGTTTCTTTCACTGTTTTGAGTTCTCCTTCGCACTAACTTGCATGAAATACCTATAAAGCACATGAGAAATACACAAAACAAGAAATACTTGCCAAAAAAAGTTAGTATCATAAATACAAAACAAATCCAAGATAATTACACTGCACGGAATCATAAAAATACCGAAATTAAGGGAATAAATATGAAGAATATGTGCCTAATCAACTGGGGAGAAGAAACCTTTTCATTTCATTAATAAGGGTCAAAGTACATCGAGCAGCAAAAAGGAAAATTACCAGAGAAGATACAAAAGTAACCCTAGAAGTAAATTAACTAGCAACCTCAGGCTGCCTAGAAGTAGCTGGCTGCTTCCCCTTATCGGTGACAGTCGATGCATCCCCCTCAGCAGGGACAACCTCTGTCGCCTGAGCAGGGAGGACCTCGACAGGAATTGTCTGGGAGGCAGGATCAACGCCTTCGAGGGCTGAGGCAGGGGACGGGTCGTGCTCGTCGAATAGAGGAGTGTCAACATCGACCCTAACAGCCAGGAGGGCTTTGTTCTAGACTTTCTTGAAGTTCAGACGGCTGATATAGCCTATCTGAAACTCGGCGTCTTCATAGGTGGCAGCCCACCCGGAGTTGTATGAATCCTCCTTGATGGTGACTGCCTGGGACTCTTTCTCCTTCAGCTCCTCGATCAGCACCCTATTCTCCTCTACGATGGCCAACTTGCTCGAGAAGACCAAGTCATAGGCCTGCCTCAGCTCGTTCAGCTCTTTGACCACCGCATCCCTCTCTCGGTTGGAATTAACAAGCGCCAGGTCAAAAGAAGCTCGGGCAGCATCAACAGTCTTCAGATCAGCCTCCAGCTGAGTGCCCCTCACTTTCAAAGCAGCATTCTGCTGCTCTAGCTCACTGTTCCTGCTCACCAGCTCATCACGAGAGCGATAGAGCACAGCAAAGTCAGTCACAAACTGCAAACATAAAGAAGATATTAGAAAAGGGAAAAAAACGAAAATTAGGAGACATTAAAGGAGAGAAGTAGACTTACCAAGGCTAGCCTATGGCTCGCCTGTAGAGCTAACTGGTCAGTCCCTGTCGCCCTTTGACGGTAAGTGGGAAGGACTTCCCTCTCGAGCAGCGCAGGGGCCAGTTGAGGAGAAATGGCCACTGAGGCCCCCTCGGGCAATGCGGGCACCGGGACTAAAGCCTGCCCAACATTCATCCTTGATTCCATCCTTCTCCTCTCCTCCTCTTTCTCTTTCTCTATCCTCCCCTTCTCCTCCATCTTTTTTCTCTCCTCTTCCTTCTTTCTCTCTCTCTCTCAACTGTTCTTCCTCTTTCCTCTTTCCTCTTCCTCGTCCTCTCCTGCTCCTGAGCAGAAGACCGAGAGCCAGTAGCTACAGCCCCAGTACTGGATTTTTGCTTCTTTAACCTCTCAGCAAGGAGCACATGATCATCGTCGTCATTGTCCCGGATCAAGTTTTTCCTTGGAGGAACCATCTCCTCGCTTGAACTGCTGGACGTGCTCGAAGATTCTCGGGCTTCAGAAACCTCTTCCGAATCAGAAGAACTACCACCACTGGAGCTCCCCTCACCAAAATTGCCTTCAACACCACCTAGGATATCACTCTCAGAGCTACTCTCCTCCTCGTCCAACTGAATAGGATCAGCACCAGTATCTTCAGAGGTATCAAATTCAGGGATACTATCTACCGACCTCGCTATAAAACTAGAACCAACATTTTTGTATTCGAGCAAGAAAGCAGCAGACCGGGTATGTTTGTCGTCGGCTAAATGCTCCCTGATATGCCAGGCCTTGACCAGTTCAGAAAGACAAACCTCGCTGAGAGCAGGTTCCAAGTTCTTCGACCTCGCTGAAAAAAAAAACAGGAAAAGTTAGAAATATCACAAATCAGTAAAGAAATTAAAGGGACAGAGCAAAGTCTACCTATGTATTCTTCCCCATAAAAGGGAACTGAGAACCTATCAAACCTTGACCCCTCAGACTGGGGAGAAAACTACCAATTTCTAGCAAGGAAGCCCTCTTGCCAATAGTCCTTATGGGAATCTGATAGGTTTACTACCAATACCCTGTCAGGACTCCTGGCTTTGAGATAGAGAACACCAGAACTAGTTCGAGAAAAAGAATAGCAAATACAGACCTCGACGAGCCCTAACTTGGTACCATATAACTAATTTATTCTATGGACACCATTGATTATCTTCCACACATTGGGCGAACACTGTGCAGGAACAATGTTGAAATAATCAAAGAAGTGCAAGAATAGGTTATTGGGAGGAAAAGTAAGTCCCTCTTGGGAAAGCATCAAGACATGGATCCAATGGGCAGCCTTTATCTCTCTAACATTTCTAGGGGGAGGGACACACTCAATCTCTACCCACTCTGGGATATTATAAAACTTCCTTAACTCAGATACCGGCCTATTACCAATCTTTGCCATTGGGAAACCCTAAAAACTGTAAATCCAAAGAGAAAATACAGAGAGAAGGCACAGGAAACTTACAAGATGAAAGTTCGACTCGAACGATGAAGAATCAAAAACCCAAATGACAAAGAAGATCGAAGGCAATAAGAATGGAGATCGGGAGAATTAAACGTGAATCGCTAGAGCTCACAGAAAATGGGAAAGTACTGAGAAGGTTGAAACGACGGTCGAGAAATGGCTCCTCTGTATAGCTTTTGAGTGATACTAATGATAATGCACAAACCACGAAGCAAGTGCCGCCTAAACATCCTCGAACCTTGGGAAGAGTTGCACGGTGTACAAATAAGCCATTATGACAAATCATTTAAATTTATTGAGCCCAAAGTATGGCCCAAAAAACTTAGGGGCAATTGTGGGTACCCGAAAATAGAATGATGGGCCTGAACGAGTCGCCCAATTGTAGCAGCCCAAAGTCCAGAACCCCCATATCTTAATCGACTATAATTTAGTCTCCTCCCATGATCCCATTAAGGTGGGTTCTAGGAGAAGATGGAAAACGTGGGGGAGTCCAACACCCCCACTCCCTGAAATGAACATGTATATAATAAACCCTAGGTTCGGGGAAAAGTACTCACTGTATTCTCTATAATCACTCCCCGAAGTACATAGAAATAATACTGACTGCACCACCATGGACGTAGGCACCTTTGCTGAACCACGTACATCTTTTGTTGTGTGATTGGCATTTTGTATTCCTTATTTTGCTTGGTGATGGTGCTTCTCTTATTTCTTTGTGTTGAATAATAATTGTCACCACAGATTAATCTTGGACCTTTCTCGTAATGTTGTTCATTTCCTTTTGTTTTACGCAAACGAGATATGATATAATGTTCTTGATTGATAAATCTCACCGTGTTGCTATCCTTATGGATAATCTTTCCGCAATTATGAACATTGTCATAAACTCACTTTTGGTAAGTAGGATAAACTATGCTATTATTTTATGTCATCCCAAATTATCTAAGATTTTTTGTCGCTAATTTCATATCCTTATTGCTACCTCGATGTAAAACCATTTTTCTTAGAGTTTGGTTATGTGAAAATGTATCCATTTTCTTGTATCTCAACCTCGTGCTTTAATTTTCTCATATTTCCTATTGTATATTATATATTATGTCTACCTCATTTTATGCTTGAATCATGATTCCTTGTATTCATTATTTTGTCCATTTCTAGACAAAAAGGGGAGAAAGTTTGTAGTAAGGGGGATATTATATAAGGGATTTACCTTATTTAGGGGGAGTACATATCAAAGTATGCTAGTTAAAATGAAAGTATGCATTATTGTCAATATATTTTGTTGATTATACTAACTTTTAGCATAAATTTTTTCTTTACACATTAGTATGTTGATGATCATAATAGTGTGATTGGGAAAACAAGTCTCAAACGGCTCGAAAAAATGAAAAGAGTATTGTTTTCGCCGAATTCTTACATTTGTTATCTTTTGGTATGTGCCTTTGGTTGGGCTTGTCTTAGGTCATGGGTTTCTTTATCTTGAAATCTTGTATTTTTTCATCATGGAATATACAAAGGGGGTAATTGTAAGAGTATAGTATACCCATGAACCCTCACTTGTTAGATTGTCTTATTTCGATTTCCAAAATGCTTTTTTTGTGTCCATCCTTGAGATACCCGATCTACCGGAAAGCTTCTTTAAAATTCAAGATCTTGAAGCCATATCATGTTCATTCCCAAAATCACATGATTTTATTAAGATGAAGGTAAATTAACCTAGAGGAATAATCATTTTAAATGGTCACGAAAATCGCTAAAATCTTTTCTTAATTTTTTTGGGGATTTCACTTTCAAAATGTCATAGTATTTTTATCTATAAAAATATATGTTTCAAATATATGTTTATGTAAAAGTTCTAGGAGAGTTCATGAGCACAAATCCCTCTTCTCGTGGGTCGCGATTCTGCTGAGACTCTTTTGGCAAAAACTTTTGTTTTATTTACGATTTCTCTCGTGGAGAGATCACAAACATGAAGTTTGAGTTCGCCTATGTGAAATCCCTATCAGTGGTCACACTAAAACCTTTAATATACGAGAAAAAGTCTGGCACCATCTACAACCTTGGGTCACTTATCCTTTATAATTGTGAAGACTCCAGTCAAGTCCGCAATGCTTAAGTGACGACCTTATTAAAATATATTCATTTCAAAAATTTAAAGATCTTTTCATATATTTTCTCTCAAATAACATTTTGATGATGGATCTCATTTTCCTATACCTTTGCACGCTAAGCATGTTTTATGTGTGTCTTAACTTGGTTTGTGTTTATTGTCATCATTTCTTTTCCAAATCTGCATAATCCCCATTTTTTCTCTTGATTTTAAAAGAACTTCAAATATATTTAACATGGAAAATATCCAAGTGGGAAGCCAAATGTTTTTTGTTCTTCCTTTTTAAGAACTCAAAACCTTTTAAGGAAAAGAAACTTAGGTGTAGGTGGTAAAATCGTACTATTATAAATTCAACATAATTTCGCAGAGAAAGAATGATAATCACAATGATACAGTATGTACATGGTTCGATAATGTGTCTACATCAATGGGGGTGTTCCTCTCTTTTTATTGATCGATTGTTTATTGTAAAGATTACATGGCCCTTTTCCTGGGATGTGGGTTATATTTATAGAGAATAAAAAACACTGAGTTATATAGGACTCCATGACCTTGGATTGCTATTATAACTTGATAGGGTGAATCCAATCTCGATATTTTCATTGACCGACCTCTATTCGTCTATACTTCTTGAGTTCTTATTATTGCCAACTTTGCCATATGTTAGTTTCCCTAGCTGGTCAGATAATTCTGCAAAATTTCTTCTAAATCTTTACATCCTGATCGGGGTACATAGGTTTGATTGTCTGTTGGACATAACTCTGATTGTTGTCGGTAGTGAAGTTTGATTTACCAAAGGAGTTATTGTTAGGAGATGTCAACACTTGGTGATTTTTTAGATGGAAATTGACTTAATTTTTCTAGTTAGGCTCAAAGGTCACGCTTATAATTTCCCCCAATATTTCAGAGGTATACCGGTAATCGAGTGTCATTTAACTAAAGAGTGGTAGCATGTGTGTTGGATGATATTTGAAGTCATTGATAATACAACATATCATCCAAAGATAAATTTAGCTTGATCTCTAGGATTGCATAACAATGGTGAAATAGGATAGTAAAATAATAAGCAAATGGATGAAAGATGAAGAAGAGACACATATATAAGTGGTTTTGCCTTGGCTTACATCCACTGTGCAACGAGTAAAATCACTTTCACTAAGTATAACGGATTGAAGCCATTAACAGTGTTTACAAGATTTTATGTACTTTCTCTCTCTAAACACAATGTATTGCAATAGGTTTTCAATAGATCCATACCTATAAAAGAAGATGATGAGATCCTTTTATAATATTAGGGGTGCACATTATCACCCCTAGCATGTAACTCTTGTGTAGTGAGATCTACTAAACAATAAGAGTGTGATAAATGTATAATGAGGTGCGATATTCATGATGGCCAAATATTCACTTCATGTGTTGGTTGATACATTATAACAATATGCCCGTCACATGTTCCACGCGCGTATGTTGTGTCTGAGGCTGAGAGTCTCAGCTGGACGAGACTGGTGAAGCATTGATACTCAAGGATGGAGCCGAGACAAGGCTAACTCCATTTTTAACACACATAGCTGATGGTGAAGTCTCGACCTCATGGAGTAGTATGAGGCCGACACTCTTGGGATGACACTGTACTTATACTATTGTAAGGACGACAGTTTACATAGTAATTGATGAAGGGTATCAAGGGATGAGATAACATCGTAGGCCGAGATTATCTAACCTGAATCAGTGGGTGAGAAGTTTAATTATGTGCTGAGTCTGAAGCGGTCTGTAAAGGGACATACTGTCACAATGGGTCTCGTCCAGATGAGACTAGGCTTATGAGGAGACCAAACTTATGTATATCAATCACCCCTAGACCTCAGTCTTCAATGTCAATGGGAGGTTGAGGTATAAGTTCATCTTGAGTGGTTGAATGTCACCTCAATTTCAGAGCATCTTTTATTGATAGTAGTGGGAAGATGTGATGTTAGAGATGTTGTTTTAGTTCCCTAAGGTGGGCACCTGTCAGTGGTGTATAGCTTGGTGGGTGGCCCAAGTGGTTGCGTAGCAATGTGTCACTTTAAATGACACCATAATGATGACCTCCTAGGTTTTTATCCACATGCCAGACTGTTTAAAAATGATCCTAAATCTTCCCTCTTCTCTTTCTTATCTCACTTTCCATTGTATTTTACACAGAACTCTTGCTCTCTTTCCTCTCTCTATGCTTCTTCCTATTCAATGGTCCTTCCATCCAATTTCTCGTGTTCCTTTATTCCCTGGGTCTTTGTCTTCTCTTTGGGCACTCCTCTTACCTGTCATTTTTAGTATTGTAGTTTGCATTTTAGATATTTCATATTTTCTTCATTTTTCGATGATAAAACTTTTTTTGACCACCGTTCTAAGGGGTGAATAGTTTGAATTGAGGTGGTTTAAGAGTAATTAGGGTTTAGGTCTTATTTTAGGATCGATATTTACTATATTTTGGATTTTATGGGTTTCAGACAGGTTTTTCAATGAGTTTTCTGATTGAAGTTCACCTGAGTTTTTTTTTGTGTTCTTGACTGTTTCATTTCAAGAACCTTTCAAGATATTCTATTTGATCTTTAGTTAACACTATTCAAACCTTTATTCCTATTTTTTGATGTACCGTAGACTTTTTAAATTAGGAGAAGAATTTCCCCACCTCCTTTAGCATATTCGGTGAGAGATCAATAGAGCCGAGCCCGAGGCAAAACGTAAAGCTAAAGCCAAGACTCAACTTAAACTCACCCCATTCCATGCGTCCACCACTACTTCTTACTTACCCAGATTTAGTCGAGTCTACAGTTATCACTTGCATGAGTAGTGATACCATGTCAATTTTTTCTCTAAGGACTCCCTATCCTCTCTTTCTTCCAAGGGCCACAACCCTTATTATATTGTAAACCCTCATATGAGATGAGAGGAATCTAGAGCCTACTCCTTTGAAGTGGCCATGAGAGTTCCCACTAACCATCTTGACGAGATTGTTACAGTCAAGTCCAGTAATCGTGGCCATGCCACAACTTTTACTCGTCAACAAGGGGACCCTAAGCTCGTGATGTATGATCTTTTTGGCTATGATTCAGAAGTTGAAGCAGATATTAACGTGCCCCCAATGCCAGTTCCAATCTCGACCATGATTGAAGTCGAGTTTAGAAGTCGTGATCCTCGTAAAAAAGGTCCTATTGTTAAGAAGGATAAAGAATAGTATGAATACGCTCTATACATTAGTGTGGCCTCGTCTATTCCCAGCAACATTTGCGAGATCAACCTTATAATATGGAGACACCTATATAGTGTCAAGTCTTCTATTAATAGGAGGGTTCCCTCAAAGAACAAGCGTGCCTTAGATAATAAGGTTGAGGGAGAATTTATCGTCTATGAACATAATTTCAAAGTCAATTTTTGGCTTCCTATTCATTCGTCTATCTAAATCATCCTTGCTTCTATCGGCTTGGCTCCAACCCAAATTACATCGAATGCCTAGAGAACCATTATCGGAGTTGCCTAGATTTGAAGGATTGCCTACAATGAAGACATCTTATTTGATACTTTCTGGGCCTACTATATAGTCTCCACGATAAAAGATGCCCCTGTTACCATCACTTTGTGGCTCATCGCTCCGACTGAAAGCTCGTCCATATCAACTAAACTTTAAACCATGATCGGAAGTCCTGTTATTTCTTCATCTCTAGGTAATGAGAATTTGATGGTAGCATGTCGTCTTCTACTAATGAATCGAGAGTCCCCAAGCAATGGGATAGAGTCTCAATCTCGGCTAAAGTGGATCCAAATCTCAGCACTAAGACAAGAAAAAACATAGACAAATTGCATGGTAAAGGAGGTATTATAGTTTCTGAGGATTTGATGGATCCTGAACTTCTTGAGTGCACTAGGTTGGGGGTGGATCCCTGATATGACAAATATAACAACCTGCCACAGGGAGTACTGCACTAAGCCTCGACGCCGCAAACTTACAAGTACATGCTACCGCAACCCTATATTACATGCCACAGGGTGAGAAATTATTTTCCACGGCCCTACACACAATAGGGTGCGGCCCCATCTGCTACAGGATGTAACCCCTCTCATTCTCATGTCACAGGGTGCGGTCGCTTCCTTATAGCATGGCTAGCCACATCCCCTCTCTAGTTACAGCACCTACAACTCCTATAAATAGAGGTACACATCTCTAGATTGGGGGATCTCATCCCACCTAATCTGAGGGTGATTCGAATACATTTCATGCACTGATATCCGGTCCAAAGACTACTACACTTGGGGAGGCATTGCCAAATAACCCACACCTCTCGATACAACTTGAAGGCTATTCACCGACATCACGGTCGTCTCTCTGGCACTCCCAAAAACATTACAGACATGTATTCTGTCCTCTCATCTACTGTACGCCTATTACGAAATTGTAAACTTATACTACAAACGCATATAATGAGAGTGTGGCACGAATGTGGATGTAGGCTCATTTTTATAGCCGAACCACTCTATATCTTGTCTTTTTATCTCTTTACTAGTTTTATCTTCTTATTATGTATTTTACACTTGACTTGCTGGTACGATAACGACAAGTGGACGATTTCTCGTATCATCAATCCCCTTACTAAACTACGTAAGAAACTTTCTTTAATTAATTTTTTTGACTTTTACTATCGTCTGATTTTTCTCTAACTTGAAGTAGGCCGATACTAATTCATTTGTTCTTTTTTGCAAATTATTCAGAAGGAATACCATACTCAATATGGGATATGACTGCCCTAATGACCAATAACCTATTGGCCCATCTTCAGGGCAAAGATGTTGCACCAACTCAAGCTTGATAACAATCTACAACAGTCGGGTCCCAAGCCTCTGAGGGATCAAAAAAGAGGAAATACATTCTTGAGGGTACCTCTGCCAACCCTCCTCCCCAAAGTAAGAAGAATGACGCCCCTTAGAGGCAGGACAATAACCGCCTTCTTCCCATAAGGGATGATACCTCATTCGTTTGTGCCTGTCCCTGCTGGGGATGAATGCGACTCCATTCTATGGAGATAATTAATGGCCCGAGAGGTCATTACTGCAATTGTTTTTGAATGAAACAATCGCTACTTTGATTCCCATGACCCATTTCGGGTCTTTATGTTTTCACTTCACAGAGCCACCCAAGTAAAGGTTTTATTCTTGATGTGTCACTTGATTCTTAAATCTTGCACCGTCTGCATTAACTCGTCCTCTTATATTGAAGTATGTCATAGCCCTATAAAATATTAAACTCTGGGCGACTGAGGTTGAGAAAAATGTGAAGGAGTTCGAAAATCCAGTCTGAGGCCGAGAACTTAAAATAACAACTCACTAGTCTGAAGGCCGACTACGATGCAAAGGACGAGGAGCAAAGAGCCTACCATAAGGAGAGGATGAAAAATATATGAAAGCTTACCTCCTTGAGAAGATTAAGCAGTTGGAGAAGTATCTCAAAGACCAAGCAGATGGTAAGGCCGATAGGTTGAAGATGACAACCAAGAAATCCTTGGCCGACTTTAAAGAGTTAGAGGAATTTTTTGGCTATACCATTCAATACATGGAAAAAGGCGCTAAGACTTTCTACCACCGATTATCCAACCAGCGTTCTGAGCTAGTGGCCAATGATACTCAGTTGGTTGAGATAATCAACTCAATTATAGCTTCACGGACCAGAGGAGTATCGAAGCCCTTCAATAAATCCAAGCAAAGGCTGAGGTTACTGATGCTGGTGTTGTAGAGCCCGATACGACAGTTTCTAAATGAGAGGTTACATACAGGGTTGGCAATAAAGAAGGTAATACCACTGCTCGGGATGAGAACCCTACTGGGCCTACTGTGACGGAGCTGATAGCTGGGACACTTAGGCTAAGATTTTTAGTGGGCGATAGTTTGTGGTCTTTCAAGACCTTTTTTGTAACCCATCCCTTTTGAACACTTGAATAATTTTTAATTCTTTTTCTGTAATAATTGATTCCATATTTGCACTAATTGTTTTGCTAATGCGATGAATATGAAGCATTCCTTTTTTTATTTTTAATTTTTAGCATTAAGTGTAGTGTCTGAATTGAACCTGCAGTGCTCTATTAACTTCTCGCACTATAAGTTTCCATATTAAATGCTTATTGGCATCTCAGCAAAGAAATTACATAAGTAAATTATTTTCAAGAAATTTCCCTCCTCTCAGTATTTCTGGAGTTACTTTTTGGAGTCGAGACTCCTCAGTCATTCTCTTACCGCTGACAGAGAGCTCTTTTATATTCATCATATTGACATGATGTTCTAAGTTTACCATATTTAAATGATTTTGTTTGGTCTTCACTACTTAACTCATGTTAAAGTACCTCTCTCCTCTCAGTGTTTTTGGAGTGACTTTTTGCAGCCGAGACTCCTCAGTCACTCTTATATCGCCGAGAGAGATGACGCAACTTAAAAAGTATCTAAAGTGCTTGATTATATAGGCTCAAGTGCAAGCCTGTCATGTAAGTAATAAACCCTATAAGACGGGGCTAAATCCACAGGGAAATATGACCAATACTCGTGACGACGAACTGTAAGACGGTCAACCCTAACCTGACTCTAAAACGAAAAAGATGATCAAAGTGGGAAAATTTCTATCAACTAAATGCAATTTAATTAAACTAATTATGAAACTAAACATGAAAGAGTAAGCTAATTATGATTTACTAAATATGAATGGGAAAGATAGGTTAGAATGCAATCCCCCGACCCTAGTACGTTTACCAGCTATAAAACTAGTTATGAATTAAATAATTGACTAAATCCAGTCTTTATTAATCTCAAGCATTATATATATGAGGGTACTATCCCTCACTATACATAATAAAAAGTAAGAATAATGCTATGTCTAGTAGCTATATGTGCGTCGCACTCTTAAGCAACACGGTAACATAGGGCAAACGAGATCAAAAGTCCTACGACGGTTGTGATCACTACACAACACGATTCGATCATTTATTTAGTTCATGGAACTAATTTTACACACATGCAAACCACATCGGGTTGGGTTCATGCATCCCAACCCCTAAAAGTCTAGCCTAGCATGGTGAAATTAATAAAAAAAACTAGGGTTCCTACGGTGCATGCAACTGAACTCATGATGAATTTGTTTTTAAAGAAGAATAACGATGTAATTCCTATTGGGAATAAACTAATTATGCAAGAATTAGTGAAACCAAACAATAAAGAAGAGAAATAAATCAACTTTACTGAATAACTTGCAATTGAGAAGTAAAAATTGAAATTTATGAGCTTGTCGGGTTCCTCTCTACTTTCTCTCTTTAAAACTATGTAAAAAATCTCTCTAATGTCTTCAAAGACGTTAGAATAAATAACCTGCATATTTACAAGAGTTTCAACCATGCAGGACTCTAATTTTACAAGTGGATAAACTCAAATTTCAACACCCAAACCGATTCTCGTGAGGAGGTTCAGTTCGGTTTGCCTTTAACAGAAAGTTTTGCCAGAACCGATTCGGTTCTTTTTCTTTGTCTTCGGTTTATTTCCATCTTTTTTATGTTTTGCAAAAAGATTCCAAGGACATGATCGGTTCCTTTTTTATCCTCTTCGGCTCGGTTCCATCTTTACTGGAAACTTTTCTTCTTCGAGATTTTCTCTCAACTTTGAAGTCTTGTAACTTTTGCTCCGTGATTCGAATTTGGATGTCGTTTCTTCCCAGGTGTCCATAGACTTGAAATCTTACATTTCTCTTAGGCCTCTCTTCCAAGTTCTCGATGAAAATTAATTTTTTGCCCCTTTGACGTTTCTGCTCTTATTTTCATTTTTTCTTTCCGGTTTCTTCTTTCTTTGTATGCATCAAATACCTTTAAAAGTGATAAGAAATAAATGAAACTCGGCATACTCGTTAGGAAATGCCAGTAGCAAAGATATGAGATAAATCCACCCGAATTACACTTCGCGGAGCAATAAAGGACCCTAAATTACGGGGATAAATACGAAGAATTTGTGCCTAATCAATCCCCCTAACTTAGAACTTTGATCGTCCAAAGCAATGTAAAGGCATCACGACATTGTCAAACTCACAACAAAACATTAAATGGGATATAAATCTCTTTTTCGGGCAAACGATTGCATTTAGCGTATTCAACAAGCCTTTAAACCTCTAGGTTACCCTAGTAGGACGAGTTGTGTCTTGTGAGGGTTTACAGAGAATATACCCACAAAATTCATTTTCCTAGACTCAAAGAAAGTTCAAAACACTTCAAAATTGTGCAATTTTATAACAACCAGCGTAATTTTTGGGGTATTTTCAAAATAAACAGGAAAAATAAAATTTGTGATAAAATTATTTTTATTGCTCAAATATGTTGTTTATGATTTTAGAAGATTAGAACTTCAAGAAGAATTGAAATCGGATTTAAAATGGATTTTTAATATTTTTCCTTATAGGCATTTTTAAGGGGAACTGTCAGTTTTTCGGGGTGATCGATCGATCGACGCCTGGGCATAGATCGATCGATGCCTTCAGAAAACGTGCGCTGTAAGAAGTTTTGAGAGTTTGTTTTGTTTCCAACTCTTTTGGTTTTACCTTATAAAATAAGGTCATGGGGACTTCAACAATGTCCTCCTCGGTAAATACTATGTGCTTGGTATAGTCAATATCTTCTTGTCGATGATGTTTTCCCATTGAGGTCTTAGTGGGGTGGATTTGGAAAGCTTCCATGACCACATTAATCTTATTCATTTCCAACTGAACAACATTCACCTGAATTTAGTTCATATTTGAGTCATCGTGGATAACATCAAACTCGTGTCCTATCTCATCTTCGTCTAGGACATTGCCAGGTTTCTAGTCATGCTCCACAGTGGTCTTTGTGCCCTTATTTTCTATATAGTTGTTGAGGTTTCTAGTCAGAGACAACTCTACTAGGTGAGATTTAAGCACCTTAAAATTCTCTGTCTTTTGCCCATACTCCTTATGGTAGGAACATCTCAGAGTGACATTTCTTTTTTATAGATATCCCATCATCTTCCTCGACCACTTGAAATATTGTTGATCTTTAATCTTATTTAATATTTTGTAGATCAGCTCTTTGAAAACAATATTTATCACCTGATGGACCTTGGTTGGATCTACCTTGTTGTTGCATGCCTCCAATGTTCATCCTAAGCTAGGATCAAACTCTCCATGAGATTCATAGTTACATTACTTATAGCTTCCTTGTTCGTAGACAAAGTGGATTCAGAATTGTCTTTCATTCCAAGGCCTAACTTGTATCCATGCGCTTCATATTCGCCCGAAGTTCGCTCTCAGAAATATATAGCCATCCCTTCCCCCCTCACGTCAATCCCATGAGACTCTTATCCATTCTCATTCAATCGTGGTGGGGGAAATATAAAAACTAGCATTGGGTTTAGGGATAATCAGGCTCGAACTGATGACTTCCACCATGTCAAGGTGACACTCTACCGCTAAATTATATCCCTTCCCTTCCCCCATCAAGAAATAAAACTTACTAATCCTAAGGCAAAGGGTCGAGAAACTCAACGCCACTATTCTTGAACAACGTGGAGCAGGGCCTTATTTTTGCACTATTATGGATATGAAAATAATGGGAAAAATTGGATTCAGTTTCAACTTTGCCTATCAAAAATAGGATACGGATTCGAGCCATAGCACATGGTTTCCACCCTCTATTATATTTCTTTCCCTCAATTTTTGGGGCATTCTCTTTATGACCATTGTTGGTCGCCTTCAGTCGACCATTGTCATGTTGGGTGCCCGTTTTAAACACCCCATTTTTCTCCATAAGTGTGACTAGCTTTTCATAACCTCCTCAGTGGATAATAAAGCCCAAACCTCAAGGTAACTTAAAATACCTCACCAATCAAGCCCAAACCTCAATGCAACCCAGAATACTTCACCAAAAGGCCCAAAGACCATAAGAGGACCAAAAATAAATCATCCAAACTGGCCCAGAATAAGACTAAAATCAAATGAAAAACATTTGGTTGATTAGTCCTTATGCATGGTACCCTTAATCGATTTGTCCTGCGCCAAGGAATTTTGCCTATAAAAAGGTGACCTCACCTACCATTTTCAAAAGCATTAACTTTGCTCTTAAATGATATAGTTCTGCCCATAAGTGTTTTTTCGCCCCCAAACTCTCTCATTTTACCTTCAAACCCCCTTCCAAACTTAGATTTAGAGTTATAACACAAAGCCATAACTTATTCCTTCTCACTCAAACCCAAAAGAGGCCAAATGACCATTTT
Source organism: Sambucus nigra (assembly GCA_949130495.1). Classification (NCBI taxonomy): domain Eukaryota; kingdom Viridiplantae; phylum Streptophyta; class Magnoliopsida; order Dipsacales; family Adoxaceae; genus Sambucus; species Sambucus nigra. The sequence continues at coordinate 417,990,509 of OX422219.1, forward strand.
TCTCTCTTTCTTCTTTCCTTTTCTTTTAAAGTTACTTTATCTAAAGTAACCTTAGATCCACTCTAAAAAGGTTGATTCTAATCCAGAACATTATCGAAATGAAAAGGAGCATGTGTAACATTATATGTACGCTTATCCCTATTACTTTATTTTATCATTGATATAAAAGGGTGGTGTTGTGCTGCAACACCACCCCAAATACCTTTTCTCCGCATCTTTTTCTCCGTTTAGGCTTGACTTTTCTCTAAATGTCATATATGAAATACACTGACTTTGATTTCGCCTATGGAAGATATGTAAGCATATTAAAGAAGTCTGATCTCTAAAACTCAAGTCAGATCTTGTACATATTCATCCATTAGTACCTTTATTCTCACAAATAAGTAAAAACCAAAGAAAAAACTTTTAAATTCATGAAATACTTTCATATAGGCTAGACGTGATTAAGATATTTTTCCTGCAATTTTGTTCTTAATATTAGAAGTATAGTACACTTTCATCATCAAAGTGACTTTATGAGTGAATTCATCTCATCAAATTTCTTTCATGAGCGTAAATAATTTATATCTTTAGACATGATCACATTACACTTTAAAACACCTTGAAAGATAAAATAAAGTATTAATATCTTACATCGAGCCTTTATAAGAGGTAAAATCCCTCTTGTTTCTATACGAACCACGTGGATTCTGAATCGCTTACACATGAGTATGTAGGTTCCCTCTGACTGTCGTTAGAGTGAATAAGTCCAACTTTGTACATATCTATCCTTTGACTATATATTTACACAAACAATCCACACTACACTTCACAATCTATTTACATGTTAATTATTTTCATTTTATTATTTCTTTTTACACCATAGCATGCTAATATAAACATTTTATATTTGCATTTACGACAAAAAGGGAAGAGCAGCAGCCTAACGCCCTCCCAATTCATAACCCAGTCCCCAGACATTTGATTCTCTAGTTAAACATGCAAAACACTTACCATCACTAGGTCTTTACGAAGGATTACCCCTTCTTTTGTCTATTTCGTGTGAAATAGATTGACGACTCCATTCCTTTGAAAAAGAGAATGATGCAATGAATGGGAATTATTGGCAAAGATACCCCTCTTTCCTCGCATCAGTTCAAAAAAGACATGCGAGGGAAAAAGAGGCGTGTCATTGCGGATCTGGGTTCTTACACCCGCCATCACATCTTCCACTTTGGCAAAATTTTCAAATCTTAACATGGGGTTATCGATGGTGCTGGTTTCCTTCTTTATGAGGGATTGGTGCAATATATAGGTTCTCGATAAGCTAGTCTTCAACGAAGCCACAACTACTTGCTCGGAGAAATCCTCCACTTCGTTATAGGTTTCCCAGTACCTCTAAGATTATTCCTCCTAGGTCTCCTGAGGTTTCTTCCTCAAGGTGAGGATTGAGTCCATCGTCTTTGTATAGGAAGTATTGATGATAAATATCGTGGTGAAATCCTCTATGAGCTGCTTGAATGTAATACCCCCTATTTTAGGGAATTAATTAAATAGTGAGTTAGTCGATAATTAAAACTTTCTCAGATGAATAAATAGGTAATTATTGAGTTAATGTATTTGGATTATTAAACAAATTTTAAAATAAATAATTTATGGATGACTCATAAGTTAATTTGATAATTTAGATTGGTATGTTTGGATGGGATTCTAGGTTTACGGAGGCCCAGAATGGTATTTTTAATATTAAAAATTAGGTTTGGGGGTAGGTACACCTTTGGACCAAGTTTTAGGAGTATCTGGTTAGTATTTTGGAATTATTTAGGGTCCGAAAGTGGCCCCATAATGCATATGTGTATTTCATTTTTAAATAGGTTAATAAACATCATTAAATATCATAATAAATCGTGATTAAAACCCTAGTTTCAAGAGTCAATCTTTGGAAGAAGAGGAAGAATATTTAAGAGGAACTAATAAAGAATAAAGATTCAAGCTTCCTTAAGGCGAAGAATACTATTTTGCTTATTATGTTAATATGTAATCGATTTATGACTTTCACTGTTGTGCATGAAATAATGGTTTAGAAGCATGTTATTAGGGTTTAAATCTGATTTTGATTCTAGAATTCGCATGAGATTTGTCACGGTCAAGGATTGTGACAAAACCAGTCATCGTCTGAAGCCATTACAGATTTAGTCACAACCTGGGACTGTGACAGATTTAGTCACGGCCTGGAACCATTAAAAATTTAGTCACGGCCTGGGACTCTAAAAGATTTAGTCACAACCTAGAGACATTACAAATTTAGAAGACTAATTTTGTCACGACTTAAGAGCGTGACTAAATGTCCAATGTTGTTAGTGTTATAACATGTTTATTGTAGATTTGAATTGATTAATTTATTATACCCACATTTATATTAAACGCATGTTTAACTTAAAATTTTATGAGTTATTGGTGAGAATACCCTTTATTAATATATTGTGAATCATTATGTATTATAATTCTTATTTGTGTTGTAGTTTAAACAATTTATTTATGTGCAATCACAAGCTTAAAGAAATGATTAATTATAATCGCATGTTAATTGGGCTGAATTGCATGAAAAAGATGAACTATTGCTTGTATGTGAAGATATTGAAATTGAACCTTTAATTGAGTATGTAAAACCTATTATTATCAATGTAATCCGGCTTGGGATTTTGGATGGGCCTTGGGCATACTAACGTACAGTATATCCTATATGGGAATTATGTCATGTATATATATGTATTATACATGGTAGGGTTTAGATATTCGGAGGGGCCATATGCTATAGGTGGGGTAATTCAAATGCAGTTTGTTGCATTGGGGTGCCGTACTTTACCCTTCAGTTAATACACACATTTATATAGTCTCGGTGGTATTTAAATATGTATATACGTGGGAGTAGGTACATATATATCATTGGATATTTATTAGAATATGGTAATTAGTCATGACTGTACATATATGAGAGTGTATGTATATGTGGATATTTAATCCGATTATGAGGACAATGCATGAATATTAAATACTTATGCATTGGGATGGCGGGTTGTTTAACTTATATTAGATATTGTGTATTTCAGTGGTTATGATTATCTGGTATAGTTGTTGTATATGCGTATTGGCATACTTGGGATTCAACTATTTCTTACGGCTAATTTAGAAACACATTGGTAAATGTAAAAATGCAATTAATGGAGGTGTAACTGTCTACTAAAAATGTTAAAATACAACGAGGTTGGGTTAATCATAATGTGTATAAATGATTAATAATATATGATTTGTTATATCCTTTTTTATTGGAATTATTTAGAGTAGTGATACTCTATGTATGGATTTATATATGGGGACCAAGTTGGGTTATCGCTCGGCTGTTGGATGGTTGTGTTTTGGATATATCTGGTTGAATGATAGACGATATGAGTTAGGCAGTACTCTTACTAAGGTCTAAATTGTTTGATCATAGACATTGTGAGTTGGGTTAATACTTTTTATTATAGATCGGTCCAAGATGGTTAATTTATCTAGGTCGACATAGTGTATGTATAGTAGATTGTTTACATTTTGGTTTTGGATATTTTCTTAGGGAGTATCGTACCACTATCTCGAAGAAATGTTCTATCTAGACATAAGAGTATTGGGGGGGTTTCTTGTTTTGATTTCTCTTGCGAGACATCCCACGAATGTAGTCTAGTTTGGTCGGGAGTTTAGGACCTTTGGATATGGGATCCTTAAGGCTTACCTCATGTTAGGTATTAGTATTGTGTGGTTATTACAATAATATGTAGAGTCTTTGGCCAATGGATCTTAATAACAGACTAAGCGAGGTAGTAATGTATCGGGGTGGGGGGTGTAAGGACAAATTTCTAATAGAGCTAATTTGTATGTATATTGACTTAATTCCGTTTGGACACAACCGTTTGTGATATAGGTTAGGATTCGAGTTGTTTATCCTTTAAGCCTATGATGCGTGATTCAAGACTGTAGTGGACAAGTTTAAGCAGTTACATCATCATGTCATGTTTCATATTAAAGTTTCATCTTTAATGTATGTGGGATCTCAAGAGGTATTGATGCATTTTATTTTGATCCCTGGATATTTAGTTGGCTGTTAGTTTTTAATTGTTTGAGGACATTTTCGTAAAAAGTTTTTTTTAATTAAAGTCGTTCGAATGAGTTTTTAAAGTTGTTCAAACGAGTTTATATAAGTCATTCGAACGATATTTTTAGTGGTTCAAACGAGAATGGATTTTTGTTCAAACGAGGTTCGAAAGATATTTTTTACTTTGTAGCGGGATGTCGTTCGAAGGTCGTTCAAATTCCATTCAAATGAGATTAGAAACTTCTTTCGAACGAGATTTATTTTATTCAAATGAGATTGCATAACACGTTTGAATGACCCTATTGTTTTTATTCGAACGAGTTGCCTGATTTTTTATACCACCTTAATTTTTTAGTTTTCTATAAAGACGAATACTGGTAACCTTTTTTGAGAAGTTTTAACAAAAAGGTTTTTCAAGAAATATCTGAGAGCCCCTAGTTTCATGCAATCATTTTGAGATCCAAGTTTAATATAAATATTCTTGTTTAAGATCTATTATTTGGTACCAAAGTTTGTTTGCTATCATCTTTGATGAGTATTGTTCATACGGTGGATTTTGTGTGTGTTGTGTTTCGATTCGGTGGATTCCCTGTTACTATGACGGCTTACTGAGCCAAGATCGGTGGATACCAAGACATGCAAGGAGCATGCATTATGTAATACCCCGCATTTTTATCGATATTTATTTATGGGATTAATGGAATTAAATGTGAATTAATTGAGAATTAATCCGGATAAAATATTAACGAGATGTGAGTTAGTATTTGATTATAATGTGTATATATGGCAATATACGAATAGTGAAACTATTGAAATTGTCGCAAGATTAAAATACGGCAATTTGGGAAATTTTGTTGAGACGCGTGTGACAGCCGCGTCAGGAAAGTAATTATTTAATTAAAAAGTGAATTTTATTTCTATTAACCGTATGGTCATTTTGAGTGTGCCAACGTGTCTGGAAGGGTCGAAATAGTCAGAAAACACTAGCCGGGGGTTAAGTTTGGGTCCCGGGGCATTATTGGGCCATACCGGTAACTAAAAAGGGCATTTTGGTAATTTCGGAAATTTGGGAATTAAAACCCACGAAAATTAGAAATAAAAATCTGACTTATTCTTTATCCACTAAACCCACTAACTACACTAAGGGACTTAAGGGCTACGGGAGAAGTTAAGAAATAGTTCTAACTTGCCAAAAACCAACCCCACCTCCATTGTCATCATCCTTAGAGAAGAACTTGTAGAGAGAGAGAGAGAGAGAAGAGAATTCTGCAGAAAGAGAGAGAGAGAGAAAAACTCAGCCTTCAAGATTCAACATCAAATTCAGAGAAAGATTAGAGGCAAGTGGTTTAATTATAATTGATTCAATGCTATGCTTTTCCATGTTTAGGATAATTATCAAATTTATCTTGGAAGATTGATTAGACCCATGAAATTGAGGATTAAAACTATGAACTATGTTAGGAATTTGCATGTAGAAACTTTCTGGACGAATTATGAATTCAAAATATAACTATTGATGATCAAAAAACGGATTTTAGAAGAAGTTTATTAATGTTCTTGAAAGAAATAGAAAACTGGAATTCTTGATGAAGTTTTGATCCAAACAAAGTCCTTGGATGATGAATTATTGGTTTTAGAACGTTAACAATGTTGTAGGATGGTTGTATGATGATATTATAACGTTATCTTAGAGTTTCATGCTTGTTAATGGTGTTTTGTGAGTATTTGAAAACTGCAAAACGAAGCAGTCCGTAGCCTACCTGGTGCGTTCGATCGATCGACATTCATCAGTCGATCGATCGACCACCATCGATCGATCGAAGGTCAAGGTCGATCGATCGACCTTCCCAGAAAGAGTAAAATTTCCCCTAGTTAAATTTTAATGATGTTGACCCTTGGAAAATATTAGTGGAGACCTTATGAATATCCTTAAACTTAAGGAAGACCAGTAGGTATGGTTATAAAGTTTGGACCTTAATTAGAATTTAATTTGAGGAATTATTCTAAAAGCTAATGAAGCTCGATGAGTGAGATGATATTAGGATTAAAAGAGTAATTTTGAATAAATTGATGAATTGAGATTTGGGGCAGAAGTAAGGACCTTAAGAATAATGATGTAACACGTGGGAATAATAGGAAACTTAATAACCCCTTTGAGATAGGTTTTAAGTACAAGAATTTATGACGTGAGATGTGTCGATAGTCTACATTATATATTATCGGAAGACTTAAAATGTATACAATTGGAATAATGGTATAAGGATGTAGAAAATACCCTTATTAATATTGAGATATCTAAGATGTGTGCATGCTTAGTATATGATCTTATGTGTATGACATACCTACCATACTTGCTATCACGGGAGGTTTACGTTCGCTTAGGGCCTTCTAATCCTTGTGTGCCCGGATTTAGTTTGGTACCTAGAGGACATAGTTCAAGGGAATGGCTTAATTGTGAGTTATTAAGTCAGCTGACTATGGAGCGTAGTTATGTACGTGACCCATGGATATGTTGAATTATGTTCGCCTCCATTTTTGTGTGTTGTGCTTATTCTAACATTTCCTGAGAGATTCGGAATTTGTAATCCTTATGTACGTGATGTACCGGGATGGATAGCAGAGTATGTGTGCACCGCAGCTTAGCCTCGGGGTGCTTATATTGTATATTTATGATGTGAATAATATACGGTTGAATGAAAAGGAATGGTGATGTTTATTTATGAGAATCATTTATAGTAACTCCTTGAGAAGATAAATAAGGGGATAACCTCCAGTAAACGGTAATGCTAATAATTGAGAATCCGAGTTCTAGTAAAGCTATCTATTTAAGTAATAACATTGGGAATTCATATTGTGAATCGAGTAGTTGGGTTAGAACTTATGATGGTTTAGTTAGATGAATAACACATGAATGGGTATAGGAACGTTAGGAGTGCACAGTAGACGAGAGGTGAGTATTTCATGTGAGAGCACGTCCTAACATATATCTTGCATTCATTGTTTTAATTGTTATTAAAGCACTTGCTATTTTTAAAATACTCTCCACATTCGGGCTCTGACCCGTTTTCTTTCAAATCTATCTTTTTGTAAAAACCATTTTTAGGTGCCCAGCCACAAGGACACCATGCATAGTATTTCCAGTCAGGTGACGAGCTGTAGCTGTTGTGGAAGTTACAGGGCCTTGCTAGTAGACGCTTCATTTGCCTTGACTCTATATTCAGATTTCATCAGTTGTTGGGCATGTCGCACATTTCCTTTAGAGACATTTCATTTTATATTTCAGTTATTCAGACTTTGGTTTGTAATTAATTCAGGATGCAGACTTGTTTCATTTCTTTTCATATTGGGATTGTTGTGAGGAGTATTTCCTCTAGACTCATCTTTATTTGTTGATTCATTATAGTTGGACATTATCGTGAATGGTTGTGTTATATTTCTATATTTCATTTTTGCATGTTAATCAGATTTAATTTAAAATTTAACAACTCACTTTTTAAATACTAGGTGGTTAGTAATCATTAAAAATGTTTTCGACGGTGATACTATTAACTGGACCAACTTGGCATTTTGTATTGATTTAATAAAGGAGTAGCTACCCGGTATTTAATTAGTCGGGGTGTCACAGGTGGTATCAGAGCATCAGGTTCTAGTGTCCTTTAGGATCTGTACGGCTTATTATGTTTTCGCTGAGCTTTCTTTGATGTAGAGCCCTATATTTTAGGACTGTTGTATTCATTTATGTATGCTTCGCTCTTCAGCTATTTTAAGTTTATAACTGCGAACTTATAGACTTTACTCTTATTTCAGATGCCTCCACGACGTGCGCAGCGAGTTCCTAGGGATGCACAGCCCGAGCCACAGCCAGCTCCAGTACAGGGCACCATGAATGCCGCCGAGGTTGCAGCCATTGTAGCCCAAGCGGTAAATGCCGCTCTTGCCGTTGTACAGCAGTCACCACCCCATCCGCCGGTAGCCGTGCCAGTTCAGGCATATGCATTCCCGTCTGCTTGGGAACGCGTTTGTGATGCTTTTCAGAAAGCACACCCTCCGGAGTTCGCAGGTAGCTCCGATGTTGTGGTATCTAGTCAGTGGAGGAAGGATATTCAGAGGCACCTGAGGATGTATGAGTGCACAGAGGTTCAGAAGCAGATACTAGCTACTTTCAAGCTAGTAGGTTCTGCATTGCTGTGGTGGGAGCCTATTACCACCGCAGAGGAGAGAGATACTATTTCTATACAGGAGTTCTGGGTGCGGTTCGACCGTAAGTATTTTTCGTCGGCAGTTCACACAGAAATGAGGAGGAAGTTGATGAGCCTTAGACAGGAGGGTAAGGCTGTGGCCGAGTATGAGGCCGAATTCACAAATTTTCTGAACATTGTACCGGATGAGATACCGACGGAAGAGAAGAAGATTCAGAAATTCATAGATGGATTGACTTGGAGGATCCGTCAGCACTTGTTGGGGAATCTATCGTTGGCCACCTACTCTGATGTGGTTAACGCTGCATTGCTCCATTGCCAGGACCACCGTTTTCACTTGACAGAGGGGAAGCGATCAGGAGAGTCCAGCCATCAGGGCAGGACAGGGGGAAATGGTGCCAGCGGGGCACAATCAGCTCAGGGTCAGTATAGGCAGAGTGATTAGGGTTCCCAGCAGGGGGATCATAAGAGATTCCGATCAGGGGGTTCCAGGCACGGACAGGGAGGTTTTAGGCAGGGCCATCAGGGTCCGAACGGCCATCAGGGCCAGCAGGGTCAGAATGGTCAACAGCAGTTTCAGCCGAGCCAGTAGGGCCAGGGGAGGAATGGTAACGGCCACCAGGGCCGAGGGCAGCAGGGACAACGAAGGGGAAACTTCCAGGGGAAGTGTTTCATTTGTGGTAAGATTGGCCACAAACGTCAGGACTGTCCTGATAAGGGCAGGGCCCCACAGCAGCAGCAGCAGCAGGGTGCTCGACACGAGCCACAGAGGCCTATGTTTCCCGCCGCCCTCCCAGCACCATCGCAGATGGCAGCATTACCACCCATTCCAGCAGTCCCAGTTCAGCAGGGACAGCTTCAGTAGGGGAGAGTGTATCAGCTTCAGCAGGCCGCAGCCCCATAGAATCCGCCAGCTATTGAGGGTATGTTCTCTATTCAGGGGTCTCTGGGGCGCATTTTATTTGACACGGGGGCTACACACTGTTTTATTGCTATGAGATTTTCACGCACCATTGGGTTGTTAGACACCGCAGAGAGCACCGCTACTTATGTAGACTCACCGTTGAGTAGGGGTTCCATGATTTCGCTTATGTGTAGAGGTGTGGGTATAGAGATCGGGAGGTTTACTTTACCCGCTGATATGTTAGTGTTAGAGATGACCGAGTATGATGCCATTATTGGTATGGATTGGCTAGTAGCGTACCGAGCCATGATTGACTGTTTTAGTAGGAGTATTATCTTTGCCATTCCCGGGCAGGAGATGTTTTTAGTGGCGATGCCTCGCCCTGAGGGAGGATCGTCCACTCATTTGTACTACATAGAGGAGGAGACCTCTAAGGAAGTGGTGATACCACTTGATTCGATACCCGTTGTTAGTGAGTTCGCCGATGTATTTCAGGATATACCTGGACTACCTCCGAGTAGGGAGATAGATTTTGTGATTGATTTGACGCCGGGCACTCGACCTATCGCCCGCGCACCTTACCGTATGGCTCTAGCTGAGATGAGAGAGTTACGGGATCAGATTGAGCAGTTGTTGGGTCAGGGGTTCATTTGGAGGAGTACTTCATCGTGGGGTGCCCCTGTGTTGTTCGTGAAGAAGAGGGATGGATCGTTAAGGTTATGTGTGGATTACCGGGAGTCGAATAAGGTCACGATACGGAATAAGTATCCGTTGCCCCGAATCGATGACTTATTCGACCAGCTGAGGGGAGCTTCATTCTTCTCGAAGATTGATTTGGATCTGGTTACCATCAGTTGCGTATCAGGGAGGAGGACGTCTCGAAGACTGCTTTCTTAACGAGATATGGTTCCTACGAGTTTCGGGTTATGCCTTTTGGTTTGACCAATGCTCCAGCCGTGTTTATGGACTTGATGAATAGGGTGTTCAGAGGGTTCCTAGATCAGTTTGTCATTGTCTTCATTGATGATATTCTGGTTTACTCCCAAACCGAGGAGGAGCACGCCGAGCATTTGAGGCAGGTTTTGCAGACGCTACGTCAAAATGAGTTGTATGTAAAGTATGAGAAGTGCGGGTTTTGGCTGAAGGAGGTTCAGTTTTTGGGGCATATTATTTCCGACCGAGGGATATCTGTTGATCCGGGGAAGGTATCCGCGGTGAGGGAGTGGGGACAGCCCATGACACCGACTGAGATCCGTAGTTTCTTGGGCTTAGCAGGATACTACAGGAGGTTTATTCGGGGTTTCTCCAAGATAGCGGGTCCCATGACACATCTGACTCGTAAAGGTGTGCCGTTCATTTGGAGTGATGCCTGTCAGTTGGCATTCGATGAGTTGAAAGACAAGTTGACCTCAGCACCTGTGTTAGCATTGCCGAGATCGGGAGTTGAGTATCTAGTTTACACCGATGCGTCCTCACAAGGACTTGGAGGTGTATTGCAGCAGGAGAGTCAGGCCATAGCTTATGCTTCCCGTAAGCTAAAGCCTCACGAGAAGAATTACCCCACTCATGACTTGGAGTTAGCGGCAGTGGTATTTGCCCTTCAGATTTGGAGACATTACCTTTTGGGAGAGAAGTTTTGATTGTTCACGGATCACAAGTCCCTACAGTACCTATTCACACAGAAGGAGTTGAATATGCGGCAGCGAAGGTGGCTTGAATTTGTGAAGGATTATCAGTTCGATATCCAATATCACCCGGGGAAGGCTAACGTGGTAGCAGACGCGTTAAGCCGTAGGCCAGTAGATGAGTTGGCAGGGGTGTGGAAGGCTAAGTGGAAGGAGTTAGGACACCAGGATGCAGTGGCCCGATCGTTCATGTCTGTGATGACTGTTACACCGCAGATTATCACGAAGGTGGTAAAGGCACAAACCAATGACTCGTTTTGTCAGGAGCAGATAGTTCGATTACTAGCAGAGGGAGCCGAGTCCTATACCATTAGTTCAGACGGGGGATTACGCTTCAACGGGAGACTGGTAGTTCCAGAAGGGGAGGAATTATGACACGAGGTGATGGCAGAGTTGCACGGCTCACGGTTCGCGGTACATCCCGGTGGGGACAAAATGTACCAAGACATGAGACGACAGTATTGGTGGGGCGGGATGAAGAGAGATATTGCCGTGTTTGTTTCGAAATGCGCCACTTGTCAGCTAGTAAAAGTGGATCATCAGAGACCGGCAGGACTTCTACAGCCATTAGAGGTCCCGATGTGGATGTGGGAGAGCATATCCATGGACTTTATCACGGGGTTACCTACGTCACAGAGGGGTCACGACTCCATTTGGGTAATTGTGGACAGGTTGACCAAAGTCGCTCATTTTTTACCCGTGAGGACCGACTACACTACGGGACAGTATGCCCAGCTCTTTATTGCAGAGATAGTGAGACTTCACGGTGTGCCCTTAAATATCGTGTCTGACCGAGACAAGATATTTGTTTCACGGTTTTGGGAAAGTTTTCAGGAGGCCATGGGCACGGAATTGAGGTTGAGTACGGCTTACCATCCGTAGACCGATGGGCAAACTAAGCGTACAAATCAGATGTTGGAAGACATGTTGCGGATGTGCATCATTGATTTCGGGGGTGAATGGGAGCAGTATCTTCCACTGGTGGAGTTTGCTTACAACAACTCCTACCAGTTCACCATTGGTATGGCTCCATTTGAGGCATTGTACGGTAGACCTTGTCGTTCCCCAGCATGTTGGTTGGAGGTGGGGGACAACAAACTACTTGGGCCGGAAGTGATTCAGGATACTTCGGCAAGGATATAATTGATATGGTATCGCATTCGGGTAGCTCAGGCTCGGCAAAAGAGCTACGCTGATGCGAAGAGGTTCTTCAGGGAGTTCCAAGTGGGGGACCAGGTTTTACTCAGAGTATCTCCTATGAAGGGGATTATACGATTTGGGAAGAAGGGGAAGTTGGCACCGAGATATGTGGGACCATTTCCTATCATCGAGCGGATTGGGTCTGTTGCGTATAGACTTGGGTTACCGGAGCATTTGCATCGGATTCATGATGTGTTTCATATTTTCTCGCTAAGGAAATATCTTAGAGATGATTTGGCTCATTCTCACATTGCTTTGGAGGACATCGATCTCCAGCCCGATAGCTCCTACGAGGAGGGGCCGATTGCTATTTTGGACCGAAGTGAGCGGAAACTGCGATCAAAGATAGTTCCGTTAGTGCGTGTTCAGTGGCGGCATCATAATGTCGAGGAGTCCACATGGGAGCGCGAGGATGAAATGCGCGAACGTTATCCAGAGTTATTTTTATTAGGTACTTTTTAGTTCCGAATTTCGGGACAAAATTATGTTATTAGGGGGGAAGTATGTAATACCCCGCATTTTTATCGATATTTATTTATGGGATTAATTGAATTAAATGTGAATTAATTGAGAATTAATCCGGATAAAATATTAACGAGATGTGAGTTAGTATTTGATTATAATGTGTATATATGGCAATATACAAATAGTGAAACTATTGAAATTGTCGCAAGATTGAAATACGACAATTTGGGAAATTTTGTTGAGACGCGTGTGACAGTCGCGTCAGGAAAGTAATTATTTAATTAAAAAGTGAATTTTATTTCTATTAACTGTATGGTCATTTTGAGTGCGCCAACGTGTCCGGAAGGGTCAAAATAGTCAGAAAACACTAGCCGGGGGTTAAGTTTGGGTCCCGGGGCATTATTGGGCCATACCGGTAACTAAAAAGGGCATTTTGGTAATTTCGGAAATTTGGGAATTAAAACCCACGAAAATTAGAAATAAAAATCTGACTTATTCTTTATCCACTAAACCCACTAACTACACTAAGGGACTTAATGGGCTACGGGAGAAGTTAAGAAATAGTTCTAACTTGCCAAAAACCAACCCCACCTCCATTGTCATCATCCTTAGAGAAGAACTTGTAGAGAGAGAGAGAGAGAAGAGAATTCTGTAGAGAGAGAGAGAGAGAAGAGAATTCTGCAGAAAGAGAGAGAGAGAGAGAACAACTCAGCCTTCAAGATTCAACATCAAATTCAGAGAAAGATTATAGGCAAGTGGTTTAATTATAATTGATTCAATGCTATGCTTTTCCATGTTTAGGATAATTATCAAATTTATCTTGGAAGATTGATTAGACCCATGAAATTGAGGATTAAAACTATGAACTATGTTAGGAATTTGCATGTAGAAACTTTCTGGATGAATTATGAATTCAAAATATAACTATTGATGATCAAAAAACATATTTTAGAAGAAGTTTATTAATGTTCTTGAAAGAAATAGAAAACTGGAATTCTTGATGAAGTTTTGATCCAAACAAAGTCCTTGGATGATGAATTATTGGTTTTAGAACGTTAACAATGTTGTAGGATGGTTGTATGATGATATTATAATGTTATCTTAGAGTTTCATGCTTGTTAATGGTGTTTTGTGAGGATTTGAAAACTGCAAAACGAAGCAGTCCGTAGCCTACCTGGTGCGTTCGATCGATCGACATTCATCAGTCGATCGATCGACCACCATCGATCGATCGAAGGTCAAGGTCGATCGATCGACCTTCCCAGAAAGAGTAAAATTTCCCCTAGTTAAATTTTAATGATGTTGACCCTTGGAAAATATTAGTGGAGACCTTATGAATATCCTTAAACTTAAGGAAGACCAGTAGGTATGGTTATAAAGTTTGGACCTTAATTAGAATTTAATTTGAGGAATTATTCTAAAAGCTAATGAAGCTCGATGAGTGAGATGATATTAGGATTAAAAGAGTAATTTTGAATAAATTGATGAATTGAGATTTGGGGCAGAAGTAAGGACCTTAAGAATAATGATGTAACACGTGGGAATAATAGGAAACTTAATAACCCCTTTGAGATAGGTTTTAAGTACAAGAATTTATGACGTGAGATGTGTCGATAGTCTACGTTATATAATATCAGAAGACTTAAAATGTATACAATTGGAATAATGGTATAAGGATGTAGAAAATACCTTTATTAATATTGAGATATCTAAGATGTGTGCATGCTTAGTATATGATCTTATGTGTATGACATACCTACCATACTTGCTATCACGGGAGGTTTACGTTCGCTTAGGGCCTTCTAATCCTTGTGTGCCCGGATTTAGTTTGGTACCTAGAGGACATAGTTCAAGGGAATGGCTTAATTGTGAGTTATTAAGTCAGCTGACTATGGAGCGTAGGTATGTACGTGACCCATGGATATGTTGAATTATGTTCGCCTCCATTTTTGTGTGTTGTGCTTATTCTAACAATTCCTGAGAGATTCGGAATTTGTAATCCTTATGTACGTGATGTACCGGGATGGATAGCAGAGTATGTTTGCACCGCAGCTTAGCCTCGGGGTGCTTATATTGTATATTTATGATGTGAATAATATACGGTTGAATGAAAAGGAATGGTGATGTTTATTTATGAGAATCATTTATAGTAACTCCTTGAGAAGATAAATAAGGGGATAACCTCCAGTAAACGGTAATGCTAATAATTGAGAATCCGAGTTCTAGTAAAGCTATCTATTTAAGTATTAACTTTGGGAATTCATATTGTGAATCGAGTAGTTGGGTTAGAGCTTATGATGGTTTAGTTAGATGAATAACACGTGAATGGGTACAGGAACGTTAGGAGTGCACAGTAGACGAGAGGTGAGTATTTCATGTGAGAGCACGTCCTAACATATATCTTGCATTCATTGTTTTAATTGTTATTAAAACACTTGCTGTTTTTAAAATACTCTCCACATTCGGGCTCTGACCCGTTTTCTTTCAAATCTATCTTTTTGTAAAAACCATTTTTAGGTGCCCAGCCACAAGGACACCATGCATAGTATTTCCAGTCAGGTGACGAGCTGTAGCTGTTGTGGAAGTTACAGGGCCTTGCTAGTAGACGCTTCATTTGCCTTGACTCTATATTCAGATTTCATCAGTTGTAGGGCATGTCGCCCATTTCCTTTAGAGACATTTCATTTTATATTTCAGTTATTCAGGCTTTGGTTTGTAATTAATTCAGGATGCAGACTTGTTTCATTTCTTTTCATATTGGGATTGTTGTGAGGAGTATTTCCTCTAGACTCATCTTTATTTGTTGATTCATTATAGTTGGACATTATCGTGAATGGTGGTGTTATATTTCTATATTTCATTTTTGCATGTTAATCAGATTTAATTTAAAATTTGACAACTCACTTTTTAAATACTAGGTGGTTAGTAATCATTAAAAATGTTTTCGACAGTGATGCTATTAACTGGACCAACTTGGCATTTTGTATTGATTTAATAAAGGAGTAGCTACCCGGTATTTAATTAGTCGGGGTGTCACACATTATGGCAGCTCTTGTGTGTATTTCGACATGTTATTATGGAGATGGTAGAGGGAATGAATACATGCTAATGATTGAATAATTCCATTCGATTGTGTATAGTCATCTATTGTCCTTCGGTAATTCCTAATCATAGTGAATTTTCATGGCTCGGCCATCTGAGGTTTTCCCCTTTGTGTGTTTTCCTCGTACATTGACGTGTTATGTGATTAGTTATTTTACTCTTGCTTATTCACCTTGATGAATGCCTAGGGCAAGATAAAATTTGGTTAATTTCTTTCATAACACAAGATTAATTGGTGAAAAGTTAGAATCGGGGAAATTAATTTTGAAAAATTATAAATATGTGTGTATTTTGACAATCCATATAATCCTTTAGCAAAGTAGCAATTTTAATTGGTATAGAGAGGGTTTTTATAAGTTATTTGGTATGAATCCTACAGCTTTATATATGGAGGGTCAGTCATTTTCTAGGCTATATTTGTTCAATGGGTCGAATTCTGCTTACTGGAAAGCACGTATGAAATCTGCACTTAAGGCCATCAATAAGCAAGTATGGTTAACTATAGAAAAAAGGAGGACACCACCCACAACACATGTAGGTGGACTGAGATTTCTTAAACCCATTGAGAGTTAGAATTAGGATGAACATAATTGTTTAACTATAATTCTCGTGGTCTGAATGCTTTGTTTTTTGCAGTTATGCCAGAGAAATTCTGCCGAATTATGATGTGTGAAACATCAAAAGAAGCTTGAGACATTCTTAAACTCACTATGAGGGTGCTAATGATATTAAAGTTTCCACCCTTTAAAATCTCACCACTCAGTCTAAAACCATTAGGATGGAAGAAAGAGAAGTCTTCAATGAGTTCTATGCCAGACCTTTTGATACTATTAACTCATCCTTTAACTCGGGAGAGAGAATTCTTAAAACCAAAGTTGTGAAGTACATCTTAAGGTTTTTACCTTAAAGATTTAATTACAAAGTCTCCATTTTGAATTCTTTGGCAACCTTTGACTCCATGAAACTTGAAGAACTATTTTGTGACCTTCAAATTTGTGATCTTAACATGTTTCCCCTAAAAAAGATGAAGAAAGACAAGGGCATTGCTTTGAAATCCTGGATGGAAGAAACAACCATTCATAAGGATGAGAGTGACATTGATTCCGATGATATGACCATGTTTTCTAAGAAATTTCAAAAAATATATCAAGTTTGATAAAGAGAACTCTAAGTTTGATGGAAAGAAAGTTGAGAAGAAGTAGTTTAATAAGGCTGAAAAATTCCCCAAGAATTGAAATGAGAATTTTAAAAGGGATGAATCGAATAGATACCTTAGGTGTAAGGGATATAATCATAGGGTAGATGATTGTCCCACTAAACTAAGGATGGAAGGAAAGAAGATGATGGCATACAATGATACCCTTAGTGATAATGAATTGAAAGAGGACTCTAACTCCACTATTGAGATTAACTATATCGGGTTCATGGCTAGTCATGTGGCCTTAGATGGAAAGTCTTTCTATATTGAGAATGATGATTTACATGATGATTTTTTGGTTCAGTCTATAGATTCCCAAGTGAGTGGTGAAGAAGAAGAAGAAGAAGAAGAAGAAGAAGAAGAAGAAGAAGAAGAAGAAGAAGAAGAAGAAGAAGAAGAAGAAGAAGAAGAAGAAGAAGAAGAAGAAGAAGAAGAAGAAGAAGAAGAAGAAGAAGAAGAAGAAGAAGAAAGCGAACATCAAGTTGCCATTCAGGAGTTTTACACTGAGTAATTAAAGTTGAAAAATGCAAACTGGAAGTTAGAGGCTAAGTTGAAGGAACGTTCCATAGGTTTTGAGGATAGTTAATTGATTGAGGATTTGAGGGCACGTGAGAAGACTCTTAGGTAGAAGTTGGCACTTATTGAGGGAGAGAGAGAGATAAACTTTGTGGATTTATGGATAATTTTAAGGAGTCACTAATTTCTTATAAGTCTCATTTTTTTCTTGAGTATACGACTAAGGAGTTAGAAGAGAGATTAAGAGACACTAGTTGTATCAAATTTGATTTGAAATCTAGGTGGAAGAAGTTTGATAAGATCTTAGTCACCCTCTAAATAAAAATGACAATTTTAGAATTGGCTCCAATGATCCAAATGCTTCCTCTACTAAATACAAGACCAACATTTTGGGAGGGTGAACTATTTTTAGGGACGTTTGAAAAAGATCATCCCCAGGGTAACATTCCTCGTCGTGTTTGCACTTGAACACATTACGGTAGAAATAGTCACCTTACGTAATTTTATTACGATATTTTAAAAGGTCCTAGGAAGTCTAAGTCCAGCGTCTCCAAAGTTAGGTCAAGTTACACTATGTGGGTTAGGAAATCAAATTTGGCGGCGTTAAATGTTAGACTTGTCGATTCTCTCATGCTTGCACACGATTCTTCTCATTCTAAATCTAATGGTTATTTATGTTTGCATGTTTTCACACACTACATTTTGTGCTTCATGTTATGTGTTATTGCTAGTTGTATGATGTTTGAGTGTTTTGTTTCTTGATTTTTCTTTTATTAGGACTTATTGAGAAAAAAACTAAAAGATTTATTTGCCTTTTGAGTCATTTTTTAAAAACTGAAAAATATTTTTTTGTTTATGTATTTTGGTTTTATACATTATGAGCGGCATATCGATTTTTTTGAATCCCATCCGTCCCATGTTTTCCATGTGACTAGGGCATTTGATTATGGTTTAGATGCTTAGGATTGTTCTTAATTCATTATGGCATGGAATTGTTCGAAATTGATTTGCGTATTGGATTCACTTTGCATATGCCTCCTCTCACATTTTACATGAACTCTTTTTTATTTTAACTACCTATGTTGCATGAGATAAGTGAGGTGTTCTCTGATAAATCTTTTTATATACATATCAATTTGACTATGGGGTATTTGCACATGTAAGAAGAATTGCCCGAGATTTATTATATTTGAAAATACGAGGGTTCAATGGAAAGGTATATGAAGGGAGTAAATCTCATTTACGTGAAAGGCCATCATTAGAAAGAGCAAAAAAAATGAGAGGAAAGTAAAAGAAAAAATTGACAAGGCCATGTTTAGAAATTGATTCTTCAACACTGATATCTTCAAAAGAAAGAGAGAGAACAAATTGAATATATATATATATATATATATATATATATATCTTTGAGGGAATTAGAGTTGAAGATCAATGGGGTTGCACAATGAATCCTAGTTATACTTAAATGTTTGACTCTATTGATCCTAGAATCATCAATATTTTCTTTATTAGTGTGCATTGTGTATGTTTGTATTTTATGAGTTCTTTACTTGTCACTTGAGGCTAAACAAAAGTTTGATTAATTAATGCGGTTAAATAGAACTCCATGGACATATTTTGAATGATTGACTGATATTTATTTTGTTTTGTAGTTCATGTCCCTTCACTTCGTACCAGATTTTATTTCGACATATTGATGCCATATGAATGTGGAAAAATTATGTGTTTTGTGTCTTTTTGTGATGTTTATACCTATATATTTTTGGGCATCATTGGTATATGAGTGGTTATATATAAATGGTATGTTTGTTTTTGAGTCTTTGCATTAACATTTAATCCATGTTTGTCATATGTTTCATCTTCGATTTATATTGGTAGTTTATACGATCATAGTGATATTTTTGTTTCATGTTTATTTTGATATCATGTATTTATTGTTTGGATTACTTGTGCTTGTGTTGTCGCGTTTATTTATCGTTGCTTGTTTCACTTCACATCATCGCATGCTATTCTTATTTTCCTTTATATTTACATATGTTATATTAGGGGAGAGGTTTTTTATATTGTGCGCCTTTATCTTTCCCTATACCTGAACAAAAAAGGTGAGAATATTTACCTTAGTGAGGAGACGTCGTACCTAAGGTGGAGAAAACTTAACCCAAATTTTAGGAGATGTTTGACTAAGGGGGAGGGTTTTCACATGCATATTTATATTTGCTATATATTACTTTTGCATTTTAAAAGTGTGTTTAAGTGTGCAGGTTTACAACGATGCGAAAAAGCTTTAAAAGAGAAGCTACTCAAAGTTTTCTTCTATCAAATGTATGTACTTTTTCCTATTGGGGTTGGGATCGAGTCTTTAAGGAGCCTGACGACCCATATGTTTTTATTTTTGTGTTTTGTCTTGGAATATCCAAAAGGGGATATTTGTAAGGACAAATTTCTATGTGTATTGGCTTAATTCCTCTTGGACAAAATCATTTTGAGTCATAGGTTATGATTAGAGTTGTTTATCCTTCAAGCCTATGATGTGTGATTGAAGGCCATAGCCGCCAATTTAAAGCGTCAACATTATCGTGCCGCAAATCATGCCAAATTTTAATTTTAAAGTCCTTGTGATCTCAACAGGAATGGACGCATTTTAGTTTGATCCCTGAATTTTCAGTTGGGTGTTGTTTTTAAAAAAAATTGTGGCCATTTTCGTAAAAATATTTCAAAAGGAAACATTTTTTTTACTAAATTCGGTCGAACGAGATTTTAGGCTATTCAAATGAATTTATACAAGTCATTCTAGCGATATTTTTCAATAATTCAAACAAGAATGGGTTGTCATTCAGACGAGGTTCAAATGAGGATTGCATGATATTTTTCTTCTTTGCAGTGGGAAGTCGTTTGAAGGTTGTTCAATCTCTGTTCAAATGAGTTTAGCAAGTTCGTTCAAATGAAATTTATTTCATTCAAATGATATTTCATAACTCATTATAACAACCCTAGTGTTTTTGTACAATCGAGTTGCCTCATTTTTTATGCCGCCTCAAGTTTTGAGTATTCTATAACTATGCTAGCAATTTATTTTATTTAGAGGTTTTACAAAAAATGTTCTCCAAGAAATATCTTAGAGCCTCCAAACCCTAGTATGACACCCCGACTAATTAAATACCGGGTAGCTACTCCTTTATTAAATTAATACAAAATGCCAAGTTGGTTCAGTTCATAACATCACTGTAGAAAAACGTTTTAACAATTACTAGCCACCTAATATTTAAAAAGTGAGTTGTCAATTTTAATTGAATTCGATTAACATGCAATAAGTTAGATTATGAAATGCTAACATAACCACCACAACATAGTCGCAATAGAATAACCATGGAATAATAATGAATCTGGAGGAATACTCCTCACAACAATCCGAATACTGAAATAAACAAATACAAAGTTTGAATCATTTCTTAATTATAACCCAAAGTCTGAAATAAAACTGAATAAATGAGATGTCTCTAAAAGAAATGGGGCGACATGCCCTACAGATGAGTAAATCTGAAATAGATTTAAGATAGAAAGTGGAGGCATCTACTATAGAGGTCCTGTAACTTCCACAGCAACTACAGCACGTCATTGGAATGGAACTCCTATGCTTGGTGTCCTTGTCGTTGGGCACCTAAAAAGATTTTACAAGAAAAATAGATTTGAAAGCAAACGGGTCAAAGTCCGATTGTGAAAACAGTTTAAAATACAGCAAGTGTTTAATATTATTAAACAGTGAATATAAAATACATGATAGTGCGTGAACTCACATGAGTTCCTCACCTCTCAACTAATTGTGCACACCTACCGTACCCGTACCCGTTCTAGTTATTCCCATATCTAACTAGTCCAATACACAATCTAACCTTACTGTACGATTTCCAATTCAATTCCCGACATCTTAATTTAAACAGAGTGTTTTGCTTTGCTTCTTAGTTCTCAAAATTAGTAATACTAATCACTAGGGATTTCCCCATTTTTAACTCTACAAAAATGTTGCTATTATTCACACTTACATTTATACATGGCAATTTATTTCAATTAATAGTATATTTTTCTCATCATAAATATGCAATGTTGGCACCCCGAGACTAAGTTGAGGTGCACTCATACTCTGCTATCTAATACTGGTACATCACTACTTAAGGACCACGTATTCCGAATCTCTCAGGAATCGTTCCAACAAGTAACAAACACACATAATGGAGGCGAACATAGTTCACATCACATGGGTCATGCACATACCTACGCTCCCATGATCAGCAGACTTCTCTGACCTATGTCCTCAAGGTACCAATCTAAATCCCCCCGTAGGCACACAAAGATTAGATGGCCCTGATCGAACGCCGACCTCCCGTGATAGCAAGTATGGTAGGTATGTTATACACAAATGACTACATATACCAAGCATTCACACATCTTAGATGTTCCATATTATTAATAGAGGTATGTTTTACATTCCTATACCGTCATTAAATGTTGTACGTTTACAAATCCTCGAATCATATACCTTAAAGTTATCAACTCTTCTCATGTTGTAATTTTAGGTATTCGTTTCCTAATTCCATAAATGTCATCTAGTTTACTACTACATTCTAAGTTTTACTCCTCAACGTACTCCAATCTCACAACTATACCCACTAGTCAATAAGGGAAGGTTAATACTCAATTAAATAAGTCTACGAGAAGTTTGAAACAAAATCAGGCCTAAAAAGGCCATTCTGTCAACTCGTTAGAAATCTCGTTCGAACGAATGGCTTCGAACGAACTACCAACTCGTTAGAAGGGATATTGTCATCTCGTTAGAAACTCGTTCGAATGACCTGGGCAGGTCTTCTAACGAGATGGCAGACTACGCCCAGAAATCTCCAAGTTCATTTTTCTTCATTCTCCTCTTCTCTAAATCCACCCTAAGACCATCCAAATTACATTTTAATGTTTGTAAACTATTTTTAGTCACCCTAGGTCATTCCTTACCATCTTTTTGGGGCCAAAGCTTACAATTTAACAAGTCAAAATCATAAATCCCTAAATTTTACCCAAAACCCTATGAACATAAACCCAGAATTTTATTATGCCTAAATATTCATCATAAATCCGTTTTTAAATCATCAAAGTTAAGTTTTAAATACCAAGTTTCGTCCATAATCATTCTACATGCAATTCCTAACCAAGATCAAGGGTTTCTACAACAATTCCATTGGGTTTTCTCCAAAATATACACAACATAAGGTTTCTACACTAAACATGGAGGAAATATTCATTGCAATTAAAAATATCAAATCACTTGCCTTAGATTTGTTCTACAGATTTGTTGTCGGTGTTTCAAGGTTGATTCTTCTCTCTTTTTGGTCACAATCTCTTCCAAAATGATGGTGGGGAGATGGTTTTTGGTTTGGAACCCTATGATAACTTCTCTCTAACTCCCGTAGCCCACTTCTAATGCTTTTGGTTGGCAATAGCCTTAGTGACCTCTTTAACATTATAAAAATAAACTCTAAAATTCGTGGGTTTTAATTCCTCAATTTTTAAAATTACCAAAATACCCTTCTGGGTTGCCGGTTTGGCCTAAAAATACCCCGGGACCCAAACTAAACCCCCGGCTAGTGTTTTCTGACTATTTCGACCCTTCTGAACGCGTAGGCGCACTCAAAATGACCATTCGGTTGATAAAAATATAATTCATTTTTTTTAATTTAAATAATTTCATTCCTGACGCGACTGACACACGCGTCCTAACTAAATTTCCAAATTGTCGTATTTCTGCCTTGCGACAATTTTTAATATTTTCAATACTCATATATTACCATATATACTCAGATATATTCAATTTTAACATCATAATCAAATACCAACTCACATCTCGCTAGTATTTATATCCGGATTAATTCCCAATTAGTTCTCATTTAATTCAATTGATTCCTTAAATAAAAATTAATAAAATTATGGGGTATTACACCTAGTTTCACCCAATTTTTTTGAGAACCAAGTTTCATCTAAATATGATTGTTTTAGATCTCTTGTTCATCACCAAAGTTTTTTTTCCTCATAATCTTTTCTGAATACATTTTCATACGGTGGATTTCGAGTGTGTTGTGTTTCGACACAGTGGACTCCATGTTGATGTGACGATTTACTGAGCCAAGATCGATGGATACCGAGACATGTGGAGAGCATGTGTTATGGTAGTTCGTGGGTGTATTTATGCATTTATATATGGAAAATATTGAGGGAATGGAGACGCGTCAAGTCTTGAAGGAGTCGAGTCAATTGTGTAAGTCATCTATCATTCTTGTATAGTTCCTTATCATAGTGAATTTGCCTGGCGGGGCCGTCGAAGGTTTTTCCCCTTGTGGGTTTTCATCTTACATCGACATGTTGGGTGATTGGTTATTTTACTCTTCCTTATTCACCTAGATTCATGCTTAGGGGATGATAAAATTTCGTTAATTTCTTTTCACATCACAAGTTTAATTAGTGCAAAGTTAAAATTTGGTTAATTAATTTTGAAAAATTAAAAATTGTTGTGTGTTTTGACAATCCATATAATCCATTAGTAAAGTAGAACTTTCAATTGGTATGAGAGAGGGTGTCTATAAGTTATTTAGGTATGAATTAAGGAGGTTTATATATGGAGGGTTAGTCATTTTCTAGGACACCTTTGTTTGATGGGTCGAATTATAGATATTGGAAAGTATATATGAAATCTGCACTTAAGGCCATCGATGAGCAGGTGTGGTTAGTTGTAGAAAGGGGTGGACACCACCCACAACACTTGTAGGTGAACTTAGAGGCCCTAAACCCATTGAGAGTTGGAGTGAGAATGAACTTAAACTATGTAAGTTCAACTCAAATGCTTTGTTTTTTTGCAGTAACACGAGAGGAGTTCCGCCAAATTATGACGTAAGTGAGAAAGGGGCAAATACGAAAAAAATATCTTTAATGGGATGGTTCAAAAAACACGTAAGCCAATTTTTATTTAAAAAAATTATGTTTAACATTTTTCTGTAACAAAACCAATTGAAATTAATTAAGCAACAAATAAATGTTAAATTAAATAGATTAACCCATTGTTAAATGTTGCACTAATTAAACGAGCTATGATTAAACCTATTTTATCTTAGATCTAAGAATGAATCTAGGTGAATATAACAAGATAAAATAAAAAAACCACAATGCCCAATGTACGAGAAAAACACAAATGGAAAAAATATTGAACGACCTAGCAACACAAAGTCCACTAAGTACTAAACTACAAAAGGACACAACAGAAGACTACAACACAGACTCAATGGTTTCACAAGCCTTGATACTCTTTGTTACTTTGACCTCTTCTTAGTGACATGCAGGAGTCCACCCAGGAACACACTCCTCGGAATCCACTGATAAGGATCAACAATTGTCATGCACATGAAGTTCACCGCATGTAAACCAACAAGCATGGAATTCTCCACAAGAAATAATTCCTAAAAGTGTGTAGAGAATAAATAATGGTGCCAAAATAGGATCTTAAAGCATATAAGGAAGAATCCTTGATCTTAAACTAATTGGGTGTAAACAAGGGTTTGTGTTTGCAAAAATTGATCATAAATGATTAAGAAGACATGGAGGTCCTTTTGGAAGTGTTTAAGCACTCAAATGGATGGAAAAAGTCTCCACACTAACTGTTGTCCCATAGTCCTTAAAATGGAGGGAAAACTGAAATCATGGGAGTGGTGGGGAAAGAGGAAAAAAAACTGTTATTTTTTAAAAAAACGCATCGGGTCGTTCGAATGACATGGTACATCGTTCGAAAGAAGTACCCATTCTCGTTCAAATAAGGATCTAACGAGAGTACAAATGATTTTCTAAAGAGGACAAGCCTTTCAAAAATATACTTCAGTAGAAGGTTGTTCAAACGAAGGTACTAATCTCATTTGAATGACCTTCGAACGAGTTATCTAATGAGATTCCAGAAGGAGGAAAAATTGGGTCGTTATCAGTTTAACTGTTCTCTTTCAAATGAGGTACCTATTCTCGTTGGAATCAACTTTCAACGAGATATCCAATGAGAAAACAACAAAGTCTAAAATTGACCCGTTTGAAGTTTCATTGGCTCCGGGTTCTAACGATACCCAAAACGGCTTGTAAAAAAAATTTAATTTTTTTTATAATTAGTTTAAAAACATCCTAACACCCAATAATAAAATATCCAAGGCTCAACATACTATATGCATTCATACACGAGAGATCCTTGGAACGTTGATGACGAAACACGGCATGATGATGTGTTCCCTTTAGCTTGGCCGCTACGTCTTCAATAAACGGGTCATAGGCTTGAAACGTCACTAACTCAAGTCCTAATCTAAGACAAAAAATATTTTGTACAAAATTAATCCAATACATACAAATTGACTCAATTAGAAATTTATCCTGACAAATCTAACCTCTGACTATTCTGGGACTAAACCAAAAACAAAAATACCTATGGAACGTCAAGCTCATCTAAAAGACTCAATCCTAACCCCCAAAGGAAAAAAATATTGACGTTTTCTAGACATATTATCTGAGTAGCTTTGCTTGCATGTAAACATTGTTGCATGTTGTAAACATGCACACTTATAAACACACCTTCTAATGCAGAGAGAAAATACAAACAATATAAATCTCCATATGAATAAAACACCCTCTCTCTTTGTCCAATAATCTATAGCTAAGATAAGGCGTCCCCCCCTAAGGCAAAAATCTCCCCCAGATATAGACGCTTAACAGACCCATACTTTGAGTAGCTTTTCTTGCATGAAAAATATTATCACGTGATGTAAACCTGCACACTTAAACACACCTTCAAATATAGAGAGAAAATATAAACAATATAAATATGAATATGAATAAAACATCCTATCCCTTTCTCTAATAATATATACCTAAGATAGGTCGTCTCCCCCTAAGGCAAAAATCTACCCTCGATCAGAAAGATGAGATACCATTCCTCCCCCTTTTTGTTCAGGAACATACAAAGATTAAGATGCACAAAATAACTAATTTCTCCCTAGTTAAACAAATTCTCCCCCTAAATGAAACAAGGGATATGTATAGGAAAAATAAGTTTATCATCCACTGATGTATAGTGAGACAAGCGACAACAAACCAACTCAGTAACACAAGAACGACTAATCCTCACAATATGATATAAATACTAACTTCGATGCAATAACACATGATACCAATTAAAATGTACTAAACTAAGCATAGGGTACCAGTGTAAACAAGCAATAAGAGAGATACCAATATGAAATATAGCATTAAACTGATGGCATACAAGGATTAGATGCAATTGCAAAGACTCAAAATAAACAATACCATATATGTATATATGTATATATATATATATATATATATATATATGTGAAAACAATACGAATGAAGCATAGGCACATATAGGTATAAACACCACACAAGACACAAAACACAATAAGCTTTCCACACTCGTATGTCATAAATGTGTCTAAATAAACATGTGGTAAACGGAGTGAAGGTGTGAACTAGATACAAAAGAGTTATGATCCAATCACTTAAACATGTTCAAGGAGTTATAATTGACCACAAAACTTTATCAGGCCTCAAGTGACAGATAAAGTGAACTTAAAGAATAAACATGCACAATGCACACAAGCCTAGAATATGGATCATTCTACAAATTAATAGAGTTGTGACATTAAAAATAAAACTAGGATTCACTGTGAAAATTCATTGATCTTGAAATTTAACACCCTAAAAAACTACATATATATTATTTTTCAACTAAAATCTTTTGAGGATACTAAATATGATGATCAATATTAAAAACATGGCCTTGGCAATTTATTCTTTTCTTTTTCCTCTTAATTGTTTTAGGCTCTTGTCAACCATGGACTTTCATGAAAGGGAGATTTTTCCTTTCATAACCCTTTCTCATGCACGCTCGTATTTTTTAATAAAAAAATCAAACTCACAGGAAATAATTCTTACATACATAAATCTCCCATAGTTAAAAGATAAGTAGATGATAAGATTGATGGGAGAACATCTCACTTAGCTTAA
The DNA here is from genome assembly GCA_949130495.1 of Sambucus nigra. NCBI lineage: Eukaryota > Viridiplantae > Streptophyta > Magnoliopsida > Dipsacales > Adoxaceae > Sambucus > Sambucus nigra. The sequence continues at coordinate 418,017,972 of OX422219.1, forward strand.
ATAAAATATGTGAAGTCAAATTTAAAAAACATTTTGCATGTGTGTGAGGAGGCATATACAAAGTGAATCCATAATTTAAATCAAAACAAACCACTCCATGCTATCACAAAAATGATCCAAGCATTGAACATCATAACCAAAAGTTCTAGACACATGGATACATGGAATGAAGCAGATTCAAACATAAGGATATGCCTCACAAAATGTGTAAAACTAAACTACACAAAAATAACAACAAAAAAATCTTTTTGATTTTTTAAAATTTTTTAACCAATTTTAAAACAAAGATAACTCAAAAGACATAAAAAAAAACTTTTTGTATTTGTCAATAAGACTCCATAAATGAAAAATACAACTAGCAAGCACATCAAAATACAAATGACTCAAACCACATACAACTAGCAAGCACATTTATCATGACATATAAAAGTTAGAGTATGTAAACATGCAAACACATTCAACCATCAGATTTTTCATGGAAATTATCATGTGAAGGCATTCGAGAATCAAAAAGTATATCATGTAAAGCCTCCAAATCGAATTTCCTAACCCACGTAGGTGAAAGGTGATGCTCTCGAGCTTTGTGAATCATGGCGACTCTAGACTTAGACTTCCTACGAATATTTTTTAAATCAAAGTAAAAGAGCCTAAGGTGACTCTTGTTATGAGAATGTGTTCATGTAACATGTGGAATGCTGACCTATTTTAATGTTTCGAGCAGCAGTTGGCTCTCTAAAAAATATGGTCTTGGCCTTAGCAGTGGAATCATTTTGAATATAAAAGCCAATACCACACTTGTCCTATTTGATTTGGACGGTGCTTAACTTTTTATCCAACTTTTTTTACCTAGACTCCAAATCAAATTTGACACGACTCGAGTCTCTCAATATCTCTTCAAGATCCATTATCCTAGACTCAAGTAAAAGCATAGGCTCTTTAAACTCAATAAGCTCCTTCTTCATACCCTGCATCAAACCTCTAAGACTATCTCTCTCACCCTCAACATACTCTAGCTTCTCTCGAAGATTATCTCTCTAACCCTATGAAATCCCAAAATCCTCCAACATTTGCTTCATCCATAAGAGTTGCATGAAATAACTGTCGGTGGCGATGTACTCTGCCTCCGCAGTAGACAAAGAGATGGAGTTCTGCTTCTTTCTCAACCAAGAGACAATAGAACTCCAAAAATAGAAACACCCACCCGATGTACTCCTACATCCCCGACCCATATGACATTCGAATATGTGGATAAAAGGTCATCGGTATCAAATTAATATCAAATGCAGTATCAAAGAGTCCCACTCATGTATTTAATAATACATTTAAGAGCAAGTAAGTGTGGCTCTTTCGGGGACGACCGATATCGCGCATAGACTCCAACATTCAAGTCTATGCCAGGACGACTGGAAGTCAAGTAGAGAAGACTACCTATCATACTTCGATACAAGGTTTTCTCTACATCCTTGCTTTAAGTGTCCTTGCTAATCTTAGTCAAGGTACTCATAGGGGTGCATGAGTTCTTAGCAGATTCTAACCCAAACTTCTTCGCGAGGTCTCTTGTATATTTGGATTTGGAGATGAACATACCATCCTCTAGCTGATGAATCTGGAGACCAAGGAAGAACATAAACTCACCAACCATGCTCATCTCGAACTCATTCTTCATCTCCTCCTCAAAGTCGTGATCATGGCGGGATCATATGGATCCAAAGACTATGTCGTCGACATAGACTTGGGGAACCAAAATATCTCATTTTCCTCTCCTCACAAATAACGTTTATACTCACCCTCTCTTGAAGCCACGAGCTAAGAGATAGAAAGTAAGCATCTCGTACCAAGCATAGGGCGATTGCTTTAAACCATACAAGGCTTTCCTAAGATAATAAATGTGTCCAGGGTGCTTAGGGTCTTCAAACCCTTTCATTTGTTCCACGTGAACCTCCTCATGTATAATGTTATTTATAAAGTCACTATTGACATCCATCTGATATAACTTGAAGCGTGGATGACATGCGATGGCTAGTAGTATGCGAACGGACTCAAGCCTCACAATGGGAGAGAATGTCTCCAAAGTCTACACCCTCAATCTGTGTGTATCCTTGAGAGATCAACCTAGCCTTATTACGAATAATGGTATCATTCTCATCTATCTTATTCTTAAATATCCACTTAGTACCAATCATATTTGTCTCACTAGGTCGGGGGACAAGTTCCCGGACATCATTCTTTCTAAACTGAAGCAACGCATCCTGCATAGCGAATATCCAATGTTCATCTTTGAGTGATTCTTTGATGTTCTTGGGATCGACATTGGACATGTAGCAGAGATAGCTAATAACGTTTTCAAGTTGAGCGCGAGTCTCAACACTTAAAGTAGGATCTCCTAAAATGGCGGAAGGGCCATAACTCTTGCCAACCCAAGCAAGTGTGTCCCCTAAATCAGGAGTAGGATCCAACCTAGGAGTGTGAGGAACAATGGGATCATCACAAAGGGGTGCATCATCGTCACACAAAGGATTATGATCACCAAACGCCAATGACTTATCATCTTTAATAGTGACATATATTGATTCCATAACCTTAAAGTTATTCAAGTTAAAAACCTAGTAAGCTCTTCTCGTCGATGAATATCCTAACAAAATTTCCTCATCACTCCAGAAATTTAACTTTCCTAATTGCTCTCTATCCCTCAGGATGTAGCATTTACACCCAAAGACACGAAAATACAAAAGGTTGGGTTTCTTCCCTGTCCACAACTCATAAGGAGTCTGAAGTGTGTGTGGACAAAGATATACCCTATTCACCGTGTGGCATGTGGTAGACACCGCCTCTGCCCAAAAGGCAATCTACAATCGAGAAGCATGGATTTAGCCATATCTTGGATTGTCTAATTCTTCCTCCCAACAATCCTATTTTATTATGGAGTTTTCATGGCCAAAAATTCGTGTTTAATTCCCAGGCTATCACAATAACTATCCACTTTTGCCTCTTTAAATTATATGCCATTGTCACTAAACATCCTATTGATGGTGACTCCATGTTGATTTTGCAGAACCTGACACTTAGTCGTAAGAAACTCTACAGCATCGGATTTCTCTCCCAAGAAACCAACTATCGAATAATGAAAGAAATCCTCTACCATCATGAGGAGATACCTCTTACCACCTAAACTCTCAGTGCGAACAGGACCCATAAGATCCATGTATATTAACTCAAGCAAACGTGTAGTGGTAATATAATTCAACTTTAGATAAGGACTCCAGAATTGTTTTCCCTGCTGACAAGGACCACAAATCGTGGAAGTTGGCTTTTCAAGCAATGGTAAGCCATGCACTAGGTTTTTCTTTGCTATATGCTCTAACACTCTAAATTAACATGACCTAGACATTGATGCCACAAATCCATAAAAGAGATCATGGCATCGTTGCACATAAATGAGGGCTTGGGCACAATCCTATAATAATTATCTTTTGTCCTCACCCCTTGTAGTAAAAGTTTATCGACTTAATAAAAAACATTACACTCATTCCGGTAAAACTTTATAGCAAAGTCTGCGTCACACAGCTGGATAATGATGATAAGGTTTTATTTCAAATGTTTGACGTACAATACATTATCTAGCTTAGGAAATCTGGGTATCTCTACTGTACCATATCCTATAATTCTAGATTTACTCCCATCTCCGAAGGTGACTTTACCGTCCTTGTGATCCCCAAGGTTGGTAAAAAATGAGATGTCATTAGTCATATGCCTGGAGAAACCACTGTCAAAATACCATTGGGAGGTATTATGAGATTTAAGATCAACGTGAACAACAAGGGATTTTTCTTCACGCTTAGGCACCCAAGTAGTGGTGACCTTTTGTTTTCCCTTATAATTGTCAGTTCTAGTCGGGATGTTGGAATTATCCACTAACGACAAAGACATTCGTTGGAACTCTTACATCAAACTATGAGAAAAGATGACTAGACACTCAACCTGCTCTCTGAGGCTAGCAAAATTTCTAAAGTGGTGCGATGGAGTATGTGTACGTCGAGTCTGACCCAAAAAATAGAAAAACTCCCTAAGGTGGCTTTTTCTCTTGCAACAAGTGCAGAAATAAATAGTCTTAGGCTGACATTGTTTTACTTTTCTTGGTTGAACTTTTCTTTAGGGTTTTGGTTAAGGTCCATAAGGATTCACAGTGAATTCGGGAATCAGTTTCAGTGCGACCTGTGATGTGGAAGCATCGTCGAAACCAATTCCTTGCCTTGAGGGCCATAAGGATTCACAGTGAATTTAGGAAGCGGTTTCGTTGTGACATGTGATGTGGAAGCATCGTCGAAACCGATTCCTTGCCTCTCACCAAACCCTAAAGCAGGCCGAAGAACATCTTTCCCATCTTCTTATATGTGTCCTCAATCTTTACCTTGACCTCTCTAGCTCTCTCTAGATCTTTCCCGAGTCGGGATACAAGGGCTTTAATTTTCTTTCGAGTCTCCACAGATGCAAGGATCTCACTCGTAAGACTAGACACTTGTTTGGTCAAGTCCTCTCTCTCTTTCTCTCTCTCTCTCTCTCTGAAAACTCTCTCTCTCGAAGAATCTGTAATAGAGAACTCTCTCGTCTCTCCCAACTCCTTATCTAGCGCTATGCTCTTAGTTACTAACCCTTTGTTTTGATTTTTCATCTTAAAGGACTCAATGTACGCGCTTTAGGTCACTCTCACATGCTACATCCTCACCCTCATTCACGTCAATATAACTATCTAGGTGTCCATGTGAAGTAGCTTCCTCATCGTTGTGAGGTGCATTAGACATACTCATATGATTAGCCATGAATGCGGTGAAGTTACATTCATGTGGTGATTCTTTTCCTGAATCCATTGACTCGACCTAGCTATCATCACTAAGGGTGGAATTTAAAGCCACTTTTCCCTTGCTTTGACACTTTAACCTTGTGGGGAACTCATACACTTTGTGACCTCTCCCATCACACTCGTAACACCTATCTTCCTCTCTCTTAGGGATGTCCTTTTATTCTTTTTCAAATTTCTTCCCGATTTTATTTTTTCCAAAACTCTTTTTGTCTTTAGATGTCCCATTATTTTTAAGTTTGAGAAATTTCTTAAATTTTTTGGAAAAAGGGCTAAATCATCTAAGTCTAAATCGTACTCAGAATCGAAAGACACCTCCTCTCTCTTTTTAGACTGGGCCTTAAGTGCATTCCCGTTCTCTTTTTGTTTTACAATTTTAGAAAACATGTCAATTTTGTAAGTTTGAAGGTCTCCTACGAGTTCTTCTAACCTAATGGAATCTAACATTCCTAAAGAATTAATCACAGTGACTTTCGGGATAAAACGGGAAGGGACTGATCTTAAAATCTTTTTGACTACCCTAGTTTCAGAAATTCTTTCACCGAGATTAAAACTCAAATTAACAATGTTCGACAGACGAGCATAAAATTCATCAAAACTCTTGGACTCAACCATAGTTATGGTCTCAAACTGTGTAGTCAAGTTTTGCAACCCGCATGTGTAAGTTGCAGGATATCCCATGCCTATTTTGACGTGGTGCACGTGATAATATGTCAAAACTCGTTGGGTGTGACGGCTCTAGAAATAACACTAAAGCCTCATGAATTAACATTACTCCATTTAAATTCTTCTTCAATCCATAAGGTCATAGGTTTAGGTTTAATTTCATTACCCACAACCATAGTGGGTCGTGTCCACCCTTTTTCACAAGTAATCAAGACTCTTTCATCAATTGCTTTTAATGTGGATTGATAAGCACCCAAAAGTGTATATTTAATACCCAAAATAGACCATTTTTAGTTGTTAATTCTCGACAATAATGGTCTTATGCGCGTAAATGTTCAATGTGCAGGCTTGATTGCAGTTGCGGTGTCAAAAGCATTATTTCGAGGAAATTTGCAGTCAAATGGAGCTAATTACCTTACCCTGTAACCTCGTCCAAGCTTAAACTTGTCTTTAAATCTACCTCAAAGCCTGTGTGTGTTTAGTTTGTTCCTTTTTAGATTTTTCTTAGATTTTTATTTGAGTCGTGTTAATTTTTAGAATTTATTTTAGATTTATTTAGAATTTTTAGGATTTATTTTCTATTTTTTATTTCGTTTTATTTAGTATAATTTTATTTTTTATTTTATTTCTATTAGTTTTTAGTTTTATTTTATTAGGATTAATTTTTTTAGGATTTTATTTATTTTTAGTTTTATTATATTTTACTTTTTAGGATTTTAGTTTTAGTTTAATAGATTTTTATTTTTATTTCTTTTTAGTCATATTTTTATTTGCGTCTTTATTTTATATTAGGATTTTATTTTTAGATTTTTAATTTTATTAATTTTATTTTTAGTTAGTTAGTTAGTGTTATTTTTTTTAGGGTCCAAATTAAACACACACACACACTTATCCTAAACCCACTAACACCTCACTACCATACACACAAAACAACCCCTCACCCTCACACACCATCCCTTACACCCTCACCCACCAAATCACTCCCGTCATCTTCTTCCCTACACCCATCTTCTCTCGCGTCCACAACCACCATAACCAAAGTAACCTCCATTAACACAAACACCCCAAGCTCATCACCTCCATTAAAACCACCAAATCCAACTCACAAAACCCATTTTTTCTCTCACAACCCAAACCAACTAAAAATCAAGACCCCCCAAATAAACCATACACCACCACCCCATAAACAATCAAACCCACCTCCTAACTCCCTCTAAACCGAATCCCACAAACCCACTGCCATACCAGGGTTTTGAAAACCCACCCGAGACAGCCCACTGTCCCGTCCTCAATCCCCAAACCCGACCCTCCGGAGCTGCTGCACACCAACCCAAAACCCGGCGTCCTAGCCCATCTAACCCGCGCTTGAACCATACCCGTGCGACCAGCCTCGAACCCTTCTCCACCCGTGACCAAACCCGAAACCCGAAACCCGAGCCCCTTTCCCAGTTCGCAGCCAAAATTCCAAATCGTGAGCCCCTGTCAACCTCAAACCCAACAAATCCCATTTCTCAATAATCCAAATAACACATTAGCCAAAAACCTCAATACCCAACAGTCCCAAGCCAACCACCTCGAGTCTTCCACCATGTCCAATCAACTGTACCAATCTCCTGCAAAACCTATTATCTAGTGTACCCCTTGATAAAATAATACCCCCACTTCATTTTAAAAGGGGAGAGAAGGAAGAAAAAGCTCGGACGGAGAGACACGGAGGAGAGACAGTGTAGAGAGCATAGAGATACTAGTGTAGTTTTTTTTATTGCTCCATTTTTTAGAGCTCATTGTTCGTTGTAGATTGTATATAAATTTTATTTTTCTTCTTTTATAATTTTTTTTAGTGACTTGAGTGACGCTGAATATTTTGTGAAATACAAATCTTGAGTTGGTATTAAATTTCAGTGTTGTAATACTCAGATTTGTGGATGCACTTAATTTTTCATGTTTGGAAAATTTTTATTGAGTTCAAGGAGACTTGGTTCAACTATTTTTCTCATTCAATTTTTTTTTTGCCTCTTGTTGTGTCATTATTACATTTAATATGTAATAATACCAAAATTAGAGGCTAAATACCCCATTTAAGGGGTGAGATGAACCCTTAGCTTATTTATTTTTATTTTTTTGGTTTGTTTATTTATTATTCCCCTTTGAATATTAATATTAAAGTTTTACAATTTATATTTACCCCTCTGGAGAGGGTGAATTATTTTCGAGAGAAAATCAAAAATTCAAATTATAATAATTATTTATTAATTAAACTAGAGATAGGCAATTTATAAATAGTATTATAGTTCAAATTTCTCTACTCTTGTGATGTATTTTTTTATGATTTAAATGATTTTAGTAAATTTTCCCTAGCGGGTGATTTATTAGAAAATATTTAAATCTAATTTTTGTGAGTATGTGAAATTTAATATTAATCTTCTAAAAAGGCAACGAGAGTTGATTTGTAAATTTATATATGTTTTGGGGTATTTCAAATAGACAAACTAATTAATAAAAATAAATAGTTAAGTGGTGAAGTTTAATCCCTTGAATTATCTCATAATTATTTTCTCCTCACATTTAGCTCACTTTATCATTTTCTTTATTTATTAGTATAGTTCTAATTTTAGTTCATAATTAGTAGTATAAATATCCCTTTATAATTAGGAAAATGATAACTTGTGCCCTTAGGGCACATGTTATGAGCCTCAAAATAGTAAGTATTAGAGTTTCACATGAGTATCTGTACCCTATTAAATGTATGTCGAAACTTTGTCCCTACTATTTTTGGGTTCTTAATGTGTGCCCTTAGGGCACATGTTATCGGGACCCTAATAATTATTTTAAAAATCATACCTTGTTTTCAACTTGCTCTTGTCCACATTAGAAAGCGCGGATTGACCCCTTACTTGCCAATATACATTTTAGTGTGTTTGTAAGTACAAAAGGGACTTTTGATTGACCCACAACGACTTATACACAAAAGATTAGTTATCATGGATCTCATTCTCACTTTCCAATAGGCATAATTGGATCCATTAAAAGTTGTCATTCTATTATATAAGTTATCCATTTGAACTCAGCCTTTTCAAAAATTAATTTCTCAGATAATTGATATCAAGAAAAATTTTGTAGAAAAAGGAACTCATGAACACTTGGTGAAACCCGCTCTGATATCAATTTGAGAGAGCGCTATGGTTCAATGGCCCAAAATTATTTAATTAAATGCCAACTCACACCAGTTTTAAATCCTTTAAACCCGAACATGCAACTATGTGATTGAAATCTATAAATCAGAAGGCATGCAATCAAACAAGCAAGAAGGATTTCAAGAAAAAATCCCTTAGGGGAAAAAACTTTTCTATTTCACTATAGTATGCAAATCGCAACTTACATGTACAATAGAGAAATACAAACATCATTTCATACGAATCTCCTGCAGGTGACCCTTCGCCTTCCTTCAGTAATGGTTTCCACGAGAACCACATGATCAGTAGTGGAGACACCTTCTCCACAAGAGAAACTCCAGTATAGAATTGTGTGTTTCAAAGTGATTCACAAAATATATATGGAGGTCTGAATCAAAAGGTTCTTTACTTTTATAAAATTGACACTTTTGTGTAGCTACTCTGTAGAAATTGAGGTTTTAAAAGTCTTGCAAAATACCTACAGGAAGCAGGTTTTTATAGGCGAAAACCAAAATCAAGGCAGCATCAAAGTCGTTCGAATGAGAACGAGGCATCGTTCGAATGAGATATGCATCTCGTTACAAGCGAGCTTCGAACGACCATTTAATGACTTAACTAAAACCAAAATAGTAAACCCTCGTTTGAAGTACATTTGATGTAGACCATCAAACGACCCTTCCAACGACAATGCTGGATCATTCAAATGAGATGTGCATCTCGTTTGAACGACAGCTGACAATAGATAATTTTTAAATAAAGTCCAGCCTTGTTTTGAAAAATAAAATAAAGTAGAATTATCCCAAACACATTTATGAAAAATAACGAACTCCAAACATAAAATATACCATAAAGAACATGGAGTTTTGGAGAACAGTTGAAGATGTACGTCGAGCACTTTGAAGATGAGTGGTGAACGTTGCCAAAAATTTGGATTGATGATGTCATGGATGATCGTGAAGACGTGTTATGCCATAAAAAATGTAGCGAGATATGCCATATCTAAAGCAAACTAGAGACCTACAGACAAGACCTAGATTCTAGGGGAATGACATAAAAATGCCCTTATAATTGATTACCACTCTAGGCTTATACTAGTAAAAGTCATGCCATTTAGTTTCAAGAACGCAATATATATATATAAACGAGTGTTCACGAAGATGTTTAAGTATTAACTACGTGACACCATCGAAGTCTATATATATTTCATGCTTGTCAAAAGCAAGCATAAGGCCGACCACCTGTATAACTTGGCGAGGACATTTGAGGTTATCAGATATTATAGAATAAAGCTCAACGCAATCAAATGCTCTTTCGGAGTTCAATATGGGAAATTATTAGGATACTTGATCATCTAAAGGGGGATCAAAGCCAACCTCGAGAAAATTGAGGCAATAAATAATGTTCAGCCACTAAAGATGCTTAGTGATACTCAAAAGTCGACAAGAATGTTAGCAACACTCAACTGCTTCATCTCAAAATCTTTCAAAAAATGTCGACCATTCTTTTAACTATTGAAGAAATAAAAAGGATTAAACTTAACGTGGAATGATCTAAAGCACTTTATGAGATCAATGAGCCTACCACATATACTCCCAATACCAAATCAAGGAGATCCAGTCTACCTGTATCTCGCGATGTCTGATCATGCAGTTAGTTCAGCCTTAATGTGTGAGAAGTAAAGGCACCGGGATCCTATTTACTATGTTAGAAAAATTCTTCTTGACGCTAAGAAATGCTACCATCCACTTGAGAAGTTATCCTATTCTCTGGTCAATGCTTCAAAAAAGTTGAAGTATTACTTTAAATCTCACTCAGTCAGTGGCATTACCGCTTTCCCACTCAAGGAAGTCCCTAGGAAAGCTGACCTATCTGAATGGATGACCAAATCTTCAGTTAAACTTGGAAGGTTCAACATCCACTATCAACTAAGGACTATGATAAAAGACCAGGTACTAGAAGATTTCATCGTTGAGTTCATAAGGGAGGATAAGCCTAATAACAAGTACTTCACTGATCAGGTGACTAACCAAGAGTTTGACCAACTCAAAAAGTGGCCTATCTATGTTAATAATCCTTTAATTTAAGAGAGGAAGGAGTGTGAATTATCCTCATTACTCCTAAGTAGACTATGATTAAAAAAATGGGATTATATTTAGCTTCAAAGCATCCAACAACGAAGCTGAATACTAAACTCTCGTCACTGGGTTATGAAAATCCTTATCTCTTTACACGAGTAAGTTTGATGTCTACTGCAACTCAAGGCAGGAATCTAATCAAATATCAGGATATTATAATGACAAAGATGAGCAAATGTCACAATATCTACATGTCGCCCAAGATCTAATTGCTAGGTTTGAAAAGTTACATATTCAATAATTCCCTCATGGAAACAACAGTCATTTTAATGCCTTAACCACTATGGGTTCAGCAATAGACTCAAACCTTGAGATAACCATCGAGGTGGAATACCTCACCCAATAGAGCTTCACCATGACTAAGATTGCCGACCAAGTCCTCACCTTCTAGGAATACCCCAAAATATTGCTCACCAGGAAGGCTGAGGCTTACAATAAAATAGTGTATGATGGCATAAAGAAGGAAAAATTCACTTGGGTGGACGAGCTTCCCCATGTCCTTTGGCATACCGTAATATGCCGAGGATAATGAATAAGGAAATTCCCTTCGCCTCAAATTATGCCATAATCCCTCTGGAAGCTATTTTACTAACCATTAAGACAATCGTTGTCGACCAAAACATATATGGAGGAATCATAAGGACTGATATTGACCTAGATGATGGGCGAAGATAATAAAACTTAATCAAGTTAGGTTCCTACCAAAAACAGTTGGACAAGTAGTACAAAAAATGTAATAACCCAAGAAGGTTCCAGGTCGGATATTATGTTCTCAAAAAAGTTCTCGGTAGTGCGAAGAAGCCTTTAGATGGAAAATTAGGTTCTAATTAGGAGGGGCTATTAAAGATTATTAAAGAAGAACTCCAAGGATCCTACCATTTGGAAACAACGGGAGGCAGGGAGATCCCTAGGGCCTAGAATGTGTCTAACCTTAGGAAATTTTATTATAGCAAGTTTATTTCTCGCAAATTTCATTTCTAGCATTATTTCAAGTTTTGAGGTCCTATTTCTTAGAAGAATTTAAGTTCAATTAATGATAGTAGCTATATTACTGTTCCAAATGGCATACTAATTCATTTTATTTACGAATTATTATGTCTAATCAAAATTTAGTCATCAGCATGAATGACTTAGTACAATTACACTTAATCAAAACTTCAAGGTTAAATGTTTTTATCATTAACAAACATGAAAGCATCAAGAACTGCCCTCATAAGCAAAATACCTAAGGAGGATCCCTAGGCACTAAGTGTCCTAACTTTGGTCAACTAAAATTCTGAATGGGTGGATGGCCCAACAACTAGGTATATTTTTGTTGACTGGATCTAAAAGTTGAGGTAAATAATAAAAACATGCTTGACATAAAAAGATGAGAAAGTATAAAATGTGTAATTAACCAATAATTTTATAGATAATTCATTTTACAAAAGGCCTATATTGGCAAAGTTACAAAATGAATATATACAATCATGGAACTGAGACATCATCTCTGATGAGTATCAACTTAGCAATTTTAACGCTTCATCAATCATCGAGATTAGGTTGAAACTCATCGTCACTATCGTGAGTCGATAAGTAATCCTTCACCAATTTAATGGGTACGACATCAAGAGGAATCCATATTTCATCACTCCCAAATGGAGTATGACTGTAAGCATGGCACTCCACTTTGTACTCGTTCCAAAGTTATTCTTTGGGGACTTTCATTACATCTAGGGCATTCAGCCAACCATGATTATATATCTTCATCTAAATGAAGGGGGCATCCACCCATCCTTCATCATAACCATCAACAAAAATTCTCGCGAGGACCCCTTTTGAAAAAATACTCCAATTTCATTATCTCGCGACTCATGCCTTGCTTGATCGCGCCTTTTCTATTTAAGTCCTCCTCGTCCTTGTCAAATTTCTCCCTTAAGGAATTATTATTATTATGAAATAGCTTAAATATATCTTCGGCGTCCCTAACTTCCATTTGCATACCAGCGATCAGATGAGCCTGGTCTTCAAAAGCACTTATAACCTTTTGTCAAGCTTTCCCAAACATAAGTAAATGCACCGCAAGCTTGGTTGATGGCATCACGACCAAGTACCCTGCCTAGATCATCAGTGTTTGGAAGCATTGACACCTTTACCAACCTATTTTCAATCAATAATAATCAAGAGAAAAACATTTAGGCATGAAGTGGAAAATTTCAAACCACCTATAGAGTAATCAACAACTAACAAATAATGACAAAGTAAGAACAAAAGTCTTTCTCATTAAATCAGAGGGTAGGTCATGACCTTACAAATGTTCAAAAGGCAAAAAAATACAATGAATAATGAGACCTAAGCTAAACATAACTATCTTGTCCCTCATTTTCCTTCACTTGCTCTTGGGTGGTTAGGTATTTGACTTGATCGGCATTCACAATCTCTTAGTTTGCCCATTCTTCACTTGGTCACTAACTGAGCCATTCTCCCCTTCCTCCTCCCTTGGTGGAGAACCTGGATTATTCTCCTAAAAAAGTTTAGACTAGGGGGGAGGGGGGACCTCGATCTTGACCAAGGTTTCATCCCAACTCTTCTTGAAATTTGACCACAAATATAAGGCAACTTCTATTTGTCTTGACTAAAATCTTCCACGTAACCCTGGTCAAAGGCCTCATCTTTAGATACTATTAAGATGTGATCATTTTCCTCGACATCCATCTTTAACAGTTAAAGCCCTGAATTCAACTTGGACTTCTCCAAGTCAGTGGATTTCTTCTCGACCGTATATTCTTTCTATGCAGCATTGAAAGACTATTGAGACTTAATCAAATAATTATAAATTTCATCATTTCCATTGACCTGGGAAGCCCCCTTGTCGAGCATGGCGATGAAATCTTCCACAAACAACAAAAAATGGAAGAGCATAAGCTATTACATCCATCAAAACTCTAAGGGAATAATCTGACTATAATTCGCAGAACTTACAAGAGATAATGCATGTGCATCATGGGAAATAATTTGGTTAGAGGTCAACCTATCAACCTGCTCTTTTTCCATTTCTAAAATTCTCCCTTAGCAATCTAGGAGCTAAAGATGGATTCTTGGCCACTGATATGATTTGGCGGCCCCTCCTCGTGTTAGAGTCACCCACCTTCTTGGTGGGAACAATGATAGAAGTATAATAAGGGATCACACCCTTGTCCTTCTTCCTTGTCTTCTTCTTATTAGGAGAATCTAGTAGAGTGACAATATCGAAGGGAACTCCAACCTCCTTACTCATGGAAACCTTAGCCATTGGATAGATAGGGAGGTTGGACTCATCCAACAGATTGAGGTTTTTCTTCTTCGGAGGATTTTCTTCTTCAATATTATGGATAGTGTTTACATTGACAGGTTTGAAAGAAGATGGGGTAGATTCACTTGAAGACCCCTCACTGGTGAAAGGACCGGTATCTCGATAATTGAATCAACGGTATTGGCGATGAAGGAGGTGGTAGTGTTTGCATACTCGACTAGCAAAGATGTCGATATCGAGTGCTCGGTACCAGGAGACAGTAGTCGTCTTAGATTCCAAACCTTCACAAGTTGAGACCAATTAATAAATTTGGTGATATAGGACTTGATTAATCTGGAGGATTTAAATAAATTAGTAAATTAAGATGTAATACATTCGGGTTATTTTTTTTAAAATCACATGTGTCATATTTTGAGGTCGAGGTTGGAGATTTTACTAAAGTAACTCAGATGACGATTTTGAGTGCATGGTTGATTCCGAATAGGTCGAGACAGTCAGAAAGAGTACCCAGGGTAGTAATTGGGTCTCGAGGCATTTTTAGGCATAATCGGGCTCACACGGGGGTGTTCGGGTCATTTAGGCTTGTCCCATATGCTTAATTTTAGGATAAGCAATATAAAACCTACATTGGTGAGTTTGTGGTAAGCACAAATTAATAAGAAAACACTAGTATTGCAGAGGATAAAAGAGGGAGAAGTTGGGGGAGCTTTTGGGAGCCAAAACAAGAAGAAATTGGAGAGTTCTTCATCAAATCTTCGTCTACATGAAAGAAAATCAGACTCTATGAATTTATTCAGGCAAGTAATTAAACTTTCTTTCAATTTAATTGTAATATTTTGATTCATATCATAGTGGGTGTGATAAAGAAATTTTTTTTTGAGAGTGGGATATAATATGAAATGGGTTTTGGGGATTTGTGGATATTGTGTAGATTGAATAAGAAATTAATGATTGATTGGGATAAATCATTGTTTGAATCATGTTTAGATTAGAAATACAGATGCTAGGTTCGTTGGGTTGAGGATTATGTAGTTGAATCTAGTTAGAGGATTTAACAAACCGTAAAAATCCAACTCATGTATTGTTTGTTTAAATTGAAAATTGACTCAATTGGTGATCAAGAACCACTACCGACCAGAATCAATGCTCACTGGCGTTCAAACCTCTCCACCCTTCTCAGGCTGCAAACATTTAGGGAAAATTATGGGGGGATTATGAAGACAATACAAGTTATTCAGAATGAGTGATACCTTCTAGGAAGCACAAGATAAGTATCGTGGCTTAAAAAATAAGAACAAAGGAAAGTCTGATTAGTGAGGATCTCGGTGGCTAAGATTAGTTCATTAAGCTACAACTACATCTAGAGCTGATAGAGTCCTACACGATTTCTTTACCATTTGTGTTGAGTATAGAAAATTTGAGTTTCATACCTCGGAGAGATTTAATAGTGTAAACATAAGATTTGGGGGGGATTATGCTGACAATAGTGATACCACTTCTTCTGTCTAACTGAATTCTGAAGAGAAATCCTTGATCATTAAATAATCTCTTTCCATCAAACTAGTAGAGGTTCCTTTGAAAAATGAATAATTGGACTTAGGAGAGGTCCCACCACTTCTTATGACTTAACCACCTATGATGCTAGGTGGTACAAAATAGATATCAAAGCCAAAGACCAGGTCGACCTGAAACTCTTGTATTCCATTCTTGATGATGTAACAATCGGGAATCCTAACCCATATAGGAGAGATCTTATCAGACTAGATATATCGATGAGATCTGTTTCCCGCTTTGGGCTTTTCAAGTTGGAGCTCATCTTCCACTCCATCCTTTAATAAGGTCACTAGTAATCCTATGACAACTGAGCATCATGCCCAATCATAACACAAGCTTCCAATTTCCCTTAGAAGGTTAAATCACCCATTTGTGCTAATTTGAACGACAATACCAAGGATGTACAATATTTTACTTTTAAAATTTGACCAATAACCTGAGATCATCACTTCACCCTCAATGCGACCATCATTAAAACACTATCACTCCATGATACTAAATTTGATTGGTTCCCTATGGATACCAATCTCACCCAAATGTAAGAGTAATAAAAAACCTTAAGGGATTTCATAATCTATTATCCTCTTATCATAGGTATGCCCTATTGATTTCCTAATATTCCCATCTTGGCCATTAGGTACTCACAAAGATACTATCCTACAAGTCTCCACATGTGTTGTACTTTAACCATTGAACCCCTCAAGGTGTCATAACAAGTCGATTTCTTTTCCTCGATAACGCCACATGCAATCAATCCCAAGGACACTCCAAGGATTTCTTTAAATTATACCCACACTGAAACCACCTTGCATTCTGTTGTCACTTAGGCTGCTATAACGAGCCATGACATTTAGATAAGAATTTTATTCCTTTTTTGTTTGAATATCTGGCATAGGTCTAACCAACGGCTCTCTCCTTGAGATCTAATAAAGGTCCAAAAACCTTTTTCCAAATGGCTAATGCCATAAACCACGTATCAAAACATATACTGGCGTTACTATTGATTCTGGCATGATATAGGACATCGTACACAACCTATAAGCCTCTGAGTACACACTACCGATGTCGCTAGGGATCCTATTCCTCAAAACTTGCATCATACTCTCTAAAACTATGTCATGGAAGACTATCTAGGGTTCACTCCTGCATCACTCAAACCCATCATTATTACACACGTAACATAGTTACTACCAGTGGGAAGTAACTCTCATCATAGCTTATGAGATACAACTTTTAATCAAAAATTACCAAGGCACTTACCTATAATTATAGTACCCTATCAACTATTGTCGAGTACACATCCTCGAGTGATGATCGACACGGGTGTACATGCCCATCGAATTATCAAATGCTTACTACATGACACTACCCCATGGATCAAATTTTCCTGATGACATCATCATTACTAACTACTGTAAGTACCTAAATAAGAAACTTAATGCGTCCTTATCACAAAGTCAATATCGCTAAGATATGACACTCTAGTCGCCTATCTTCCATAGTTGGCTTTACACAATTCATGTCCCTAATTCAATGGACTTTATTCACCTTTTTTTAACACCTTACTGCACCTCTCACATCACAAAAGGCTACCAGAAAAGCACCTCACACTAGAAATTGCGGTGTCGCCATGATTGGCTCGTACAGATACTCACAAATTACTAATGTGTTTAAATCAGAAGCATGAAAACTATTAATGATAACTAACTTAGCCACATGCCACTTGGCCACACACTGTCCTTCGTGATAATATCCTTGACTCTATCATAGATAACATGAAGTGAAACCATCATCTGTTTAGCATGATCGGCACAAAACCAACGCCAACGTTAAAAAATCCACTACCGACCTCACAACATCACTCCCGAAAGGAATCTTAAACTTAGAGATCTGATACCATTTGTAACGGGTCAGTCTGGATTTATGGGTTACCCATGGTCAACCTAGTCCGACCTGAGCGTTAGGTATGAAGAGCGATGAGACAACCTAAATAATATTGCTAGTGTAATTTTATTTAATTAGCATTTCACTTGTTTAGCATGAGATTCCAATTTACACCAATCTACGTAAGGGGCCCGTGGGAAGCATCCTCAGAATCCAAGCATACAAAGCTACCATGTAAAATAAAAGGTACTTACCTGTACAACGCTCTCAAAATAGGAGGCCGCACCCAACCTACCGTAACAAAGATGAGACTCTAATACGTTATGTCTACGTGCACATACAACTACCATATATATATATATATATATATAGAGAGAGAGAGAGAGAGGAAGTCTCACCTACGTCATGATGTATGCATCACACCATACATCTCAGTTCGTTATAATCTTGTAAATAATCCCTTTTACTTGACATTTATTTCTTGATTTTGCACACCCGGTCAAATACTTTGAAAAAATACCTTTTTATTTCGAAAAATCAATTCTTTGATCAAAATTAGCCTTTCCACTCATACCAAATTTACCTTAGTATTTTCCTTGATATCACCTTTCAACACACGCAAGAAACGTGCTAGAAAATGCTCATTTTTCATTGAGAACATTTCATAACATACTTTTGTATTAATTATGGGTTAAACCTCTTTAGGTTGCTTAATTACCCATTTGATCACTTCACTTTACCATTCCTTTTACTTCATGGATATTATTCAAGTTTCTTACATTACTTGTCCTTTAACCTAAACATTTATTAATTTCATTCAAGTTAGGTTGTCTTTTCTTATATTCATCGCATAACCCATTTCTTGACGTGTTCCACTTTATGTAAATTTACCATTTTAACCATTTATTTCCAAGCATGCATTTTCTTCCATTTTCACAAGGGTTATTTTTCCAAAAATATTACTAAGTTATACATACCAACTTCTCAAATGTTTTTACTTATTAACACTCACTTCACATATTGGAGATAATACCCTTTTCAAATTGAAAATCTTTTAATTTCATTATTTTCTTTACTAAGAAAACCCTTTTGGCATTTTGGAGACTACGTTGCAAGAAAATACTATTTTTTCTTCATATCCACATTCAGTCTTGAAATATTCATTTATCACATTTTCTACACCTTTCATCACACTTTAAGGGATGAAATTTCTATTTTCTTTATTTCATGTTTAAACCTTAAAAAAAAATCATTAAACTTGTTTATATGCTCATTATCAAAATACTACAAGCTTATATATAGGAAGAGATGAATTTTAAGTCCAAAAATCCTATTAAATGGCTCTAACAAATGGTTCATTCTAGAAATTTCACAATATTTGCGTAAAAGTGCTTTTCATGAACAGAGACATTTTTGTTTCTCCAAAACTTGAGTAAATGTCTATTTATATAAAAATCCCGATTTTGACAAGAAAACCTTGAGACATTTGTTCATAAAATATTTTCAATAAAAGAAAGATCATTTCAAACATTTTTTCCATGAAATATTTAAATATCAAGATTTCTTGAAATATATCATTTTTCTCAAAATCCTTGAAATCTTTCATAAACCATTTTCACAAAATCATAGGAAATAACTTTCTTAAATCATATGTGCATCCTACTCTTACAAACTCTAACGATAAACCAATGCCATGGAAAGATAGAGTTCTTAAGCTAAGAGTAAAGTTTTCTACCTCAAAGAAGCTCCAACAATGGTGGGTGAAGTGTAGAAGAAGATGGCAACCTCCCAGCTCCTAAGGTGGACCCAAAGAGGTTGCCTATCTCCATAAGATTTTCTTCTTGAAAGCTCCATTAAAACCCCTTTCAAACTCTATGATTTCTTCTACTTTCTCTTCTTCAAAAAACCCCAACAATATCTCCATGAATTCATATCTTATCTAACAAATTGTGTAAATGGGTTTTATGATCGTAAATATGGAAGAAGATGGTTAATTTATGGTGATTTAAGGTGGAGGGGTGGTGGTGCTAGGGTGGTGTGTGGTGGTTAGTGGAGGAAGAGCTCCAAGAGCTAGAGAGAGAGGCCAAATCTTATGGAAATACCCCAAATGAGTCAAAGCCTCATACAAAAACTCCAAAAATACAAAGGTTAAATACCAAAAATTCCCCAAATTGAACACCTTTAAACTTCGATCCATAAAGTCTTCATCCAACGTTTTGATCTGAGCCATTGAGAGCTCGACACATCACCGAATCTGACGATCCATGTCATGATAGCACATTAAAATGTGCAGAATTTTCTAGATTTTCTTGATCGTTCGAACAACTTTTAACCTCGTTCAAACGAGATCCCCTCTCATTCGAACAAGATTTCTAATGATGTATAAATGAGTCAAAATTGTATGGTTAAATGGGGCATGAGAAGTACCTCGTTCGAATGGGAACTACACTTTCATTCGAACAACTAAGCACTTTGTTCGAATGTGGTTTTCCAATGAGATTCTAGAGAGCGTTGGAAATTGGCCTTTTTCTCAATCGTTTGGAGTCATTCAAACCTCATTCAAATGACACTGACTTTCATTTGAACGACTATCAAAAATCTCTTCATCAAATTTTGGCTATAGAAACTCCAATTTAATTGCATAGGGCCTATTAGGTTACCCAAATTTGTCTTATGCTCCAACTCAACAAGCCCAGAGTCCCATTGGTTATACCAAGTCACCAAAGCATACAAGTAGGATTAAAGTCACGGGTCGGGGGTTATAGTGATTGTGTTGAGATACCCAGATTTCCTAACTAGGCAATGTGTTATACGTCGAAGGGTTGATGCGAACTTTATTAGCATAAGCCAACTTTGCAACACAAAGCTGAAGGTAAAGTTCGATTGGTTCGAGTTTAACGTATATGATCACTCCGGTGACCTATTACTACAAGGAGTGATGACCAACGATTATATGGGATAATTCCTAAGTCCTCCTTTCTATACAATAATTCCACGATCTCCTCTATGGACCTTTGTCATCAAAGACTAGGTCATGTGAACTTAAAGATATTAAGAGATTAGTGAAAAAAGACCTAGTTCGTGACTTTCCATCACTTAGGAAACCAACTTCCTCGATTTTTAGTCCTTGTCAATAAGGAAAATAAATTCAAAGTTACCATCAAAAGTTGAATATCATTACCACCTCTCGTGTGTTGAAGGCGATACACATGGATCTTATGGGTCCTTCTCGTATGGAGAGAATTGGTGGTAAGAGATACATTTACGTGATGTATGATGACTTTTTGAGATACTCTATCGTGGGGTTTTTTAGAGAAAATTTTGATGCAGTTGAGTTACTAATAACCGAGTTTTGTGTTTGACAAAACTAACATGGTGTCACTATTAATTGGATGTGTAGTGATAACAACACTGAATTTAAAGAAGCCGGAGTGGATAGATATTGTGATAAAATGGTCATCTAACACGAGGTTTCGATCGTTCGTAATCCTAAAAAAAGGATATTTGAGAAGAAAAAGTGAACAATTTAAGAAATGAATAGATCCATGCTTCTTGGGAGAAACCTGCCTAGATGTTTTGGGTAAAGGAGGTTAATACCGCATGCCATATGGTGAATCGGGTATACCTTCATCCACACACGTTCCACACACCAATTGAGTTATGGACAGGGAAGTAACCCAATCTATCATATTTCCATGTCTTTGGTAGTACCTACTACATCTTGATAGATAAATAGCACTTAGGTGAATTGGACTCTCAAAGAGATAAGAGGATATTTTTAGGTTATTATCAAGTAAGGCTTATAGGGTGTTTAACCTTACTAGATATAATGTTATGGAGTCAATAAACGTCATGATTAGAGATGACAAGCCATCGATGTCCATTGAATCTGATCCCGAGTGTCAATGATATACCCCCCATTTATAATCCTACCATTCCTCGTACTACCCCAGTGGATTTTAGAGACTTAAATAGGGTCTGCCCAAAAGATGAATTCCCACTGCCTTCCATAGATAGTTTGATGGATGCAACTGTGGGTCATGAGATGTACATATTTATAGATGGCTATGTACGGTATAACTAGATTAAGATGGACCTAAAAGATGCTGAGAAGACTGTCTTTCACATGTCGTTAGGTAATTTTATGTATACAGTTATGCCTTTCGGACTAAAAAATGCAGGCGCTACATACCAGAGGACAATGATGGACATATTTCATGATCTCTTCCATGATAATGTGGAGTTTTACATGGATGATATGGTGATGAATTCAAAGAATGAGGCCGCTCACTTGACAGACTTGAGGAAAGTGTTCATAAGATGTAAAAAGAAAGCTAAAGAAGAACCCCCTCAAGTGTGCCATTGGGGTAACTGGTGGGAAGTTCCTTGGTTTCGTGGTGAATAGGTAAGGTGTCCTTAGATAAGAAGAAGCTATCATAAATATGCCACGGTCAAAGACAATAAAAGAATTGATAAAACTTATTGGCGAAAGTTTCCTATTTGAGAAGGTTTATACCTGGGCTTGTGAGGTCACTCACCCATTAATGGAGCTGCTGTGAAAAGGATCCGAGTTTGTATGGGAGTAGTCGCATCAAGACGCCTTGGACAAATTAAAGAAGCTCATAACCTCTCACAACCCATGATTCCTCCCAAAGCATGTATACCATTATAGATCTATCTCACCTCTACGGTTAGATCAATCGGCGCACTGTTATCTCAAGAGGTAGATGGAGTAAAAAGACTTGTTTATTTTTTTAAGTCGTATTATACATGGGCTTGAGGCCAGATACACTAGTATTGAAAGTCATTTATTATCCCTTATCTTTGTTTCTCAAAAATTTAGGCACTGGATGTTATCTTTTACGATCCACCTTATAGCAAGATGTGATCCTATACAAAAATTAATAGCTAGAATTGTACTAATTGGCAAGGCAACCAGATGGTTTCTAATACTTTCAGAATATGATCTCAAGTGTGTGGTCCCTTGTTTATCACAAGCCAAGCTTATGCAGATTTTTTGGACATATTTTTGTCTAGGACATTCAAACCACCACATAAGGAGCTCCCAAGTGATAAAATTCAAGCCAATTACTTGGAAGCTAGTTTGGAAGGGTGAAACATGGAATTTAATGGATCATCAGCTGAAGAAAAAGGTGGTGCAAGGGTTATCCTGAGAAAAAGGGAAGAGGAATTTCGTTTATCCTTTAAGTTGTACTTTAGCTGTTCCAAGAATGAGGCTGAGCACGAGGCACTAGTATTGGGTTTGTTGGAGGCCTTCATAAGGGGTATTCAAGTGCTTATAATCAAAGGAGATTAAAATCTAATAGTAAAATAAGTGAATAGGGAGTATGACCTCAAACACATGAGTCTGGCACCTTACCGAACGATCATCCAAAGATTTCTCGGATAATTCCATGAATTAACAATAAGAAGACACCTCGGGACAATGAATAGACATGTATATGCCTATACCACAATTGCCTAGAAAGTTACCATCAAAGGTGATTCAAAGGTCATTCGAGTTACAAAGAGGATAGCTCCCTCAGCTGCTATAACTAAAATGCTGCCCATTTATGATAGCAACAACTGGAAGGGAAAAATAAAGAAGCATCTTGACACTGGGGAAAGGACATTGAGCTTGGTAAAGCTAGCACAATACTTTGCAACAGTTGTCAATCTATACGACAAAAATAAAGGAGGATGGTTGTCAAGGTGTGTTAACCCTGAGGAAGCTAAAAAGAGACTAAGAGAATCCCATCAAGATAGATGTAAAATCACAGAGATCCCTCTATATCGAAGAATCTAAAGATCAGTATAATTGTAATAAGTGGCAATTGTATTACCAGGCAACTGAGTGCAATTTTATCGATCAACCACCTGATTGGAGGCATTCGTACATTGACATGTTAGTTTATGGGATAATTATAGTAGATAAGCATGATGCCATGAAGTTCAAGAGGAGAATTTTGAGATATTACACACAAAATGGCCAGTTGTATCAAAGAGGTTATCATGATATACCTCTGTGATGCATCAGGTTAGAGGAAGAAGAGGACATACTGAAGCAAGGCCATGAGAAAATCCACATCAGATGAGCAAAGCTTTACGGCCAACTAATGACCTTAGGGTATTTTAGGACAACCATGGAAAAACATTCTTCCAATTTTGTTCAAAGGTGCAAGGCATGGCAACTTCATGGCAATATAATCCACATTCCTTCAATGGACTTGCACTTAATTTCTACCCCTTTTCCTTTTCACACTTGGGAATTTGACCTTATGGGAGCCATTAATCCTTCTTCCAGGGCAAGATCTAGATCTTGGTTGCAATCAAATGCTTCACCAAGGGGGCAGAGACCATACCTCTCAAAAAGGCCACAGCAGGTTTTGTAGCTTGGTTCATGAAAAAATACATCATTTGTTTATTTGGCATTCTAAAATTCCTCCTTTCAGATAATGGAACCCCATTTATAAACAGTGAGGTAAGGCTACTCATAGATAAATACTCCATCATATATCACAACTCCACTGTGGCCTACCCCAAGTACAATGGGCAGGTGAAAGCTACTAACAAGGCTTTGATAAATACTTTAGAAAAAATATTGGAGGATTTTTTCAAAACTTGTGATGATAAGATACTAGAGATTTTATGGCCTTATTAAACAACCAAAAGAAAACCTGGCGGTTATATCTTTTCTCCTTAATGTCCGGGGTTGAAGTTATCCTGCTAGTTGAGGTAGAAATACCTTTTGCCCGATACAACTTGTGAAGTGCGATGCTTCCCAAAGTAGGCACGTGTAGTTGGAGGCCCTAAATGAGCATAGGAACAATCCAAGGAAACACTTCAAAATAAACAAAAAGCATCTCTCCAGGTCATATGACTAGATGGTGAAACCAAGAAGATTTAAGGAGGGGGACTTGGTACTAAAAGCTTGTACAAGGCACATATGTGGTCTCTCACTACTAAAGTTTAAAGCTAATTGGGAAGGGACCTACATAGTGTGCAAAGCACACAAATCAGGCTACTGTGGGCTCTCTAATATTGAGGATGATGTAATGTTTAAAATTAAGAACAAATGGCTCAAGATTTACCATGTCTAAAATGTTTTCCTGTTCATCTTTATTTTCTTTTGGGGGTTGCAATTATTATGGTTGGTTGGAAGGCGATTCTCACACAAACTAGGGAAAAGTATATTGTTTATAATATAATGAAGTTATATGACAACCCACTCAAGTGAATTTTTTATAATGAATGATCAAAAATAAAAAGTCACACGTAAAATAATATATAACTAATAATTCATTCAAAATCTGAATAGAGTTGTGTGAGGAACTATTGCCCCAAAATACAAAAAAAGGGGGGAAGCGGAGTCCTAATCAACACTGGGGTAATTTATGATAAACCATAGGTTGGTAGAATCAATGAGCGTATGGTGAACGCTTGGGAGAGAGGATGCTAGCTCGGCCTGCTCATTGGTAAGATCGCACATGTCCTTATCATGACCCTCTATAACCTGTTATAGCTTATCCAAATCCGAATTAGCTCGGGCCAAGGCCTCCTAGGCATCCACAATATTCTCCTCTTCCTTGATAATTTTAGGGAGAAGGCTATCCATTTCTTAAGTAATAACATCTTGGGTTCTAGTACTAGTTTGATCTCTTTCATAAAATGAGGGAAGGTTGGCTTTCTTGAATGATCTTAACAATTGGATCAACCACGTTAAAGAGAAACCATCATTTGCCTACACGTTGATCTTGCCCATCAACTCCTTAATTTTAGAAGAGGTTAAAGACTGCAGATGAGTATTTAAGACTTCACTCAGCACAATAGCAAACCCGAGAAACCAATAGGCCAACATCATGGGAGTTCACTTAATGAAATGAGGAATAAAGGTAAAGGGGTGAAGTTCAAGCAACCATTCCAAGAGTTCGCAATGCAAGGTGTAGAGAATGTGGGGGAAATCCCTAAGAGATTTCTTAACCAAATTTGTGGGAGATGCCTCGGGAGGATGAACAATGAAAGCACTATTACTGGCTGAGGGTAACACTATAATCGATGCCATGTCTTCTTCTTCTAAGAGAGGAGTGGTCGCATGGTATTATAATTTAACATTTTGACCATTGTAAGGAAGAGTATATTGACCTAAAGGAGAATCAATGGTAGTAAGGCTCACAACCACCTCCTTGCGAACACCTTCATGGGGGACCTGAACAACAGGGAAAATGGGCTCAGTTAGAACTCCAGTAGACTCCACACCACATGGGGGAGCAAGGCACTCTGATATAATCTGACAATTAAACAAATCAAGTCAAATGGAGAAGTTTGATAGAGTATGGATTGACCTTATGGTCATAAAAGTTCCATTGTACACTACACCAAAAAGACCAAAATAATACCCTTCACCCGGGCACCCTTGTCATGGTCAAAGACCGTGACCAAAAATACGCATTTTTTCACGATCTTTACTCGTGACACGAACGTGATAACATCAAAATAAAAAAGCCTCGTCGCTTCCCCTTTTCTTTCCCTCGTTTCCCTTTCCCTCCATTTATGTGATTCTCTCTCTCTCTCTCTCTCTCTCTCTCTCTCTCTCTATATATATATATATATATATATATATATATATATATATATATATATATATATATATTTCCTTGGTGTGTGTATGTGTGTGCATCAGTGTGTGTATGTGAGCAGTCTATGTGTGTGTGTGTATGTATGTATGTGAGCAGTGTGGGGGGGTCTCTGTGCGTGTGTGTGTGTATGTGGGTTTGTGTGTGTGTGTATGGGTCTGTGTGTGTGAGAAAGAGAGAGAGCAGTATGTGTGTGTGTATGTGGGTTTGTGTGTGTGTGTGTGTGTGTCTGGTATTGACTTTTTTAAAATTGTGTGTATTAAAATTTTTATGTATAGAAATTGTGTGTATTGAAATTGAAACTGTGTGTGTATCTTGGGGTAGCAGTGGCTGCCATCTCTCTCTCTACATACATTTCGGTACATCTCTCTCTCTCTCTCTCTCTCTCTCTCTATATATATATATATATATATATATAGACATCATAAAATCGTTCTATTTCCCCAATGCAAATAAATAAAGACATCATAAAATCTATTAATGCGTGAAAAAAGCTTCATGACCAAGTTTTCAGGTCACTCGAGGAAAAGCTAGCTCAAAGAAAATACATGTTATTCAAAGAAAGTGATAATATTTTGTACATATATTTCTTTACAAATAAATAAATATCTCTGCGAAGGGGAAAATGTAGGGGGAGGTTCAAGCTCATGATTAATAGAAAGACTAATCTTGTACAACAAGAGGATTAATGAAAGGGTAAAGATCGTTCGGAAGAAGATCGTTCTCAAGAAGCCCCACAGTCAGATTTCATGATCAAATACTCCAAAAGGAATGTGGTCATTCGAGAGACCTCCCACAAGAAACATGTCTCATCGAGAGACCTTGTATACACATTTATAATAGGAGTAATGATTTATATGTGCACTATTTTATATATCATCAAAATACTTGGAACTATTTTGTAATGATTATGAGGTCAATCGGTACCTTCGAGGACCATGTTTGGCAGGACATAGGAGAGATCACATGCTCTATAGAACGACCTCATTTGGGGAACCTCGCAGGGACTTCGTTTGGAGGATTGGGAACAAGGTAATGTTGGGAGAGTGATCCCAACCTCTTTGGCACACTCGAGCAAAACCTCTATTCAATAAGCTCAAAACAGCATTTTGAAACACCATCAGCTAAGAAACCTCACTCGAGGTACCTCAGCTTTAGCAGTTGTTCAAAGTATCTTTTGCCTCTCATAAATAACTCCAGGTTACTTAAACAACCATCATTCTAAACACCACACTTGACTAACAGGACAGCTCATCTCATACCTCATTGTTCGTTGCCCTTGTGACGTCATGATTTCTGACAATTTAGGAACCCGAGAAAAGTGACACTCGAGTAAGTTTATTCCTTGGACCACTAGTTCATCTAAGGGAATCTCCCATCAGTTGTCATAAAACAAACCTTTGTGTCAACCTGTCACATTTTAATTAATGTAAAGAGACCCTTGACAGCACAAACAGTGTTCTCGCCAATATATTATATCTCATGCATTTAATGTGCTATATTTGGTATTAAATGCATAGTACCCTTAGCATTAAATGAGGTCAGAACATTTAATGTGGGAAAGATCGATCGAATGACCTTGACCTCATATAAATACTCTCATTAATTTCCTTCAATGGTATCGCTTTTCTCCCCAAGTTGATGCCCAGTTTTCTCTAAACACGAGAGCTTATTGTGAGTTTACCACCTAGTGATTATCTTCCCTGATCTTTGGAGATTTACCACTCTTCACCAGTAGTCATTAAAATTTAGCACACGTAAGAGGTTTACTACCTTGCTTTTATTGTGCCACGGTGCTGGGTTTCGCCACGGCGTGAGAGTCACCTACGCGTCTGTCGTTTTGTTTTCGGCTCACCAACTCTATGCAAAAACCTAAACTCTGACTACACTCTTTTAAGGGAGTGTAGCGACCAGTCCGGATTAATGAAAGGTAATGTTGCTAAAATTTAATCAATTTAATACTTCTCAATAAAAATGTAAAAGGTAATGTTAACAAAAATAAAAGATAATAAAGAGTGAAAAGATTATTCTAGGCGAGTGTATTTACACTATGTTAACAAAGAGAATAAAAACTATAGGTTGCACCGGATATCCCTCACTAGAGTTAATTAGTAAAAATGGTTACATGGGTCGACGACTCTATCAAGATTGCATCTCGTTTCGACATTTAATTAAATCAAGAGTTGCCACACCCCTAAATTCGCATAAAGGTCTAATAAGATTTTGGCATCAACAAATACCCCTAAAATTACACACGTAAGGTCCTAAATACGGAGCATACATGGTATAGCCCGTTAAATCTCCTAGGCGTAATAACAAGGATAACCCAATAGAAACAAGAATGAATCAACTCCATCACCAAATCAAAGCAACCAATCAACCCATAGGTGAGTTCAATCCAACATAACCTAGATTAAACTAGCTAGAAAGCATAGTAAATGACATGTATTTAAAAAAAGCAAGTAAATCTACACTACAAAGCAATGAAATAAAGCAAGTAAATAAAGAAATAGAAGCTTGGATAAATGGAGAAGATAATAGATAGTGTTCTTACACAACCGTGATGTGAAAACCCCTCTATACGAGCAAACCCTTGGAGGGAGAAAATGGCACACTAAAAACTCTCCAAACCCTAGCCTCCAAACCCTAGCTAAGCAAAATAATCTATTATTACAAGATATTATGAGCTAAAAAATTATCCTCTTTCAAAAATGAAATAAGGTGGGTATTTATACTAAGTTACATAAAGGAATAAAAGAAAAATAAATAAGAAAAGAAAAAAGGGTTAAGTTACAAATAAACACTAAAAGAAAAGGGAAAAAGAAATAAGAAAAGGAAATAAAATAGTAGCAGCAAACTTCAGCCAAGAGAAAATAGAGCTCCGGTCGATCGCGGCTTGGGTCGGTCGACTGTGTGAGAGGGATGAGCACACTGTCTCACGTCTAGGCAAAAATATCAAACCCCGGTCGACCACATGATGGCAGTCGGTCGACCAGTCTACTCAGGTCAGCCCACGCAATCCCAACATCGCACATCAGCAGCAATGGTGCAAGACCACATATGGTTCAACTCTTTACGGCAACAGAAAAACCAAAGACGCCCAAATCGTGTGTGACCAAAAAACACCAATAATGAACCCAAGTCAAGACCCATTTCACCAACGGTCTAAATCGCACATGCCGAGTCCCAATTCATGGTGTGTGGCCAAAACCCAATGCAATCGAAGTTCCACTTGGTCAAAATAAGACCCGAGATAAACCCGATCCAAAACTCGAGCTATCTCCAAATCGCCATTTGTGCTAAAAGTGTGTTGCAAAAGAGAAAAGGGACACGTGGCATTTATTGAAATGTTAGTTATATATAAAATATTAAATAAATAAACTTATAATTCTTCCCCGATTAAAGGTTCGTGTTTTCTTCGTTCGAACTCCGATTCAAGCACCGTTTGCGGCCACGCGAAGCTTGATTCGAGAGCTTCAACTTACGTGTAGACTTTAAAAATCCTGAAGGGTGAAATTATCAAATTTCCCCTGAACGTGCGAACTTCGACGAATCTTTATCAGAATGCGCTTAAACTTCATGCTTAGCACTTTAATACCTATAAACACTCAATAATACCTCAAATAACATGATGGCATATAAAATAGAGGTTTTCTGATTAACGAGCATAAATATAGACATTAAAGTACCCGAGGGGGCTAAAATGCATAAGTTCGAGGGTAATAAAGTGCAATGATTCGATACGAATCAATTCACTATATCATTCAAACGAGATATAATTTCATTCAAACGAGACTGTGTACTTCATTCTAATGACTATATTAATTGCATTCGAACGAGATTATGCTGCCTTGATTTTTTTGTTTCATATATAAAGGAGTGCTGGCATTAGTTTTTAAGAGGAGTTTCGGCAAAAATTATTTTCCAAGAAATCTCTAAGAGCCTCCAAATCCAAGTTTCACCCAATAGTTTTGATATCCAGGTTTTAATTAAATATGATTGTTTGAGATCTCCTACTTGTCACCAAAGTTTGTTTACTCGCCATCTTTATTGAGTAACATTTCATATTATGGATTTCGTATGTGTTGCATTTGGGCGTGCTGGACTCCGTGTTGCTGTGATGATTTACTGAGCCAAGATCGGTAGATACCAATATGTGTGTGGAGCATGTGTTGTAATAATTCATGGGTGGATTCCTACGTGTCACTGTGAATAAGATCGAAAGAACAAAGATGCATCAAGGCTTAAAGGAATTGATTCGCTTGTGTAAGTCATATGTCATCCTTGTGTAATTCCTAGATCATAGTGAATTTGCGTGGTTGGGTTGTCGAAAGTTTTTTTCGTTGTGGTTTTTCCTCTTACATTGAATTATATTAATCATATTAGTTTATGTATTGAGGAACAATTGAAATTTGTTATTGAATCCATAAATCTAATCAAAAATCCATGTAATACAAACTAAATACATTATATATGAATCTTATTAGTTGTATTCTATAAAATCCCACACGTTTGTATCTATTATTGAATTTAACTCGTACATTAATTTGATTAATATTGTGTAAATAATGAACTTAGGGTTAATTTCTAAAATTTTGTAATTATATCTTTAAGTTTTCACTCATCTAAAACTTTTCAATAAATGTAGTTAGTATTTGTATGTTGGTAAGATTAGAAGGAGAAAGGTTGATTTGGTGTATCAGAGGTTGCAGGTTTGATTATGTTTAGGCTATAATCGTTATGGAATAAAAGAGGAAAAAGGGCACCCACTTGGACACATCGGATCAATCCATTATGGGTCAGGATCGATTTAATCCTAGGGGCCAGGACTAGAAAGGTTAGGTTTGGGGGGGGGGGGGTTATCGGGTTTCGAAGCAAGTTTGATTCAGGGATTATTTTGTTAATTAAAAATACTTATAATCAGTAGGTTTAGAAATCATATTTATATGTTTAAAACCCTAGGTGTTTGGGCCAAAAATCCTAGAGCCAAAGCGATGTTGTAATATGATTTCATTTGATGTCATGATGATCAATGGGGGAATGGTTGGTGGAGGGTCAGAGACACGGCCGATCGCAAAGCGAATGTAGTAGAGGCTAAATCAGCACCGATGCGGCTAAAAGTCAACTCGACTGTCACTGACCCAAAGTCGGGAAAGATAAAATGGTGGATATGGAGATGATGGTCGTGGGATTATCCAGATTAGACTTTAAGGGAATCTTGTTCCCCCATGATGGCCCTTTAGTAATCATTACCAAAGACCATGGGTATAATATATCCAAGATTTTGGTAGATGGCAGCAGCTCGACCGACGTTATGTTTTGGAATTATTTTAAAGCACTAAAGATTAGCAAGAAGAGGATGATCATATATCACTAACCCTTGATAGGGTTTTGTGGAGAGAAAGTTCATCCTATGGGAGTGTATGAAATAGAAGTCTGCATGGACACTTGGCTAACGTGCCTGACGAAGAAGGTTAATTTTTTTATTATGGATGAAAATGTATTCTCGTCTTATAATATCATACTTGTCCGTGTTGCTCTTAAAGAGTTTGAAGTTATTCCATCTACTGTACACCAGATGGTAAAATTCTCGATCCCTTATTGGGTAGGGGAAGTCCAAGGTAATCAAGTGGAGGCTTGGGAATGTTACTTCAGCTCAACTGAGCAAATGGAGGCCCACAAAAAGCTAACCACCTCATACAACATTGATACTCTCGACCCAAGGGACGAGAAGAAGCTAAAGAAAAGTGAAGCCACGAAAGAGGTAGAATCCATCATCCTCAATGAGGATGAGCCAAAAAAACATCCAAATCGACTCTTAGTTGAAGAAGAAGGTGAAGGAGAAATCGATAGAGCTGCTAAGGAAGAGGTAGAGTGTGTTTGTGTTGAGCCACAAAGATATGCCAGGAATAGACCCAAAGGTCATCTGTCATAAGTTGAACATTGATAAGAAAGCAAAGCCGGTGAAATAAAGTAGGAGGGCTTATACTAGAGAGAAGTACGGGAGGAAGTTAAGAGGCCCCAGTCAACAAAGTTCATCGGAGAGGTGCACTATCCAAAGTGACTATTTAATGTTTTGATAGTTCCTAAGACTAATGGAAAATGGTGTATGTCTGTCGACTTCTTTAATCCGAATAAAACTTGTCATAAAGATAGCTTCCCCCTACCTTGTATAGATCAGATGGTTGATGCTATAACAGGTCATGAATGGATGAGTTTTTATGGACGCGTACTCTGGATATAATAAAATATTCATAGATAAAGCCGACTCAGAGAAGACTTCCTTTATCGATGATAAAGGAATGTACTGTTATAGTTTCAGGCCTTTTAGCCTTAAGAATTCAGAGTCAACCTACCAAAGGTTGGTCAATAAGATGTTTGAAGAGAAGATTGGCAAGACCATGGTAGTCTATATGGATAACATGATGACAAAAAGCTTCAAGGTCGAGGACCATGTGGCCAACCTTGAGAGGACCTTTGATATAATAGATCTTTATCATATGAAACTAAACCCATCCAAGTGTGTGTTCAGCGTGGGTGCAGGTAAATTTCTCGGCTTCATCCTCAATCAGAGGGGAATAGAGTCAAACCCATAAAAGATCAAAGCGCTGATTGAGATGAAGACTCTAAAGACCATTAAAGATGTGCAGAGGCTGATGGGGAGGGTCGTTGCACTCAACAGGTTCGCCTCAAGAACAACCGACAAATGTCTCCCCTTCTTTAAAATTTTAATGATAGCGTTTAAGTGGAATGAAGAATGTGAAATAGCCTTTCAAGATCTCAAGCCTTTTCTGGCTTCTCTGATGCTTTTGTCTCGGCCTATTCGAGGAGAACGATTATTTCTGTATTAAGTAGTGTCAGAGTTCACAATTAGCGCAGCCAACGTTCAAGATGACAAAGCTGCAAAAGCCGATCTATTTTAATAATAAGGCTCTTCAGGGGGGCGAGCTGAAATATTAGAGGATGGAGAAGATAGAATATGCCTTGATACATGCTTCAAGAAAGATGAAAACTTACTTTCAATCCCACACTATGGTGGTGCTTACCGATACTCCTTTGAGGTAGGTCAACCACAAACTTGAGAAATTGGGTAGGTTGATGGCTTAGTCAATTGAGCTCGGTTAGTTCGACATCATATACCAGTCAAAAAGAGCAATTAAAGGGAAATATTTGGCCAACTTTATGGCTGAGTTCACTTGGGACGAGGCTGACATCAAAGAAGAAGAGGTGGCAGTTTTGCTAAAAAAAATATTACGTCCGACCAAGGTCAACGATGTGCAAGTCGACCTTACAAAAAAAGATGTTTTTATTTATAAATGGTGTAGCAGGTGAAGGGTCTTTTACGGCCGACAGTCTAGTCTGGAGTCTGTTTGTGGATGGCTCCTGATGTGAAAGCGACAGTGGCGCAGGCCTTATACTGTTGACTCCAAACGGGACTGACATTCAGTATGCATTGAGTTTAATTTTTAGAGCCTCCAATAATGTGATAAATGCCAAAGATACTCTTGTATTACCCATCATCCCCTACAGCCTTTATCGTCCATCACAACTCCTTGGCCATTTATAGTTTGGGGGATTGACTTAGTGGGACCTCTGCCTAGAGGTAACTACAGATATCTTATTATGGTGATTGACTAATTCTCCAAACAGATAGAAGTTGAGGCCATGATATCTATTATAGATTCTAAGACCTTCAGATTCATTTGAAGGAATATCATTTGCAGATATGGCCTTCCCCATAAATTGATCTTGAATAATGAAAAGTAGTTCAAAAATAAGTCCCCGGAGACTTAATGTGGAAGGGTCAGCATTAAACAATTCTACTCAGCGCCAAGTCGGCCTCAAGCAAACGTCCAGACAGGGGTCAAAAATAAGACAATCCTGGATGGGATCAATAAGAAGCTAGAAGATGCCAAAGGCTTGTGGATAGAAAAGGTGCATGTTATCATGTGAGTCTACAAGACAACAGAGAGGATATTGATGGGGGAGACCCCCTTTATGCTAGCATGCGGCTCAAAAGTTGTGGTACCTACCGAACTCGGCTTGCCCAGCCATAAATTACAGACCTATGACCTAGAGAAAAATGATAAAGAGAGGATGTTGGACCTGGATTTGATTAGAGAGAGAAGGGAAGATGATGAGGTAAGTAAGTAGCATACCAACAGAGGACAGCTAAGTTTTACAACAAAAGGGTCAAGCTTAGGCCAATAACTATAGGGGATTTAGTTCTGAAGAAGGTTTGGAATAAGCCAAATAAGTTAAACCCAAATTAGCACGGACCCTAAAGGGTCACCGAAGAAGCTGTCTCGGGGACATATTGGTTGCAAAATTTAGAGGGAGAGCCATTCTCTAATCCATGGCATACCGACTATTTGAAAAAATATTACTAGTAGTCCTATGTATAAAGTTCAGTTTATGTAATCTTCTCTGTATTTGAAAAATTCCAAGTGATGAATGAAAACAGTTCCAAGTGTTCTCTCATATTTTTCTCGTATGAATTTCTCAAGTGTATGGTTCAAATTGTCATAAGCTAGAAAACATCATTCATGTGGTGGATTGGTATTAACTCACTCTCGGTGATACAAGAAACCATGTGAGACCTGTCTCACCCATGGATTCTCAATAACACTGAGAGGGGGGAATAGTGTGATAACATCACTGAGGTGGCGAAAAACACAAAATCCAATTGAAAATCATTAATTTGGATATTGATGTCTCGACTAAGGACGAGAACAAACTTGAGATTAGCATCATTAATTTGGTGGTCTCCAATTGAAATTCATTAATTTGGTTATTTATTCCTCGGCCAAGGATGAGAGCAAACTTGAGATTAACATCATTAATTTTGTGGTCTCCAATCGAAAATCATTGATTTGGTTATTTATCTCTCTCTTAAGGACGAGAACAAACTTGAGATTAACATCATTAATTTAGTGGTCACCAATTAAAAATCATTAATTTGGTTATTTATCTCTCGACTAAGGATGAGAGAAAACTTAAGATTAACATCATTAATTTGGTTCCTTCCAATTAAAAATCATTAATGCAGTTATTTAATCTCTCGGCTAAGGACAAGAGAGAACTTGAGGTGGACTTTAAGTTAAAAATCATTAATTTAATTATCATCGTTAGACAACATTTCCATTTAAAGTCATAAAGATTCATAGCAAAAATAATTGAACAAGCATAAATATGAGGCAATACTTCCATTAAACAAGATATGATGTTCATTCAAGATATATAAGATTAAAAATGGGGAAATGTTCAAGCAAAATACAAAAAAAAAAGGTTTGGGTCGTATGTGACCACCCTACACAGTCAGCTCATAGACGACGACCAACTCCCCAACACCTATCTTGGCCGATAAATTCTCGACAATGACATCCCCATCCTCGATCTCTTCAGCTTCAGTATCTTCAGCAACTAATACCTCGGCCTCGGTATCTTTTTCATCATCGATAGGAGCTACTTGAAAGAGAGTATCCCCCTGGTCAGGAGCCTCAAGATCCGGCCTAATGGATGATATGACCTCAGGTTGTTTGAGAATCAACCATCGGTAATCCTTCCTTATACCCCTTTCGACGTATTGGCAATCGAATTCACCAAATTCGTCAGAGGATTTGTAGGCTTCAATGGCCTTATCCTTGGCCTTTTTAACAATTACAGCCAAGTCGGTGGTATGCTTGGTCATTAGGGCAGTGATGGCATCGTCCTTATCTTTGGTTAGAGCATTCAAAGCATCAGTGTGATCCTTTTTTAAGCCATCCATGGACTTTTTCTGAGATTTCAGCTTCCCCTTTAGCTCTTCCTCGGCCTTAAGGGCTCTCTCGGCCTCTTGGATTTGGGGTTATTTTTCAACTATCCATTTGGTGGCTAAAGTGAAGGCACACACAGACTACATAAGGCATACAGATGTCAGAATAAGACGGGGCAAAAAATTAGTATGAGAAGATTGTAAAGTTAAAGATGAAGTAGATACCTTAGTCAAATGGTTAAGTCTAATGTCATTAACTTTAGGGCCTTTCATCTTCCCTAGGAACTTGTAGAAGGCCTCTAAAGGGATGGAAAGCATAGCTATCTTCAACCTCGACAGCGAAGGGATAAACGAGTCAGGGCTCGCCTTAAGTTAGGCAAGATTAGCCGCCCAGACGGCCTCCAGTGGGTCTGGTGAAGAGGAGGTGAGCAAAGATTCATGAGGGTTGACCCTCGGTCTCGTCTCACGTTGACGGTAAATGCCCCCCCGTTAACAAGCTCTTTCCTCTAATGACCTTCCTCGACTTAGCTTTGCCCACCAACTGTCGTCTTCTTAAGGGGATGCTAGCTCCCCTTCTTTCTAAAAGCAGCTTGTAGACTTGGGGTCAGCATGTTGCAGACGTTGTCAGATGTGTTTGGAGGACGGTATGTAAAGAAGAAAAGGAAATGTTTAGTAAAACAACATACATAATCGGTATATATTGAATGCGTGCAATAGTCATAAACTCACAAAATTGATGAACATTTAATGTGCATAATAATTGGGAATGAAAGATACCGTTTGGTTTACCTTAGCATAGAGTTAATTATTGAATTACTTGCTTTATGTATAATCATACTAAGGGTGGGTATGTGCGCGTGGGAAACCTATTAGGAGGGACGTTAACCGAGCTTGGTATCCCGGTGATTGAGACAGGCTTTATCTAGGTCTTATTTAACCCACTAATACGTGCTGAGGTACCCGTCCATCGAGTTGGGATAATGGGACCAAATCTTTTCGTATAGTCTCAGGTTTGGGGTCATATATTTGGAGTGATGGTATAGTTATTTCCCTTCTATGTGTTTTGAGGTTATAGGGTTGGAACGTCCTATAACTATACCTAGTAATGCACGAGTGATTATCGAAGGCATTAGGGTTAGGCTTTCGCACTTTTTTCGGGCTATAAGTGGCCCATGTGATTTTATGTGAGCTGAGAATACTCACGGATATTCTAAATTATGTGATTTCTGTTATCTTGTATCTTGAGATAATTGTACTGGATTATGATTTATACTAGCGATGTATAACCATGAGATTTTAACTCAAGAATAATATTATAAAATATACTAACTCGGGAGTATTAAAGTTTGATATATTAGAGATATACATTTGAAATCATAACTTGATATTGTTAAAGTAAGATATTAATGTTTAGTAAGTGAGATCCCGTTAATGTAAGAGAATATGGTAGAGTAAGATAGGGGTGCACAAAGTTCGGGTTGGTTCAGTTCCACAACTAACCCAAAACCAAAACCAGGGTTGATCGATTCCACATTTTTTGGATCGGAACCAAATTGATTATGTCTGGAACCAAACCGAGTCGGATCGGTTCTCGATTTCAAAAATGTAATAAAATCAAATATTAAAATAATAATAATTCTCCAAATACAACTTGAAAAGACACTCTAAGCAAACATTATAGATTTAACCCAAATCCCAAAAAGTTAAAATTAATTTAAAACCTTTAAATTAAAGAGAAATCAACACATTTCATATATATCAAGCATATCGATTTTAGTTTGTCCTAGATTTTTAGTTGGGTTTCGAATCAGATCGATTTATAATTCGTATTGATTGTGGAATCGAGAACTGAACCAAAAAATGATTATATAGTTTTTAGACCCGAAACTAAACCGTCATGGAAAAAAACCAAACCAAACCCGGTTTAGTTTAGTTTATCGATTTTTTCAGTTTCGTTTCACACCCCTAGAGTAAGAGATACTTATTTAAAAGATGAAATTAAATTGTTATAGTAAAAATACTTAACTAAAAGATGAAAGTATATCACATTGGACTCATTCGGGATTAGGATTAGAACTGCATGCTTATTTAGGTTGTTTGGGTTGGGATAATTTAAAATCAACATAATACTGGAGGAAGATGTGTTGTTGTTGGTGGTGGTGATGGTGGTGGTGGTGTTATTATTATTATTATTATTATTATTATTATTATTATTATTATTATTATTATTATTATTATTATTATTATTATTATTATTATTATTATTATTATTATTATTATTATTATTATGGCCCAAATGTAGTTATATTCTTAAGCATTGTAGACTTTCTATGTTTAATCCTTTGTGTGGAATTGTTTTTACATGTCTTAGACCACAATCGCTTCCGCGAACTTGAGTTATTCGTTGGAGGAGTTTCTCTAACATCAATCTATTTATCATTTCCTAGGATATGTGTCGATCATTGGTGCTCATTTACATTTATTCATTTATATTTCAGTTTTTTCAGTTGAGTTTATTCAGAATTCCCGAGTCAGATATTTTTACGAGATGTATTAAATTGAGATTATTATTCATAATTGGATATTGAACTATTGAGATTCTTTATATTCCAGAGTTAGAGTTTTATTTTTATTGTTAGTTGGATGGTATCGGAGATATTTTAATTTATTCATATTTTTATTATTTAGCATTGTTTTTATTTTTTATTATCTCGTGCATGCTTAAAATGTTACTAATTTTTTTTATTCTCATTATTTTATATTAGAATTTATCATTCTATTTATGGATTTCATATGGTGTCACAGTTTATTCATTTGACTTTCAATAATTTCTAAATTTATTATAAATATCCAAAAGTTCCTAGTAAATTTTCATAAATCCTTAAATGACCTTTATAGTCCAAATCATAATATGTCCTTATCAAATTACTTGAAAATTTAAGGAGAATAATTATTTATTAACACATCCTCAATTAAAATAATAATAAATTCTTGATTTTCAAGACGGGTCATTATATGTTGTGTATTATTATACAACGATACATGCCTAGAATTCATGGAGAAGGATATTGGAACACCTGGTATTAGAGTTTTTCCCTCGACGTTAATGTTTGAACGCCTTGAGGCCATAACACGATGCAGATTTAAATTTAGATCCATAAGGCGCTATCAAGATTAGCCATGCCCCACTGCCTAATTTGTCCGATGATCCATCAATATGAAGAACACATACTTGAAGGGCTGAGTGGGTTCTTCATCGGTCTCCTCTTTGGATAGCTCTTCAATGCAAGTTATCAGACCTATTGAAACTTATGGCTTGTGAAGTGTTTACTCAGTGCCTAGTTAGTGGATATGTCCCATTTAGGGTGTTCGCGGTACAGTAAAAACCCGTAACGTACCGTTTGGTACCGTAAAAAAGTGGTAATGGTTTACATTTTTTACTTACCGAAAATCGAAACTACCAAAACCGAAATTATCGAATTTTTTGTGGTTGGTTTTGGTTTAACCATTTTAAAAACTGATTTACCGAAATTATCGCTTTTGAAATTCCAAAACATGAAATAAAAAAAATACCATGATAATATACCTAAATTATAAACTAGACATACCAAATATATTGATCTCAGCCATCCATTAAATGAAATGGGTATTATTGTTTCAGCTCACAAAATTAATTTATACATATGTATGAGAGTAACGTATTTTATTTATATTTTCATTTTAAAACAAAAATATATAGGAGTACAATGCATTTCTAATTTAAACACAAAAATATAAACATAATATTTTTAATTTTCATATAAAAATATAAATATACATCAGTTTAATGTATAAAAATACATTTTGTACTTTTTGTTAAATGACCCTTATATTTATATTACATGTAATATAAGTATACAAATATTATGTAGTTAGAAAATAAAAGTGTTAGAAAGAGGTGAAGGACAAGTGAGTTTTTTATAAATATATGCATATATATCCCACATCATTTCCATGCAAATACATTATCTCTCAGTTGATGGTATAAAAAAACAAAAGTTAACTCTCAAGCTTACTCAAAATCTAAAGTCCCACTGCTAGCTTACTATAAAGCTACTCCCCGGCATAGTCTTTTTAAGCTAACTTTTAAAAGTTCTAGCAGGTTATGTCATAAGCTTTTAAAAGTAAGTTCAGAATTTTCGGTGGACTTAAGTTTTGGGACCCCATTAGTTCTCGTTTGTTATTGTGATTACAACAATTTCAGAATTATTAAAAATACCAGTTTTACCGTGGTATAGAGTTGTTCGGTTTTGGTTTTTAAACCATTGTACCGATTGGTATAATCGGTAATTCCGGTTTTCATAAATAAAAATTGGTTTGGTTTTGGTAAACTCGTTTTACCAACCAAATCGACTGATAATCAATCCTAGTCCCATTTATGAGCATAAAGATAGAGTCGAAGCTTTTGAACTGAGATGATGATGAGTCTTGTTAATCTTTGGGTGCCTTTATTTGTCTCTTTTTAACCCCAGACTAAAACAATTATACCACATAGTAAACGATAACTTGATCTTTGATTAATGTTGAATTGACTGTTGATGTCAAACCTAAGTATAGAGAGAGTTCCTCTCCCATTACTGGCTGGGAATGTTTAGGGACCTAAGATAACTGTTTCACTAGACTTGTGAATGCTTCTTCACTCTCCTCCAAAATAAAGTTGTCTTAGGGTTCGGAAGAATTCCAAACACTTATCTATTGACTTTGAGACAAACTAGTAAAGGGTTGTTACACTACGAAAATTTTGAACTCGTTTATTGTGAGATGACTCCTCATATCGACGCTGACCTAAATTATTTCTTTCTAAGATTTATTTCAGCTCTTGGTCACCATAAAGCCAAAAACTTCCACTAAGACACCTCGAACACACATTTATTGAGGTTTACCTTCATTTGATACTTTTACAAGGTATAGTTATTCTTGATAATAGGTTAAGTGATCATCTAGTTTATTACTTTTAATGAGTATATCATCTACATACACTTCCATAGTTAGGTCAATCTACTTAGCGAACATTGAATTCAGAAGTCAATTGTACATGTGCTCCGAAATTCTTCAAACAAAACTTATTTGAAATAACTTTATTTCAGTTATGAAAACATTTTTCCTCGTTGTTTGGGTGCATCTGGATCGGGTTATAATCTAAATACACCTCCATGAACATAAGGAGCTCATTCCCTTCCATCATATCGATAAGAAAGTTTACCATAGACGTGCATAATAGTCTTTTGTGCCATCCACATTTAATTTGAATAATTGATTCATAATCTCCACCCCCGTTTAGCTTTCATTCCATAACAAATTCGAAAATCACCCAAAATACTTAACTTCGTGAAGAACTTAGCATCAGAAACTTATTAACTTATGTGTAGGAAGTTTGATTTTGTTCTACTATGAATATCATTTTATTTTATTTGACTGAACTGATGTTTGGGTTAGCTTGGAGTCAACGATTCATGATGCATAGGTCAAGCCTTACATTCTTTAATACTTTAAGGTAACATGCCATTGTTATTTTGATAAAATTTGAATAGTGTTTGTTTGAGTGGAACTAATAGAGTAAAATCAACATAAGAAACCTTTTCGAGGTGATCAAAGTATCATAAGTCAAGGATCAGATTTTTACTAAGGACCCTCCATTCAGCTCATCTCTTGAATCAAGGCTATATATGCTGTTAGTTTCTATAGTATGATTCAAAGACATGTAATAATAGTCTCGTGTAAACAGCTTCCACTATTGTCCGAAAAATGACTATTAATAGTTTAATATGATCATTGCAATAGGATATCAATGTGTGAAGCCCCGTCTCTTGGTGTACTAAGTTCAAGGCTTGTTGGTTCACTCCTCTAGATATCCCATTTTGATTAGGTACTCCATCTCAATTTAAAGTTGGACACTCATTGGTGTCGTAGCCATGGTCTCTGTGAAAATTACCGTACTTATTTGCTTACGATAAGACAAATGGTTCTTCATCTTCCTAAGCTACTGTAATATTTGGGTGTTCAACATCGTTGTCAAAACCCTTTCGTATAATAGGATTGAGAGGGTATAGCTTTCAAAACTTCTCCCTCTCACCATCATCACTATCAGTAGCAGCAACAATAACATCTCCTCTCTTCTTTTGAGATCTTCCACGCTCTCTTCTTGCCGCCTTCATCCACTATATGCTTTCTTAGCCCATGGAAACTAATGGTTGTTGATGGTACCTTTTTTTTATTTTTTTTCACCATTATACTTAGGGTGGGAGATTGGATAGCGATTACATTTTTCTATTAGTGTACAATTCCCTAAAAGTGTTAACATATTTACACTGTAAGTGGGATGATTAACCGTTAATGGTTCCTTATTAAATTGCTTAAAAAAAACCTGAGTATCTCATCCTTCTTTTGATAGACATTGAATAAGCACTTTGTCGTCTTCATGTGTACTCAACTTCCTATAAAATGTTGGACGAATGCCTAGCAAAGTTCATAAAATAACATGACGTGGCCCATTAGACAACAATTTAACCATGCACGAGTGAACCCCTTCATTGTTGTGATGAACACCCTGTACCTAATCTGAACTAGACAACCTTAAAAATATGTAAATGAATCATAAGTGTTGAGGTGGTCTCTTGTATCTGAAGACCCGTCAAAAGTCTCGATGGTGAGTTGTATAACTCTATGGCATAGAAAAGTTTGGAATATCTTGTTATAATGGAAAAGTTTGTGGTACAAAGTTAGAATTATACAAATCTTCCCTAGGTAGAGGCAGCGTAGGATGGGGATGAATGTGCCCTTGCCACCTTAAATAATGTGAGTGATAGAACAAACGGATAACTATGCCTATGATGTCAAAGAAGGAAAAATGCCTAAAAGAGTGGGAAAACTAAGCTCAGGACCCCTCGTAAGGCACTTAAATCCCCACTCAAGTGTTGTTGTTGAGGCATTAAATAGGTTTTGGAAAGAACGGTGGAAGAGGGAACGGTGGTGTCATACAATCCTGGGCGAGTAGGAGATTGTTCCTTTTTCATTTTGGCCATTGAGGCATTGAATAGGCTTTGGAAATAGCGGTGGAAGAGGGAACTTTCCACAATTTTATATTAGGGATGGGGTAGTTCCTCAATTATTATTTCCAATTTTCTTTTATGATGTTAAGATTACTAAATTGAGTTTGGTTGAGGACAATTGTACTTTATCTAGAGGAAGTTAGGGTTGAAGATCAGTGTTAAGTAGAGTGAGATTCTTCCGATCAGTTAAATGCCTAATATGGGTTAGTATTTTTCTTGTCAAGTCTGATTTTTGTTACTTCTTACTTGGGTTTACCGTTGGTGCCAACCATAAGATCAAATCAGTGTGGAACTAGATGTTATCAAAGGTTGGCAGTGGGAGATTGGTGCCATGAAAAGTACATTATTCAATCTTCCAACATTTTTAATGTATATGTTACCTTTACTTGTCCAAGTCCAGAAAAGAGTAGAGAAGTTCGTGTAGGACCTTCTTTGGAGGGGGTGTGAAGAGCAATTCAAATATAGCCTTGTGAGGAGTGGAGTGTAAGCTATTAAGACCATCTCCAATGGTTATTTCCAACAACCTCATTTTCCATCTAAGAAAACGGAGGTTCAAAATAGCCTCTCCAACCCACTGTTTCTTAGAGAGGTGAATCTTACATGGCTGATGAGTCAGATGGAAATTTTCTATCAACATTTCTACATATATAAATGTAGTGACAGTTATTCCAAATGACATGGACACTCACATTCCTTTTGACAGTTATTCCAATTATTTCCAGATTTGGGGAGGGTTTGTTGTGGAGTAGCTATCGACCAATGCACACTTTCTCATAGGGTCAAGTTGTGAAAAAAGATTAAGGTGGGTGGCCTATCTCCTTGAAGTATGTTCATTAATGGTGGGGGGCGTTCTCAAGGTAAGATTGAGGTAGGACTTGGGAAAATTTGCGTACAGACTTGTTTTCGGATTTGTTTGGGATTCCGATCGACGAGCACGCTACGATAGCGCATTATGTCAACGTGGTGAGGGCTCGCAAATTTGGAATCACATGTTCTTTTTTACAACAATTGGGTGATGCCAAGATCAATGTCTTACGAAGTTGTAAAAGTGTCTAGGTAAGGAGGTCTAGGCCAGAAAGTTTCGAACGATACTCCTCACCTTATGTGGCCCATGTGGAGAACATGTAATAGGCAGGAAGTTTCGAGTTTCGTGAAGTGCAATCTTCTTTGTTATTTGCGTATTTATGGTTTAAGGAGAACTACCCTTCTCTTGTTCATTTTTTGGGGGGGAGGGAGGGCTAATTTTTGGGGTAGTCAATAGCAATTATGTGACCTGCGTCAGGGAGTTGGGATGTTGCTTTTGCTTAGTTCCGTCCTATAAGGGTACCAGCTCCTTGGTGGCTTCTATATTTATGCTATAAAAATAACGTACAAGATCACCAAAGTCTGACCCACATTCACGAGAATAGTTGGAATATTTTTAAAACTAGTTGCTCACTCAGCTTGTAATGCCTAATTCTTTTAACAAGGTGACCTTATTTTCGATGGCTTGTGCAGGATATAAAAATTCTAAACTGAGCAGTTTTAGATCACCAAAGCTCTGTGATGAATGGATTAGGACTCTATAGTCCTCATACTCGTACGGACACCGCCTTGTACTCATCGCCTTCTTTAATGTCAAACTTGACTTGAATCAAAGAATTATAAAAAAATGGAATAAATCGTATTATGCATTAAAAATTGGGGGTTAAATCAAAATGACCCTTTTTTTTTAACAAGACAAGCCTTATTTTCTGTTGTCACTGCTTTGTTTTAGTGCAAAGGGTTGCATGCGAAGCCGAAGGCTCAGTAATATTCATTTCATTAACTCAATAAATTAAGAGTCTCAAAAGACAAGGTTGACAATTATATGAAAATTTGAGGTCATTCAACATGCCGTTTGCAGCATCATTGTCT
The DNA here is from genome assembly GCA_949130495.1 of Sambucus nigra. Classification (NCBI taxonomy): domain Eukaryota; kingdom Viridiplantae; phylum Streptophyta; class Magnoliopsida; order Dipsacales; family Adoxaceae; genus Sambucus; species Sambucus nigra. The sequence goes on from OX422219.1 coordinate 418,062,881, forward strand.
GCAAATTACTCCTTTTTTTACTGATTTGATTACAACTTTTACCATACATTTGCTTTCAGCAAATAGTATTTACTTATTATATGATTTCCCAATCGGTTAATGCGAATATACAACCAAATCAAGAGGTTATGGTAGGAAAGTGGATTAAATCCCAATCAGATGATATGCTGAAATGAGCATCTGTTTAAAGCTTTTAATGAACGATCGTCTTAAATCCTCCATCTGAGAAAGCAACGTTAATACCTCTGAAAAATGAAACAGAAAACATTAGTCAATAGTTGTGTATATGACGATTTTGTGTAAAATTTACAGCTTGCCTATGCTAAACAAGCTAGTTGTCGACTCCAGCTCCAATATTTGTGTATACGACGATTTTGCGTAAAATTTACATATGCGTAGAAGAAAGGTTCAACAATGGTTGTATACATGAATCTTTTGTTTAAAAAGAATGTGTAAAATACAATTGATATATTATAGACTGACACGTCATTTTCTCTGTTCCTAAAATTTGAATACGGTATAACTTTAATGTTGCATGTCCATTTTTTTTAAAATTGTATTTTGAAGATCGATCGACGAGGTCCATAAAACAAGATCCGTATTAAATTTGATTTTTTTAAAATATAATGTTGAAAATGCTCACTTAACATGTGTTTTGACTCTGATTGGATGTTTAAAGAACAATTAGAAAAGAAAACATTAGAACGTGTATAATTTTTGAATAAACCATATATCACATAATATTTATAGACAACCTTCTCGAGATGATCTAAACAAAAGAATATATGCATTATTACCTATAAGAAGCCTCAATTGATAGTAACTCGCGCTTGACATGAATTTGGAGGCCACAACTTTTACTGCGGAATCTGAGAACATGACAGCAAGTTCGAAGTAGAATGTATTAACAGAATACTTCACTCAGGAACATATTAACACACACAAAATCTGGAAAACAAGATCTCTCTCTCTCTCTCCCTCCCTCTCACATTTCATTCCCGTGGTTTAAGATCATAAACTCCAATTTGAATCAGTAACTCTGATTCATATTTCAACTAACACCGCCCTTTATATTATTGTGTAAAAAATATAACAATCAAAATCAACAGTGTAAATGGAGGTAAATATTACCAGAATCAAGATTCACTTTTGGAGAGAGACCCTGTAAGGCATATTTAGCATAAGCAAGTAACCGAACCCTTTGCGGAGAACCCAACTTGCTTAATAGAGACCTCAATAGACCACTGTAAAGAAGAAGGAATAAGAATTATAAAAAAAAAAAAGGCGTTGACAGAAAAATAGTTTCCACAGTTTGAATGTGTTTGTATGTGCACCAGTCTAAAAACGAAGGTGGGAAAGGTGGAGAGAATTTTGTATTTACTCAGTGCGAAGTACGGTAAGAAAGTCAGAGGGTAGAGATTCCATAAATGAAGATATGTCCTCCATTTTTAGAGACTTCAACTCCTGCTTTAGGTTTTTTTTCTCTTCATCCGACATTCCTCTCCCAACAGCCGATTTACTGCCAAATTGATAAAATAATGCCTCACATTTATTTTTAGGTAATATTTCTACTGTCAAATTAATAATGAATGTTTCTATTGAAAGGTAGTAGCAGTTGATGTAGCAAATAGAGACTAGAGTTTCGGCAGGAAGAATTTTTTTTAATTTCACCTCATGCGTGGGTGCTCCCAAAAATATTATGCAAACATGCTTGGGATATGTAAAGCAACTAAAGTGGAACCATAATTGCTGAAAATATAAAAACATTTTCTAGAGCAGCTAAAATAAATATAAGGAACGACAAGAAAAAAACAGCATTCACCTGTCAATCGTCCTTCCTATGAATATGAGAGGCAGGTATCTAGAGTACTTCTTCTCAATACCAAAGTGCTCACCTAGCTGCTGTATTTTGTTCAAGTCCAGAAGAAGCAACGCCTTCCAAAGTTGGCAATAGTTCAGTCTGAAAGTTTCATCGAATTCTTTATAGATCCCATGATCAAGAAGAACTGCATAAAATTTATCCAAATCTAGTCATTGTATTTTTCAGTACACAAAAATATAATAAAAGGTGTATGTTACTACTGTGGACCTAAAATCATCAGTTAGAGCATACCCAAAGAAAAGCCATTTGGTCCTTCTGGAGACACTAATATATTACCAGGATGTGGATCCCCATGCAGGAAACCATGGACAAATATCATCTCAGCAAATACTTCCACTAATGCTTTTGCAACCTACGATAAGAACAAAGAAAAATAGTCTAGTAGAATCTTACATAATTACCAGAGTACCAAAATAAGTAGTGCAAGAAAATGAGAACAGTACATAATTTTTTGGTTTTTTTTGAGAGATTAATTTGATAAAATCACCCTTCCACGATGCTTCATTAGTTAATAACTAACTTGATAAACCCAAAATTTTAGATGCTTAATAATAATACGTAACAAGTGGGATTACAGAGCTTAGCAACACTGATTTATAAAAGTGTGATTTATAAACATCTAATGGCTAACCTTTATTGGATTAATTCTCATTTCCTTCTGGAAGTCCAAATCATCAACCTGAAAGCTAAGGAACTTCCTGTTAATAGCAGATAAACAATCGAATGTCAAAAGCAAATAATAGCTTAAAGAGCATAAGTGATGCATGAACATGTTATCCATTCAAATGTGAAAGAAACTTCTATAACTCTTAATGTTTGTAAACTTCAACAGCGTTCTAAAAAGTGAATACAGTTGAATTTTAGTCCAAAAGCCAAAAAAGGGCAGCCATAGTGCAAGAAGCTATCGCCACTGCAGAATCAGAGCAGGATTAGATGGGCAGAACTTTACCCTCACATAGAGGTCGTACCTTGGAGCAATGGCAAGTGCCCTCGCCTAAGCTACGATTGGTCTCGGGTTCGAGACTTAGGAGCGGTCTCTTCATATTATAAAATAATATGGGGGTAAGACCAGCCGACATCTACCTATCAAACCCTGCAGTGAAGCGGGAGCGTTGTGCACTTAACTTTACCCTCACATATGGCGAGACATTTTTTGGGAGTTGAACCTGAGACAAACAAGTCATGATGAAACAACTGTACCATTACATGCGTAACAAAAACGAGGATCTCTATAATTATGAGGATATAATGACTTAAGTGATATGTATTATCTAAGGCCCAGTTTGGTTGCGCAAATTGTTTGATTATGTAAATTGGTTCATTGTGAATTATTGAATTGTAAATGAGTGAATTTGAAATAAGTTAAATCCCATTTTACACAATGTTTGGTAATTTGAAATTGATGTTAAGGTTCTATGAAAAAAAGATAAAAACAAATCAAGAGAGAGAGGGGGAGGGAAAGAGAGAGGGAGAGGAGGAGGAGAGGAAGAGGGATATGAGACATGCACTTTATGTGACTCCTATTTCAAATGGATTCATTTCAACTTTTTTGTGAAATGATCCAATTTCAGATTTTGCACATGAGCTAGAATGGGGCAATTAATGAATCACTTCATTAATGAAACCAAACACAATTAATGAGTCAATTTGTAAATGAATCAATTTATTAATGATCCAATTTACAATTTTGGGACAACCAAACGGGGCCTAAATGTATTATAAAAAATCAAAAAATAGAAAACAAAATCATTGTAAGCCAAATAACCACTGAGTGCTCATTGGTGAGCCATTCACCTGGTTGAATGATCAAATTGGTTGTTACACCATGTGCTTATAAGTGAGTTGCCTACCAAATTTGATGGCATGTTGAATAAGTTCATCTAGTGCTTATTGGTGAGTTACCCATACGGTTAGGTGTCATGTTGATTTAATAGCGCCTCATATTTTTTGGTCCAGAATCTAATGGGGTGGCAAGTTATTTGAGTGAAACCTCATTCTTGATTGCTACCAAGTGCTCATTAGTTGTTTACTAAGGCACAAATATGCATACAAGATATGGAGATGACACAACAGTGATACATTAAACCGCTTTTCAAAAAAGTAGGATACATATATGCTGGGGCTACATTGGACATTATATATATTTTATACATATATATCGTAATAAAATTAAATATTATTATGATTTCGATCAAAATAGTAAAAATATATTCTACAAATTATTAAAAATTCACAATATAATATTTTGACAAAGACACATTGAAATGATAACGTGCAAGTATTAATAATCACCACCCACACAAACAGAAATACTGAAAAAAATTGTGATATAATTGTTACTGGTTCTATAATCCATAAGATTAATTTCTCTTCACAATTATACTTCTTTAGCATGCTAATAAAAAAACACCTCAATTTCCAATTCTTATGGCTCTCATGTTGGAGAATGCCCTAGTACCAATCGAGTTTCTAAATTTAAGAATTTATTTATCAAATTACTGATACATAAAAGATGTGGTTACTCCGATACACAACCGCTACTGATACATTTCCTTGTAGAAGTATCCTGCTTCATAACTTGTCCAAATTCTTGGCGACCACTTAGGGGTGGGTATCGGCCCTATCAAAAAGTATTGGCCTTCTAAAACAGATTTTTTTGGTAATTTCAGTTTCGATATTTTCAATTTTCGAAAACACATACCAATACCAAACGTCGGTAGTCTCAAATTCATTCCTTCCCCTACTCTTTATTGGCTTGTTTCGTAGGAATAGAGTAGTCAAAGCAATTGTGTCTTTCACTGACTAGTCAGTTTTTCAGTTTATCTATATATCCATTTTTTCAAGCTTCGGTCATCTTACTTTTCGATGTTCTTCATTTTTCAGTTTTGTTTAATTTTTCATTATCTTTTTAAAATACAAAAACAAACTAACATCCAATTAAACCGACCTAAACACGTAACTACGCAGCGAAATACACGTGCGAGTAATAGAAAATATCCAAACCAAAGTCCTAGTCTCAAAAATCTTAACAAATAGTGTATCAAAACAGAGGTAGAGGCAATAGGCATTACAATTCTTCTCCTTCAAGGCTCCTTCCTTCTCTGGGAATCTAATTCATAGGAAATAAATAAGAGATAGTCTAATAATATCAACTCCTAAAAATTAGTTAATCAAAGCTTGAAAGCGCGGATACTTCTTAGAAGGCAGTGTGCTGGTGTCCAACAAGAGTCGGACACCTATACTGACGTAAATTAAATCGTCAATGGCAATAGAGAAAGACACTCAAGTGAGAGAGAATTAACGCTCAATTATAAGAAGCGTAGAATGAATTATTTTATTAGGATAAAAGGATATTTATGGGGGAATGGGAAGGATCTAGAAGCGTGAAATCAATACCCATATTAGAGAAGTGGGCGCCCATGTGATGTCACATGACCTAGGTGCACCCCTTATATATTATATTCCTATAATTCTCCTTCTAGAAGACTTCCTCATTAGCCCTATAATACAAGCAACAAAACGTGACAAAAATAAAAGAAAATTAATCAAACAAAAACCTAGAAATACTAGAAAATTACTAAAATATCCTCAAAGCTTAACCAATTTCCATCACCTATACTCCCCAAACACTCTCAGACACGTGTCCGACACTCCTTTATATAAAAATGACGTGTCCGACATATATTTTCACGCCTTTGACACTTGTTTGAATGGATGTATACTTAATGTATAAGTATATAACAATTTAAGTCAAATTGGTGTCATCGTTTTCCTTCAATGAATATGCCTCGATGGCACTCGAAAGGCTCTCGCCCGCTCTATTGCTACTAAAACAGTTCTCCACGAAAGTTCTTGTCTTTACAAAAAAAAAAAAAATACTTCAAATTCATGTACAGCTTTTAGATATAATTCATTTTTTCAATACGCATTCAAATATGCACTTTTTTTCTTTTTAAGTTCTTGTAAATCTTTTTATATAAATTTATTAAATATATTTATTTAGCAACATATCCCCCGTGTGTTATCCTAATTATTATAGATTTTCCATGGCAGCATGTCCGGGCTTCTTAGATTAAAAGACAAATGAAAAACAAAAAAAGAACTAGTCTCTTTTTTCTCCCCAACACAAATTTCCACCTCCTCTCTTTTCTTTCTGTTTACGTCACTCCCCCCACCTCGGAAAAAGCCTTACCTCAAGCTTAAATGGGATTCTCCTTCGGTTCAGTGGCACACGAAGGAGGGCATTCAGGCTTCCCATTCCACTTCCTCCTCTGCCGGCTCTTTTATCCTTGTCCCATTGATGAGTAGGGAAGTGCATTTTTTGTACTTAGGGCAGTTGACCATCCTATGTCCCATGGACCCACATACATAACATTTGGATATTGGTTTCGGCTGGGGTTGGGGTGGTTGTGAGCTTGGGTGGCCCCGATGGTGTGGAAGTACATTTGTTAAGTGTTAGTGTCCGGAAGTAGTCTTCGACGTTCAACGCATACTCCACGGCTTGGTGCAGTGCCAAACTGTCAAAGACTTAATTTGGCTTGATAAAGCATTTGTAGCCCATGTAAGTAGCAGCCAATCTTTTTCTCAGTGTCCTCGTTCAACTTGGCCCGGGTGCATAGTAGACAAACTTCTTTGTATACTCTTTAATGGACATCGAGCCTTGCCAAAGACCCTCCATATCCTAACTAATTGGGAAATTTTCTAGTCATGGGTGATGTCACCATAAGAGTGACAACCAATAATGTCAAAAAGGAAGATTCTACAAACTCAACAAACTAATATCTATGAAATATAAGATGAATATGCCCTCAAGTTATCATGCTTTTACATCAATACAGATGAAACTTTACTTGGTAAAATGAGGGTATGGCAAGCACAAGAATGGGGCCCAATGTATCTCTTCTCCCTTTTTTATCCCTCTAAAAAAAGGGGCAAACCTAGTGCACGAGGCTCCGACATTGCAGGGTACTGGGAGTTAGATGTACGCAATCTTACCCCATGTAGAGAGGCTGTTTTCGCGACTCGAACCCGTGACCTCCAGGTCACAATGGGGCAATCTTACCGTTGCTCCATATTCATACCTCTCATCCTCTCAAATTCACTTTTTCTACTGTTGCCCTACCCTATCTCCTCTCTCCCTTACTTTTCCCATTCCCTCTTATTCCTTCTCTTTTCTTTTTAACATAATTAGATCTGTAGTAGTGGAAAGACTCACACTCCATTCCCTATAATAGAACAGGTGGATCCGTGAATGTGATTTACAACAAAACATGAAAATGAAAAGAAGTTGGAGGTGAGTTACAAAAGCAAAGCTTCCTTAGTTAAGGACAGGAACATGAGTCTGGGGTCCGTTCCCCAAGACTCACTATAAAAAATTCAAATATCAGTGTTTGAATCTGGTTACTCAGGCTTGCACCTACGGGAGGATATGCAACAACATGTAAAGCAATAAGGCGAATGTCCTTACTCTTCATGATTGCTTTGCTAAGCGACTGGCCCATCTGATTTAGGAAATATATTTTGATAGCTAATCCCCGAGGGCACATGTAGACCCTCATGATTGCATAGTTGTTGTCAGAGGCGAAAGGCACACCAAAGCGCCAAGGTCACCGCGGAGTCTAGGTGCAAGGCGAGGCGCAAAGTCTATAAAACATCCAAAAGTTATATATTTATAATACTATTTTATGATCTAAAATTTGAAATATATATAGCGTATATTACTATTATACACGATTATGAAGAGACATATCAGAAGAGCCTATACCACCAAATGAAAAAAAATATATTTTAATATCAAATATACTTAACAATTTAATTTTCCAATAATCAACAAAAGAAAAGATACTAATACAAATGAAGAAAAAAAAAGATACTCCAATGTGTAAAAAAAATCAAAATAAACATAAAATTTCTTATATAATGCAACACTTTTGGAGTTTAATTTTTTTTGTTTCTTTTGCCTAAGTAGGGACTAGTGAGACAGATAAAGTTTCACTAGGAATCGAAGACTTACTTTGGTTAGTTTTGAGATGGGAAATCGGCTAGTCATCTATCTTCTTTGGAAAATATGTAAAATCTACATATCAATTGATCCATTCTTGTATTGGCGGTATTATCCATAAAAAAATTATAGATGCGAGTCTTGAGCTTGGAGCCTAGGCGCACAAGGTGCGTGCCTTATTGAAGGAGCCTTGCCTAAGTGAGACAAGGCGCCGATGTTGAGTCTAGGTGAGTCTGGAGCCTAGGCACACCTTTAACAACAGTGGAAGAAACTATCAGAGGTGGCCCCAGAGGTGTGTACGCATCTTCATGGGTTCAATCTCTTAACTTACGTTTCATGAGGCAATTCATTTGGCAAATATAATGGAAAGTAATAACAATAAATATATCTACACCACCGTATAATATATGTTGGAACCAATGAAAAAAGAATCCCTCAGGCTACACTAAAAATACACAAAAGATAATAACAACACTAAGTAAATAATAATCCTAATCTAACTACACTTATCCGCCGACCATGAAAAAAATTAAAAACTAAAAGTTAAAATTATCTTATTCATGCATCCTCCCTCCTATGAAGAGCTTGATCACGAGCTCCCAAAGGAACGCTTTCAGTCTCAGCCTGGTGTAACTCAAATCTGTGTGATAAGTACATCCCTCGGCTGCACTTCCTCCACCTCTATGACTTCTATCTCAGAGGGCACCAACACAGTTCACATGTTCTTTCTTTTGGGGCAATTCGTCGCCTTTCACCCAAAAGCCCCACATTTAAAACATTTGAATGGAGACGGTGGTGATGGAGCCGCTCCTATAGTTATGGCATGTGTCACCGGAATGATAATAGATGTTCCCATTCCAACCCCGCAGTTACCCAAAAGTATTCCTCTACCTTTAGAGCACATTCAACGACTTGGCCCAACGAAGTAATCGCCCGCAAACTCAACTTTGTCTTGATATCGAATCGACACAACCACCCCTGTAGGCACCTCTCAATTTTCTGCACTGTACTTCACTTCAGCTTTTTCGGGTCATTGATTGTCATAGTACCCTGCCACAATAAAGAGGTTTCCTTAAGAGTCTACAAAATCACTTTTCAGAAGATCTTTATCTCGAACCAACAATGGATAGGTTGCAGATTACAGGCACTGTATCTTGCTCCAGTTTACCCACACCTTGTCATCAGCTTCGAGCTGTTTCGCAACCAACTTGACACACTTATTTATAATAATAATTTTATAATCAAAAACCTTTTCAACAGAATTAAGCCAATCCACAAAGGTATGATAATTAAATATGGGCACATCAACGCAAATATCTCCATGTATGGCGCTCTCCAAAATACCCAACATCAAGAGCATGTCATCCCCTCCCATGTTCATACAACATCCATATGATCCCCCTCATCAGCACCTTCCACCAGCTCCCACATGTCAGGGCTGTCCGCTCTTCTTAGCCATGCCTCCTCAGCTTCCCTTCTCCAGCAGTGGTTTGTTCTGGTAATCTATTATCATACGGACAACCCCTTTGCAACCAAAATAAACTCAATTACCCACAGGAACATAAAGGAGATCACCACCATACCTAACATTGTGGTATGAATCATCAAGGTAATCCTCCACGGCTCGAGCATGCCGATTGTCGTCGTAAAATGAACGGTGGGTGATGGGCACATCGCAATCATCTTTATCAATATACCTCACCTCGCACTCAACAGTGTTTTAAATAGCTCGCTATCGCGAACGCAATAGCGCTCTATTGCCTTTTGCGTCGGGAAAAAGCAACGCAAATGGGTGTGCTAACTGGGATGCTGCTGTTGGGTGTGCTATTGGGCACAATTTGGTGCGATTTAGTGCAAACCTGCGCTATAGCCGCGCGATGCATGTTTTTTTTAAACCCTCTAGCTTACCAAAACGGCGTCGCGGCGTAGTTTTGTTAAGTACAAAGGTTAAAAAAAAACACAGATACTTCCTTATTCACTTTTGACAGCCCCGATCTAAAAAAAAACTTCCTTATTATAGTTTTGCGACAGTCCCAACTTAACAAAACCCTTCCTCAATCACTTTCAACAGCCCCGATCTTCAAAACCAAAAATATAAACCTCATTAACAGTGCTCCGGACTCTTCCTTCCACAGTTCGGCAGCCCCGATCCAACTTTGGTAAGAATTTACACAAAAATCTTTATTTTTTATGTTTGACAATTTTTGAAAAAACTTATTTGATGTTAATTTATTTTTGAAACTTCATGATTTTTGGAACAATATCGTCCTATTTTTGTATTTTATTTGGAATGTTGTAGCACTTTATGGCTTTATGACTATATTTGAAATGATTTGGAGTGATTGTTTGAGCTTATTTATTTATTTATATTTGTTACATGTTTTTCAAATTAAAAATCTGGAATGCACGAATTGCTTGCACGACGCGATTTTAGAACCAAAACGCGACACCCTGCGTGACCGCGATTTAAAAAACATTGGTTCTCATTGAAGGTCTACCCCCCCCCCCCCCCCCCAGAAAGTCACTAAATAACCTAGCAATGTACGCTCCTTCCAATCTAACCCTAACCCTACAGACGTTGCTCGTGACAAGCGTCGCGTATCGCGCAAGCAATTCGTGCATTCCAGATTTTTAATTTGAAAAACATGTAACAAATATAAATAATTAAATAAACTCAAACAACCACTCCAAATCATTTCAAATATAGTCATAAAGTGCTACAACATTCCAAATAAAACACAAAAATAGGACGATATAGTTCCAAAAATCTCAAAGGCATGAAGTTTCAAAAATAAATTAACACCAAATGAGTTTTTTCAAAAATTGTCAAACATAAAAATAAAAAATAAAAAGATTTGTGTAAATTCTTACCAAAGTTGGATCGGGGTTGTCGAACTGTGGAAGGAAGAGTCTGGAGCATTGTTAATGAGGTTTATTTTTTTTGTTTTCAAGATCGTGGCTGTTAAAAGTGATTGAGGAAGGGTTTTGTTAAGTTGGGACTGTCAAAACTATAATAAGGTTTTATTTTAGATCAAGGTTGTCAAAAGTGAATAAGGAAGTGTCTACGTTTTTTTTTTAACCTTTGTACTAACCAAAACGATGCCGCGACGCCGTTTTGGTAAGCCAAAGGGTTTAAAAAAAACATGCATCGCGCGGCTATAGCGCAGGTTTGCGCACTTTTGCACTAAATCGCGTCAAATTGCGCCCAATAGCGCACCCAACAGCAACATCCCAGTTAGCACACCCATTTGTGTTGCCTTTTCCCGTCGCAAAAGGCAATAGCGCGCTATTGCGTTCGCGATAGCGAGCTATTTAAAACACTGATAAGAACCACTTGAGTAGTAAGGGATCATTATTTTTTTCCAAAGACTTCTCCACCCTAAATCTTTCATGTGCTGCAATATTTGCATCGAAGGCATCTACGATTGTGGGATAGTACACCGACGCTTCATTATCGAAGGAATTTTATGCAATGAACAAGTGGTTGTTTGTTCCCGCTGAAAACCCAGCACCCTTTCGCGACCTTTACTTCCCCTGTCAGGTGACAAGCCCTCAGCCTTCCCCCCAGGTCGTGATGAAACTGTGCTTCTGTGCTGTGGCTGGCTTTGCCACTGCCCTGTGCCATCGAGCAGAGGCGCTTGCCCCTCCCTTGCCTTGACCAGTCAGTGGCGCTGCATTAATGGCACCACAATCAGCGACAGACTCGAGGGATGGGTCACAGTACACAGTTGTGCTGCTGTGTAACCTGTCAAGGATAGTGAGGATGACCAACGGCCAGCCACTCTCGAGCCTTCCTGTACCTGGCAAACTTTCAAATAAAGCCTCCAGGATGCAAACACCTTTTGTATATTTTTTAGGAGAAGTCATCTGCATCCGATTGTTTGTTGCCTTTGGGTTCCATTCTCACGTAGCGATTTGACTATAAATACACTTACTACCATGAGTGCCATGTACTTTGATACCATGCTTTTATGTAAACAGAATACTCAACGGAGTAATACTCAATAATCAAAACCCTAGAAAGGAATAAACTCCCTCTCATGATACTCATCAATATTTTTAACTTATGGATGAAGATCTTGGGCTACACTAAACTACACAAAAGACAAATAAAGACACTACTTAATCAATAAACCCAATCCAACTATACTAAGTTTCAGTCCATTGAAAAAAAATAATAATAAAATATTTTATTCACATCACTTTTTCTATTAATTTAATATATATTGACATAAATAGAAGAAAATTTATCATAGTTGTTCCATGCTATCTTTGTTGTCACGGGGTCAGATGGCCTTCCCAAGAATAGTATGAAATAGTGAGAGAAGTGTTGAGTCAACGTAAACCGGATACATTATAGGCAAGATGAAGCAGGCAAAAAGCTGTACCTTCTGTCCTCTACAAAATTGCATTATCAAAACCTGGCTCGTTGTGAACTCCTACACATAATATATGGGTGTTAGCTTGAGATAAATCGCACATAGTGTATAGCTTCAAATTGATAGATGCTTGACATATCTAAGGCTCAAATGATAGTTACAAACTGCCAATGATATGATGACATGATGTACCATACCCGAAAAACATAAGGAACCCTCACAGTTTTGTTGTTTTTGAAGTTTTTTGCGGTTCTCTCTGAATTATTTGCCTCCTGTATGAAATCTGTAGAGCAACTTCTACGTTAGTACCTTTCTATAATTGACTAAAACAATTTAAAACGAGTCTTTCAATTGAATGACCATCCTACATCTTTCAAAGAATCAGCAGATGTGAAGCAGAAACAGCAAAAATAAAGCACTTGCTATAAGCTATGAAGCACGGACACGTAATACGTGTTTCGACACACGACACGCGACACGTAATTGATCCAAAAACTAGGATACGACACGCTATGATACGTATAATATATAATATATATTTAAATATATATTAATGAAATAAAACAGATTTTCTCCATAAAATACATTATTAGAGCATTCTTAACATGAAATTAAGAAAATGGATCATACAAAACAAAATTCAAACGCACTTTGTCCTTAAGAATCATAAATAAAGCACAATTACCATCACTTGAGTCAAAGCTGACTCGTGGCTCCGGGAGAGTGTTCGTGCTTCATAGGTGTCCGACACGTTGTTGGACACGACACGTTGGCTTACGGGAGAGTGTCCGTGCTTCATAGGCTATAAGAGACATGAATTTCTGGAATTACAAATGAAATTGCAGAGACCAGCTAATACCAATGTGTATTTATTCTCTGGAACTGCTGAGGTACTATGAGGTGATCTAGAAGAGAAGTAAAGGTTCAACAGACTGAAGCACATAGTGATAACAAAGGTCTAAATTGGTCTTGCACTGAAAAAAGGCCCAAATAGGTCACTCATTAATAACTTGTGCCTATAGCAAGAAGTGTTCATGGGGGTTCACACAGGTGTCAGTTGGTCGTTAGGGATTGTGAGCGAAATAAGGATTTTCTAGCAAGATCTTGAGTCATGGAAGAATCACAACGGCTAACAGGATTTATTTTTTTTATTTTATTTTTTTTGAGGGGGTTGGGGTGGGGGGATTGAGTACAAGGTGGGTTGTGGCCTCCGTCTCCGGTGGCGGCACAAGCTGCAAAGGCTATTCCAGCATGTTCTGGGCCAAGGCACAGAGGTGGCGTGACGTCAATAACAGACAATGTAATCCTCTTTTACAGTAGCGTCTAGGGTTGGTTTGGAGGACGGCAAAGATTTTGAAACATGGGCAAGGGCCTCAAGCGGTGGTAAAGGGGTACACAGCGGTAGTGAAATATCGAACAGCCTTCGGCAATGGACTGCATCGATCATTCGAAGAGAATCACGACTTCCTTTTGGCATGCGTCGGAAACTTGTAACATTTTTTCGAGTTTCGATCAAAACCTCTGGGAAGATTTTAGAATCTTCATTGACAAATCTCCGATCACCTAAAGATTGTTTCGACTTCTATCCCTAACTCGAAAACCTAACTCAACAACAACATCGAGAGTGAACACCATATTGATGGGAATAGTCGAAGCATGCATTCATTCACCAACCCAAAAGTTCTCTGTAAAATAATATGTTCACTATCAAAATACAATACAATAGGGAGTCGGGGATCCTATTTATAAGCTAGAGAGATAAGAGACCTAAAAGGGAACTACTACGAATCAAGCTAAATCATCTCCTAAATAATAACTACGGCCTAAATTAGTTCCCAAAATCTCTCTACCAATCATACCAACCGCTACTCACCCTAAAGATCTCCAGAAACCACACCCACCATATGCATCAAAGGGAGGGGGCTGATTCTTGATACAGTTCTTGTGCCAAACCAGTGCGCTGAAGTCTGAGAGTTGTAGTACCTTTCGGATGTCATTTCTAAACTTGATATTAAAAAGTCCTATGATCATGTGAACTGAAATTTTCTGTTCCATCTCACTGAATGGATAACATTTGTGGTGCCTAGATCTTGTGGAACCGATTCTGCAATGTTTTTGCATACCCACAATGAGATTCTCTATTTAAATTAATGGATAAAGAACCACATATTACTTAGTAATTCTCCTTCTCTCAGTTTCTGTAATGAAGAGACTAGAGAAGTGCATATGGGATTTCTTGTGAAAGGAAATGAATAGAAAATTAGATAACATCTTGGTGGTAGGACTGTCAACGTATTGAATTTGAACTGGATTGAGCATTATGCGAATCTGATTGATATCAATACATAAAACTCATAATCGTATCTGTTAATAATCAAAAACCAATCCAAGAACATTCTTTCCTATCGGATTTTGGAATAAAATTTCTGCATTTTTATACATTTGACGGAACTACAAATTAAGAACTCTCTCTCACTAAAATTAATACTGAATACAATGGGTGGCCAGTGGCCTTATTTATATTCTAAAGCTATCTTGCCAACTAAGATAACCTGAAAGAGTATAAACACTAAAGATGACAATTAAAAATATTCCAAGGGAATATTACCCCCTTACCTAAACTATTAATTAATACTGAAAATACAATTAAAGATAAACAATACAAAAATAGATGATATTACAATTAAGCCCGTACTTCTCTATTCTCGTCACTCTCAAGCTTTAAAAGGTGTAGACGAGCGGATCATATCCCAAAATTTGCAGCCAAAGAGAAATGAAAATTTTTGGGCCCCAAAATTATTTTCAAAAATTGGGATGGGGGTGGAATCTCCAAAGATTTCCTCCCAGTGGGTGACATTTCGGCTTCCAAGTTATTTATTTTATAAGAAAATGACCAATAATGCCAGCCCAAAAAAAACTGAAGTGAGTTTGAGTTGTGCTACCTCACTTTTGGGCCGTCAAAACAGGTGGCTAACATTTATTTTCAAAACCACAGTGACGGGAATGTAATGAGGCCCACTTCATCTTAAGTTCAATCATGACCTCAACGGTGAGAGAGAGAGACACGAACACATTTGGGCCAACAAAAAGTTAAAATAAAAGCTCAAGTGCAATAGACTCGATGACTATAGGCTCTTAAAGGGACTCAGTTGCATTCTAATTAATTGCCCAAAATGAAACGGCTCATTTGAAGAAGGATTCCCTAACAACCTAAAGCCCTAGCAGCTGCCATCACAAAATCGGGCCTCAGTGAAGAGGGATGTTCTGATTACAATGGATGACTCACAAGGCAAGCACAAATTAAGAACTCAACTTCTCCCTAAAATACGTTCTTATTACAATGGATGGCAAATGGCTCAATTATAGACTAAATCTAGTTAGCCAAGATTAATTTAAATGGTAAATAGACTAAACAGGGAAATTAAGAATATTTGGACCCCTTACCTAAAATACTAACTAAAATAAAGACAACAAAATAACAGATAAACAAAATAAAAAGGGAATTCTTAAATGCACCCACTAAATTTTGCATCTCACCCCTATTTAAGAAAGCATACAACTCACCCTATCATGTCCTACCAAGTAATTGCAATTCACCAACTAAACTATGGTGGGGTGAGTTTCATGTCTCTAAAAACGGGGTAAGGCGCATAATTTAGTAGGTGCATGTTCCCAATAAAAAGAGTACATTTCGACAGTATCACAATTGAGCCCATACTCATCTATTTCATCAACAGTATTGTACTTTACGCAAAATATAACACTGGACCACAACTGGAACCGAGGTCCAACAAATCTAAAAATATATGAAGTACCCTTGACTATTAATAGTTAATAATAAAGAGATATATCTTAACAGAAAACTTACTAACTTAACATAAAAAGTTAAACTTAATAATAATAAATAATTAATAATAATAATAGTAGTAAGATAACTCCATTTAGTAACATGAAATGCTTCCATTTGGAATACAAAGGTTCTCTAACTGTCATGCCACCTACATTCTTTGGTTTAGGCTTCAAAAGCCCATCATATTAGTATGGTAACTCAATAGATATGATATCAATTCCACTCTGGTAAAAGAGAAGTCGACTCCTAATTCGCCTTGGATACTAGAAGCAATTCCTCTTCAATTTTTCACTTCTCATGAATACTTGAGTTGAGCCTAGCTAAACAATGTGTTCACCCTTCATATCTCAATTGACGTAAATTAAACCGTCAATGGCAATACAAAAAGACAACCAAGTGAGAAATAACACTCAATTTTAAGAAGCGTATAATGATTTACCATATTGGGATCAGAGGATATTTATAGGGGAATGGGAAGGATGTAGAAGAGTGACATCAATACCCTAAATAGGGAAGTGGCCCTAGGCCCATGTGATGTTACATGACATAGGAGCACCCCCTTTACATCATATTCCTATAATACCCCTTGTTGAAGGCTTCCCATTAGTCCCATAATACAAACAAAAAAACGTAACAAAAATAAAAAATAAAACTAATAAAATAAACATACTAAAAAGACTAGAAAATTACTAAGTTATCCTCAAAGCCTCACCGATTTCCATCACAATGGCTATCAATCTCCATCAGTTCCTTACATCAAGTTTAAAAAGAACCATTCTAAACATTCATTTTTAGCTCCATTTATCTTGCACCTTCTTACTAATAATGTAGGGCCCTATCATATTATTAAGTCAATGAAAACCATATGTTGATCTATCTTCTTTTTTTACAACTTCCCATCACCCTCTAAATACTATAGTAACCATAAATGACAACATTAGTTTGTCTCATAAATATAAGCACAAATAATATAAACTAGATTTATATCATATGTTAAAGAAACCAGCATGGGGAAACAAATCTGGGATTTAAACGCGAGTGCCTACAAGTGATGTGGTAAAAACGTTGGTTTTAGGTGAGATTGCTCTCTCTCTCTCTCTCTCTCTCTCTCTCTCTCTCTCTCTCTCTCTCTCAGCACCTTTGGATGCAGGTATACTCCTTTCTTCCATTCTCTCTCCATACCTCGCAACTGGAACAAACTGATTGTTTTACTAAGAATCCACTAGATTCTCTTACTATCTATCGCTAGTTTAGATTGTTCTTTTCCCCACTTTTATTTATTTATTTTAGTCTAAAATATATCTTATAAATTCATACGTCCTCATGTGTTAGTTCAATCCACTATGTTAATGGTTTTAATATTATTTCATGTTTGATGGGTGAAGTGAATTACTTGATCGCCAGACCCTTTGTTACTATAATTGCAGCTCCATATCAATCTGCCTAATTCTGTTATGTGGTCTCCGATCTCGTTGTCTTTGAAAAATAAAAAACGGGTCTGAGATTTTGTTTTCCAAAATGGGTCCGGTTAAGTGTATTAAAGACATAAATCAAAATATATCAATTAACAATAAAAAATTTCTAGATAGATGGGAACAGTATTTTCAAGGATTATTGAATGAAGAATATCCCAAAAAAGATGTCAAGAACATAGAACCGAATATAGGAATGGTATGTCCGAATACTGAAAAAGAAGTCGATATATTAATAAGAAAAATGGGAAGGAAAAAAGCACTTGGCCCGAATAAAATACCCATAGAGATGTGGACAGACCTTGGAAGTATAGGGGTAGAATGGTTAACATGTTTATTTAATAAAATTTTAAAAGAAGGAAACATGACAGATAAGTGGAGGAAACGCACCATAATACCCTTGTATAAAAATAAAGGGGATATACCAAACTGCGGTAATTGTAGAGGAATCAAATTGATGAATCACACTATGAAATTATGAGAAAAGGTTATAGAAAAAGATAAAGAAATGAGTCCACTATTTCGGACAATCAATTTGGATTTATGCCAGAGCGAGCCACCACGAAAACTATTTACTTATTAAGACAGTTAATGGTGAAATGTAGAAGTAAGAATAAAAATTTACATATGGTCTTTATAGACTTAGAAAAGGCATATGATGGCCTTAAGAAGGAAAAAAAATTCCTATGAATTATTTTAAAGTTATTGAAGATATATATGATAACACAAATACTAGAGTAAGAACTATTTGCGGAGAAACTAATGATTTTACGATTAAAGTGGGCCTACATCAAGGATCGGCTTTAAGTCCTTACTTATTTGCCGTAGTATTGGATGAGATTACTAAGGACATACAAGAAGATGTCCCATGGTGTATGTTATTTGCGGATGATATAGTTTTAGTAGACTCTTCAAAGGAGGCCTTAGCGATAAGAGTAGATACTCGGAGAAATGCCTTGGAATCTAAGGGACTAAAAATCAGTAGAAATAAAACTGAATGTATGAAATGTAAATTTAATAATGAGGCATCTAATAGTATAATGTTAAAGATTGAAGAAAAAGTGATAAACCAAACTAATAAATTTCATTTTTAGGTTCAGTGATACAAAGTAATGGTGATATTGATGAGGATGTTACGAGTAAAATATCAACCGGTTGGATGAAATGGAGCCAAGTAAAGTGGGGTGTTATGCGATAAGAGGATAAGTAATAAATTAAATGGAAAATTTTATAGAATATTTGTTAGACCAGCGATTCTCTATGGAGCGGAATGTTGGGCATTAAAGAAGAAACATGAGCAAAAAGTCTCTATGTTAGTGAGATGAGGATGATCCGATGAATGATAGAGATTACTAGAAAGGACAAGATTAAAAACCATATGTGAGAGAAAAGTTAGGAGTAGCTCCCGTTAGCGATAAATTAAGAGAAAGTAGACTTAGATGGTACGGGCATGTTTTGCGTAGACCAGTAGATGTACCTGTAACAAGAGAAAGATTATTGGAAATAGAGGAAAAAAGGGGAAGGGGACGCCCTAAGCTATCGTGGGCAGAAATTATTAAGAGAGATCTTAATGATTTAAACTTGAATGAAAATATTGCTTATAATAGATTACAATGGAAAAGGAGAATCCATGTGGCCGACCCATGTGATGGGATTAAGTCAAGGGTGATGATGATGATGATAAGATGGCGTCTTGAGATTCAACTAGTGGTATCAAACCCAATGACCACGGATTCAACTCTTTTCCATGTCATTTGTTTGGAGGATTTTGTTAGATTGAGATAAGCCTTGCCCCAAGACACAATGTTGAGTGGACCCGTAAATGATCAAAGGTTTTCCCTCCTTAACCCCAATTGACTTCAGGTGAGATGACGGCTTGATATCTGACTAGTCATGAGGACATTTGTTTGTTTATTTTAATGTTTCTTCATGCATTTCCCATCTCTCAAACTATTCACTCTATAAGAGTATTAGAGCCTTTACTTTGTATATTTCAGTACTCAATTTATAACAAGCTCTTGGGAAACATCAGCCATCTAAGACATGCCAAATTTTCATTATAGTTACAGCTAATATTTTGTTGAAATATAAATGTCAGTGAAGGAAAAGAATATTACAAATAATCAAAATGAAAAATTAATTTCCTTGCAGTTTGACAATAGGCCCTGTTATACTCTAAATCCAAAATGTGATATGGACCAATGGTATTGTGATACATGTCATCATAAAATGCTCATCGAACATGGTCGGCACATCATTTCTCTGGTCGACTCAGTACTTCACTTGGTTGGCTGAGTGGCCGACCAGCAGTAATTAACTCTATCAAACACATGTAAACCACACGTGGGAATATGTACAGGCTCATTACACACGCGTGGGTTAATCCTTTCAACTAACTATGATTAGCTCATCATTAGTTATCACCTACAATGTAAAAAGGTGTAAATGCCTGACTTATAAAGGCATTCCACCTCTTATCCTTCTCTTCCTCCTTCAATAAATGGCACCCCATATCACATGACAAGGGCATGAGGAAAACGGCCATACACAAAACCCTAGAGAGATTCTTGAGAGCTTATACCCATTACAAATATAACATTACAATGCACTTGTGGACATAGGCACCTCATTGGGCTGAACCGCGTCAATCTCCCATCTCATTCTCTATCTTTCATCTCTCTCAAATCCAAGCCTTTTCTTTCTTTATTTGTTATAGTTTATTATTGATATTTATCAGCTAAAACTTAAAAACATCCAAATACCAGTTTTAGACAATAACAGACCGGCATTGTCTGTGGGAACGACTAAACAAGCCCTTTGTTGTTTCCTATTCAACTTCGTTCAAAATGCCTATCAATTCGTTTGTTATGGGAAATGGGGGATGATCCAAAAAGTAGTCGGACGAATAAAATTGTCCCTCCCTTCACCCCTGTGGAGATGGGGGATCTATAAGGAATTTTGATGAGCATAGCCAAAGGCCAAGAGGCAATGCAAGAGACGGTGAAGTAACTAACACAAACTCTCCAAGTCGGTCAAAACAGGCCTAGAGCAAACCTTATCATGCCATCTGGAAGAGAACCCTCTGACAGGAAGGTGAAATAGGCAACTAGCTCATTGCAAACAAGTACTGTAGAACCCTACAATGATGAATTCGGGATCACCAAATGAAGGAAATAGATCTAGATACTCTAGATCACAAGATGACAGGTCATATTGCCTAGGATCCACCTCATCCCTCTGGACAACTGATCACTACGACGAGCAATCATTCTTCGAGGAAAAGCCAAGTGTGTTGGAGTGGCTGAGATCAGGGGCTCTACATTTGATCAATTAGATCCCTGAGCAATGAGGAGCCTAGAGGATCCAGAGAACGCCGGGAAGGTTCCATCAGGTCAAGAACGAGCGTGCGAGGGTTAGTAAAAGGATCGCCATTCACACCTTCTATTGTGGATTACCCCACACCTACTAAGTTCAAGCCACTTGTGGTAACCCCGAAGTATAATGGTAAAACCAATCCAGTGTTACATGTGGAACAATACCAATCTACTGCCGACATCTACTCAGTCTCCGATGAGATGCGTTGCCGAGCATTCTCCATTACGATCACTGGGTCGGCACAGATATGGTATAACAATCTGCGGTGAGGGAAAATCTCCAACTTTCAACTGTTAGCCGACATGTTCGTTAGCAACTTTTGCTTTGGAGCCAAGCCTAGAATAAAAGGTCGCGCATCTGCTAAATGTTCGCCAGAAAGTCGGCGAGACTACCCGTGAATAAATCACCCGCCTAAATAGTGAGAAGCTGAAAGTCATTGATTATGACGAAAAGACAGCAATCACCGCATTAATGAGTGGTCTGCTACCCGAGAAGTTATATTATGACTAGCTAAGGAGCTACCCAAGACTATAACCGAATTGCTGGCCAATGCAGGCAAAATTGTGAACGCAGAGGAAGCTATGGCCGCTAAAGAGACCAACAGTTTCAAGACTAATGCGAACAAAAGTTCAGAGAAGAAAGATCAAAAGGATAGATCGGTGGAGAAGCCAAAGAGATATGACGAATACACTCCTCTGACCCTTGGCGTCCACATATTCTAGAAGAGATCCGTGGAAGTAGAGACCTAAAATGGCCTGGAAAACTGAAATCTCCTCCAAACTGAAGAGATAAGAGTAAATACTACGAGTTCCATAAAGATAACGTTGACAACTGCATAGCCCTGAAAAATGAGATTGAGAACCTGCTCCAAAGAGAAAAACTGTCAAAATTCGTGGAAAATGGATGTCGAGCAGATCAAAGGGACGAGCAAGAACCTCGAAAGCGGTCAGAATCCCCTTGTACAAAAGGAGATGAAAATAAAAGAAGCAGGGATGGCAACTCCGAAGATAATCCAGACCTACCCAGAAGGCCTAAGGAGCCTATGCGTGAGCTAAATATCATCTCTTTTGGGTGTAACTTTATTGCAGGATGTGACGCTAGCAGAGGAGATGAAATACTAGAAAGGAAAGCCTACCTCAATTAAGCAAAGGCCTATGCCTATATGAGGTAGATCAACCTAACCTCTAATGTAGATACTCGTCCGAGGAAAGTAAACAAAGATTGTTTGGCGATCAGTTTCTCCGAAGATGACCTGTCAAGAGTGCTTTATCCTCATGATGACCCCCTAGTTGTCACGATGATGGTACACAAAGGAAAGGTGGCTAGAGTTTTTATCGACAACGGCAATTCGGCCATCGTCTTATTCTTTAATTGCTTCAGAGGTTTGGGACTGCGAGACAGAAAACTTGAGGCTTACCACAGGCCTCATCGGTTTCTCTGGAGAAAGGGTTTACCCCCTAGGAATAATAAGTCTGGAAGTAGTGATTGGTGCCTGGCCGACCTATCGAATAGAGAAGATCCATTTCTTCGTTCTAGATAAAAACGTCAATTCAGCGTATAATATTATCTTCGGTATAGTAGGATTGAAGAAATTCAAAGCAGTACCTTCTATTGTGCATCAATGTTTAAAGTTCCCCACTCATTACGGGGTCGACGTGGTTAAAAGGAACTAAGTTGAAGCTAGAGAGTGCTATTATACTTCAACCGACCAGGAGGAATAAAAGAAACTGACCACGACCTACCAGATTGAAACGTTAGATCCAAATGAGGAGGCAGAGCTGGTCAAAGGACAAGTCGTAGAAGCAGTAGAATCGATTATCTTGGATGATGAACACCCGGAGAAAACAACCCAGATTGGCTCATCATTGAAGGAAGCAGTTGGTTGATTTTCTTAAGCAACGAAATATCATATACGTTTGGAGTCATGAGGATATGCTAGGGATTGATCCAGAATTCATGTCATGAACTTAACATAGTCTAGGATGCCAAGCCGATCAAGCAAAAACGAAGTGTCTTCGGTCTAAAAAAGAACATGGACATAGAAGAAGTAGAGAAATTACAAAAGGCGAATTTTATTGAGGGCATCGAGCCTAAGTTGGCTTTCTAATGTAGTGATGATCAGAAAAAAAAAAAATGACAAATGGCGTATGTGCGTTGACTTTACAGATCTGAACAAAGCATGCTCGAAGGACCACTATTCTTTACCAGGGATTGATCATGGTCAACACCACAGTTTTATGGATGCGTACTCGGGCAATAATCAAATCAAGATGAAGTCGGAGGATAAGGAAAAGACTTCATTTATAATAAGCCAAGGTACCTATTGCTACAATGTCATGCCTTTCGGGCTCAAAAACGCTGGGGCAACATATCGGAGGTCGATAAACAAAGTGTTTGAAGAACAGATCGGCAGAAACATGGAGGTGTACGTTGATGACATGCTCACCAAGGGCAAGATAGCCGTCGATCATATCAGAGACTTGGATCAGACGTTTGACTGGTTTAAAAAACATAGAATAAAGCTTAACCCAACAAAATGTGCTTTCGGAGTACAAGAAGAAATGTTCCTCTGCTTCATAGTAAACTAAAGAGGCATTGAAGTTAATCCAGATAAAATCCAAGCGTTGATCAATATGCAATCTCCGACGAATAAAAAAGAAGGAAAGAAGTTAACAGGTAGGGTGGCTACGCTAAACCGATTTGTTTCGCAAGCTAACGACAAATGTCTTCCCTTCTTTAAGGTGTTGTGAAAATCATTTGAATGGAATGATGAATGTGAAACCATTTTCTTGGAATTAAAGAAGTACCTGGGATCTCCAAATTATGATTTGCCCGATCAACCAATCTTGAGTGAGGACGAGAAGATGCAGCCGCTTCATCGGCAGGGAGAACTCCCGCACAAATCAGTTCGCAAGCAAGCTCAGGGTTAACTGCGACAGATTAAGCAGTACCCTTGTCCTTATCGGTTGGTTTCTTTCCAACCATCTCCGTAGGAGGAGTCGGATCCCGTCTTAACCTCTTAGACAGAGGTTCATGATCTTCAGCAGGGAATGTATCCACGAAGACAGGATGACTAGAACACCCAGCTTCAAGTTTTTAGCTCGCAGGGGGAGGCGACCTGGTTCCAGCGAGGAAATTAGGGATTTTTTGTTTCACCGTGTCTGAAGAAGGGATGTTACTCAGCAGTAGAGCAACGTCTAAAGACTCAAAGGAGGAAGAGGTGCTTTCTGCTAAGAAATTACCTTTTGCTCTTCTGAGATAACTCGGAACCAGATCCTGAGGAATCAGAGGAGGATGCAAGGTCATCTAAACAAAGGTATTTCTTCAGTTGGTCTAGCTACAAAAGAAGTAGTAGAGCTCCGGTAGCCGAGCAAGAATGAGGCCGACCTAGGATGGTCTTTAGTACCAAGTCTTTGCTGGATCGACCAAAAAGTTTTCAAATCAGTCAAATTAACCTCAAAAGTGCGAGGAGTTTTCTTCTTACTCTTCTCTGCAAAACAAAAATCAGAGACACATAATCAGCTCAGAAAACAGATGGAAAAACATTCGAAATGCATGTGCATGCGCCAACCTATTCCTTGGCCATCCCGAGGGCACCTCAAACGCTATATATGGCACCCTCAAGAAAAGGGGCAAACTGCCAATTCTTCATTATTAAACCATGATCCCAATAGTCCTTATTGGAATCAGGTAGGTTCACGACCAAAGCCCTGTTGGACTGCCTTGTCTTGAAGTAATAAATATTTCCGTTAGTAATACCCTAGTGGTAACAAAACATTAACTCTTTTATCCCAATGTGTGTCCCATATTGCTCATTAATGCGATGAACCCCATTAATTATTCTCCAAATGTTTGGGGTAACTTGGGCAGGAACCACACCAAAGTATTGGCAAAACTCCAAAAACAATTGGAGGAAAAGTAAACCCACACTCAGCAATAAAAATGGTGAGTGACTAATGGCCCTCAGCTAAAGCGCAAAGGTCACAAGCCCCATTCAGCAACTCAATTTTGACCCACGTAGGGATTCTATAGGTAACCCTAAAAAGCTCTAATGAACTCTCATCCACACTCTCATCCACAGTATAAACCATATTTCAGCAAAGAATTACAAAAATCTTACAAAGGGGAAAGGATAAGAAGTTCTTACAGCGAAAAGGAAGAACACGGCTCTCACGAATGGCAGAAAAGCTTGGAGCGGAAGAAAGAGATTTTTGAATTAAGGGTGAAATGGGCAGAAGAGGGAAATGACACTTGATAAGCCAAATGACGTCTCCCCAATTGTCCAGAGATCATATGAATAAAAGTATATGTCGTTTCATTTTGACAGCGGTTCATTACCCAGCGCGCTTTATTACCGGCGTACCCCCGGACGTTTTGCAGTTTTTGTCCTTATTTACAAAATTGCCACTGCATCAAGAATCAAAACTCTCAGAACGCCAACTTTCAAAAATCGATTGCCGACCAAGCGCCTCAATAAACCAAAGCCACAACCAGAGGCTCGTGACTAAGTTTCTATGAGACCAACTGACTCCTACAGGTTAATACTCCATTCATTCATTCCACAAACCTAGCCACTCTGAAGATCCTATGCCTCAGACAAGCTATTGCTCATTCGAGTCATGAATAAAGTATTGGGGGCTTTTGTTATATTATAAATCCATAATATGACATGGACCAATGGTATTGTGACACTTGTCATCATATAATGCTCATCGAATATGGTCGGCACATCATTTCTTTGGTCGGCTCAGTGATTCGCTTGGTCGGCTGAGTGGACAACCACCAGTAATTAACTCTATCAAACACATCTAACCCACACGTGGAAATATGTACAGGCTCATTACACACACACGTGGGTTAATCCTTTCAACTAACTATGATTAGCTTATCATTAATTGTCACCTAGAATGTAGAAAGGTGTAAATACCTGACTTATAAAGGCATTCCACCTCTTCATCTTCTCTCCCTCCTTCTATAAATAGCAACCCATATCACATGACAAAGGCATGACGAAAACGGCCATACACAAAACCCTAGAGAGATTCTTGAGATCTTGTACCCCTTCCTAATACAACACTACATTGCACTTGTGGACGTAGGCACCTCATTGGGCTGAACCACGATAATCTCCCGTCTCATTCTCTATCTCTCATCTCTCTCATCTCCAAGCCGTTGCTTTCTTTATTTGTTATAGTTTATTATTGATATTTATCAACTAAAACTCAAAAACATCCAAATAACAATTTTAGACAATAACAGGTCCAGGATTTCTAATGTTAACAGAATGTAAAACTAAAGAAAACATGGCATGGCATGGCAGGTTACGCACTCAATCTTGTGCAGAACAAGAAAAATCAAGGTGGAAGTAGCTATAGTCACTTAAAGCTGGACAATACCCAAAAGCAGTCTGCATCAATCAAACTCACCAAGTTCCAAAGCAATGGTCTTGGCAAATTCTGATACCATCCACTGAAACCTGTATTCAGGGAAAAACTGTAGAAACAAAAAAGAGAAGCAACAAATTTAACGGAAAATGAAAGAACTGATAGCAATAAACAATACACCACAGGGAAAAATGAAATGGAAAATTATTTTAGAATAAAATTATGTATTTAGGCTTCATAAGTATATGAACTTCCATCTAAGTCCTTTATCCAAAGATTCCAAATGACGTCAAATTATAAATCATTAGATTTTGAAGAATAAGAAAGAAAAAATATATGTAACATCTTGGTATCCAGTAAGGATGAAAGGAGAGCCAAAAGGAGCGTTTAGGTCTTCAAGGGGCTGGGACATCCTTTTTCACAACACACCTCTTTATTACCTGTTAGTTCTTATATTACTGTGTGTTTAGCTGTGCTTAGCTATGTACCACTTTCCTAGTAGGGTTACTACTGTAACTTGTTAGTTTTTCCTCATTAACATAAACAGACATGGTGTTTGTACTCAGACAGCCACTATTAAGCAATATTATCTTTTATGCTTTTACTTTGTAACCATTACCTTTAAATAACCTCAATATCTTGTGGCTTCACTCGGTATAAGAGATCTGGTTTTGCAAAAGGTTTTGAATCTCCCAAACTTGCATTTGGTTCTGCCTTTGTGTTATAGTTTGTGCCTATGATGCACCTTCGTTTGTCCCTCCCGTGTGTGAGTGTAAGAGATTGGTTAAGGCTATATACCACCAAACGACACAAGTACTTCGCGTCACCCAAAATAATGAACGCTCAAGTCACGTCATATGTTATGTGAAAAGGAGAATTGTTTATACGAGGGATGTGTTATATAAAGTCCTATATCGGAAAATTAACGGCTAACACCATAATATAAAAGATGTGGAGCCCCTCCACTCCTAACCAATTGGTTTCTGGTCCTACATCTACTGTCAGAGACTTGTACTCAGGGTGCTCATCTTGTTGAGACCTAAAGGTGCTGAAGAAACCTGGAACCCAACCAGACTTCACACTGGGCTAAAAAGCTCAAACTTGGTTTCATTGTCCAAAACCACTTTAACATGGTTATTTGGATTGGACAAAATTCTGCTTCTGGTACCTCATATACTCTATATCTCACCTCTCCTCTTTCTTTCTCAATGAATTAGTTTGCTGGACAAGGACAAGGTACAGGAAAGAGGCGTGGTAACACTCCACCAAATCTTGCGAATGGTCATGCCCAGTTGGTCACGACCCAAGTCCGGTCGGAGACTTGGGTCGTGACCATCTTAATTTTTGGCATGACCATATTCATTACCACACTGAGTCATGAATGCTCATGAATGCTTTGAAAGTGGTCACAGACCAAATCCCTACCACTATGGGTCACGGACTTGGGCTGTGATCAGGGCGTGACCATCTTGGCGTCAAATTTGCGCCAAAATTCCCTCCAAGTTTGGTCGCAGATGGGTCACGGTTCTTGGGCCGTGACCATAGGCATGACGAAGCAACACGCACACTCATATGGGGTCGCGGCTGTGGGTCGAAACCATTTCCTAGCTTGGGTCACGGCTATGGGCCGTGACCAAACCTCAGTTCGAGCAGTGGCTGTGAAGCATTGATTGGTCGCGCATGGTGGGTCACGGCCCTAGGCCGTGACCAGGTTCAATCAAGCAACATCTGCTTCATTTATTGGTCACGAATTGTGGGTCACGGCTCTAGGTCGTGACCAGGTTCAATCCATAAAAAATAAGACGCGCTGATTCCCCTCATTTCTATCGATCCATTTCGATGTCTAAAGCCCTAAGAGCTAAACATTTCTTGCGATTTGTGCAATTTCGGCTCAAAAATGTATTGAACTTGCGATTTAGACCTCATTTCCATTTCCATTTCGTGATTCTAGGGTAGATTTAGACCTCATTTCAATTTTAACTGTGTGGGTGCGTTTCAGATTTCGATTCTCATTGTGTGTGTGTGTATTTCGATTCTCATTGTGTATTTGTGTATATGTGTGTTTATGTGTGTATCTATGAACAAATTGTATTTTATGCCAATAAACCCTATACATTGTATTGAGGTTATTTTTTTGACAAAATATTATTCAAAACCCTAGAAATTATATTTTTTTGACAAAATATAATTAAATGGATTTTTATTAAGTAAAAAAAATTACATCCACCTTGTTGTGGGTTATATGCGACTTAATATGACTTGAATTTTGTACAGATGTGACCCTCTATCTATTCCACAATCATGAACTACTTATGAATGAGTAGTGTTAATTTTGGTTGTTAATTTGGGCTTGTCTTGAACTGCATTCATCGTCTTGAAGACGATTTGTTTTGCGATACTATCCAAATATCAGTATGTTTTCACATGTGGTAGTTGAACATCTGTATATATCCTCTAAAATATCTGACTTTGAACTCTTGCGAGGATAGCGAGTTTTATTAGTCACACAACTTTGGTTTCGGAATATGATTACTGGGATTCGATTAGTGTTTTGGGCCCATTTGCATCATGAGCCATATATGTTGTTTCTTGAATTTGTAAGCTTAATTTGCTTTGTTTTAGTTCTCTCGAGTACTTACTCTTTCCGATCTAATGTAGGTAACTATGAGAAAATCTGAACTAGCAAAACTTGTAGCAATTGATTGTGGAAAACCATTGGAAGAAGCTGCATGGGATATAGTATGTCTTTGGCACCTATAAAAAACCTTTTTCCTTCATGTTAATGCAGAATTCCCTAATATTCTTATTCATGCCATCTAGTATGTTTCTAAGTGTTTTGAGTACAATGCAAATCTTGTCGCCATTGGGTGCTCTGTCGCCATCGGGTGCTTTGTCGTCGGCACAAGGTAAATGTTGAGTTCAGTTCCACAAGGTTACCAAAGAGCTGGTTGCCATGAAATATATTGAAAGGGGAAACAAAGTTTGTCTATATATCTGCTTTTTTTTCATTCCTTGTAAGGTGTATTTATGTATGTTTGTATATGTAAATTGTTCAATAGGGGGCCAATTTTTTGACACAATAGCAGAACGGGTTTTAGCCACACGCATGGTGTCATGGTCACAACATTTATTAAAAATACTTGATTTAGATTTATTAGGTTGAAATTTCTAATTTTCGCTTGATTTACAGTTGGTACTCACTCCCATGCATCTAGCTATTGTCATGGAGTATGCGGCAGGCAGGGAGTTTTTTGAGTGAATCTGCAATGCAGGAAGATTTAGCGAAGGCGAGGTTCTCTTACTCGTCAAGAGCTCAATATTTCAAATTTAAGGGCATCATAAATTTGGTTTTGTAGTTTTAGCATTTTGAAGTTTTCTATTGGTTGATGTTTTTCCATAATATTTTTAGGCTAGATACTTCTTCTAGCAACTTATTTCAGGAGTCAACTACTGTCATTCCATGGTAAAAGAAACTTGGTACCTATATAAATATATATAAGTTGGGTGAAGGATTTTTGTAAAAATGTTGGTTCGTCATGGTATCGCAACCATCGTGGCCGAAGAATAAATCTGAGGAGAGAGATTTCTAGTTGGAACGTAAATGCTTTGACTTTGTTGGATTTTGGTTCATTTGACTGATTGATTGGCGTATTGATTGGCGTTTTTGGCAGATGATTTTGGTATATGACTTTGTTGGCGGATTTGTGTTACGATTTCGGCGATTTGCTGCGATTTTCCGTTTTCGCAGATTTTTTCCCAACAAAACAGAATAATTGGCTTCAGAAATTCTCAATGAGCTTCTTAAGGTTAGCTCTATAACACTTCACTAGCTGACTGATTGATTGGTGTTTTTGGTATATGACTTTGTTGGCGGATTTGTGTTACGATTTCGGCGATTTGCTGTGATTTTCCGTTTTCGTAGATTTTTTCCCAACAAAGCAGAATAATTGGCTTCAGAAATTCTCAATGAGCTTCTTAAGGTTAGCTCTATAACACTTCACTAGCTGCATTGGGGTAGTTCCCCTTTAAACAGTCTTCCATTTGAAATCCTGAAAAGTAACAAAGAATCCTAAAAAGTAACAAAGAAATAGAGACTTGAAAATGATTTGAAGTTCGATATTTAGGTTTTCATCACATGTTTTTGCTCCCTTCCCCATCTTTATTTTTGGTAGTAGGTAAACAGTAATGCAATATCTGAAATCATTTTGGAACTCTTATTTCCATATTTTATTTGTTGAAACTAAAGCAGATTGTGGGCGAAAGTTGAATGATTTTTAAGGTTATTAATAACTCTTCTTTCATTTGTATACAAATGAGCTAAAGTTTAGACCATGCCCAGTTGTCTTTGCATCGTTTTCTGGTGGCCCAAAAGCGTGTATGTACAAGGTTTTTCAGGTAATTGTCTTAGATAACTTGTATGATAATGTGTTTAATGATGAATTTAACTTTCCTTTCACTTCTATTATGAGTTCAGATAAATCAGTTTTAATAATTTTAAATTGTCTTAGATAACTTGTATGATAATGTGTTTAATGTTAAATTTTAACTTTCCTTTCGCTTCTATAATGAGTTCAGATAGATCAGTTTTAATAATTTTTTCTCTTATGGTTGCAAATAATTGAGGGGAAATGTGAAAAATATTTCAATCTGGTATACTTTATTCATCTTATATGTATATGGGTTTTAGTAACATTTTCAGTTTTCACCATACCTATCCCATAGACACAGTCTCCCAAAGGTTGTGTAGAAACTAATAACTGTGTTCCCAATTAACATACCAAAGTTCTGGGTGGGGGATGGGGGTGAATAACATACTAACGGTAAAAAAAATTGTGTTGTCATTTTATGTGAGATATATGGGACGATTGTTCATGGTGATTTTGTAAATAGATGGTAAAAGAACTATAATACTGTTGTCGTGTTGTGTTTGTGTGGCAATCAAGACTCGCGTCAATTGTCTTGTCGTGTTATTCATATTTTACTTGTATTTTCGTGTTCTTAATGTCTTTACTTCTCTACTTTAATTTGTAAACGCGGAAGCGGTGTGATGGTCTAACTTTAACAACAAATGCCAAATTTTAATTTCTTTAAACAAATTTAAAACTTAAACCAAGTGAAGTGAAATTAATCGATGAATATATTCACTTAAACCAATTTATTAATCCAAGTCCTAGAATTAACCCAATATTTAATATAGCACCAAATCAAATTGAGTGTGATAATTTAAACCGAATTTTATCTTGAATTATCCTAAGCATGCGTTCTAAATTATGATGCAAGATAAAATAAACAATATCACACTACGCCGCGATGTACGAGGAAAAACCCAAGACGGGAAAAAACCTCGGACGGCCCTAGCCACAAGTCCACTAGATATGGATTTTACAAATACAAGACAAAAGACTTACTTCCTCAACTCGAACCCTCTCAAGCCTTGATGCTTCTTCTTGTAGACACCTCTTCCTAGCGGACAACCACGGAGCTCCACCGCGATCTCGGAATCCACCGATGGGGCTTTCTATGGTCACCGTCACCCGTACTCGAAGCCTTTCTTCAACCGGGTAAAACAGCATAAAACACTTCTTCTTTCTTTGTGAGAGGTAGAAGCAAAACCCAAAACTTCTCTTCAATTCGGTGTAGAGAAAACCGGTGCCAACAAACTCCAAACAATTGATATTTATGTAGGAGAACTTGGAATAAACTCAATTGGGTGTAAACACTATAGTGGTATATGAATTTTTCTTTGAAAATTAGCACTCAAACTATGAACATTTTCCTACACAATTATTGCTCTCAAACTCTCTCTAAGAGATAAACTAGGTTGGAAAAGTTAAGTTGGAAAATGTGATTCCCGCACATTATTAAGTCTGAAAAAGTTGGTTAAAAAACAAGTGGGGAAAATGGGTAAAAACTGCCACAAACTGTTCCCGCCTAGCAGTTCGTTCGAACGACATTTCGTTCGAACGAACTCTCGTTCGAACGAGACTTCTAACGACGCACCAGTATGGACTTCGTTAGAATCTCGTTAGAACGAACAATCTCGTTCGAACGACATTTCGAACGACAGACCAGTATAGGTTAGTGAGAACTCGTTGGCAAGCTCGTTCGAACGAAACCTGGTTCGAACGAAAAACTCGTTCGAACGACATTTCGAACGACTTTCAGAAATTTTGTAAAATTCGATTTTGGCCCAGAAACTTTTTATATACTTTAATTTAAAGTTCTAATTAAAATTTTCTGAAAATAAAAAACGCAGTTTATATTAAACCTAACACCCAATAAACTTTGTTCCAAGCTCCTATATATATATAATTGCATTCATACCTTGGGAGCATGGAACCATAGTTGATGACGTAGAAACGAGGCACGCAAACCGGCATATTTGATGAAGCTTTATATTCTTTGCCGCTACGTCTTCAACAAACACTTCATAGGCTTGAGAGTATTACAATAACATATTATCCTATGAATAAATGTTTTTGTCCGGAATTGAGTCAACACTATACATGGACTCAATTGGAAATTTGTGTCCTTACATAAATATAAATCGCAAACACGTGTGCACATTAATAACATTGTCGTTTATGAATTTATCATGTATAAAATGAGAAATGATCTTACTACAGTGAAATATTGTGATTATGGGTATGAGTTTTATCACGTAGATGATAGGATTACGAGATAATTACTGGTTGTTGGTTTGGTTCTTGAATACTATGTTGGATTTCTTGGATTGATAATACACATAATACTTTTAAACTCTCTCATAATAAACCCTAACAACACGTAGCAACCCGTCGCGCAGTCACGTAGGAACGTGCCGTTAGAGTGCGAAAAACCTACAACAGCACCCAAACGGCCCCATGAGAGGCACCAACACCTCGCACGGGACCAATGTAACTCGTTGGAACTGACCACTTGGTCACAAGACTCTCGGTTTGAGAATACGACGATAATATGAAGATATCTAGACCTAGGCTTACAAAGTGCGAAAACCCACTACCTCGCACGGGACCAACGTAACTCGTAAGAACAGACTGCGTGGTCACGGGACTCCCGGTTTGATAATACGACGATAATTTGAAAATATCTAGACCTAGGCTTAAAAAGTTGGCGTTAAAGTGCGAAAACCCAAAACAGTCCCCAAACGGCCCCGTGAGAGGCACCAACACCTCTCACGGGACCAATGTAATTCGTGGGAACCGACCGCGTGATCACGGGACTCCCGGTTTGAAAATACAATGATAATTTGAAAATATCTAGACTTAGGCTTAAAATCATGGCGTCAGAGAGCGAAAACCCAAAACAGCCCCAAACAA
Organism: Sambucus nigra; assembly: GCA_949130495.1. Lineage (NCBI taxonomy): Eukaryota > Viridiplantae > Streptophyta > Magnoliopsida > Dipsacales > Adoxaceae > Sambucus > Sambucus nigra. The sequence continues at coordinate 418,096,543 of OX422219.1, forward strand.
CCCCTAAGAGGCACCAACACCTCGTACGGGACTAATGTAACTCGTAGGAACTGACCGCGTGATCACAGGACTCCCGTTTTGATAATACGACGATAATTTGATAATATCCAGATTTAAGCTTAAAAACATGGCGTTAGAGAACGAAAACCCAAAACAGCCCCCAAACGGCCCCGTGAGAGGCACCAACACCTCGCACAGGACCAATGTAACTCGTAGGAACTGACCGCATCGTCACGGGACTCCCGGTTTGATAATACAACGATAATTTGAAAATGTCTAGCCTAGGCTTAAAAACTTGGCGTTAACCCAAAACCACCCCCAAACGGCCCCGTGGGAGGCACCAACACCTCGCACGGGACCAATGTAACACGTTAGAACTAATTGCGTGATCACGGGACTCCTGGTGGTTTGAGAGTACAATGATAATTTGAAAATATCTAGACTTAGGCTTAAAAACTTGGCGTTAGAGTGAGAAAACCTAAAAATAGCCGTCAAACGGCACGGTGAGAGGCACCAGCAACTCGCACGGGTTCAATGTAACACGTAGGAACTGACCGGGTGGTCACGGGACTCCCGGTTTGAGAATACGACGAAAATTTGAAAATATCTAGACTTATGCTTAAAAACTTGGCGTTGAGTGCGAAAACCCAAAATAACCCCCAAACGGCCTCGTAAGAGGCACCAACACCTCGCACGGGACCAGTGTAACTCGTAGGAAGATATCGCGTGGTCACGAGACTCCCGGTTCGATAATACGACAATAATTTGAAAATATCCAGACTTAGGCTTAAAAACCTGGAGTCAGAGTGCGAAAACCCCAAACGGACTCGTGAGAGGGACCAACACCTCGCACGGGACCAATGTAACTCATAAGAACTGACCGCGTGGTCACGGGACTCCCGGTTTGATAATACGACAATAATTTGAAAATATTTAGGCCTAGGCGTAAAAACTTAGTGTTAGCATTCGAAAACCCAAAACAGTCCCATGAGAGGCACCAACACCTCGCACGAGACCAATGTAACTCGTAGGAACTGATCGCTGGTCACACGACTCCCGATTTCATTATACAAGGATAATTTGAAAATATCTCGACCTAGGCTTAAAAAATTGACGTTTGAGTGCGAAAACCCAATACAGCCCCCAAACGACCCCATAGGAACTGACCGCGTGGTCACAGGATTCTCAGTTTGAGAATACGACAATAATTTGCAAATATCTAGACTTGGGCTTCAAAACATGGCGTTAGAGGGCGAAAGCCTAAAAACAACCCCCAAACGGCCCCGTGAGAGGCACCAATACCTCGCACAGGACCAATGTAACTCGTAGGAGCTGATCGCATGGTCACGGGACTCGCGGTTTGAGAATACAACGATAATTTGAAAATATCTAGACCTAGGCTTAAAAACTTGGCATTAGGGGCGAAAATTCAAAACAGCTCCCAAACGGCCCCGTGAGAGGCACCAACACCTCGCACGGGACCAATGTAACTCGTAGGAACTGACTACATGGTCATGGGACTCTCGGTTTGAGAATACGACAATAATTTGAAAATATTTCAAGACTTAGGCTTAAAAACATGGCGTTAGAGGGCGAAAAAGGTTCTAAAAGGCGCGAGGCGTGGTCGAGGCGTAGAGGTCAAGCCTCAAGCCTTAGGAGCCTAGGCGTGCCTAGGCGAAGCCTATGCGTAAAAAGGCGTTTTTCCTTTTTTTATTATTTTAATTATTCTAAGGCTAGTAATATAATAAAATAGTACATACCTTGAATTTTGAAAATATATCCATATGTTTGGTAGCCATATTTCTCATATTCATGCTCCATAACCAATATTTGTCAACTAATCCTTTGTTTTTTAAAAGAAAAGTGTGCCTTAAGCATTTTACCAAGAATAAGGCGTAGGCGATGCGTTTCTCTCAAGCCTCAAGCCTTGGCGGGCCTAGGCGGAGCCTAGGCGGGCCTTTTAGAACAGAGGCGAAAACCTAAAAATGAACTGACCGCGTGGTCACAGGACTCCCGGTTTGAGAATACAACGATAATTTGAAAATATCCAAACTTGGGCTTAAAAACTTGGCGTTAGAGTACGAAACCCAAAACAACCCCCAAACGGCCCCGTGAGAGGCACCAACAGCTCGCAAGGAACCAATGTAACTCATAGGAACTGACCGCGTGGTCACAGGACTCCCAGTTTGAGAATACGAAGATAATTTGAAAATATCTAGACTTGGGCTTAAAAACATGGCGCTGGAGGGGGAAACCCCGAAATAGTACCCAAACGGCCCCGTGAGAGGCTCCGACACCTCGCACGGGACCAATGTAACTCGTAGGAACTGATATGATGATAATTATAACTTGTATATGCAATTTTTCAGCTTGAATACGATTTTTTTAAAACTACTTGGTTACTGATATCATTTCTTTTTTGTATCCTATTTTTTGCAGGATAACGTTGTATCGTTTGCTTTTTTGCACGTGAAACAAATGTAGGAGGCAATGGTTTACAACATGAAGACTGTTAATATAATGGAAAAAATGGTCGCGGCCAAAGTCACCAACACCGCGACGAAAAAAATGGAAAAAATGGTCGCAGTATGGGTCAGGGACTTTGGCCGCGATCATTTTTTTTCGTTGCGATGTGGGTCATGAACTTTGGCCGCAACCATTTTTCATCACGGTTGGGGGTCACGGACTTTGCCTGCGACCATTTTTTTCCCGTCGCGGTGTGGGTCAAGGCCCAAGTCAGCAACCATCTGCCGTGACCCCCGATTGGTCACGGACTTAGCCGCGACCCACGAAATTGGTTGCGCCCGAAATGGTCACGGCCCAAATCCGCGACCCACAGTCTAGGTCAAGTATTTTGGCCGTGACCATTCGCTTGTTTTGGTGTAGTGTAATGTGCAGTAACAGAATAATGATTACCTCATATCTCATTGGCTCACGAAAAGGGGACTGCAGTCGCCTCGTGGGAAGGGGAATGCTAGCCTTGGGCAGCACTCCCCCTCACCTATATATATGAGGGCATTTCACCCAACAGACTTTTTATGTACTGTTAATTTGCAGAAATTACTTCACATTCCGTGAGTTGAGTGGATCTGTAACAGAAAACATTGTAATAACTTCTCAGCCCTGTTGATAGTGGAGATTGTATCACCGTGGAGATGGGCATGTTCTAGGGGCTAAACCACATAAATTTTATTTCTCTTTGCTTTCTTCTCCCTCCTTCTCTGTCATATCCTATTAATCTCCATATCTGCTTGTTAGGGATTGCTTAATTCATAGCTGACAGTTCATTCAATTTTTTATTATATCGATTTACGTCTTACTGCCCTCATTGCCCGATTTTGTGCATCAAAATATGTGATTCGGGGAGTTAGTTTGGTTCCCAGATCACTATTGATGCAAGAGTAATAACTTCCCATAATTTAACTCCAGGTGATATATTCTTCCTGCCCGGATGGAGGCGCGTTTGTTTTTTATGCACATTTGGACACAAGGACCTTCAAAGCTTCATAAGCAAAATCAATTTAAGGGGAATAAAAAATGTCTGGACCTGTCATTGTTGATCAGTAGATTTGATGAGCTTCACGAATACATTCCATAGTAGAACTAGGACAACCAGCATAATCATATTTCGTATTCTAAGCTTGTACATCAGTATCGCCAAGAGAGAGAGTGGGGGAATCAAGAAATAACATTGAAACATTAAGGTGCTACTTATCAGTAAAAAATTCCAACATCATTACAGGAAGATAAAATGCCTGGAGTTCCCATTTTATAAGAAAATGAAACAAACAAAACTCAGAAACCCATATTGAATTTTGGACTAGAGAGAGAGAGAGAGAGAGAGATTGTACATGCATGTCTCCACAAATCTTGAAGACATTATATTCGGTGACGAATAATAAATTATTCAAACGCGAATAATATATACCACTGACAAAAAATCAGATAAGAGATGTAGTCCATACCCATACGACGGATTTTGAGAGGAAAGACATGGTTGCCAGGTCTAGTTTCATCTGACGCTCTAACCCAGGATATTGCACCTGTGTTCCAGATGACGCAAAAGGATTTCATTGCTAAGAGCACATCTATTCATATTGATCCAGCGTATGAAGTAATAAAAAAAAGCAGAAAATAGAAGCGCAATGAATATGACTTCATTTCTTGACCCATTACAGTTACCAAAAAATTGCTGTATCTAGATGTGGTCAGTTTAACATGTTAACATTCATAGCAAGTATTGTGTACCCTAAGATAATAGTCATTTGCAAAGGTATGTTTGTAGATCAATCTAATGGAAATTTGTTATTTGAACGAAAAGTCATCAACCATTAATTTCAAGCAGGATCCTACGCTTAAATAACTACAGAATATTGTTAGATTGAGTGGGTTAAGAGTGCTCTATATTCTGAGTATCAAAGTTAAGGAAGTGATTCATTACTATAAATTAGGCTAATCATCAATCTCCTACTAAGATGGAAATCGGACTTACAAGGAATGGACTGTCAACTCAACACATATAGTATCTCGCCGAAAGGATTGTAAATAATCATAGTTGCAAAAAAGTCTCTCTCCCTGATCACACAATTGCGCCAGGTTTGTTTAGGAAAATCAGATTAAACTTAATTAAAGAAGGAAGCTACATAATCTAACACATGCACAAAACCCTTTTTACGTTGCCAAAGGATTTAAATTCCGTAATTATATACTCCCTTTGTCACAAATAACAGTCCACATTCTACAGTCAAAGGTTTTAAGAAAATTGACTTTCAATATTATCAATCGCCAAAATTAAAAGTACAAAGCTTATTTGAATATCGTGGAATTTGGTTTATTGATTTGAACTCTTAATTCGGGACATACAAAAAAGTAAAGTATGACCCGTAATTCAGGTCAGACGGAGTATAAATGAATCATGTGATCAACAAGAAGGTTTTCGAAGGAAAGTTCTAAATAGCAGAAATTTAAAAAATACATGACATCACTGACCAACCTTAACTGCTACTTCCTGATGGTCTTTCAGTAGGGCACGGTGTACTTGAGCTATAGATGCAGCAGCAATGGGGTGTTCTTCCAATGAAAAAAATCTGATTTACACGAGAAGATCACTGAATCAAGAAAGTCTAGCCTCCCAAAAAGAAACAAAATATGAACTGGTTCTGTATGCAGAATGCTACAAGAAGGGGAAGGGGGGTATCTCCTTGGTGCGCAACTATACCCACAAGAAAAAGGTAGTCACTAGCTCTCTCTTTTTACATTTGCTCAGAAACAAAACATTCTTCATATATATATAACTCTTAACTCCCAAACCTACAATCTTCTCTCGAATCTCCAATTCCAGTCCTATCACCACAAACAAGCATATCATCTGCGTATGTGGCAGTCATTGCTATTTACTAATAGCAAGATCTTCCAGTTAAAAGAGTTTTAGAGATGCATATGCATAACACGTCGCGCAAGGAGGTGGATCGAGAAGGAATAATATCATTAATTGTATTTTATTTTAGAGCTTTATTATAAGAAACAAATAAAAATACTCTTTTGGAATATTCTAGACTATGTCGGTATTTTAGGAAAGAGGTAATATCCCTCCTCTTTTATTAGGTTATCTTGCTAACGTAGCTTATAAAAACCCAATTATTCTCTCATTCCGGGACTGCACAATTATTATGAATATATGAGAATGAGGGAGAGCTATCTTTTATTATTCCCTTTTTTGTGTGAGTAATAAAATCCGCTGCGTTTACATCATTTCGTCCACATGGTTTCAAAGAAGATGTCTCCAATGTGGGGAAACCTAGTGAAGTGCTTTTGGAAATTATGGTAAATATATAGTACCATGCTAATACACAGAAAAGAAAGCTCGCTTAAATATCTTTAGTATTGTTCCGGTAGATAATTATAGTGAATCTATGGTGTTATATTATTTAAAACAAAACCAAAGGGGTCAGAACATATCATATTTAAAACATGGAAAAATTATGTGCAGGTCCCTAAATCAGCCTAGTGTGATGTGCAGTAGGTCTGACCTTTTGTTTGCTTTGTGAAAAATCCTGCACTTATTTTGTTGCGTAAAATTATATGTTTATTGGATTGTTAATGTCGTTTTGTGAATGGTTGATGAAGTTGTATTTTATGTGCGTATATATGTAGTGTAAGACATGTTAATTTCTTGTACATAAGGTGTGAAAAGAAGGAATTTTTAAAATAGTAATAATATCTGAGTTTTTAAGACGACGTTAATTTGTTGCATATAATTCTCAAATATACTACTAGGTATGGCTTAACGCTTTAAATGTGAGCCTGCAGGACTTATCGTATCAAAAAACTTGGGATCTATGGACACACGGCCCCCTTAAAACAGCTAAGCAATAAAGACTTGAGACAACACTTATAAACATTTTTTTTCTACGTGTGTGTGTGTGGTTGGGGGGGGGGGGACCTTAATTCTCCCCTGTTTCGCAGTTTCTCTGGACGGTCTACTATCAGCTACCTAACTGGGTGATGTGGGAGAAAAATAAAAAAGGAAGGAAAGAGTGCGGACAAAAAAAATAAAGGAAAAGGGTGTTTTGACTTAAAACAATGAGTGATAAACATGGAATATCGAAAGCCTTCAGTTGGATGGGCTATTCGGACCACGAAAAGAAGTTGCTAAGGGCAAAACTATTTTCAAAACTAAAGTAGTACAGGATCTAGTATTTTTCAAGTCAATTACGTATCATAGCTCTGAATTTCATCAAGGCATGAGCCTACCTAAAACTTAGATCATCCATCATAGATGATAGAGATCAAAGATTAGACTGAAAAAATATTATAATTGGTTTAAATCGCTTCAATGGAGCTGAAAACAATAGCTCTGATTCAACTGCCGCTGCTGCGGCCAGTGCGAATTAGTATATTTCATAATACTTGCAACACTAGATAGTTACTTAGGATGATAAGAAAGTTAAACACGTCACGAAAAAGATATTACAGGAAAATTTGAATTTACATCCATCAATAACAACTTACATATCTGATAAATCCGACCCCAGATTGCTGATTAGTACTTCTTTTATTGCTTTGAAGTGACAAGGAACTGCCTATAGCATTGCTGACCACGAATTAGAATAAAAGTAAAAAATAAATGAAGACAGATATGCTGCACCATGTTTTAACTTCAAACTTGTCAAAGATAAATAAGTTCGCACTTAAAACATAATTCAATAAACGTAGGACAATAACAAAGACCTGATCCTGCAATGATGCAAGAGTTGATGAGTACTCCTTAGGGACTTGCCGCATGGATGCCACAAACTGACCAGCTTTCACATAAAAACCCTTATTGGTCTCGCATAGTTTTAAAATTCTCTTTGCTGAGCGTAGATGAACCTAAAACCCCACAAAGCATTTAAAGTTCAATAAATGTGAAATCTGTGATTAATAATATCTGACAATGCTCTAGGAAAAATCTTTCGCAGTAGCACAGCTTGTCATTGATTTTTCCTTCATGGGAAAACTCAGGTTTCCCAGATATGTGAAATCCATGCCACCTACGGGTTAAAAATTGACATGGATAATGACGTCACATGTTTCATCCTCGAAAATGGTTATCTTTTGTAAAATCATGAGGCACTCTAATAACTTTAGAGTGTGTTTGATGTGTATGGGGTCTCGGATTTATTTTGTATTTTTGTTCATTTATTTTCATATTTATTTGGTTATTTTCTTTATTCTAAGTTGTTATTTTAGGTTAGAGGTTGGCATTGTCTATTAATGTCTTTAAAGTGCCATTTTTGGTCTTTTTTAGGCTTAGCTTGTCTAACAAGCTAAGTTTGTCCCATAAATAAGGCCCTTGGTTAACCACTCTACTCACTTTACTTTTGGATATGAATTAGTGATATTTCTTAGGCCCCTGCCCTCTTAACATGTGTCGTTGTTGTGTAGTTAGTAAATTTACGCTTTCGCATTTTTACTTCATATTAAATTGGTATCAGAGAGATGAGATGTTCGTTCCTGATATGCTCGCCGATGTGGTTGTTGTAGGACCATGGGTATGGCTCCGAGGAACCGGCGAGTCACTCCTTCAAAAATTACCTCGGGTACTAGCGGTCAAGCGGCATCACCACCTTCTTTTCCACTATATCCATTCCATAATCATAGATGACATTGTCAGATCTGCAAGTCATCCACAAACCCTTTTCGGCCAATTCCAACCATCCCCGATCAATCGACCACGGCCTGGCCATATTCCGGCCGCCTCTGGCCTCCCCGACCCCCTGCGCCCCGTGCCCCGTGCAAGATTGAATCCGACCCGGATCTGATCTCTGGCACGCTATCAAGCCCCCTCCGACCATTGGAACTTCTTTTCCAGCATCATCTACAACTTTCAACCACCACTACTCCCTAAGCTGTAATACCCCGTATTTTTATGCTATATTTAATTTGGGGATTTATTAAATTTAATGTAATGGGTTATTTAATAAAAATCCGGAGATTTAAATATGTTATAATTATTAACGTGACGAGAGTTAGTAATTATGGGAAACTTGTTGTATATTACTAATGAGCATAGTAATATATTATATTGGTTATATCGAATGTCATAAGTGAATTAAATGACTATTTCAGAAATTTAAGTAAGGACGTGCCCGTGTCACGTCGGAACTTATTTTGTCAAATAAAAAGTGAATATTTTATAAGTTGTCCATATGGTCGTTTTGAGTGCGCCAACGCGTCCGGAAGGGTCGAGATAGTCAGAAAAGTATATCCGGGGGGTTAGCTTGGGCCCCGGGGCGTTTTTAGGCCTAATTAGTGACCCGGGAGGGCATTTTAGTCTTTTTCCAAAATAGGGTAATTAAACCCACGAATTTTAGCAGCCTTTATCAGCTGGTTAGGCTAGCCATTTAGGGTTAGAACATTCAGAACCCTAAGACGGCCATTGGAGAAGAGAGGAGAGACCTTTCAAGGTGATTCAAGGCCAAAACACCTCCGTTTGCACCACCGTCACCACCACCGCGTAGATCGCGAGGAGGAGAACACAACCACACCAAAATCAACAGGAAATCAGACTTCTGAAAATCCCAGGCAAGTGTTTAACTTGCGTATTTCGTTAGTGCAATGTTCATATTAGTTTAGGATTAATTAGGAATGTAATCCATGTAAGAAAACCCCAAATTTTGATAGGAAATTGCATGTAGAGAAGATTAAAATCTTATGCTGGAAACTCTTGATGATATAGATGTATTACCCACGAATTTTGATGTTATATTAGGAAGAAATTCTGGAGAAAAACTGAATGGAATTATAGTTATGAAAACTTTAGGGTTCTTGATGTTTAGATGAGATTTTGGGTTGTTTAACCATGATTAATGATGTATACACGCATGCTAAACGTTAAAAACGTCTGGAATTATGTTAGTATGTTAGTAGCAGACTTTTGGGTCGATTAGTGTTGGAAAATATGGTTATTGATGATGAGTTTTGATGAATTCCGTCACTGCAGTTTCTGCAGAATTTTTGCCCAGACCTGCTTGATCGATCGATCGAGCCTAGAGCATCGATCGATCGAAGGTTCGATAGATCGAGCCCCAAGCTTCGATCGATCGACCCCTCCTGGCAGACTCCTATTTCCCTTGTTTAATTAGTTAACTTAAGTTTATCGTGAAATAATCTTTGGGCATCGTAAATAAAATAATTTGGGAGACATTAAGGACCAGTAGGGTATATGGATAAATGTTAGAACCCTTAATCTTCAACGAGAATGGTATTTATGAGTTATTTACTCTAGGTTGGTAGATTTATGAATTTAAAGGGTGAGGTGCGTAAGAGAGTCACGTTGGAATCAAATAAAGTCACGTACTGAATTTCAGATTGGTGAGAATATAATCCATGAGTGTTAGGCAATAAGGGAGAAACCCTTCGAGTTAAGGTTAGGAATGAAACCGTATGCGTAATTCTTTAAATGTGAAATTAAGAATAAACGGTATAATTACGGGTGATGAGAAGAACCTATATTAATATGATAAAAGGGTATATTTATATGATTGTGTGTACATATATTATATACATGTGAAAAACATACCGCGCTACTTGCTATCCTTGAGGTTACCGCGCTGGGACAGTCTTATCTCGATGGGACCTTTATGGGGGATATTGACTTGTACCCTAGAAGATAGATATCCTTGGTACAGGCTATCGAATTGATAGTTCAGACGGTCCTAAGAGACGCGAGTATGTGCCATCCTCTTAGAGACTTGGAATCTATGCTTCGCCTCGATATTGTTTGTATATGTGTTAATACAATTCGAGAGTGATTCCGAATTTGTATTCCCCTTGATTTGAGTGGTATGGGATTTGGATAGTGGAAGTATGCACGCACCATAGTTATTCGGGGTGCTGTTATATATATATTATACGAGCAGATAATATATATATATATATATGAGATTATGACAATTGAAACTGTCTACTGCTATGTGATAGTAGAACATAGTTGTTAACGCATATCAATAAATACTTATATTGAAAAATATAATATGTCGCTGGAAAACTTTATCGTTTTTATAAAGTTAAAAATAGGGAATTTTGGTTACAAATTGGAACATCTTTTAAAAATGGAATCGCGTATTGTAAATCTTTCGGGTAATCTAAGTTAAGTTAAATCTTTTAGAAAGTCAAGTGCGATAGTTGATAAATGAACCGTTGGGAAGGTTAGTGCGATAGGTGTGCACGTTAGAAGAGAGGTGAGTATTTTCTCAAGAGAGAGACGCACTAATATGATTTGCATTGGCCTGTATCAATTTAAATACTTGCTAAACGTATTTTAAATCAAACACACTTTCGGGCTCTGACCCGTTTCTTTCTCTCTCTCTCTCTTGTATATGTATATGTATATTTTCAGGTGCCCAGCCACAGGGGCGTCTTGCTTAGGATCCCTTGAGAAGAACGAGCTGCAGCTTAGGTGGGAGTTGCAGGTCACTTGAGTAGACGGCTTCTGTTATTGACTCCACTCCTATTACTCTCATTTATTGGGCACGTGTCGCCCTTTTCATCATTTCATTTGTTGTTGGGATTTTGTATTTCATTTATTTCCAGTATTGTTCTATGGGATTTATTCAGGATGGATTTGTGGTTTTAGTTCCATTTGTTGACATTCGATTGACGAATGTATTATGTTATTTGGTTTATTGTGGTGTGATTCTTTATTGTAGAAATGTTGTTTTAATTAAAATAAATCTTTTTCTTTAATTAAAATTTGGAAAGTTTTGTATGGAAAATGTTTTGACACTTAGCTTAATTATTTAGGGTGTTAAATTGGAAAATTATTTTTATCGACAGTGATGCTGAGAATGAACCAACTGTTTACCTTGATTTAATTTAATAAAGGAGTGATCGCCCGGTATTTAATTAGGCGGGGTGTCACAGGTGGTATCAGAGCATCAGGTTCTAGTGTCCATAGGATCTGTACGGCTTGTCTTCGCTTTCAGCTTAACGTTATTGCTATAGAGCCCTATTTTTAGGACTGTTGTATTCTTGTTTTACGTTTAAGTCTTCAGCTATTCGAGATTTGTTGATAACTGTAGACTAATAAACTTGTTCACGTTTCAGATGCCTCCGAGACGTGCTCCGAAAGATAGGCGTGCCCAAGCCGAGCAGCCAGCAGCTCCGGCACCAGGCACAATGAATGCGAATGAAGTAGCCGCCATTGTCGCTCAGGCGGTGAATGCCGCGATAGCGGTGATTCAGCAGGCTCCACCCCAGGTTCAGGCGGTGGCACCAGTACCAGCACAGCTTCCATCCGCATGGGAGAGGGAGAGGGTTCGGGATGCTTTTCAGAAAGCGCATCCCCCTGAGTTTTCTGGTAGCTCCGATATTGTTACTGTCAGCCAATGGAAGAAGGACATCCAGCGGCACCTCCGTATGTATGAGTGCACTGAAGTGCAGAAGCAGCTATTGACTTCTTTCAAGCTGGTGGGAGCCGCATTACAGTGGTGGGAGTCCACTACTACTTTGGAGGAGAGGGACACGATCCCTATTCAGTTGTTCTGGGAGCGGTTTGACCGCAAGTATTTTCCACCCGCAGTGCAGACTGAGATGAGGCGGAAATTACTAAATCTGAAGCAAGAGAACCTTACTGTAGCTGAGTATGAGGAGGAGTTCACGAGACTTCTCACTATTGTGCCGGATGAGGCACCCACTGAGGGCAAGAAGATTTTGCTGTTTGTCGACGGGTTATCTTGGAGGATCCGTCAGCACCTTATTGGAAACCTATCCCTGAGTACTTTCACTGATGTACTCAATGCAGCGTTACTACACTGCCAGGATCACCGCTTCCATCTTCAGGGAAGCAAGAGAGCAGGAGAGTCCAGCCAGCAGGGCAGGACCGGGGCTAATAGTGCCGGTGGGGCACCAACTCATGGACAGACTCGTCAGCACGAGCAGAGTTCCCATCAGGGGGACCCTGCTAAGCGATTCCGTTCAGGTGATTCGAGGCAGGGATTCGGGGGTTTCAGGCAGGGCCATCAGGGCCAGCCTACTCAGCAGGGCCAGCTAGGCCAACACCGACCACAGGGACAGCAGCAGGGCCAGCAAGGCCAACAGCGTGCACATCAGGGCCAACAGGGCCAGTGGCGTGGAGGTAACGGCCAGCAGGGCCGTGGACAGCAGGGTCAGAGGGGCGGTAACTTCAAAGGCAGATGCTTTGGGTGCGGCAAACATGGCCATAGGCGCCAGGATTGCCCAGAGGACGATAGGGCCCCACAGCAGCAGGGAGCCCGTAATGAGCCGCAGAGACCACTTTTCCCACCTGCCCTCCCAGCTCCAGCCCAGGTGCCAGCCCTACCAGCCATTCCAGCAGCTCCAGTGCAGCAAGGACAATTGCAGTATGGACGTGTCTATAACGTTCACCAGGCAGCAGCTCCACAGGCACCACCCGCGATTGAGGGTATGTTTCCTATCCATGGTACTATGGGTAAAGTTTTGTTTGATACGGGAACAACGCATTGTTTTACAGCTACGCATTTTGCGAAGTCTTTAGGGTTGTTAGCCACAGCAGAGAGCACCGTGACGTGTGTCGACTCACCACTGGGGAGTGGATCACTTATATTCTTTATATGCCGGGGAGTAGGGGTAGAGATTGGTAGCTTGGTATTACCTGCAGACATGCTAGTCTTAGACATGCACGAGCATGATGTGATTATCGGTATGGATTGGCTCGCATCTTATAGAGCCATGATTGATTGCTTCGGTGGGAGCATTGTTTTTGCCATTCCGGGGAAAGAGATGTTTGTAGTGGCGATGCCTCGCCCAGAGGGAGGTTCGACCGCTCATTTATATTACATTGAGGAGGATACCTCTAAGGAGGTTGTGATTCCTTTGGATTCGATCCCAGTTGTTAGGGAGTATTCCGATGTGTTTCAGGAGATACCAGGCCTACCGCCCAGTCGTGAGATAGACTTCGTTATAGATTTATTGCCAGATACGAGACCTATAGCACGCGCACCGTACCGTATGGCTCCGGCAGAGATGCGAGAGCTACGAGATCAGATAGAGCAGCAATTAGGTCAGGGTTTCATTCGTAGGAGTACCTCACCTTGGGGCGCTCCAGTCTTATTTGTAAAGAAGAGAGATGGTTCACTGAGATTGTGCGTGGACTACCGGGAGTTGAACAAGGTCACGATACGAAATAAGTATCCGTTGCCTCGAATCGATGATCTATTCGACCAGTTGAGGGGAGCAACTTTCTTTTCAAAGATAGATCTGAGGTCGGGGTACCATCAGTTACGGATTAGAGAGCAGGATGTTTCCAAGACTGCCTTCTTATCGAGATATGGGTCCTATGAGTTCAGGGTGATGCCGTTCGGACTCACAAATGCCCCAGCCGTTTTCATGGACTTGATGAACCGAGTATTCAGAGAGTTCTTGGATCAGTTCGTCATCGTTTTCATAGATGATATCTTGATATATTCACACTCCGAGGAAGAGCATGCCGAGCACTTGAGGCAGGTCCTTCAGACTCTACGAGAGCATCAGTTGTATGCTAAGTACGAGAAGTGTGAATTCTGGTTGCGAGAGGTACAATTCTTGGGCCATGTTGTTTCTGAGCAGGGGATAGCAGTTGACCCGAGCAAAGTGTCAGCAGTGAGGGAGTGGGGACAGCCCACGACACCGACGGAAGTGCGTAGTTTCTTGGGGTTAGCCGGATACTACAGGAGATTCATTCGGGGATTCTCCAAAATAGCGGGACCATTGACGAATCTGACTCGCAAGGGGGTACCATATGTTTGGGACGACGGTTGTCAATTGGCTTTCGATGAGCTGAAAGACAAACTTACTTCAGCGCCAGTCCTTGCATTACCGAAGCCGGGTATGGAGTACCTGGTTTACACCAATGCGTCTTTACAGGGACTTGGAGGTGTGCTTCAGCAGGAGGAGAAGGCTATAGCTTTTGCTTCCCGCAAGCTTAAGCCGCATGAGAAGAATTACCCCACCCACGACCTGGAGTTAGCAGCGGTCGTCTTTGCATTGAGAATTTGGAGGCACTATTTATTGGGCGAGAAATTCCGTTTGTTCACAGACCATAAGTCACTACAGTACCTGTTCACTCAGCGAGAGCTGAATATGCGTCAGCGCAGATGGCTAGAGTTTGTGAAGGACTACCAGTTCGATATACAATATCATCCGGGGAAGGCCAACGTAGTTGCTGATGCGTTGAGTCGTAGACCGGTAGACGATGTAGCGGACGTCTGGAAGGCAAAGTGGAAGGAGTTGGGTCACCAAGACGCAGTGGCACGTTCTTTCATATCCGTGATGTCAGTCACGCCCGAGATTGTTACAAGGGTGATACAAGCACAGACCACCGACCCGTTTTGTCAGGAGCAGATTGTACGACTTCTAGCCGAGGGTGCTGAGTCCTATTCTGTTAGTTCTGATGGAGGGTTGCGGTTTAATGGGAGATTAGTGGTTCCAGAAGGAGCGGAGTTACGTCATGAAGTGATGACTCATTCTCGCGGGTCCCGATTTGCAGTACATCCGGGAGGTGACAAAATGTACCAGGACATGAGGCGTCAATACTGGTGGAGTGGGATGAAGAAGGACATCGCCGAGTTTGTGTCCAAGTGTTCTACCTGCCAGCTGGTGAAGGTGGACCACCAGAAACCGTCGGGATTGCTTCAGCCGTTGGAAGTACCCGCGTGGAAGTGGGAAAGTATTTCCATGGATTTCATTACAGGGTTGCCTACATCACAGCGGGGAGACGATTCCATCTGGGTGATTGTAGACCGTTTGACCAAGGTGGCTCATTTTCTGCCAGTGAGGACAGATTATACCACGGGTCAGTATGCCCAGATGTTCATCGCTGAGATTGTCAGATTACATGGGGTGCCCCTGAATATTGTGTCAGATAGAGACAAGATTTTTGTGTCACGTTTCTGGGAAAGCTTTCAGGAAGCTATGGGTACAGAGTTGAGACTGAGTTCAGCTTACCACCCACAGACAGATGGACAGACAGAGCGTACTAATCAGATGTTAGAAGATATGCTACGCATGTGTGTTCTCGATTTCGGAGGAGGTTGGGAGCCACACCTTCCACTGGTAGAGTTTGCTTATAATAACTCCTATCAGTTTACGATTGGCATGGCTCCATTTGAGGCTCTGTATGGCAGGCCTTGTCGTTCTCCAACTTGTTGGCTCGAGGTGGGGGACATCAAGTTGCTAGGACCAGAAATGATTCAGGAGACCTCCGCGAGGATTGAGATAATCAGGAGTCGTATTCGGGTAGCCCAAGACAGACAGAAGAGCTACGCTGATGCGAAACGGTTCTTCCGGGAGTTTAAGGTGGGAGATCAAGTGTTGTTGCGTGTATCTCCTATGAAGGGGGTGATGAGGTTCGGGAAGAAGGGGAAATTGGCTCCGAGGTACGTAGGACCATTTCCCATCATCGAGAGGATTGGGCCGGTAGCATGCAGGTTGGGATTACCAGAACATTTACACCGCATCCACGATGTATTCCACATCTCGTCGTTGAGACGATATCTTCGGGATGATATGGCCCATACTCACATTGCGATAGATGAGATTGACTTACTTGCGATAGATGAGATTGACTTACAGTCTGATAGCTCTTACGAAGAGAGACCAGTGACTATTCTAGACTACAGTGAGAGGAGATTGAGGTCGAAAATAGTTCCACTTGTGCGAGTCCAGTGGGAACATCATAATGTGGAGGAATCCACTTGGGAGCGTGAGGCAGATATGCGCGAGAGATATCCAGAGTTGTTTTTACCAGGTATGCCTTAGTTTCCGAATTTCGGGACGAAATTCCGTTATTAGGGGGGAAGTATGTAATACCCCGTATTTTTATGCTATATTTAATTTGGGGATTTATTAAATTTAATGTAATGGGTTATTTAATAAAAATCCGGAAATTTAAATATGTTATAATTATTAACGTGACGAGAGTTAGTAATTATGGGAAACTTGTTGTATATTACTAATGAGCATAGTAATATATTATATTGGTTATATCGAATGTCATAAGTGAATTAAACGACTATTTCAGAAATTTAAGTAAGGACGTGCCCGTGTCACGTCGGAACTTATTTTGTCAAATAAAAAGTGAATATTTTATAAGTTGTCCATATGGTCGTTTTGAGTGCGCCAACGCGTCCGGAAGGGTCGAGATAGTCAGAAAAGTATATCCGGGGGGTTAGTTTGGGCCCCGGGGCGTTTTTAGGCCTAATTAGTGACCCGGGAGGGCATTTTAGTCTTTTTCCAAAATAGGGTAATTAAACCCACGAATTTTAGCAGCCTTTATCAGCTGGTTAGGCTAGCCATTTAGGGTTAGAACATTCAGAACCCTAAGACGGCCATTGGAGAAGAGAGGAGAGACCTTTCAAGGTGATTCAAGGCCAAAACACCTCCGTTTGCACCACCGTCACGACCACCGCGTAGATCGCGAGGAGGAGAACACAACCACACCAAAATCAACAGGAAATCAGACTTCTGAAAATCCCAGGCAAGTGTTTAACTTGCGTATTTCGTTAGTGCAATGTTCATATTAGTTTAGGATTAATTAGGAATGTAATCCATGTAAGAAAACCCCAAATTTTGATAGGAAATTGCATGTAGAGAAGATTAAAATCTTATGCTGGAAACTCTTGATGATATAGATGTATTACCCACGAATTTTGATGTTATATTAGGAAGAAATTCTGGAGAAAAACTGAATGGAATTATAGTTATGAAAACTTTAGGGTTCTTGATGTTTAGATGAGATTTTGGGTTGTTTAACCATGATTAATGATGTATACACGCATGCTAAACGTTAAAAACGTCTGGAATTATGTTAGTATGTTAGTAGCAGACTTTTGGGTCGATTAGTGTTGGAAAATATGGTTATTGATGATGAGTTTTGATGAATTCCGTCACTGCAGTTTTTGCAGAATTTTTGCCCAGACCTGCTTGATCGATCGATCGAGCCTAGAGCATCGATCGATCGAAGGTTCGATAGATCGAGCCCCAAGCTTCGATCGATCGACCCCTCCTGGCAAACTCCTATTTCCCTTGTTTAATTAGTTAACTTAAGTTTATCGTGAAATAATCTTTGGGCATCGTAAATAAAATAATTTGGGAGACATTAAGGACCAGTAGGGTATATGGATAAATGTTAGAACCCTTAATCTTCAACGAGAATGGTATTTATGAGTTATTTACTCTAGGTTGGTAGATTTATGAATTTAAAGGGTGAGGTGCGTAAGAGAGTCACGTTGGAATCAAATAAAGTCACGTACTGAATTTCAGATTGGTGAGAATATAATCCATGAGTGTTAGGCAATAAGGGAGAAACCCTTCGAGTTAAGGTTAGGAATGAAACCGTATGCGTAATTCTTTAAATGTGAAATTAAGAATAAACGGTATAATTACGGGTGATGAGAAGAACCTATATTAATATGATAAAAGGGTATATTTATATGATTGTGTGTACATATATTATATACATGTGAAAAACATACCGCGCTACTTGCTATCCTTGAGGTTACCGCGCTGGGACAGTCTTATCTCGATGGGACCTTTATGGGGGATATTGACTTGTACCCTAGAAGATAGATATCCTTGGTACAGGCTATCGAATTGATAGTTCAGACGGTCCTAAGAGACGCGAGTATGTGCCATCCTCTTAGAGACTTGGAATCTATGCTTCGCCTCGATATTGTTTGTATATGTGTTAATACAATTCGAGAGTGATTCCGAATTTGTATTCCCCTTGATTTGAGTGGTATGGGGTTTGGATAGTGGAAGTATGCACGCACCATAGTTATTCGGGGTGCTGTTATATATATATTATACGAGCAGATAATATATATATATATATATATGAGATTATGACAATTGAAACTGTCTACTGCTATGTGATAGTAGAACATAGTTGTTAACGCATATCAATAAATACTTATATTGAAAAATATAATATGTCGCTGGAAAACTTTATCGTTTTTATAAAGTTAAAAATAGGGAATTTTGGTTACAAATTGGAACATCTTTTAAAAATGGAATCGCGTATTGTAAATCTTTCGGGTAATCTAAGTTAAGTTAAATCTTTTAGAAAGCCAAGTGCGATAGTTGATAAATGAACCGTTGGGAAGGTTAGTGCGATAGGTGTGCACGTTAGAAGAGAGGTGAGTATTTTCTCAAGAGAGAGACGCACTAATATGATTTGCATTGGCCTGTATCAATTTAAATACTTGCTAAACGTATTTTAAATCAAACACACTTTCGAGCTCTGACCCGTTTCTCTCTCTCTCTCTCTTGTATATGTATATGTATATTTTCAGGTGCCCAGCCACAGGGGCGTCTTGCTTAGGATCCCTTGAGAAGAACGAGCTGCAGCTTAGGTGGGAGTTGCAGGTCACTTGAGTAGACGGCTTCTGTTATTGACTCCACTCCTATTACTCTCATTTATTGGGCACGTGTCGCCCTTTTCATCATTTCATTTGTTGTTGGGATTTTGTATTTCATTTATTTCCAGTATTGTTCTATGGGATTTATTCAGGATGGATTTGTGGTTTTAGTTCCATTTGTTGACATTCGATTGACGAATGTATTATGTTATTTGGTTTATTGTGGTGTGATTCTTTATTGTAGAAATGTTGTTTTAATTAAAATAAATCTTTTTCTTTAATTAAAATTTGGAAAGTTTTGTATGGAAAATGTTTTGACACTTAGCTTAATTATTTAGGGTGTTAAATTGGAAAATTATTTTTATCGACAGTGATGCTGAGAATGAACCAACTGTTTACTTTGATTTAATTTAATAAAGGAGTGATCGCCCGGTATTTAATTAGGCGGGGTGTCACATAAGCGTCTTCCCCCGGGTCAGATCCGACCTATCCCGAACCAAACCCGACCGGATCCAAGCCCTCACCCAACCCCACGTACCAGTGAACTTCGGTTCTGGCCAAACCTACAATCAGTCAGTCAAACCAGACTCCGACCAAGTTCTCAAACCAGCTCTGGTGGTCGTTCGGCCCCCGACCTCTCCCTTGGTGCCTGGGTTGAGTGGTGAAGGTGTTGGGTTGAGATATGGATCTACTAGGGTTTTTAAAGAAAAAGAGGCAACTAGAGTTTTTAAGGATGGAGCCAATTATAAAGGCAATACCCAATTTGCCTTTTCCTATTTTTCCTCAAATTATAAACTTTCAAAAATGACACAAACAGCCCCAGAAGTTATTTCCAGTCCCTCCCCCTCTCATAACTCCCATTATTCACTCACCACCCAAATATAATTACAAACCCACCCCCCACCACTTTTAAAAATTCCAATTTGGGCCCAAAAGTTTCTAAAAGCTATTTTTCAACCCCTCGATCTTTCAAATTTCAAAAATCACCCCCAAAACCCTTCAATTTAATCACAACCCCACCTGAAGCTTACTTCCCTTCCAATTTATCGTGGGACGGAAGTGATGCCGAGTATGGGATCGATATGGAGGCTTGTGCCAAATTTGACGAAGTGAGTCGTGCATCAAGGAACTACAAAATCGCCTCGATTGTTGGGAGAGGACAGGTTCCTCATTATTCAAAGAGCTAAAGACCTTCCAATTTGGTGCCACCTCCATCGGGGAGTATGAGAAGTGTCACCAGCCATAGTTATCAAAATCGTCCGATCCGATTCGATTTGGAGGTAAAACAATTTGAATCATGAAGAGAATTGCAATTGTCGAAAGAATCACACGAATCGGAGTATAATCGTCCGATTCCAACTCGAATCGAGAATCGGGTGAAAAACGATTGGCGATGTGGGTTATTTTTGCTTACACGTTACTTATTTTTAACCCAAAACAAAAAAAAAATGTTGTAACCCTTTAACCCTTACAAACCGAAGCCTTTTCAGACCGTTTTTACAAATCATAGCCAACCAAACCCTAATCGAAGCCTTTTCAACCTATTCTTGCAAATTTCTTGGCCGGTCGTGCAAATCGAAAGACGTTCTTGTTGTTTTCCCTGAAATTGAAGGCCAGTATGTCTCTTTTGCTTAATCGAAGGTGGTTTTCTTATGTTATCATTGTTTAGTGTTATAAAACCATATGTTTTTTGTTTTATTGTTATAAAACTCAAACGTTTTTTTTTTATTGTTATAAAACCAAACGTTTTTTTATTTTGTTATAAAACCATATATTTTTTTATGAAACAATACATTAATTATTTTTGCTGATTTTTTTTTTTTTGGGGGGGGGGGGGGGGTTCGTTTTTTTTAGAAGTTCTTTTGTGGTTATTTTTTTGTTATAAAACCATATGTTAATTATTTTTGTCGTTTTTTTGAAGTTCATTTGCTATTTACTTTTTTTGTTATAAAACCATGTGTATTTTTTTTTTGAAGTTCTTTTACAGGTTTTTTTTTAAGTTCTTTTGCTGGTTTTTTTTTTTTTTTGCTTTATTTGCATAAATTCTTGGATCAAATACCAAAAAGTCCCTCAAACAATTTTTAATACACACTTAGTCCAAGCCTTTTATTTTGTACCAAAAAATCCCGTATTCTCTTATCTTTAAAGGTCCGCGCCAGCGGCATGGTATAGCCTTTTTGGCATGGTGAAGGACTTGTTGGGGCAAAATAAAAAAGCTTGGACTAAACGTGTATTAAAAAAAGTTCGAGGGACTATTTGGCATATGCCCCTAAATTCTCTTGAAGTAGTATCAAAAACTTTGAAGTTTTTGCTGTTTTCATCTTATTGTTTGAGTTGTTTATTAAATAAATTGATATTAATTTGTAGGTTGTTTGATTTTTGGAAATCAAGATGGTAAATAAATTGATATTAATTTGTAGGTTGTTTTAATCTTATTGTTTGGGTTATGTTTGATGATGATGATGATGATGATCTGGGACTTGATGATGATGATGAATGAAGAAGAATGATCATTGATGATGACTTTTTATGATTTATTTTTGTTTTTTACATTTTTAAGCTTAAAATGAATGAGAACATGTGTTACGTTTAATTTTTGTGATATATTTTGGTATATTAACACGTGCTACGATTAGTTTTTTTTGTCATATCATGCTTAATTACCAATTCTATAGTGTTCAATCCATTTGCGTATATTTTAATACATTATTATCATTTGGTTCCGATTCAATTCAAAATTCGCGATTCCGGGGGGAGGGGTAAACGATTCACGATACGATTCGCGATTTGGCAACTATGTCACCAGCACCTAAAGCAGTGTCGTGTCGGGTATCTTGAGATGGAAGCATCACCTGGTAAATGGGTGCGTGCACGCACAAGGCAATTGCCCGATATTTTGACTACTTTTCCTCCGGTGTGACGTCATCTGTCCCGATCGTTTCCATTGATGACAAGGATGCCCGCTGCCCCACCTCTGATGATGACGCTATCTCCGAGGATACCGAGGACCTGACAAATGATCGTCTAGATCCCAAGTTCCTTGGGATTTTTTCTCCATATTTAGGGAGGATGGATGGAGTACTCGCACCCGGTTTCGAGATTTGGAGACTTCTTAGATTGTGAACTTCTTTCCCATCTTCGGGAAAGAAGAAGTCGGGTTCTTTTTAGGGGATTTCTTTAATATTTTTAAGGACGACGGGTGGGTGACTTGCACTCATTTTTGCGGGGCGGAGTCGTTTGATTTGGCTGATTTTTTTCAAATTTTTGGGATTGATGATGAGTTCGATATGGTCTGTATGATGGAGGTTGAGTCGTTACTTTGGGGGCACGTTCTTGGACATGGGTATGTAGATCTAATTTGGGAGACATTTGAGCTCCATTCTGATGAGGTACGTTGGAGCTCGGATCTGAAGATGTTGATTATGCATGCGTCGGGCCTCATTTGCCACCGTTGGCCCAATCCAAGACATTGGGGTGTTGGATTCTCATAATGGCAAGATTAGGGGTCGAGTTCGTCGGTCGTGGCTAGGTTTTGTGACTCTTCTCTCGGGGCTTATTACTACCCAATATGTCGAGCGCATTCGAGGACGACTTCCCTCTCAAGTGGGAGAGTCCACTGATGATTGCTTTGCTATGTTACCGCACGCTTCCCTCGCTCGGGACGAGCTTGATTTTAAGTGAGGGAGAGTGATGTGTATGGGGTCCCAAATTTATTTTGTATTTTCATTCATTTTATTTTTCATGTTTATTTGGTTATTTTTCTTTTTTTAGTTGTTTTAGGTTAGAGGGTGGCATTATCTATTAATGTCTTTAAAGTGCCCTTTTTAGGCTTAGCTTGTCTAGCAAGGTATGTTTGTCCTATAAATAAGGCCTTTTGTCCAACCATTGTACTCACTTTACTTTTAGATATGAATTAATGATATTTCTTAGGCCCTTGGCCTCTAAACATATGTTGTTGTGTAGCTGGTAAATTTACGCTTCCGCATTTTAACTTCACATCAGTATTTAATTGACATTACATTTTTTCAGAAAAAATAGTTCTTTTTACTGATTATTTACTGTGGTGATTTTTGGTCGCAAACATATTTTATGATAACAGCGTTAAGTTTGACATGTGCTCAAATTTTCCTTATTTTCTACAGAAACATTATTGCTCACCCCTTAAAGAATTGGATTCCATAAAAAAACAGAAAATATAATATCTCACAAAGACACTCACCTTCATTTTCACTTTTTTTCCAACTGCTCACAAGAATACTAAATTTTTTATTTTTTCCAAGTTTGTATTTAAATACGGCCTTATATTTAAATAATCGGCCAATATATTCCAAAATTAATTCGTATAGATCGGACGTACACCACGGCATTTCTGTCACAAGTATTGCAAAATAGTAAGAACCGTTCATCATTGAGCAAAATGTGGGTAAATTGTAGACATAAAATACAGAAACAAGGACAAAGGTACCTTGACCAATTATCTCATGATGTTTGAGGCCATCCACAATGGGATGGATTAAATCTGCACTGCTGCACAAATAAAGATAAGGGTTCGTGAATTGATTTCACAATAAATCTCCTTAACTTCCACATGGGCAATAATTGTCGTTCCTTCCGCGTTTTAAATTTAAATTTCACACAGACAAATGGTGTTCGTCCTATGGCCCAATGGACAATGGTTTGGACGTACAACATTCGTGTGTACCAGAATTGGGATGAACAACATAGGTTCGTGGGAAGCAATGGGACCAATTAGAGGAGTAATATGGCTCTGCTAAAGGAAAGGTGTATCTAGCAAATGACTCAGGTTGCTCGATGGATCATAGAGCTTCCTCAATTCTGCCAAACTTGGTATTTCGTGTATTCTGAGTAACCTCCTCCATATAACATAACTCGTATTTTCACAAGTAATGAATATGACTAGATTCAGCAAGTTTCTTCAATCATCGAATGAACTCCCATTTGCCTTGGTGTTGTTATTACTCTCTTGGTGAGGTAATTTATCTTTGATTAAGGATTTATACAAATAAGCTCCTCCTACAGTATGAACAGTAATTTTGGTAATGATACCAAATCCATAACCACCTTTGGAGAACAACAATACACAACAGCAAACGGAAATTTTTTCGTGGGCCGATTAACCATGCAATTGTAAGCAAACTCTACCTGGGCAAAAGTAAGATCCCACTGCTTTGGTTTCTCTCTCAAAATACAGCGAATCAAATTTCCAAGTGTATTGTTTACCACCTCCATTTGGCCGTCAGTTTAGGGGTGACTAGTGTTATTAAAGTTAAGAGATGTGTCGAATCTCTTCTATAAAGTTCACCAAAAGTGGGACAAGAACTTGGTGTCACGATCTGAGGTGATGGACTGTGGCTAAGGAGTCAGTATCAATTTATGCCGAAGTGCTCCAGATATAGTTCCTCGAATCACATTTTATAAACGAACCAGAGCCAATCTGAATTAATTAAAGAATAAAATTGGCCATCTGCACTGCATAATTTGTCTTCTTGCACGCAATAAAATAAGCCACCTTGGAAAATAAATCAACCGCCATAAAATCATAGTCTGCTCCTCATTGCATCCTTGGCGGCCCTAGAATAAAATTCATGGATAAATCCTCCCATGATGCATCTCGTATAGGCAATGGTGTGTGAAGGTCAGTATTATGTGATTGGGCTTTGCTAGTTTGGCAGCTTGTGCACCGTCGTACATAGTTCTCTACATCTCTTTTGAGTTGCGGCCAGTAGAAACGCTCTTCTATCAGCTCTCGGGTCTTATCTTTTCCTAAGTGACCTCCTTATCCTCTCCCATGCAATTCACGTACCACCTGCTCTCTCAAAGAGCTTCGAGGAATGCACAAGTGGCTTCCTCAGAAAAGGAACCCTTCTTATGCAACCGCTTAAAGGTCTATCTCTTGTTACAAACTATCTATGTTCTACCAAAATCTTCGTCAACCTCATATTGTTCCTTTAAATAGTCGAATCATGTGATCTCGGCTCTCATAGTTATCAAATAAGTTGCTCTATGGCTCAGTGCATCTGTCACCTTATTTTGCTGACCCGACTTGTGTTTCAGCGAGATGGTTAATCGTTGAATATAAACCACCCATCGTGCATGCTTCCGATTAACATGGCTTTAATTGTTAGTGGATTTCAACGCTTGGTGATCAGTAAACAACACGAACTCTCGTTGGATAAGATAATGCCCCCACATATGCAAAATTTGCACCAAAACATAAAATTCTAGCTCATAAGTAGTCCACTTCTTGCGCGTCTCACTCGACTTCTAGTTGTAAAATGCCACTAACTTCCCTTCCTGTGACAAAACTGCTCTTATTCCCACAATAGAAGCATCACACTCCACCTAGAACAGTTTCTCAAAATCTGGAAGAACCAATACTGGTGTTATTGATGACTTCTCTTTGATCAAGGTAAAACTTATTTCAGCTTCCTCTCCCCATTAAAACTTCCCTTTTTTCATGCACTCGGTGATGGAGGCCATAATGCTACTGAAGTTTTTGATGAACCTTCGATGGAATGTAGCTAGACCATGGAAACTGCGTATTTCACTCACATACTTCGGCGTAGGCCACTCCCAAATGACTTTCACCTTCTTTTTGTGTACTCGAATACCATTACCACTAATCACAAAGCCCGGGAACAATAAGCTCAAGGTAACAAAACTGCATTTTTTCAGGTTAACGTACAACTTATTTTCCTGCAAAGCTGTTAATACTCCCTCAAGTGCAAAAGGTGTTCCGATTCTGTTTTACTATAAACTAGAATATCATCGAAATAAACTACGAATCGACCACTAAACGGTTTTAGTTACTAATTCATTAACCGCATGAAAGTGCTAAGTGCGTTGGATAATTCGAATGGCATAACTAGCCACTCGTATAGTCATTGATTTGTTTTGAACGTTGTTTTCCACTCATCTCCAGGGCAAATTCGAATTTGAAGGTATTCGCTCTTAAGGTCCACTTTGGTGAAAACTTGCGCTCCTGTCAACATATCCAACATATCCTCTAGCTGTGGATTGGGAAATCGGTATTTGATGGTGATTCGGTTGATTGTACGGCTATCTATACACATTCGCCTCGCCAGCTGCCATCCTTCTTGGGAACCAGCCAATGTTTTAAATCGCGGTCGCGCAGGGTGTCGCGTTCTGGCTCCGAAGAAGCGTCGCGCAAGCAATTCATGCATTCCTACTTTTTAATTAAAAAACTTATAAAAAAATATATATATGAAAAAATAAATAACATTTTAAAATGAAATTTGTAAGAAAGTAACATTTTAAACTGAAATTAGTAAAAAAAGTTATATTTGAAATTGATTTTTTTAATTTTTTTCTAAAGCTACTTTTTAAATTGACAAGTAAATAATAATAATAATAATAATAATAATAATAATAATAATAATAATAATAATAACATTTTAAACAGAATTTCGAAAATAAGTACATTCAAAGCTAAAAATAATAAAATAAAATAAAATTTAATACGAAATTTGTAAAATAAGTAAAAGTTTAAACTTATAATTATAATATAATAACATTTTAAACAGAAATTTATAAAACAAGTAGTACTTTTAATTGACAAATATAAAAAAATAATAATAATAACATTTTAAACAGAAATCTGAAAAATAAGTAACAATTAAAGCTGAAAATTATAAAATAAATAACAATTTAAACAGATATTTATGACACATGCAGCATTTTAAACTGACAATTATTAAAAAAAAAATTGAACTGAGATTTGAAAAATTAGTAACATTTAAAACTGGAAATTATAAAATAAAAAACATTATTTACTGAAAAATGAAAAATAAGTAAACGTTGAAGTAAACGGAGAGTTTGGAATGGAAAATATTAAATAAAAGTAACCTTTTAAGCTAAACTTTTTAAAATAAGCAAATAACATCATTGAGACCTTCATAAATAAGTAAATTGAGGGTTTGGAACAAAGAATACCTCACCCAAACAAAGTCCGCACGTGAAATAAGGTAACACTTTTTCCCCCTCCTTAACTAAGCTGATTTCTAAAAAAAACACGGATAGCGTTGCTGTTGCGCCAAATAGCGAAAAATAGCGTACAATAGCGCAAAATAGGGCCAAATAGCGCACGCTTTTTTAGCATCCCGTAATACATTGACCGCAACATTGCGTTTTTGGCCCGCAAAAAGCAATAGCGCGCTTTTTAAAACATTGGAACCAGCAAAGTCAGAACTGCACACGGGATCATACTTTTCCGTATTAATCCCTTTTGCAGTAATTCCTTTACTTGTTCTTATAGAATTTGGTCTTCCCTAGGACGATTTGACAGGTTCACCCCTGGCATTAAGTCAATGTGGTGTTGAACATCCCTCTTGGAAGAAAAACTGTTATGGAGGTCTTCCGGTTATAAATCATCGAATTGCTTTGATAGAGGTTGTGTGACTGCTGGTATAGTAAAAGGAGGTTGCTCGAGTACTTCTCATTTAAGCAAAACAGTAAATATCTCGGGAGCTATCTTCACTTCGTCCAAAAATTCTTCTCGATTGATCAGCATAATTGAATTTCCTTTAGCCGGGGTAGCCTTAGGGAATTCGCCCTCTTTTAATGATCCAAAAACGATCTTTTAACCAATCTTATAAAGAACATAAATATTGTCTTTACAATGTTGAGAGGGATCGACATCAAATTGTCAGGGTCGCTCTAAGATCATGTGACAAGCATCCATATCAACCATATCACATTGTATCTCTTCTGCATAGACCTTCCCAATCGAGAATGGGACAAGGTAGGTTTCAATCACTCGCGTTTCTAGACCTTTCTTCATCCATCCAATTCTATAAGGGGTGGGAATGCTTCTTTGTCTTCAATCCCAACGTTCGAACCATTGTTGAGGAAATAATATTCTCACTACTGTAACTATCAATGATAACATCACATACTTTTCGATTGACAGTGCAACGTCTACAAAATAAGTTATGACAATCTCCTTTTTTTGGGTGTGTACATCAGCCTCCTTACTAATAAAGAATGGCACAACAACTCATCATCATCCCCCTCAATCACCTCGTCGTCCTCATAAGTGGGGTCAAAATCGAGTTCTTTATTCCCGTCTTCTTCGTGTTTGACTAAATCCACAGTGAGTTGTTTTAGACAAACGCCGGATTTATGACCTTGCTCTCCACACTAATAGCACTTGGCATGGATATGTATTTTCTCATGCTGTAGGGGCTGCTCTTGTAGTAGGGCCGGCGAATACTACAATAATTACCCTTGATGGACCCATTCCAGTGTCTCGTCATGTTACATGTGGAGAAATTACAAGGATTTGTTTACCTTTTTTCTTGTGTAGGACGTGGGGCATACGAGCCACGAGACCGATTCTTTGCCCTTTCCAGTAATGACTCTGCTCTCTCAGCTCGCAGTTAAGTTCCACCACTGTCATTCTTGCTCAGATTTGTTGCATGGTTTCATGCAAATCGCTCAAGGTTTGATTGACATTGGTTTGGAACTCGGTAAATTCATCCCTCAAAAGAGCTACTCCATTACGATCACCGGCGTTAGAGGTGTTGCTTCCATCACGTGAATCTGCCATCGAAACAAACACGAATCTTAGGATTCAGAACCCGACTCTGATACCACCTAACGCAGCGAAAAATGTGAAAATAAAATAATTATCCTTGAATCCACAAGCCACGCACTTAAAAGAGAGGAAAACTCAAAATTTATAATTGAAGATGAGATGATTTGAAACACTTACAAGTTTGCTCTTATATAGTGAGCTACAAAAGACACAATTACTAAAATTCTACCCCTTTACACTTTGAGCATCTTAAAGGCCATAAATAATAATATAATGCTAATAGAAGACATAAAAGGGAATCCTAAACACACTTTGGACAGCTTTAAGAAAATAAGGAACAAAAGGTATACTAGGGATGTGGAATCCAATGGAGGATCCTAAGGGTTGTTGGATACTGTATGTATGAACAGTACAGACGGGATTATTCATATATATAGTTAATGTTCACATATACATTGATTTTACCTTTTCAGCCTCCCCGACTTGCGGCGATCCTGTGTAACCATATACTCTTGTCTTGTACTAGTAGTTCCACGTCAACATCAAACAACCAATGTTATCATATTCATAACTTCTAAATGAAGCCGTGAAGGTTTCTGAAATCTAAATGATATATTTTGGATGTTGAATGGAAGTTCCAAAAACCCTTTATGTTTTCAATATAAACAAGAACCTCCCTATTGTTCTTGAATGCTGATTTCATGCCAATTAGACCATTTTTAGCCTTGTTATCTCAGCATACATTATTTCGGCTAACAAAAACAATGACAGACTATAAACTAATGAAAAGCAAGAATTGGAAATTGTTCTTGTAAACCAAAATTGAACCTCAATCAGCACTAACTTACAAAAAGCAAACTAATATACTCAATTCAACATGACGAAAGAAAAACAAACAAACACACTCACAACCTCAGTTTATTTCTATTAAAGTATACAACATTCATTTTCTTCCAACTATTGCCCTAACAAAAAGGAACTGTGAATCCAAATTATAAATAAATTAGGGTGTGTTTGATTGACATGGAAAATTTTCACGGAAAATAGTTATTTTGACTGATTGTGAATACTTTATGTAATAACAACACTCATTCACATTATAAGTGCTCCATTTCAAACCTCATTTTTAGTGGAAAATATTTCTTACCCATCCACCAAAAAATTGATTTCCATCGAAAATAGAAAAAGTAAGACCAAAAAAGTAATATGTTTTTTCACTCATTTTCCAACTTCTCGTTCAAATGAACTATTTTCCATGTTTGCAATCAAACACAACCTTATTGTTAATTGACTCACTCGAACAAAATCTTGACTTCCATCTCTAGTTCAAATTAATATTCATAATACACACAACACAACATACCTAGGGATATAAAAATATACAACATCAAAAGGCCAAAATGCCAAATATTATCATATGATTAGCTTGTAAATATGTTCACAACTTATAAACTCATGGAAATTAATGATTGGCAAGTGATGTTAGAAGGGTAATTTTAATCCCATTCAGCATACAGAGAGAAAAAAAAAACGCACTAAATTAGACATGATTGAGTTTTTAACGATAGGAGAAAATAATAAGGAACCTCAGCTAATATTCGTTTATATTCATCAGATTCCAAGGACAGGCTGTGTAAGGAATATTTGTAGTCAATAACATTGGAAGTGATCTGCAATAACAAACAAACAAGAAAATCATTAATGAAAATGAATGAATTGAAATGTGAAAAAGAAGATAGTTGACGAAAAGAATCTGACGGTGCAGAGAGCGCGAGAGGAGCGGACGACGCCGTTTAGTATTGAGGTGATATTGGATGTGGAATAGTTAGGGTTTTGGGAGTGGAAGCTGAGGGCGGCAATGCCGGTGGCCGTTATTAAGTAGAGAGAGGTTTTTGCCGCCTTCGATGGAAACTTCAAAATCTTTGTCGTCATGAAGGTTGCTGCTGTCTCCCACTCCCTCGATTATGCTCAAGTTGGGGGGTGGACTGAAAAAAGAAAAGGATCGCTTTGACCCGTACAATCCAATTTATATGGCCAAAGCTGTTAAAATTTTAGATTTTTACGGTCTAATTTGACTAAACATTTTGAACAAAAAAACTGATCAAACAAATTTTAAGCGATTAGGTGCAACATATAAATACTATCAATCTAAAAAAATTATAAATTTAATAGGCTATTGGAGGTTTCTCTGCAACTAACTACTATTCTCCGAAATCGAAAATAACATTAATCTTGATGCTTTTTTCGTTTGTCCAATAATCGATTATAGTGTTCTTAATCGGTTCTATCTATATCACTTGGCTCTATCATTTGTATGTTTATCTTTATCAACAGTTGGCTTTTCTATTTTCGATCGATTACAATAGGTCAATGTACTTTGTTTTTATTCAAGAGACTCGTTGTAATTTCGTAATTCATATGATTGAATAGCTTTTTATATGTTTTATATGTATATGTTTTGATTTTGTGTTTTTTATGCATTTATATTTGGATTCTTCATATATAAGTTATATTTATCAATATTTGTAATTGTTAGTTGAATGTGCTGAATGAATATTATTGATGTTTCATTCTAATTTTAAGAGTACTTGATTTTGAGTTGGTATTGAATCACTTATTGATATAGATCTGCGCTAGCGGAACTAACCAGTTCGACATCAGTTTTCAAAGTACACGCAGTGTTTATAAAGTAGACGTGATTGTTTTTTTTTTAAATATGCGTCTACTTTATTGCTTCATGTATAGGTTTTTAAATAGTGCCTATAATTTTATATTAATTATATACAAACATTTTGATATTTCATGCATTAAATTATTGCACACATTTTTAGAATTATTGACCTTAAAGTAAATATTTTTCGTCTCTCTTTTAGTGCAGGACATTATGGTAAGTAGTATAATAGCAAGGTGTTGTTATTTGGATAATATGACTTGTATTGAAATATTTGAAGATAGCTCATTAGATTTCATATGCAATGAGTTGTGTATTAGGTTTACTAATTTGAGAAGTGGGAGTTTTTCATCGAGGTATTCATTTGGTGATGAATGTCGGTTCATGTTGGTTTGTGACAACGATATTTGTTGTATGTTGCGGTCCCAATTGATCGTGAAAGCTAATTTCATTTGGATATATGTCATTGATTCATTAGCATTGCCAAGTAATACATGTCGTGAACGGGTTGAATGCCCTAATCAAATTTTTGAAGGGGTTGAATGCAATAATACAAGTTCTAAGAGAGTTGACAGCGGTGATACAAATACACAGAGGTTAGAGTCTTTATCATCAGGCACTTCAAATGATTTTAATGGTTGCATTAAAAATGACTTTTATCTTTGAGGTGTAAATCCAAGTAAGTCGAAAGTCTACCTTTTGAATGATTGGAAGACATATATAAGTCATGAGCAGTAGTGTTTTGAAGAAGGTGTAGTGGAATTTCGGGATAAATTGCGAAAGTATACCGTTGAGGTTGGGTTCAAGTATGTGTATTTGAAGAACAATAATTGTATGCGGAGAATTCGTGCTTCATTATCTACAATAAATACTTTTACATACTTGCAATGAACAATGAATATACATATAGAGGTATCTTTCATAGTCCGCCAGCCAAAATGATAGCCTCCAAGTTGGTTTCAACATTGGTAGCTGATGATCTTAGAGATAACCCGCTATTGAGACCAATTGATATAGTTAGAGATATGAAGAAGAATTATGATCTTGATATAGCTTATCAACATGCATGGCGTGCGAAAGAGATGGTTGTTGTTGATATACATGGTGATGGAAAGGTTTCTTATGCATTAATGAATAATTATCGTGACCTTCTATTGCAGTATAATCCTGGGTCGCATTGCATCCTTGACGTGGAACATGAGAGTAAAACATTAAAGAGAATATTTGTAATGTTTAGAGGATGTATTTATGGATTTCAATACTGCAGACCTATTTTATTTATTGATGGTGCCTTTTTGAAGAGCCGTTACCGTGGAACAATATTGTCAGCAACTGCAAGGAATGGGAACAATGGTAAATTAATTCTAAATATTTTTATTTTGTCTATTGCATTGACATTTTGTTTGTTCCATTCCAGATCATCAAGATACAAGCATAAAAATATAAAGTATACCTTTGAATGTCTTTGTTTTAGTTTACGTGTACTTTTCATTTTTCTGTGTGTATTTTGATGATATGTCTTATTACGTGTAATACTAACTAAAGTACACGCATAGTACATGTCAAGTACACGTGAATATTTTTGTTAATTTCACGTGTACTTTTCATTTTTATGCGTGTACTTTGATGATGATGTTATTATGTTGAATACAAATTAAAGTACACGCATAGCATATGTCAAGCACACGTGAATATTTTTGTTAATTTCACGTGTACTTTTTATTTTTATGCGTGTACTTTGATGATGACGTGTTTATGTTGAATACAAACTAAAGTATACGCATAGTATATGTTAAGTACACGTGAATGTTTCTGTTAATTTCATGTGTACTTTTCATTTTTATGCGTGTACTTTGTTGATATGTGTTGTTATTTATAAATAATAAAGCCAAGTACACGTTAAAAATGTAAAGTACCTTTGAATATCTTTATTTAGTTCACTTGTACTTTACATTTTTATGCGTGTATGTTGGTGTTAGTGTTGTTATTTGAAACTAATTCAAAGTACAAACAAAAGATTGGAAAGTAAACGTGCATGTCTTTTTATCTTTATCACGTGTACTGTATATTTTTATGTTTTGTCTTGTTATTTACAAATAATTTAAATTAATACATAATATATTTTCCATGTGTTTTAAGGTCTGCGCCAGCAGCATCAATTTACGATGTGTTCTACATGGATATGTTATTTATTTTAATTTTAATATATTTTTATATTTCATGCCTTTTTCCAGTTGCATATGCTGTTGTTGATTCTGAAACCGAAGATAACTGGATGTGGTTTCTTGTCAATTTGCATAGTGCAGTAGTTGTGCAATATCGAAAGATAACATTTATATCAAATCGAAACAATGGATTACTTAAAGTTGTTTCGAGGGTCTTCCCGTTGTTTGCACATCATACTGTATACATCATTTACAATGGAATATAAAAAAGAAAATTCGTGGGAATTGTGCTGGATTCCGAAAGAAAATTGTTAAAGATTTTTTGTCTTGCGCATATATTGTCTCAGTAGATGTATTTCACAAGAATATTGAAGCACTGAAGAAGGAAGAGGGAGTTGCTATTGCTGATTTCATTAATAGTTTGCCTCTCGAGAATTGGTCATGTGTATATTTTCTTGGTAAACGGTATGGTGACATGGCATCTAGTGTTGCGGAGTCATTTAATTCATAGATGTTGGAGGAAAGACATTTACTAGTAATG
This sequence comes from Sambucus nigra, assembly GCA_949130495.1. Taxonomy (NCBI): domain Eukaryota; kingdom Viridiplantae; phylum Streptophyta; class Magnoliopsida; order Dipsacales; family Adoxaceae; genus Sambucus; species Sambucus nigra. The sequence continues at coordinate 418,130,375 of OX422219.1, forward strand.
AATATGCTTGATAAATTGAGAGTCAAGATTATGAATTTAAATGCAAACAAACTTGTTGAGTCTGACACTTGGAGAAATGAGCTATGTCCTTTTTTCAAAAGTTACTGAATGAAAATTGGAATAAAAGCTGACATTGGACTATTAGTCGCTTAAGTCAAAATGTATTTGAAGTTCATTCAGAAGTGAGAGCAACAGTTGACTTATGAGAAAGGACTTGTTCTTGTAAGAGTTGGCAGATTAAATGTTTTCCATATTCTCATGTTGTTTGTGTTGTACAGAGGAAAGGGACCAGTATTTATGATTATATTGAGGAGTACTATAAGGTATCTTTCTACAGAAAATCATACTCGATACCTATAGTTCCTCATCCTGATTTGATTTCCTTAAATATTCGTATACCTTAAAACCCATCTGTTCTTCCACCAATGACTAAGAGACCGACGGGTAGACCAAGAAATAAGAGAATAAAGTCTTCTGGTGAGATCACAGTAAGGGAAGTTACTTGCTCGAGGTGTAGTAAAACTGGTCATTACAAGTCTACTTGTAAAGAACCCAGTTGAATACATTTAAAATTGTTGAATTCATTCATTTTAACCATTTGATAAATTAATTAATAAACCATTTGTTTCACATAAATGAATATAATTATAGTTTTTAGTCTCATTTTTTAGTTTATTTTTTGTGTAGCTGTACACGTATTTTTCATAAAATACACGTGATCATTTTTCCAGATGTTCACGTGTACTTTACATTTGTATACGCATGTTATGTACAGTACACGCGCATTTTGATGACCAAAGTCATCTCATCAATGCGTGTACTTTATGAAGTACACACATAATATATAAAGTACACGCATTTAAAAACGGATTTGATCAGTTCAATCTGCGTGTACTATATAAAAGCATGCGTGTACTTTATTAATTACATTTAATTTAGATTTACTTGACGAAATATGCGTGTACTTTATGTTGACGCATGAAGTACATGCATAATATATAAAGTACACGCATTTAAATATACGTGTACACGCATATTTTTATAAAGTACACGCATATTGATATGACCAAAATCTAGTTCAATATACGTGTACTTTATGTATTCTGCATGTAATTTTATCAAGTAGACGTATATAAATGCATGTACTATTTGGAAAATGGTTTTGGACATTACAATGTGCTTGTACTTTATAAAATACACTTAGGTCACTCATATTCTTAAATTCCTATGTGTATTATGGTCCACGCCAGCTGCATTATTATACAAGTATTTCAATAAGCGTGTACTTTATAGACTATGCGTGTACTTTATAAAGTACACGTGTAATATATAAAGTACACGCATTTATATAATGGTTTGGGACAATACCTTGTGCGTGTGCTTTATAAAAACTTGCGTGTATTATAATTTATAATAGATAGAATCATATTTTGACGATACACTCATATTTTGTCATACCAATTTTTTTACAATAAATGATATTAATGTTTACATTTTTTACAATACACGTGATCATTTTTATAAAGGTTCACCTGTATTTTACTATATTTGGTGTATGATATAAGTGAGAATACATGCATAAAAGAAATAAATTTTTTATTAAAACAGAAAATAAAGTACAATTTTTTCACATAACAAAAGCTGAAAAAACTAAAGAAGGCATCTATTAGGGAAATTTGTTAAAGGCATTTATGGTGTCAGGAAAAGAGTCAATTAAATTCGACCATACTCGAATTTTTTCTTCTATGACAGCTACAAGGCCTTCATGGTGCGCCTTCTTCTCCTTCAGCTTGGCGATTTTCAAGAGAACTTCTTGTCTATAGAAAGACATGAGGTCTTCATGTGTTTGAGGATGGTCCTTATCCACATCAAATAAATCTATGGGATTGGGTGGAAGTCCAGAGTAGCCTTCCCTCACATATGTTTGAAACTGCTCAACGGCAGTTTCATATTAGGAAATATTTTCCGTAATTTGCCTTTTTTTTTTCTTTCATCTCTCTCAAGAGTGTCTCGCAACTTTTCTGCTGGAATAGTCATTATGTAATCTTTACCATAGAAATAATGGTTAAGAAAGGAACAAATATTACTCTTTTATAGGAAAAGTTAAAGCTATTTATTTCTTTGACCAGAAGTAGTTGGGAAGTGAGTAGTTGAGCTTAATAAATTGATTTTGGTTATTGTGTCCTTCTGAATAAATATATAAAGTAGTTTTCAATTAAAAATAAAAAATTATTACATTAACCAGTACGTGTACTTTGAAGCATTCATGTGTGTACTTAGTAATTATCACTTGTAGTTTTAGTTAAAATGCGTGTACATTGTTTCATAACACTTAGGTGCATTGTTTGTCTATACCTTACGTGGATTGTGGTCCGCGCAAACAAAAATAAACCATTTTGGTGTAATAAATATTTTAAACAATAACCAATATAACACAAAACAAATTACAAATATGGTTTGTATTTGAATCAATTTATAGAAGTTTTTTCTCCTTTCGGGGAAGAAATATTTTGATAGAAGAATTTTTCTTAGTACATATGCTCTGTGTTTTAGCATGTTAGGGTCTTGAAATAATTTTGGCATTTCCTTGTTTCTGCTAATTTGTTCAATGTGGTACATGCAGAACACCTCACAGTCATTGTTGATGCAAAAAACTGGACCGAATCCCATTTTTATGATCACAGATAAATAGATAAAAGCAATCCAATCAAGCACATGAGAGACAAAGATTTTTAAAGTGATTCGGCTATAAGGAAAAGCCTACGTCTACTGTTATTTTATTCCCAGAGGTTTACAATAGCACAATGTGGTGTAGAGAGAGAAAAAGGTATGGATCTTGTGTATGGTGTCTCTTGGATCTCTTGGATCTCTTGGATCTCTCTTTGGCTAAGGGAATACATGTATCTATAGTGATGGGAGATAAAGAGATTCATTATATGTAGACATTTATACATTATGTCTACATTCAACGAATCTAATTGCTTGGTATGCTATGTGTTGTCATTTACAATATAAATGTACATTAATGATCATTAAATGCGTGGTTATCCTTTGATATTCCTGGTTGGTATGCTGACCAACACTCCTCGGGTGCCGATCAACTCTCCTCGGGTGCCGACTAATACTCCTCGGGTGCCGACCAACTCTCCTCGGGTGCCGACTAACATTCTTCGGGTGTCGAATATTGACACGTGTCCTTTTCTGATTGGTCCTCGTAGATGGAGAATTTTTGTGTTAACAGAAGCCCCCAATGCTCCATGCTTGATGGTTTACTTGAAAGGATGGAGTATTTATTCTGCAGTGTTGCTCGGTGCTCGTGAAATTCTTGATCTACCTTCTTGATTTGTTCAACATAAAGTGCATTATCTCCTGGACGACATATGATGCAGGCTGATCGATGGTTGCTAATCTTTCTTTTGAGGAACTCCGTGTGCTATGTATCACCCCTGGGAATTTGGATGCAACCATGCCATAGTATGCAGCTTGTAACTTGTTATAATCTTCAAGTATGTTGATTGGTTTGGCTAGCCGACCAACTGCTGACTGTGTCGAGCAACTGAATGATAACTTCACGTGCTTGATTCTTCTGATTTATGCTCCTCTGAATACTTTGTCGAGTAACATATTAGCTTTTGAACACAACTCTTCAATCTGATTAGTACCAAGCTAGTGGTGGACTTCGAAACATTTTCATACAACTTCTTCTTCATTATTGGTCAAGACAGTAGTAGCAAAAATCTCAGTGCTGTAGATGCTGATTTTGACTTCTACCTCTGCTCGGGGACGAGCAAGAGGTTCTCGGGGACGAGCAAGAGCTGCTCGGACAGACCATCTGTGATGAACATCAGAATGCTGAAAGATCTTAACTTCATGAACTCCCTTTATGCTTTAGATGATCCTCCTGCGGGCAAGGAACCTGTTTCAAAAGCAGAGGGAAAGAGACTAATAGAGTAGGAATCTCAATGTAATAGTTAGTATACATTTTCATTCTCAATGTATTTTGTTTTTGATTTTAATGAAAGACTTTCATTTTTGTTCGCAATCTTAATTGCTATTGTCTTGTAAATATCAAACACTTTACATTTATGCATATGTATCTGTTAAAAAGATAACAATATTGTGTTGTTCATCGACCAACTTAGTAATAAAAAAGTTACAAGTATTAGTAACGTTGCTCGATCACTTAATAATAAAGTAATGAGTATAAAAATGTTTAATTTTTTTCCAACCAACCAAGGTTGTTAAATTGTGCTCATCGACCAATTATGGTTAGTGAGAGTTTATCCTCGACTAACCATACTTGGTAAATTTTTTTCTTTTTCATAAAATGTGTCCGACCAACCAAGGTCGATAAATTCTCCTCGTCGACCAACTACAATTAGTGGGTTTTTATCCCCGACCAACCATACTTGGTTCAGTTTGGAATATTTTTTTCTTCGAGGGACTTTTATATTTTCTGTAATAATCTTACTTTCCGACCAACATAAGTTGGCATGTGAGAGCATATTTTGTTTTCAAACCAACCGAGATTGGCATTTTTAAGAATGTTGTTCTTGCCCTTTTACCAACCGGAGTTGGTCATGGGTTCGAACTATCAGGTTCTTTCGAACTATCGTGTTCTTTCGAACTATATGGTTCTTTCGAACTATCTGGTTCTTTCGAACTATCTGTCCACTAGTTATCTTACCAACCGTAGTTGGTCACGCTAGTGTACGCCTCCTAACCAAAGGAGTATATTTTTTTATTCTTTCGAACTATCTGGTTCTTTCGAACTATCTGTCCACTAGTTATCTTACCAACCGTAGTTGGTCACGCTAGTGTACGCCTCCTAACCAAAGGAGTATATTTTTTGGTTCTTTCGAACTATCTTGTCCACTAGTTATCTTACCAACCGTAGTTGGTCACGCTAGTGTACGCCTCCTAACCAAAGGAGTATATTTTTTGGTTCTTTCGAACTATCTTGTCCACTAGTTATCTTACCAACCGTAGTTGATCGTGGGTTTGAACTATCGGTGTTTGCTTTTATTACTGGGCAGCGTAGTGTTGCACACAATACTGAATGTAGCTCATTAATCCAATTAGCCTTACATAGCCTATTTTTCAAACCATTTAGTAATGTTCTGCTCGTCACTTCAGTTTGTCCATTATTCTGAGGATGACCTGGTGCTGAATGAACCTTCAAAATGTTTGACTGATGACAATAAGCGGCAAACTCCTCGTTATCGAATTGTGTTCTGTAGTCTGTGATGATGGCAATGACGAGGTATTTGAATCTTCCTCGGGTCGTCGGCAGTGGTCCAACCAAATCAATTCCCATATGGCAAATGGCCAAGGAGAAGTGATGGGTGTCAACAATATTTGTGGAGTTATTCGGATGGAGGAAAAGCGTTGGCACTTGTCACATTTCTTGGCATAAGTTATACAATCAGCTCTCATCGTCGGCCAGTAGTATCTCTGCGTCATCACCTTTTGTAAAAGTGTCCGACCTGCTACATGGGCTCCACAGGACCCTTCATGGATCTCTTTAATCAATTCTTTCACCTCGGAGGGATGTACACATCTTTGCAAACCTGCCATAATTCCTCGTCTATACAAAATACCATTAATTAGTAGATACCGAGCAGCTTTAAACTTCCATTTCTTGGCAGCGAGCTTATCCTCCGAATACCATTAATCAGTACATACCGAGCAGCTTTAAACTTCCATTTCTTAGCAGCAAGCTTATCCTCCGAATACCATTAATTAGTACATACCGAGCAACTTTAAACTTCCATTTCTTGGCAGCGAGCTTATCCTCCGGTAACTGTTCCTCCTCAATATATGCTCTGATGGGATCCATCCAAGATGTTCCTAAATCAAGGGTAATAATATTCATTGTCAGGTCTTCATCTATGCTCCGACTTTCTAATACTTCAATTGGTATCGTTCTTCGCAGCTCGGTACGAGTAGCTGATGCTAATTGGGCCAAGGCGTATGCTCTCACATTCTCCATTCTTGATATTCTTACCAGTTGAACAGCAACAAACTCTGATACTAACTACATCACCTTTGCTTGATACTTGATCATCAATTCTCCTTTGGCTGCATATATTCCCAACATTTGGTTTACGATCAATTGAGAATCACTGAAGACAATAACCTGTTGTGCCTCCATAGTATTTGACAAATTAAGACCTGCAATCATGGCCTCATACTCAACCTCATTATTAGAAGCTTTGAATTAGAAATATAGGGCGTATTCCATGTCGACCTCGTCTGGGCTGTTCAAAACGATGCCTGCCCCACAGCCTGTAGTGCAAAATGAGCCATCTACATATAGCCTCCATATAGGCAACTTGTCTTCTAATTTTTGGTCTGACAGAGTTCCTCGGTGGAATACTTGTCGCTTTCTTTCATCATGTCCTGATACTTCTGAATACACCTCTTGAATTTCAATATACCTCCTGAACTTCAATATTCCTCCTGAACTTCAATATACCTCCTGAACTTCAATATCAAAAGTAATTCCTGAGCAAGAAAAATAACTCCTGAATGATGGTTAGTCGGGGCCCCAACCGTGTGAGTTTGTGGAGTTGAATTTGATGCTCGACTGCATGATGTTATAAGAATGTTCCACCAAATGAACAAATATATCTGTAATAGGAGCCCCCAACTGTGGAATGTAAAATTTGAATGAGATTTATCGACCAATACCAACCGGAGTTGGATTTTATTTACCAACTGGAGTTGGATTTTATCTACCAATCGGAGTTGGTGGTAATTGATAATAAATGATGAAGACTTCCTCGGAGCTGACCAACGGATTGTTGGGAATAAGATAATATAAATGCTGGAGACCTCCTCGACGCTGACCAACAGATTTGTTGGAAATAAGATAATATAAATGCTAGAAACCTCCTCGGCGCTGACCAACAGATTTGTTGGGAATAAGATAATATAAATGCAGGATACCTCCTCGGCGATGACCAACGGATTGTTGTGAATAAGATATAATAAATGCTGGAGACATCCTTGGAGCTGAATAAGATATAATAAATGCTGGAGACCTCCTCAACGGATTGTTGGGAATAAGATAATATAAATGTTGGAGATATCCTTGGAGCTGAATATATGATTATTAATATTTGTCGAGCTCCATGCTGAAATGAGAATAGAATATGCATCCAAATAGATATAAAGAATAATTAAAAATAATAAAGTGCCTCGCCGATCAGTCGAGGTAGAATCATATAATGCCGAACAAGAATAAGATCTTTCAGAACATAAGAATATGGCCGAGAACGTTGTAAGGCCTGAATATAAATAAGAATTATCCGAACGAATGTTGTAATTCTCTTTAAAGCTGAATAAGAATCTTGCCGAGGCATAATTGCAGAATGCCGAATAAGAATAATATTTTCCAAAACATAAGAATATGGCAGAGAACTTTGCTGGGCCTGCATATAAATAAGAATTACCCCGACCAACTATCCGTTGGGGGTGAAATATAATAAATGTTATAGTTCTCCTCAGAGCTGAATATGATAATAAGTATCTCGCCGTGCTCCATGTTGAGATGAATATAGAATATGAATCCCAATGGATATATAGAATCATTTGTGCTGGAGCAGATATCATAGCAATAATAAAATCAATAGTTCCTCGCTGAGGTGAAATTTCATACTGCCGAGTTATGATAATATTTTTCAGAAGAGTAAGATTATTTCTGAGCATTCGTCGGAGTTGAATCTTGTACCTGTAAAAATTAATATCTTGCTCTACCATTTGTGTAGGCTTAATTGATTAGTCATGAGAATAATTTACTCATCCAATCAATATATGATATGTATATGCTTGAGAAATAAAAATATTAATTTCAAAATATAAAATAATATGTTTTATGCCAAATGTGTGTGAGATGGACAAATTATTATCAAATATGCATCATAAATAAAACGTAAAGTTTTTTGTAAATTTATTTAATCTCCAACAACTAATCAGGTATAAGTTGCTGTTTGAAAATTATTTATCACTTGGTTTTAAAAATATTTTTGGGGTGATCATAAGTTAAAAAAGACTTAAGCCCACTGCTTGTCCCCAAGCCGAACTCGTGTTTAAAGAAATATCAGGGGTGCTTATCATTTTTAATACCCCAAGATTCTACTGCTGCCGACAAACAACATGGATGTTGCCGACCAACATTTAAGGATATCTCAAATTCTTCAATTTCTGTACCTTCCTCTACCTGGTAGGTAATAGTTTTTTTCCTTGATTCCTCAAGCTCCTCTTGCTCGGCAGACGAATAATAGCATTCCCGAGCTATTTTTTGATCACCTTTTACAACTCCTACTCCGAAGTTTGTTGGGAATTTTAAGCATTGATGCACTGTAGATGGAACTGCTTCGAACTTCTTCAAACCAACTCTTCCCATGATGATGTTGTAGGCTGACTGCACATTCTTATCCATCACAAAGAAGCGTATTCTTTCTGTTCGACAAGCAGGCCAAGTTCCAATGAATATGTCCAACTTGATCGTCCCAAGTGGAAAAACTTTCTCGCCAGCAAAACCCATAAGGGGTCTGTGATAAGGTTCCAATTGAGATAATTTCAAATTCAAACTATCAAAACATGAATAGTACATGATGTCTGCCGAACTACCATTGTCCACCAACACCCTTGAAATCACCACATCTTTCATCCTCATTTTGATCACCAAGGGATCGTCGTGAGGGTAAAGAACACCGGCAAAATCGTTTTTTGAAAAACCAATAACTAGCTTCTCTTTATTTACCTTCCTCGGACGATCATCCTCGGCAAGATTTATTCGTTGAATATATGAGCAGGCTTGAGCCTCTCCGAGATAGGCCTTTCTTTCTGCAGTGAGGTCCCCCCCTCCAGCATCTCCTCCTGTAATAACATTACAATCAAATGACCCAAAACGTATGGAAAATACCTCTCGCTCAGGCTGTCTTGGCTTCTTTGGAAGATCGGGGTCTTCATCTGGATCATCTTCATGATCTCTTTTCTTTTTCTCCTCCGTCCGACGAGGAGATCTGGAACGATCTCTGGTTCTATCATCTTTCTTCCTTTCACTTCTGCGATCTACATACTTTGACAACTTTCCTGTTCGGATGAGCGTTTCAATATCGTTCTGAAGGGCTATGCAATTTTTGGTCGTATGGCCATGATCTTTATGGAACTCGCAATATTTGGCCCTATTCCTCAGTTCAGGATTGGTCCTCAGTTTATCTGGCCACTTGATTTCTTCGTTATTCTTGATTAATACCCATCTTTAATGGAGTATAATTATCATATTTCTTCAGGACTTCCCATGAAGTCCTATTATTCTTGGAGTGCTTGTTATCACCATTACCTTTTTGCTCTTTCTTCTTAGATTTGTCAACCTCCACCTTGGTTTCTTTATCCATATTCTTCTTCGCAGTCATAGCCTCCTCGGCATTCATGATTTTGGCCGCTTTTGCCATCAACTCCGACATAGTTTTAGGTGGATCTTTGGCCAAAGTGTAATATAACTTGTTAGGCAGCAATCCACTCATCAAAGCAGTGATTGCTGTCTTTTCTTCGTAATCTATGACTTCCAACTTCTCGTTATTGAAACGAGTTATGTAATCTCTAGTACTCTCACCTGATTTTTGTCTAACACTTAACAAGTACGCTACTCGTTTTACTGGCTTTGCTCCAAAACAGAAATTACCAATGAACAACTCGGCTAACTGAATAAAAGTCGAAATCTTACCCCGAGGAAGATTGTTGTACCATATCTGCGCAGATCTGGTAAGAGTTCCCGAAAATGCTCTACACCTCATCTCGTCGGGGACAGCATATATGTCGGCAGCAGCCTGGTATTGTCCTATATGAAGAACAGGATCTGTCTTTCCATCATATTTAGGGGTCACTACAGGTGCTTTAAATTTCGATGGTGTAGGAAAGTTCACAATGGCCTGCACATTTGGAACACCAACAACACCAGAGGGTGGAGAAGGGACAGTTTCAGCCAAATTGACTGAGGATGATTTCCTCAATCTTCTCAAAGGGACTTCAGCAACTTCAACCAAGGAAGAACTCTTGGTCGGAGAGATAGTAATCACTTCTACTGGAGCAACTTTCTTGCTCGGAGCCACTGGGGGCTTCTCGGCAGCTTTGGAAGATGCAACATCCACCTTCTTAGTCCCCTCTGGGACATCAATTTTGCTTTTCTTGGCCCCAGCATCCGAAGTAATGTCATCAAATAGAGCAGGAGGAGATCTTTTCTTGCCCATTATCTGACTTAAAAGAAGATGAGAATCTGAAGAAGAATCCTTTGGAGTTGAAGCTGGCTCAACAGGGCGAGCAGTATAAGAGGTTGTATAACTCTTATACTGTAACAAATATGATGCAGACCGAATGTGCTCGTCTGCAACGTTCTTATGCAAGCCCCAGATAAGTTTCAGATGCTTAATATTAACCTCTGATTCTTTTGGAGTTTTTCTTTTGCTATCAACTGCAAATAAATACATAATGAGTTATCAGTCATACATTTTGTCAAACATGATGAAAGCATAATTTCATAAGTAAAATAAAATGAAAAATAAACCTATCCCATTGCCATATGGGGGGCATCTGGGACCGTTGTATACTCCATCTCCAACTAAAGGGGCATATTGCCAATTTTTAATAACCAACCCATGTTCAAAATAATCTCTATTTGAGTCAGGGAGGTTAACTACAAGAGCCCTATTCAGAAACCTAGTTTTTAAGTAATAAATATTATCTAGAGTGGCCCATTTATAGCAATACATAATTTCAGGGATCCCTATACGAGTCCCATGAATTAGATTTAATTTATACACCCCATTAATTATTCTCCATGAATTGGGGGCTATTTTTGCAGGGACAAGATCAAAATACTGACAAAACTCAAGACACAATGGGTTTGGTGGAAAAGAAAATCCACATTCAGCAATGAATAGACTGGGGAACCAATGTCCCTCGGCCAATCGAAAATAATCTAAAGGCTCAGAAAGAACCTCCAGAGTTACCCAGGAAGGAATGGAAAAATCGAAACGAAATTTCTCAACAGACTCCACAATATAAACTATACTGAATAAAAGAGATACAGAAGAAAGGAAGAAGATCTTACAGGAAGAAAGGAGGTATGTTGACAACGAACGAAAACTAGGATGAACGCACAAGAGAGAAGGAGAAAATAGAAAGCTTGAATGCAGGAAATTGGAAAAATAAGAAGACGGTATGGTTACCTAAGAAGTTTAAATACTTTGCCTTGGGAAGCGGCGAAGGAAATGATTACAAAAAAGAAACTGTTGAACTTCCGACGGCTAAAAGGACAAAAAGGGCACTAAGATCGAAGCGCTCTCAAAAGTTCGAAAAAAGGCGGATTCGTTGAACTTGGAAATAAATTCAAATACGATGCTCCTAAAACCCAGGAAGATCATTCAATATTACCATAAACCGAGAAAGAATGTTCCATACTCCTCAAAGTTCGAAATATGAAACATTGGGAGCTTCTGTTGATACCAAAATTAATATGCTGATGTGGACGAATCATATGAAGACACTTGTCAATCTACGTGGCACAATAACAACGAGGAAGTTCATTTCCTCGACCAACTCATGTTTTCCCCGAGCAACGATGATATACCGAGGAACTGCAACACTCCGAGATACTCTAGCGCTCCGAGGAACTCCTGAGCAACGAGCAACTAAGGCGGTCCGAGCTGCATCTCGACCGTAGTATTAATTGCCAGAATGTCAACAGTTCAATCATTCATTGAATGTTTATCATCTTGACGTACACGCTGCATTAAATGTATTACCCTTTCATATGTATATCATTTAATGTATCAACCCATTCATGTACAGCCTAAGGGCTATAAATACCTGGTATCGCCCTCATTCAAGGGGACCGGAATTTTTGGATTGAACTTGTAATCGAGAATTCCCAAACATTCAGCAATAACATAACAGTGGACGTAGGCCATTCTTATAAGGCTGAACCACTTTAAAAATCTTTGTTCCTTTTATTTATCTGTGATTGAATAATTAGAGCGATCTAATTTTTTACATCAACAGTCATCCCTGAAATTAAAATAAAATAAATATACAAATTAGTATTATGTGAATGAAATTTTTTGAAAATATACAAATTAGTAATTTTTAGAAATGAAGTTTTTGCTTACCCATTATATTTCTTAGGGCATTCATGATCTCTTATTAGGTCAAATTTGAGATCACTTTCCAGCAAGAAATCTATTGTCCTTTTTTCTTGCTCTGTCAATGGATCATCATCCAGTGTAAACTCATTTGATGTACCTTCCTCAAACTTTCTTTGAGTTTTGAAACCATTACTTTTCATTATTTATGCGTCAGTCTTCAATAGGTACAGTGTTTTTTGGAAGATAGAAAACTGTTAAGAAGATAAATATTTAGTGTATACAAATAAAATAGTATATGAAGATTAAAGAGTGAGAAGTACACGCATAATATTAAAGTACACGTGTATTTTAGTTGTTCATTTCACGTGTATTTTAAAATATGATGCGTGTGCTTTACCTAAAGAGTTAAAAGTACACGCATAATATTAAAGTACACGTAATTTGTATTGGTTCATTTTACGTGTATTTTAAAATATGATGCGTGTACTTTGATAATCTGGGTGATTATGTGCAACTAATACAAAGTACACGCATTATATGATAAAGTACCCGTGTATAATATAAGTACAGGTAACATTACTAATTAAGTTTAGGCACTAACCATTTTTTTCGCATCATCAAAGTATATTGTGTTTGCTTCCTTGTCGTCCGATCGAAGGGAATCCACGTGGACGACTTTATTTTCTTTTTTATATATTGCAAGTAATGTGAAATGTCCTATGTTATGTCTTAGTACAATGAACAAATTATTACAAGTGCCTAAGTATTCAAATAAATCTTTGTATAACTCTCCTTTCTTATTGACTTCATTTTTGCTACAAGCTTTCTATCTGAATAAAAATTATAGATATTGTGTTAATAAAAAAAACTGAAATTTTGTTTCACAAAGCTTTCGGTTTAATTGTACTTACCCAACAATAATCAGAAAAAGTGTGTGAGTGAGAGTTCCCTTCCTCTGATAATTTTAACCTCAATACTTCACTAACGGCAAGTATTATCTGTTTCACATAATATAAAATGGTGAGGAAATAATAATGTTGAAATTTAATAAATGTTTAAAATTTGGACTATATACTCGACTTGAAATTTCTTGATTTTTAAGGACTTCAACAAAATATTCCCATATGACACACCAAACCTGCCCTTGGAAAATAAATTCCCTGCATTTTATATAAGCAATAAGAATTGTACCAAAAAAAATATAAATTAGCGAAGTGATAAATCATAAAATAATACACTTTACCCTGGCTCAGCCTTTTGAATAAACTCTTCAATTTTTTTCTTCGCAGCTTCATCGAGATATTTGTATGCTTTGATTCCTTCAAACTTGAAATGAGTTTCTTTCATTCGTTAAGCTATTGTTAGATGGCCTTTTCTCAGCTTTGTCTCTTTTTGTTTTTTAATTGGTTCATGCTTTTCGGTTTCGCTGTCATCTTTTCTTTTCTTCTGTCCTCTAGTAACATGCCCTTTTATTTTGGGTATTTCGGGGGAGCCCTGAACTGTCTTTGAGGCTAGTTCAATCTTTAAACTCGAAATTTCGTCCATGAGTTGTTTATTAGTGTTTGCCTGATATATTTAAACAAGGAATGTTGGATTGTAAGCATTTTTTGAAACAATGATTCATTTTTTCTTGTGTGTATTTTGATAAAATTTGTGTTTTTCATCCAAATTTGTGTGTATATTATAAAGTACACGCGTGTATTTTATAAATACACGCGTGTACTTTATAATATACACGCGTGCACTTTATAGAATTTATAAAATACGTGTACTTTATAAAATTTATAAATATACGTGTACTTTCATCACAATTTACGTTTACTTTAGAAAGTAAACACGTGTACTTTATAGATACCCGATTAGTTTTTTTCAATGCTGATTTATCAAGCATTTTCTTCAACTCCGAAATTTCGTCATTAAGAATTTTATTATTGTTTTCCTGTTATACAAAAAGAATGTTAGATTATAAACAATACTTGAATAAAACTGCATTATTTATAATAAAATAATGCGTGTACTCTGTATTATTTCTAATATAAAATAAAACTGCATTAAAAATACTATCAAATAAAACTGCGTGTACTTTAGGAAAACTGCGTGTACTTTAGGAAAACTGCATGTACTTTAGGAAAAATGCGTGTACTCTGCATTATTTATAATCAAAAGTACCTGTTGAGTTCTTTTCAATTCTGACTCCTCAAGATTCTGCCTCAATGTCATATTTTCTATGTCAGCATCTCTCAATTTTTACAATGTATCATCATACTTTTTTTTGAGATCTTCATTACTCAGATACCGATATCCATTTTTTGTTTCAAAATTCGTGATGATTCTGCCTGTTTTTTCAACGATTCATCCAATTATTTAATTCTATGTGAGTTACTCATTGTGACTGGATCAAGCTTTTCTTTTAAAGAATTATTTAACTCAACTAGTTGGGCATTTTCCACCTCCAACTTATTTAGTAAATCTTTTTCCTTCAAAAGGTTGGAATTCTCCACCTTTAACTTCTTCATTTCCTCTTGGGCTTCCAAAAGTGAATCATGATGTACCTGCAACTGTACATTTAAAACGGCACTCTCCACCTCCAAAGAGGTCACCTTCTCTAGTGCACCATTAAAGTCTTCTACTGCTTTAGATAGTTGGTTATTTTTTCCAACAATTTCGGTTTTAAAATAGCAATTTGTTCCTCCAAATTAACCTTTGGTTGATCTTTTCCCTTCTTTTTCTTTGGAGTCACAATGTTTTTAAGGGGAATATTCCAAGCATGTGAAAACTCATTGTCATTAATATCTTCAGCAACTTTTTTCGATGATGAATCAGCATTTATAGGACTTTCTGTATAAATGTTCAAAGAGTAACTTGGCCCTTCAAACTGAAATTCCTTTTGTACATAACTGTCCTTACCAGCTGGTTTATTTTTAGCCTGCTTCAAAGTTGCTGTTGCGATGTCATTCTTCACAAACCATTGTCTCAAAGAAGGCAATTTCCACCTCAGGAATTTTGGCGTCTTATCTTTAAATTAATTTTAAATTTCTCACATGCCCAATACTGTGATCATACAAAAAACAAAATGATATTAATAATTGTGTTACCTAGGTATTCATAATGGAAAGTACAAGTGATTTGTTCAAAATACACGCAAAATTAAACGTGTACTTTATAAATTTTACAAGTGTATTTTGAAAGTACAAGTGATTTTTACAAAGTTCGCGTGTACTTTCTAAAGTACACTTATAATATTAACAAAAAATATAACAAGTATATTTTGAAAGTACACTGATTATATTTAAAAAATATAGTACGCGTGTACTTTGTAAAATACAAGTGTACTTTATAAAGTATAAGTGTACTTTCAAAATACACGTGAAAATAACACGTGTATTTTGAAAATACACGTCTTATATCACGCGTATTTAACAGACACGTGAAAATATCGCGTGCATTTTGAAAATACATATGATTTTTATTAAGTACACGTGAGTATTGGTATGTAAATTTTGAAATATCAGGATGTTTTTTTGCTCACCGATAGGGAAATGACACATCCAGTAACTGTGCTAGGTTTTGAACTTGCTGATTTGTTAAGTGAATGTATGAGAAACTCATGCACAACATATGCCCAATCATACTTATTTATTTCCTCAATATTGTCGATGTATTTCAACCAAAATTCTGCAAGGGTGAAGTTTGAGTTGGAGAAAAATAATGTGTTCAAGAAGTGGAGACACACAATTTTTACAAAATCGACAATGCCTTCATCTGTCTCCAATTCGACTCATTTCTTCAAACCATTCAATATTTTTGACTTTCCTATTCTTTTTGCGAAGTATCGTGCATATAATCCAGGTTTTTTAGCAGTATTCTGTCGCTTTTTCAGTTCTATTGATTTTAAACCCTCAACCGGTGGTATGCCAAATATTTCACTTATATCTATTGGCATTATTGCAATACTACTCTTCATACAAAAACTTTTGATTTCCGTATTGTATAGCCAGATAATTGATAAAATATTTTTATTCGTCTTCTTGTGGTCCACTTCTACCACTTTCTCACCGTAGTAGGCATTGAAAAGCTCCCAAAATGGAGTCTTGTTAACAAGTTCAATATGCCTATTGTTTATTTTCTCTTTAATCTGATGTAAATCATGAAGAAAGCTAATAATATTTGATCGATATTGGTCGTTCTTCTTTGCAGGACATTTAGATTTCAATGCCACACTAAAACTAGAACTAGAACTGGAACTGGATGAAGAATTATCCTCAGAACTGCTCTTTTTTTGTTTCTTTCCTCTTCTTGCCTTCATCTTCATACCCATTCTATTGATCTATAAACAAAATTTAAATTACTAACCTATAATGATATGTACAAAAAACAATATACATGCGAATTAGAATAAAACATAGACTAAAATAATAAAATACAAACGTATTTAACGAAAGTACATGCAATATTATCACAAACAATTCATACAGTTCTCAACAAAATACATGTTAAAGGGGGTAATATATATCGTCCGTTTCATGGTAAAACCTAACAGTGGTTGTTCGACGAGTCAAAAACCAAGATTCTCTATTCCTAACATATTCAGTAAAGAAGTGATCCAATAGCTGCATGCTAAAAGCTCCAACATTATCAAAACCCCTTAAGCATTACTGCTCAATTCGTTTAGCTAAATCTTTCGCTTTCGATTCAGTTACTTGAAGCTGTTGCACATCAAAAGTGCAGTAAATGTCTTCATAGTAGTAGTAGAAACCAAGTAACCATTTTGCTCTATCATTGATTCGAAGGAGAAAATGAATTTCGTCATCATTAGTACTATCGACTGTCAATGTGAAAGCTTTTGTATTATTAAGATCTTCGAACGTGCAAGCAACACTTTTGTAGTTGAACATGCTTGATCGTATGATTCCTAAACAATAACACAACAATACAAAATAGTACACTCACAATACACATTAGTACACGCATATTGGATTGAACAAATTGAATTTAAATGTGCGTGTACTTTATGAATTTTTGGTGTATACTTTTAACAAAGTACACTCATAAATGAAAAAGTACACGCAATAATACTTATTACAAACTAATAAAATATTATTCAAATACCGCGGGTGCGGACCAAAATAACTCATAAATATTAACACACTAATAATACTTCTTACAAACTCATGGAATATCATTCAAATGTCACTAGCACGGACCAAAATAACATAGGATTGATCAAATATGGATTTGAAATATATATTTTATAGAGTACACGTATAAAACATAAAAGTACACGCATATTGGATTGAGAAATTCAATTTCAATGTGCGTGTACTCTGTGTATTTTGCGTGTACTTTTTGAAAGTACACCTAAAATACCCAGAGTACACGCAATAAAACAGGGCTTGTACATGTACATATTCTAATCATGTATATATCCCTAGTCCTCGATAAATGATGCATACATGAGGAAAAGTACAATGATAAAATACATATATCTAACATGCAAAAAGTGTGTTTTGCATATCATGAAGAAGAGGAATGTGATTTTATCAGTCCATGTGTCTACAAATTTATACATATGAGAACACAAAATACATAAGGACAAACAGGTGATAAGAGAATGTATACATACTTGTTAGTGGTGTTTGGAAGAATTTGATTTAGAATGTAAAATGCTCGGTAGAACTTCAACGATTAGAGTTTGATCGAAGAGAGTTAGGGTTTTGATCGAAGAGAGTTAGATTTTTGATCGAAGAGAGTTTTGGGCGCTTCGATCAGGAGCATTTATATGTTGTTGTTGACCAAAATTTGATTGAGAAATATATTCGTTTTGGGGTTTTGATCAAAGAGATGGTACGATTAAGGTTTTGATTCAAGAGAGAATACAGTATTTTTAGCGCTTCGATTTCTGAATAGTGCATGTTTTTTTAATTTTGGGGTATTTATATGTTGAACCTAATCGTTTAAAATTTGTTAGGCCTGGTTTTTTTGTTCAAAATTGTTAGTCTAAGGATTAGACAGTAAAGGCCTCTTAAAATTTTGGCAATCATCTCACCCACTATTGATTGAATTTTATTTTTCATCATAAAATTCAATCAAATGGTGAGTGAGATGATCGCCAAAATTTCAACGACCGAAAATGCATATTTATACATTTTTTTTGCATATCACCTCGTCTCACCAACCTTTTTATTGAATTTTTTGATGAAAAAATTGGAGATGATTTTCTCACTGTGTATATCATATTCATATAGTTTCAAAAAATATATTTTTTACTATTTTAAAAATATGGTATGTAGTGAAGTCTGCACCGTAATAAGTCCTTATAGGAGACTCCATGTGTGTGTGTGTGTGTATTGCACACACTCATACTTGCGACACACCCTCTCACCCTTAATTATTCTTGTGATATCTCATTTAATCTCCATTTTTTTATCTCAACACCCTTCCAATTTCAGCTTAATTGGAAATCTCAACAACCTTCCAAGTATGTATTATACTTTTATGTGTGTGTGTGTCTCGTCATATCTTCTCCCTCTCTTTCTATATAACAAAGGTTTGAATATATCTCAAGGAAAAGTTAGGTTTTTAACATTGATATTTGTTGTGAATGAATTAAGTTTATTTTGTGAATCTCGTGTAATGTGTATAATTTTTTCTCCATTAATAGTTAACGATTTGTCAAAAATATTTTTAGGCAATTATATAATGCTACTTTTTTGTTCAAAAGAAGTATGTGCAAAATTCTTAAACGATTTTTTGGTGATTCCTTAATTTTTTTTCAAAAGAGGTTTGGAACGAATTTATCTAGGATCGAACCGCAAAAGGCCTAAACCGATTTAAGCGTTCAACCAAATGAAATGGTTCGATCTCGATCCGTAAAAAATTAAGAGCGAATAATTCGATCGGGTCCAAAAACTAGGCAAAATCTGGACCAGATCGGACCATACCCACCCCTACTGTACGATTTTCATTTGGGCCCTAGGAGGTTTCTTAGGCCCCAAATTCAAATGGATCTTGTAAATTTATAATTTTATGGCCTTTTACTCAAGGAGGATAAATACGCTTAAGAGCAATCGTGGCACGTGAATTTGGTTTGGTTACAAACTTAGTGCAAAGCAAGCCTGGTAAAATTGATGATGAATCTTAGATTGTTGGCATATAATTAGGGACAAGAGATCAATAAATAAGCTCGGAATGTAAATGAGTCATCCACGAAAAATTAGAGGTACCACCATAATATAATACCATAAAATGAGGGGTACATAACACGAGAAAGATGTCTAGCTATTAAGAACTCTTTTGTGTATATAAACTCCTCATTATGAAGAGGGGCCCCAAAAGGCTTGACTTTAAACTATCATTTTAGCAACCAAGATCAATTATTATCAGTTAGGATGTCAACGAAGTCGATTCATCGATCTGACTTCGAAAAAAACATAGATAAAACCTCTTCAAGTATGCTTAGAGATATTGGGAGACGTATAACCGTAATGAGCTGTTATAAGTCTCCTCATTCAAATTTGGCATGCTCTAAATAGATGGCTTATATCAATCTATCACTAAGTACCCCATCGCATCCATGGACGAACTTATGGAACCATTGAGAAATATTCCAAAGTCGAGGATGAACTTTTCTTCGCATACAAATCGGTTGATTGGCCTCCAAAGAATGCCAGGAGTGGAGACTATAATAAGATTAAAAGGAATGGAACCACAAACAGAGAGGGGTCGCAACTATAAAGAGGCAAGGTAAATCTAAGGATAAAGAGAACGTTCCACCTCGTGAGGACTCCTTCCCATGGGTGAACACGATCTTCAAGGAGTCGACCTATAAGATCAAACAATCAATCAAAGATAAATATTTCTTAAACTAGTCACCTAAAATGAGAAAAACCACGAGAAGATGTAGACAAAGCTATAATGTACCCGCCATAAATATCACAGTCACAAAATCGAGAACTACCAGTTATAAAAGCAACACTTGGAGAACCTCGTCCAAACGGGGCACCTCAGAGACTACATTGATTTAGAGAACATGCAAAAGGAGGGATGAGAAAATCATGCTCGTTGGTTAGGAAACGATAAAGAGACATCAACAGGAATAAATATCCTCATTAATGGATTCATCACCCATATAAATGCACCAAAAGTAAATTTAAAGAGGCCAAGGTTCAGGAAGCATTCCACGCATAAGTATCCATACATGTCATCCATAAGAGGTAACAAGGAGATCAACCTTGTCGAGTCATTATCTTCTCAAATAAGCATATAGTTAACGTCAACCTCCCCTACAAGGATTATTGATTCAAATACTATAGGTAACCAATTTTGATGTTAAAAGAATATTTTTAAATCGGTGAAGCTCCTTAAAATATTGTACTTTGACTATATTTCAAGTCAGGGTATAAGCTCAAGAACCTTGACCCATAGGTCAAACATTTAATCCGCTTCAATAGGAACATTGAAGCTCCATAGGGAAAATAAGTTGCCAATTAAAGTTGGGATGATCATTTGTGAGATAGAATTTCACACCGTTGGACTTGAATTCCCATATAATGCTATTTGGGAAAGAGTGTGGCTTCATACCATGAGGGTCGTGCCACCGTACCATCATCAGAAGTTTAAGTTCATCACTAATAAGGGCGATATAGAGATATAAGCTGACCAAGCTACAGGTCGGAGTTGCTTTGTTACAGTTGTAGAATTGAAGGAAGGTTCCACTAAGAAGGATAAGGACAATAAAATTTTTGAGGCTGATATCTTTAAATAGCAACGAACGGAAACACGATTTGAAGAAAGGAAAATATAGAGATACGAGATGACTAAGAATGGAGAAATAATGAATAGTTCCAATTAATCATGTCCAACCTAACAATTTCTTCCTTTTTTACTCTAAATTATGTGAAGTAGAAGTCGCATAGTTGATCACCTTCCTTAAGGAGAATGTGTATGTATTCGATTGGAACTCATATGCCATACCAATCATATATTTGGATGTTGCTTATCATTGGTTACACATGGATCTTACTAACTAATAAGTCAAATAGAAGTTTAATAAGTTGTCATTAAATTCAATCCTAATTGTAGAGTATGAGGTTAAGAAACTAGTTCAAGTTCGCTATTTGAGAAGGCCAGTACCAGTATTGGATCTAAAACATTGTCGTTGATATAAAGAATAAAGTGGTGAGTATTTATTTCATAGTACATTCTTTTGACAATAGCTACCCAATTACAAATTATTAACCAATAAAAATATAAGGATTAATTATGTGTTTACGCAACAAACTTTACCTTACTTTCCATTTTGGTCACCTATTTTTTTTTTTACAGATATAACACTGTACTTCCATTTTGTTGCTAAGACTATAACTTTATTTAAAATCAACTAGCGACCCTCTAAGTTGTCACCCTCATTAAATGATATGGTAGTCAAGTTGGATAATAAAATAATGTATTTTTTCTCTGACGTGGTCAACATGTGTGGAGAGTTATAATACCCTAACAAACAATATCATATTTTGGGTAAATCAAAACCCAAAAGTCTAAACCCTAGATCTTCCATTATCGGTTGGTTGGGATTAAAGCTGTAGAAAAAGATAAATCCTATATCGTATTTTGGGTAAATAAAACTCCCAAAGTCTAAACCCATGTATTAATTATTGAATTGACACTTATTACCGGTTTTAGGTTTTAGCATTCAACATTTATTTTCATTTTAGGGTTCTAATATTCAATATTTACTTTTGGTTTTAGGTAATAGTGATGATTTAAAATTCCATAAATTCGAAATCAATTTGCGAATATGGCAATTCTTTGATGATATATACTTCATGGACTCAAGATAACCCGAGAAAAAGATTTTTACGTTATAGAAATTGGAAAGCACGAGGTTGTAGATTTTTTTTAATGGATAGGTCCACGTGTGCCCGTGTGGATTTCAAATTTACAAGATGAAAACAAATGTTTGAATAAGGAAAAATGCATAATTAACGATGAAGATTGGAGATATGAAGAAAAAATTACTAAATTGGATAATAAAAATGAACAACAACATCTTAAATTTAAAGTCTTAATTTGTTGTTGCATTTTTGTCACGGTTTGTATGTGGTTTGGGTGATGATGAATAGCATCATCAAAATTTATTGTAATTTTTGTGTTATGTTATTAATTATGTCGGTAGTTATAAGCAATGTGTGGTAGTTTTATAATGTATTTCAGCATATGGTTTTGCAATGTGGTTGTTAATCAATGGGAGTTATTTATTTTTTACTCTTGTGTATCTTGAAATACAATTGTTGGGTTAATGTTCATTCATATCCAAATAAGGCATAAAAATTAAACTAGAAGCGAAAATAAGCCAAATATTTCATGTCCATTCATATTCAAACAAAATAAGTGTTACATTGACCATACCACACTGCCCAAAACATACGCTTTAACCCACAACATATATTGGCTTCAAAACACTACCCAAAAACATACAAAAAGACCACTTAAATATACTTTGGCATGTGTTTCCCACTATTTACTTTCAAACCACCACGTTTTTTTAGCCATTGAGACTTCACACCAGTTTGTTTATTAATTCCTTCATTCCTAGTACGTTGAATTGAGCCATGGCTACCTTGTGGAATTGAGCCTTGAATCCCGCATGTAATGGACCACTGGTTATCCTTTACTTGTTTGAATTGAATCTTCTCTAATCTGATAACTGTAAATGAAAGTAAAATAAAAAATTAGTATATAGTTATTGGGTGAATTTTATTAAAAAATGTGAAATTTATAACTTCATATAGTTATTTCCAGTATTAAGTGAGATGCATACACCATATCCATCTAGTATGCTCTCCTTCCTTTTGTTAGCAGCATTTGCCTCGCCATATGGCATGTTCCCCTTCCCTTTATTGGTATTGTCACTTGTCTCACCTACTAGCCTTTTCGCTTTCCCTTGGGAAGAATGTATTGAATAAAACTGGATACAAGCCATTTCTGCCACCACAATAGATGAGATTTGCCCTGGATACCAAAGAGATATAGGAGAGGAAGGGAAAATAAAGAATCAAGTGGGAGGTCTCAAGTTACAAGAAAATATAGGAAATTGAGGTGTATTAAATTTTCTCTTTATTCCACAATAAAAGAAAATGTAGTGAAGGAAGTGTAAGTATTAACAACTTTATATTATGAATAATGTTCCATTTTTTCTTTGAATATTATGTATTCATATCTAATAATTATATGTTAAAGAGGCTGCAACAAATGTTGGTATCCTTTCCCATATGTGTTTTTTTTAAACTAGTGAGCCACATACCTATCTGGATCATCCTTCAGGTGGTATCTTGTTGAAATAACATGTGCACAAGGTATTCTAGACAAATCCCATATCCTACGAGATTAAGTTTATGATTTACAATCAACAATGTAATAATCTACTCCATTCTTAACTTCAAACTTTCTTTCACCATTGTAAGTCATTTTCCACAACCTATGCTGCATTTTGTTATCCTCTAATTTATTTCTTAAGTTTGGAAATATTTCTTCACCCCATTTTTCACTAGTTGTTTTATTATGTTGTAGACTAACCATTCATAATACCACAAACATATCTATGAGATACTTGGGCCTGGCTTCAATTATGCAACTATTGAAACATTCAAACATATTTATTCTCCACTGCATCACACTTAGATATTGCGTTAAAGTAAGTTTTACTCCATTGTTTTTTATTTTGCTTAATTAAATGTGAGTATGCACTCTCATTGGCATATTTAATCTCTGCCATGACACCTTCAAATTCTTTAGAAGTTCCATTTTTTATAAACCTTCCAAAACGAGGACTTGAAATAGGTACGAGTGAAGCATTTTCTAAAATTTACATAAATAAGTATAACACGTCATCTATGCTCAGTATAGGGTAAAAGTTTTTATATGGCGGCATCAAGGCCCTTTCGTTGGTCAGTAATGAGAATTAATGTGACACCTTGTAATTTTTAATAATTAGGTTGATCAATTCTATTTATAAAATCTTACATTTTATCAATTCAATTTAAATATCATCCTTAGCACGAGTGAAACAAACGATTAAGATAATGTAACTTGAGTGTGATAAGAAAATCCCAAAAGAAATAGCATGATAGGAATAACATCACCATGAACTAATCATAAAATAAAAACAATAATCCAAGGTCTACGATAAGATCCCAAATAAACCTCCACAAATACATGTTACCGTAATTTAATCTAAACAACCAATTCGAATAGAGTACATGTTGAACTGTAAATACAATCCTTACATCTCTCAAAAGTAAATAAATGAAAATAACTAAGATCGAAACCCACACCCTCAACTGGTGGTGAGACATGGACAAACTTTAAACTACAAGAATAAGGAATGCTAAACCTGGTGGTCATAAACACCTAAAAAAGGGGTTCAATAATGATGGTCAAACCAATGCAAGATAACATAGCTACGCCACTCAATGACAGTTATACAAGTAAATAATAAGTCTAAAGTTTATAAATTATATAACTCACATCATATAACATGCCTCACAAAAGAACTAATTTAATTTGCATCTATTATTTAAAATCGTGCACGTACCTAGCACCCCAAGCCCCCTAGAGGTGACTAGAGTCCCGCCACACATATGCAATAAAATTAATAGCAACATAGATAAATCCACATCATAAACAAAGTCCAACCTCTACCATATAGACCCCAAAACATCGCCAACAAACCAACCCCACTATAAACACCCTAACATATTGTTAATATCGTAATTGTGTCTGACCTCCAGTCCCTTTTGGGGTCACCAAGCCCCCGGATACGAAATCCAATCTCAATATCTCTATCATGAACAATATAAATAACCATCCAGTAAAATAAATATCAACGCAAATAAATTTACATAATAAACGAAGTTCAACCTCCACTATAGACACCCCAGAACATCGCCAATAAAATCATCATAATCATGGTTGGCCCCTAGTACTCCTTGGAGTCACCAAGCCTCACGTTACAAAATCAAACCTCAAACATCTCCATCATGAACAATATAAATAACTATGAACTCGTGCATAGGATTTTGCACAATAACATAATATGAGTGTATATATATATATATATATATATATATATATATAGACACACACACACACACACACACACACACATATTAGCTTGTAGCATCTCTAATCAATTTAATGTCTTTAACCTTTCAATTTATTATCTCTTTGATTCTTCTCAAAATATTTTATTCTTCTAGAAGGGAATGAGGTGAGGTGTGGATTCCATTTATGAAAGTTTAAAGGGAAAATTTATTATTTTATATGTAAATTATATTATTTCCACATATCTCTAAACTTACCATTCTTTTTAACAACAATGTTACCAAGTAATCCATTAATAAAACAAGACTAAAATCGGGTTTTTTTAAGCCAACACCTTTGTTTTGAATTAGAAAATGTATTCAGAACAAACTACAATCTCCCTAGCCAACTCAAACCCTAGCCAGGGTTTGCATGGCTTCTTTTCCTTCCCCTTGCGCAAGGGAGGGCATGCAAGCTCCATTTACCATTCATTCCTCCTCCCCACCCATCACAGAACCTATCAATACCTCTAACCCTATCCATGCACCAACCAAACCCAAATCATTTGCTGATGTTGTTTGTTCAAAGAAGGAATCTGTAATTTCGCTGCAGATGATATCCTCATTCAAAGGGGAACCGACTCTAATATTTGAAGAATCCACTCTTCAAGAAATGGCAACACCTTTTAAATATTCCATTGTTGGCAAGTTTTCACATGGTAGACCTTCCATAGATGTTATTCGTAAATTCTTTTCCTCTCTCCAACTCAAAGCCTCGTTCAATATTGGTCTGGTGGATCAAAAACATATCTTCATTCGTCTGGAACATGAGGAGGATTTTCATCGACTTTGGTTGAAAGATACATGGTTTATCCATAGATTTCCTATGAGGACTTTTAAATGGGATATTGATTTCCATCCACATAAGGAATCTTATATTGTATCTGTATGGATTCTGCTTCCCCTTCTTCCTATACACTTGTACAATAAAAATACCTTATTTTCTATTGGACAAGTGGTAGGAAAGCCTCTCAAGATTAACAGTGCTACTGACTCCATAGCCCGGCCTAGTGTGGCCAGAATTTGTGTGGAACTAGACCTTAAAAGGATTCTTCCATCGAGGGTCTGGTTAGGTAAGAAAAATAAAGGCACCGACTTTTGGCAGCCTATTGTGTATAAATATTTGCCTCCATATTGCTTCTTTTGTGGTAAGAAAGGCCATGAGTAAGAGAAATGTCATTTTAATAAGGATATGGGAACAAGTATGTCAAATGGAGTTCAAGTGCAAAATAAAAAAGGAGAGCAACAGAGATCAGATTCAACAAAAGAATGGGCCATAAAGTCATTTGGAAACCAAATAGCAGATGCCAATACTGTGCAACAAGAAGTCATAGAAGAAGAAGAAGATGATGTTGAAGTAGGAGAAATATCAGAGAAAGGAATTTCATATCCAAAGAAGATAACACAAGCCCTAATTTCCTCATTCTTTAGAAAAATTCCAAATAAAAAGACACTCCAAATGCAAAGCCTCCCACAAGTGTCCAAAATTCTGTTCATTCAGCTTCTAAAGAAACCAAATCAAATGAGCCTGAAGATGTCTTAAGCCCAGATACTGAAAGTGCTAGCAAAATAGATGATCAGTCAGATACAAGTCAGATAAACTCTAAGGAGGATCAATGGGGTACAGAAGTTCCAGCAAGTGTGATGCCCCAAAAAGTAGTAGAGGAAAGAACTAATATGTCAGACAGCCAGGTTGAGAAGGAGAATAACAATCCTCAAGGTGTAACTGAAGATCAATAAGGCTTTGTTATTGTTAGCAGAAAGAAAAAGACTCCACTCAAAGGTGGGATAACGATGGACTCAGGAAATACCTCTATGAGATTGTTAAGATCACACTCAATCTCCCAAATCCCTAAAATTTCTAAATGTTAGCAGCATTAATTTGGAATATTAGGGGGATCTCGAAAAAAGGTGCCTTACGAAGACTTAAAAGATTAAAAAATGTCCATAAAGTTTAAGTTTTGGTAGTATTGGGACCAAAGAAAACCTTTGAGAATATTGTGACACCCCGACTAATTAAATACCGGTTAGCTACTCCTTTATTAAATTAATTCAAAATGCCAAGTTGGTTCAGTTAATAGCATCACTGTCGAAAACGTTTTAATGATTACTAACCACCTAGAATTTAAAAAGTAAGTGCCAAATTTTATTTAAAGTCTGATTAACATGCAACAAGTGTAATGAAGAATAATAACACCATTCACCATTCACCAAATTTTATATTAATCTCACGACAAATTTTTCATAATTCAATATTCATATAAAACATGTATGCACATAATCAAATACCAACTCGCATCTCGTTAGTATTTTTAACCCGGATTAATTTCCAATTAATACGCATTTAATTAATTAATCCCAAAAATAAATATAGTCAAAAGTACGGGGTATTACATACTTCCCCCCTAATAACTGAATTTCGTCCCGAAATTCGAACTAGAAAGTACCTGCTAAAAATAACTCTGGATAACGTTCGCGCATCTCATCCTCGCGCTCCCATGTGGACTCCTCGACATTGTGATGTCTCCACTGAACACGCACTAACGGGACTATCTTTGACCGCAGTTTCCTCTCGCTTCGGTCCAAAATAGCAATTGGCCCCTCCTCGTAGGAGCTATCCGGCTGGAGATCGATGTCCTCCACAGAAATGTGAGAATGAGCCAAATTATCTCTAAGGTATTTCCTCAGTGAGGAAATATGGAACACATCGTGAATCCGATGCAAATGCTCTGGTAACCCAAGTCTATACGCAACCGGTCCGATCCGCTCAATAATAGGAAACGGCCCCACATACCTTGGTGCCAACTTCCCCTTCTTCCCGAAACGCATAATCCCCTTCATAGGAGACACTCTGAGCAAAACCTGGTCCCCCACTTGGAACTCCCTGAAAAATCTCTTCGCATCAGCATAACTCTTCTGCCTGTCTTGAGCTACCCGAATGCGACTTCGAATCAACTCAATCCTTGCCGAAGTATCCTGAATCACTTCTGGTCCAAGTAGTTTGTTGTCCCCCACCTCTAACCAACATGCTGGGGAACGACAAGGCCTACCATACAATGCTTCAAATGGAGCCATGCCAATAGTGAACTGGTAGGAGTTATTATAAGCAAACTCTACCAGTGGAAGGTATTGCTCCCATCCACCTCCAAAGTCAATAATGCACATGCGTAGCATGTCCTCCAACATCTGATTTATGCGCTCTGTCTTCCCATCGGTCTGCGGATGATAAGCCGTACTCAACCGCAATTCCGTGCCCATGGCCTCCTGGAAACTCTTCCAAAACCTCGAAACAAATATCTTGTCTCTGTCAGACACGATATTTAAGGGCACATCGTGAAGTCTCACAATCTCTGAAATGAAGAGCTGGGCATACTGTCCCGTAGTGTAGTCAGTCCTTACGGGTAAAAAGTGAGCGACCTTGGACAACCTGTCCACAATTACCCAAGCGGAGTCGTGACCCCTCTGCGACGTAGGCAACCCCGTGATAAAGTCCATGGATATGCTCTCCCACATCCACACCGGGACCTCCAACGGCTGTAGCAATCCTGCTGGTCTCTGATGGTCCACTTTTACAAGCTGACAAGTGGCGCATTTCGAAATAAACTCAGCGATATCTCTCTTCATACCGCTCCACCAATACTGTCGTCTCATGTCTTGGTACATTTTGTCCCCTCCGGGATGTACCGCGAATCGTGAGCCGTGCGACTCTGCCATCACCTCGTGTCGTAATTCCTCCCCTTCCGGAACGACTAATCTCCCATTGAAGCGTAATCCCCCGTCTGAGCTGACGGTATAGGACTCGGCTCCCTCTGCTAGTAATCGAACTATCTGCTCCTGACAGAACGAGTCATTAGCCTGTGCTCGTACTACCTTCGTGACAATCTACGATGTAACGGTCATCACAGACATGAAAGATCGGGCCACTGCATCTTGGTGTCCCAATTCCTTCCACTTTGCCTTCCACACCTCTGCCACCTCATCTGTTGGCCTACGGCTCAACGCGTCTGCTACCACGTTAGCCTTACCTGGGTGATACTGGATGTCGAACTGGTAGTCTTTTACAAACTTAAGCCACCTACGCTGCCGCATATTCAATTCCTTCTACGTGAACAGGTACTGTAGGGACTTGTGATCTATGAACAGTTGGAACTTCTCCCCCAAAAGATAGTGCCTCCAAATCCGTAGGGCAAATACCACTGCCGCCAACTCCAAATCATGCGTGGGGTAATTCTTCTCATGAGGCTTAAGCTTACGGGAAGCATAAGCTATGGCCTGTCTCTCCTGCTGCAATACACCTCCAAGTCCTTGTAGAGACGCGTCGGTGTAAACCAAATACTTAACTCCCGGTCTCGGCAATGCTAACACAGGTGTTGAGGTCAATTTGTCCTTCAATTCATCGAATTCCAACTGACAGGCATCACTCCAGATGAATGCACACCCTTACGAGTCAGATGTGTCAAAGGACCTGCTATCTCCGAAAAACCCCGAATAAACCTCCTGTAGTATCCTTCCAGACCCAAGAAACTACGATTCTCCGTCGGTGTCGTGGGCTGTCCCCACTCCCTCACTGCGGATACCTTCCCCAGATCAACAGATATTCCCCGGTCGGAAATAATGTGTCCCAAAAACTTAACCTCCTTCAGCCAAAACCCGCACTTCTCATATTTTGCATACAACTCGTTCTGACGAAGTGTCTGCAAAACCTGCCTCAAATGCTCGGCGTGCTCCTCCTCTGTCTGGGAGTAAACCATAATATCATCAATGAAGATAATGACAAACTGATCTAGGAAATCCCTGAACACTCTGTTCATCAAGTCCATAAACACAGCTGGAGCGTTGGTCAAACCGAAAGGCATAACCCGAAACTCGTAAGAACCATATCTCGACAAGAACGCAGTCTTCGAGACATTCTCCTCCCTGATACGCAACTGATGGTATCCCGATCTCAAATCAATCTTCGAGAAGAAAGAAGCTCCTCTCAACTAGTCGAATAAGTCATCGATTCGAGGTAACGGATACTTATTCCGTATCGTGACCTTATTCAACTCTCGGTAGTCCACGCACAATCTCAGTGAACCGTCCCTCTTCTTCACAAACAAAACTGGAGCCCCCCAAGGTGAGGTACTCCTGCGAATAAAGCCCTGACCTAACAGTTGCTCTATCTGATCTCGTAGCTCTCGCATCTCTGCCGGAGCCATACGGTACGGTGCACGTGCTATAGGCCTCGTATCTGGCAGTAGGTCTATAACAAAGTCTATCTCTCGACTGGGGGGTAAGCCTGGTATCTCCTGAAACACATCCGAATACTCCCTGACAACCGGGATCGAATCTAAAGGAATAACAACCTCCTTAGAGGTATCCTCCTCAATGTAATACAGATGAGCGGTCGATCCTCCCTCTGGGCGAGGCATCGCCACTACAAACATCTCTTGCCCCGGAATGGCAAAAATAATGCTCCCGCTGAAGCAATCAATCATGGCCCTATAAGCTACGAGCCAATCCATACCGATGATCACATCGTGAACATGCATATCTAATACCAACATATCTGCAGGTAATACCAGACTACCAATCCCTACTCCCACTCCCCGGCATATAAAGAAAATAAGTGACCCACTCCCCAATGGTGAGTCGACACACGTCACTGTGCTCTCTGCCGTAGCTAACAATCCTAAAGCTTTCGCGAAATGTGTAGCTATAAAATAATGTGTAGCACCCGTATCAAATAATACCCGACCCATAGTGCCATGGATAGGAAACGTACCCTCAATCGCGGGCGGTGCCTGTGGAACTGCAGCCTGGTGGACGTTGTAGACACGTCCATACTGTAGCTGCCCCTGCTGAACTGGGACTGCTGGAATGGGTGGCAATGCTGCCATCTGTGGCGGTGCGGGGAGAGCGGCGGGAAACATAGGCCTCTGTGGCTCCTGGCGAGCACCCTGCTGCTGCTGCTGTAGGGCCCTGCCCCTATCAGGACAATCCTGTCGCTTATGGCCAGTCTTGCCACAAACAAAACACTTCTCTGGGAAGTTTCCTCCTCTCTGCCCCTGCGATCCCCGGCCCTGGTGGACGTTACCGTTCCTCCCTTGGCCCTGCTGGCCCTGGTGAAACTGCTGCCCATTCTGCCCCTGTTGGCCCTGATGGCCGTTTGGACCCTGATGGCCCTGACGGAAACCTCCTTGTCCCTGTCTGTAGTTCCCTGATCGGAACCTCTTCTGATCCCCCTGCTGCGAACCCTGTTCACCCTGTCTCTGCCCCTGAACAGATTGTGCCCCACCGGCACCATGTCCTCCAGTCCTGCCCTGATGGCTAGACTCTCCCGACCTCTTGCCCTCAGCCATATGAAAGCGGTGGTCCTGGCAGTGTAACAAAGCAGCGTTAACCACATCAGAATACGTGGCCAACGAAAGGTTCCCTAGCAGATGCTGACGGATCCTCCAAGTCAACCCGTCCGTGAACTTCTCAATCTTCTTCTTTTCTGTTGGTATCTCGTCTGGAACGATATTCAACAGATTCGTGAACTCGGCCTCATACTCGGCCATGGTCTTACCCTCCTGCCTCAGACTCATCAATTTTCTCCTCATTTCCGTGTGAACAGCCGACGGAAAGTACTTGCGGTCAAACCGCACCCAGAAGTCCTGAATAGTGAGAGTATCCCTCTCCTCTGCGGTGGTAATAGACTCCCACCACTGTAGCGCAGATCCAACTAGCTTGAAAGTAGCTAGCACCTGCTTCTGGACGTCCGTGCACTCATACATCCTTAAGTGCCTCTGCATATCCTTCCTCCACTGGCTCGAGACTACCACATCTGAGCTACCTGCAAACTCTGGCGGATGCGCTTTCTGAAAAGCGTCACGTACACGTTCCCAAGCAGACGGGAATGCATTTGCCTGTACTGGCGCGACAACCGGCGCCTGAGGTGGTGCCTGCTGAACAACGGCAATTGCGGCATTTACCGCTTGGGCTACTATAGCTGCAACCTCAGCGGCGTTCATCATGCCCTGAACTGGAGCGGGCTGGGTTTCGGGCGTTGCATCCCTGGGAACTCTTCGTGCACGTCGTGGAGGCATCTGAAATAAGAACAAAGTTTATAAGTTCGTTGTTTATAAACTAAAAATAATTGAAGAACGAAGCATACACAAAAAGAGTACAACAGTCCTAAAATATAGGGCTCTATATAAAAGAAACTGAGCGAAAACATAATAAGCCGTCAGATCCTAAAGGACACTAGAACCTGATGCTCTGATACCACCTGTGACACCCCGACTAATTAAATACCGGTTAGCTACTCCTTTATTAAATTAATTCAAAATGCCAAGTTGGTTCAGTTAATAGCATCAGTGTCGAAAACGTTTTAATGATTATTAACCACCTAGAATTTAAAAAGTAAGTGCCAAATTTTATTTAAAGTCTGATTAACATGCAACAAGTGTAATGAAGAATAATAACACCATTCACCATACTGAAGTAAAAAGAATAACCATCACATAATATAAATAAAGTCTGGAGGAAAACTCCTCACTACAAATCCCACAACTGAAATAAATAAACCGAATACTAAAACAGTACATGCCAAAGTCTGAAAACTGTAATGGAAATGTAAGTCTAATAGAAATGGGCAACATGCCCTACAACTGATGGATAATGAATCTGGAATCCAAGTGAAAGAAGCGTCTACAAGCAAATCCCTGTAGCTTTCACAAACAGCTACAACTCGTTACCAGAATGAGTATCCTATGCATGGTGTCCTTGTGGCTGGGCACCTAAAATGGTTTTACAAGAAAAATAGATTTGAAAGCAAACGGGTCAGAGCCCGAATGTGGAGATATTTTAAAAAACTGCAAGTGCTTTAAAAACATTTAAAACATTAAATGCAAAGTACATGTTAGGACGTGCACTCACATGATATTCTCACCTCTCGTCTAACTGTGCACTCCTAACGTAAGTACCCATCTACAACGACACAACCCACTAGCTAAGTGACATCATATCTAGCTAGACTATCATAGGTCCTACCCTTATTACTCGGTTCTATTTACATTATAACGCTCGTAATTAAATAGGGATTTAATGTAAACTCAGATGCTCAATATGCCATATATTTCACTAACAGCTAACTCGTTATGTTTTTCTCGAAACAAAACCGTAATTATATTCACAACATTAACATGAAGGTTCCCATTAATTAAGTGTATATTATTCACATCATAAATATACAATACAAGCACCCCGAGAACTAAGCTGTGGTGCACACATACTCTGCTATCCATCCCGGTACATCAGGTACATAAGGATCACATATTCCGAATCTCTCAGGAATAGTTCACAGATAACAACATCACAAATAATGGAGGCGAACACAGTCACATCACATGGGTCACGCACATACCTACGCTCCCACGATCAGCAGACTTATTAACATCCCAATAAGTCTTTATCTGACCTATGTTCATCAAGGTAGCCAGTCTAAATCCGGGCAACACAAGGATTAGAGGGCCCTAAGCGAACGCAAACCTCCCGTGATAGCAAGTATGGTAGGTATGTCAGACACACAATTCATATACCAATACTAAGTAAACACACGTCTTAGTAATCCAGTAGTTTAATTGTAGTACTATTCTCATTCTAGTACCAATATAATTTACACACTTTATACGATTCCGGTTTATAATCATACGCGCCATAATCTATTCTCACGTCGTAGTAGACACTCACGTCTCAACCCAAACGGTTCATTGATTTAAATCACTCGTATATAATTTACTCCTCATCATAACCCAAAAGTCCCAAATTTATCCATATATCATCAAAGGAAGGTTATCTATATCCTCGAACAAGTTTACGGGACTCCAAAAATCGAAACAGGCCAAAAAGGCCTAAACTGTCAACTCGTTAGAAGTCTCGTTCGAACGAGGCTGTTCGAACGAGATTCCACTGTCAGCTCATTAGAAGTCTCGTTCGAACGAGACTGTTCGAACGAGATCCAGTTCGTTCGAACGAACTGTACCTTCTAACGATATCTCGTTCGAACGAGATTATCGAACGAAGTTCCCTTTCGTTAGAAGCGACTGGTCAATTCGTTAGAAGCTCGTTCGAACGAGTTCGTTCTAACGACCTGGGCAGGGGCTTCTAACGACCTACCAGTTTCCTCCCAGATTTGTCTAATCTCATTTTTCACCGTTTTTAACACCTCAAGTCTCAACCAAAATTCGTCCAATCAGTGTTTTAAGGTCTCCAATCATCCTAAAACATACTAAGGTCATATTTTAACACCTCTTAAGTAATTAATACATCCTAAACATCATTAGATCACAAGATTCTACACTTTTCTCCAATTCTTTTCAAGAACACAAACCCTAACATTTTAAATCATGAATTAACCCAATATAAATTCGTTTATCATGAGAATAATCATCTACCTATCATTCTACATGCAATTCTCCTCAAGATTTTCAAGTTCTAAGTTCCAACTACATGGGTTTTCATATTTCACCAAGAACAAACATAAAATTGGAATTATATAACATGGAAAGAACATTCTCTAAAATTAAATCGAATTAAGTCACTTGCCTCGACTTTATCTCTGATTTAGATGTTGGTTTAATGGAGCTTTTCTGCAGAATTTCCTCTCTCTTTCTTTCCCCAAGCTTCTTCTCCAATGGTGGCTATGGTGGCTAGGGTTTGCTTTGGAAAGGTATTAGAAAACCTAATTCTAATAACCTACGTAGCTTGTTGGGTTAATATGGGTTGGTTAGTGGCTTAGTGGGTCAATTCCCAATCAGATTATAACTCCCAATTTTCGTCACTTTTAATTCTCCAAAAATACAAAATTACTAAAATGCCCTTTATGTTGCCGGTATGGCCTAAAAATACCCCGGGACCCAAACTAAACCCCCGGCTAGTGTTTTCTGACTATCTCGACCCTTCCGGACGCGTTGGCGCACTCAAAACGACCATACGGTTTATAGAATTTAAATTCACTTTTATAATTAAAATAATACACCATGACGCGGTGGTCACACGCGTCTCAACAAAATTTCCAAAATGCCGTATATTAATCTCACGACAAATTTTTCATAATTCAATATTCATATAAAACATGTATGCACATAATCAAATACCAACTCGCATCTCGTTAGTATTTTTAACCCGGATTAATTTCCAATTAATACGCATTTAATTAATTAATCCCAAAAATAAATATAGTCAAAAGTACGGGGTATTAAAAATATAAGAAGATTCATGTTGAAGTTGGGCTTCTTTTCTTGTTAAGCCAACCAGAATAGCAAGATATGGTGTTTTTTTAGAGAAGAAATTCAGTGGGAAGTTCATTCTGATATGCATCAGTGCATCTTTTTTAAAGTAAGTTGGGAAGGTAATAATCAATCTGTGTTGTGTAGCTTTGTTTATGCAAGTTGTATTAGAAATGTTAGAATAATGCTTTGGGATCATCTGACTGCAATTGACCATGATTCAACCTGGTTAATTGGTGGTGATTTTAATATCATCACAAATCAAATTGAGAAAGCTGGTGGATATCCTGTAAATATTGGTGCCATGTATGAATTCATTGAGTGTATAGACAATAATGGGCTTGTTGATGTAGGTTATAAATGATCTAAATACACTTGGCATAACAAACGAAGTCCAGATAAAAGTGTTTGGTGTAGGTTGGATCGAGTGCTAATGAATAAAAAAATTCTTGAGCTGGGTTTGGATTGGGAAGTCCAACACCTAAATAGAAGTATGTGATATCACAATCCCCTTCTCCTGACTGAAAAGGGGATAAATTCCATGCCTAAAAATCATTTAAGTTCCTAAATTTGGGGACTGAGAAGGAAGAATGTATTAAAATAGTCAGATCCACCTGGAGAAAAGTGGAATGCTCTAATCCGATTGTAGCCATCTCAATGAAACTAAAAGCAATAAGGGGAAAGCTTAGTAGTTGGAGTAAACAAGCTTATGGAGATATATTTCAAGCTGCTAGGGATGCTGAAGATCAGCTCTTATAAGCTGAATTAGTGTTTGAAAATGACCAATCGAAGCATAATAGGGAGAAGTTATTCCAGGTCCCTGCCATTAGTAATCAAAGTCTGAAGCTTGAAGCAGATTTTTGGGCCCAAAAAGCTAAAGATATATGGACAACAGAAGGAGATAGGAACTCAACTTACTTCCACAAATGTGTCAAAAGCAAGCAAAAGAAATTACTCATCTCTAAAATAAGAAAGAAGGATAGCACTTAGGCAATGACTAAAGAGGATATCCAATCAGAAGCAGTTCAACATTTTTCAAAAATGTTTCAATTTGAAGAAAAAAGTAATCCTATAAGAGAAGAGAAGTTTCTGAAAAGTGTCCCTCAATCAGTGGATGAGAAAATGAACAAGACTCTGATTGAATGGCCAAAATTAGAAGAAGTAGAGTCAGCAGTGAAGGGCCTTAATGCAGCCAGTGGTCCAGGTGTTGACGGCTTCAATGACTATTTTTTCACATTTTTCTCGGAGGATATTAAATTGGATGTTCTGAAGGTTGTTCATGGTTTTTTTGCTGGTTATTTCCTCCCAAAGATGACTACCTCTACTAAGATAGTTTTGATCCCCAAAAAGGAGAACCCTCAAACTTTTAATGATTTAAGACCAATCAGTATGCAAAACCTTATTAATAAAATATTCTCTAGAATATTGAATGATAGAGTAACTACTATTCTACATAAAATCATTTCTCCTCCCAATCAGGTTTCATTAGAGGTAGACTTATTACAGAGAACGTTTTATTGGCCCAAGAGTGTCTCTCTATAATTCATAATAAAAACTTTGGGGGTAATATTTTATTGAAGTTGGATATGGCTAAGGCTTACGATAGAGTGTCCTGGTTTTTTCTTATTAAAGTCATCAGAAGGATGTGCTTTTGTGAAAGATGGTTGGATATGGTTTGGAGATTGTTATCCAATTCTTGGTTCACAGTCTTGATCAATGGAGAGAATGCAGGCTTTTTCAAATCATCTAGAGGGTTAAGGCAAGGGGACCCTTTCTCTCCAAGTCTATTCACAATTATGGCTGATGCTCTCTCTAAAAACCTGGAAAATCTAATGTCTAATCCATCTTATGTGGGATATAAAATGCCACTTGGCAGGCCCTATTTTAACCATTTGTATTTTGCAGATGATATCATCATATTTAGCTCAGGATTGAGGAGGGAAGCAAAGAAAATAATGAAGGTGTTAAGTCAATATGAACAGGTGTTAGGCCAACTCATTAACAAATCCAAAAGTTATTTAGTGGCCTCCAACAAATTAAGTTCAAGAATTGTTAACAAGATGAAGGAGTGCACTGGAATGCAAGTTAAAGAAGACCCAATCACTTATCTAGGCTGCCTAATTTTAGTGGAAGAAAGAAGATCATTTTCTTTGAAGATTTGGCTCAAAAAATCAAGAGTAAAATTCAAGGTTGGAAGGCCAAATGTTTGAGTACAGGTGGTAAGTTAGTCCTCCTTAATTCAGTTCTTTCCTCCATCCCAATGTACCTGTTATCAGCTATTAGTCCTCTTAAGGCAATTTTCAAAAGAATAAACTCTCTTTTCTCAAAATTCTTTTGGAGTTCTAATTTTGGAGAACATAGGCATCAATGGTGTAGTTGGGATTTGATTGCCAAACCTATTAATGAAGGTGGATTGGGTATCAGACATCTTAATGATGTAAACTCATCTCAAAGTATGAAGTTGTGGTGATTTTTTAGATCTCAAAACTCCCTGTGGTCAAAATTTATGCAAGCAGCCTACTGTAGGAAACATCACTCGACAGTTGCTCCAATGAGGGGGGGTGCCCAAACTTGGAATAGAATGTGTTCTATCAGAGACAAAGCTGAGGAGTTTATGATGTGGCATATAGGAGAAGGTAATAAAATTAATGTTCTTTAAGATAATTGGGGCATAGCTGATTGTAAGAATGCTACAGAAGTCGAAGCAGGCCTTATTAAAGACTTTTGGATTCCAGGTAGAAGATGGAACAAGGAAAAGGTTATGAATTTATTCAAGCTAGACATTGCTCTTCAGATGCTAAATTATCAAGAATTTTTCCCTAATAGTCCAGACACTCTGATCTGGAAGCCATCTACTTCCGGATCTTTTTCCACTTCTTCAGCTTGGAGTCTAAGTAGAACTAGGGGAGTTTCAAGCATGAGTATAAATTTATCTGGCATAGCTCCCTCCCAGTGAAAATATCAGTGTTTATGTGGAAACTCATGAATAACCTACTTCTATCAGATGAGAAAATCAAATCTATTGGGATTAGAGGTCCATCTAAATGCCTATGTTGCTCGTGACCGCAAGAAGAAACAACTGACCATATTTTCGAGAAGGGACACATAGCAGACTCAGTTTGGGATATAATTACTAAAGAATATGGCATCCAACGAAGTAAAGGTGGAGGATTTAGAAATCAATTATTTCAATGGAGACTGTATGGGGTCAAATTAAACCATGGTGTCTCTATTATAGTCCCTGCCGTAGTTTGTTGATGCTTATGGTGTTTGAGAAATAGATGCAAGTATGATGAAGGCAGCCCTAGTGTGTCTACTGTTCTTTTTCAAATCCATCAGCAGATTCAATTTATTTCAGTTTCAAAAATTTCAAAGGTTCCTAATAAGAGGTTGCAGATCAAATGGGAAATTCCCCCATCAGGAGTTCTAAAGTTAAATGTTGATGGCAGTTCTAGAGGGAATCCTGGTTTGGGAGGAGGTGGTGGTATTCTTAGAAATCACTTTGGGGAAATAGTTTGGGCTTTCAATTTTCATTTCAGAGAAGTTACAAATATGGAAGCAGAGGCCTTAGCTCTTCTGAAAGGTTTGGAGTTATATAGGGATTTGTCAGATTATAATCTCATTATAGAAAGTGATTTAAGAATCCTTGTAGTTGGTCTTACTAGCAAAGGTTCTGTTCCATGGAGAATTAAATGGCATGTTCACAAGATTCAGAGTATTCTAAAGGGATTAAAGTTCAAGATTGTTCACATCTACAGGGAGGCAAACCAAGTTGCCGACTACCTTACAAAATTAGGCAGCTCCCAACTGTCAAACAATAGTTCTCATTCTACAATTGACTTTCCTAAGGATATAAAGGGTTGGGAGTTGCCTAATTTTGACATTCTACAATTGACATTCTACAATTACAGTGGACAAATGGATTTTTCCTTCATTTAGGAATGTGTAAAAGCCATTGGTGTAAAATATTCTTTTTAGGTTTCTATAAGCTTGCTTTAATTTCATATATCATTTATTTCATTGTAAGGGTTCTATGTCATAAAGAACCTCATTTGCATTTTCAGTCTTCATTTTTTCTTGGTTCTTCTAAGTATGTAAGCTATTTAGAAGAGGCAAGTTCTTCTAGTCCTTATGAATAAATTGTAGTTATTAAAAAAAAAACTACAATGAACTAAAGGGTCATATACGGAAAACAAAATATATATTTGTGAGTTTAGTTTATAACCCAACTTGAATTGCCTTACTCGGATCAACGATTGATGATATATTGGTATTTTAGTATAGTATGGTCACACTGTCCAGAAAATAGCCTATGTTTTCATGTCAAAATTTTGAATTAACTTGTACTAATTGGAAACTAATTAGGTATTTTACCATATATGCTTGCAAAGGTATATTAATATGGTTTCATATGAACTTGTAATCGTATAAAGATCATTTATACTCTAGGAGATATTGGTATTTTAGTACAATAGGGTCAGCCTATTCAGAAAATAACCTATGTCTTTGGGTCAACATTGAAGATAAATTTGTACTAATTGAAAACTATTTAGGTATTTTAACATATATGTTTGAAAAGTTATGTGAGTACTATTTAATATTAACTTGGAATCACCTAAATATCATTTATACTATAGGAGATATTGGTTTTTTAGTATAGTAGTGTCATATTGTCCTGAAAACAACCTATGTCTTTGGGTCAATTTTGAAAATAAATATTTACTAATTGGGAACTATTTATGTATTATAATACACATCGTTACAAAAGTGTGTGAATCTAGTTTTATATGAACTTATAGTCACTTAAATATCATTTATACTCTAGTAGATATACGTTTTTAATACATTAGGGTTAGACTGTTCAGAAAAAGCCTATGTCTTAGGGTCAACTTTGAAGATAAATCTTTACTAATTGGCAATTATTTGGGTGTTTTACTATATATGATTAGGACATCATGTGAATCTAGTTATATATGAACTTAGAATCACCTAATTATCATTCATACTCTAGGAGATATTCAAGTTTTGGTGACGGATGTACAAATTATCCAACATCAGTTTTTACCTATGCACGAATTTTGTGAATTGAATTTCTCCTAGCACGAAATTCCAAACTCAAACTACTACCAAAACATAGTATTAATATAAGCCATTTATTATATTTTAATAAAACTATTTAAACTACAAAATCATACTAAATGTTCTCAAACTTTTATGGAAGAAATTATAGCCCATGTTATCTCTAATTTATTTTAATCATTGAAAATTGATTGAGGTATAAATTAATATTTAAATGCGTAAAAGGGAAGGACTATAATATTAACTTGCCTATTGATGAAATTCTGTAAAAGAAATATAATAAAATTTTAGAGGAAGAGTTGAAGAAGAAATTTCTTTGAAAACATGTTGAAAATGTTCTTCAATTGCTCCTAAAGTTTGCATAAAAAATGACTCCACAAAGTCATCCCAAAATAATTTTAAAAGAATATGATTATTTCTAGGACCATAGATTTTGATGACTGATATATTAATTCTCTAAAGTGTGTATGAAACACCCATTTTTTAAAGAAAAATAAATACCACCTCTATTTTTTTAAGAAAAAAATAACCACCTTTATTTTTTAAGGAAACGAATAATCACATCCACTTTATTAGGGAAAAGAATAGCCACTTCTATTTTTTAAGGAAAAGAATAACCATCTCCTTTTTTTTAAGGAAAATAATAATCACATCTATTTTTGTAAGGAAAAGAATAACCACTTACATTTTGTTAAGAAAAAGAATAATCACTTTCATTTCTTTAAGGAAAAGAGTAATCACCTCCAATTTTTTAAGAAAAAGAATAACCACTTCCATTTTTTAATGGAAAAGAATAACCACTTCTATTTATTTAAGGAAAATAATAATCACCTCCATTTTCAAGGGAGAAAATAAATTACACTATTACTATTCACATTTACTATTTATATTATTTACTATTCACATTTACTATATACATTTACTATTTGCACATTTTTTTCCAATTTCCATTTAAGTAATCAATTATAATTTCTCCAAATCTAATATTTAATTATTTGATAATTATCACTATATTATGGGGTATTACAATCTTTCTCCCTAACATTACAATCTTTCCCCTAACAAAAAGAATTTTGTCTTAGGAATTCACAATTTTATATTTATATTAGACTCAAAATAGATGTGGGTATTGTTGTCTTATCAAATAATCCCGCTCCCAAGTGGACAACTCCTCATTGTGGTGGTTCCACTGCACATGTACTAACGGTGTTTCCTTGAAATGCAATTTCTGAATTTGCCTATCTAAAATTCATATCGATTGCTCACTCTAGGAAGTGTTTGAGTCTAAATCGGTCTCGCCCAAATTGATATGTTGATACACATCCCTAGAATGTAGAAATCAACGGAGGAAAAATAATGAAACACGTTATACACCCAATCTAGATGGTCTAGGAGTGCTAAACAGTATGCAACTTTCCCCACCTTATCCATAATTATAAACGGTCCAATGTAGAGTGGCACTAACTCCCCATTCTTTCCAAATATCATAACCCCTTTC
This sequence comes from Sambucus nigra, assembly GCA_949130495.1. Lineage (NCBI taxonomy): Eukaryota > Viridiplantae > Streptophyta > Magnoliopsida > Dipsacales > Adoxaceae > Sambucus > Sambucus nigra. Next base: position 418,172,496 of record OX422219.1, read on the forward strand.
ACAGGGGATACCCTATGTAAGTCCTGATCTCCTTCCTGAAACTCCATAGGTTTCTTCTTCTTATCTTCATAGCTCTTTTTTATATTCTGAGCAACTTCAATCATCTGTTTAATCAACTTGATCTTTTTTTCATCTATTGTATGAACTTTGGACCCAAATGTTTACTCTTTCCTGCGTTTAACCAACACGACACGATCTCCTATAAAGTGCCTCATACGGTGCCATGGAAATGGACTTATGATAAATGTTATTATATGTTAACTCCACTAAAGGCAAATAAATCTCCCAACTACCCTAGAAAATTCATCACACATGCATGTCGCCTGTCCTCCATTGCCTGATTTACCCTCTCCGTCTACGGATGGTATGTCGTGCTAAGGTGCAATTGAGTCCCCATGGCCTATTGAAAATACTACCAAAAGTGTGTCACAAATGTAGGACCCCAATATGAAATGATAGATAATGGTACTCCATGTGTAGACACCACATTATAGGACATCTAAGTCTCCCCTTACGTCCCTAGCACCTCCCCATCTCACTGTAAACCCTAAGTCGCACTCCGAGTACCGATCTAGAGCCTACCGGGCACTCCCGAGTGGCAACGTTTGATTCCGATCAACTCTATCATTAGAGAAAAATCTCTTTGAAGGGATCTGAATAACCTTTTAAACGGTCCATCCCGTGCCTGAATCGGTATAACGGTTCGGACGAACGAACCATTTTACTACCGAAAATCGATTCGGGGGCCACCGGGCGCCCCTGGACCCTGAGTTGACCCTAATAAACTTAACCATTAGAGAAAAATTTCATTGAATCTTCAAAGGTCATGAAAAACCCTTTCTAATGGTCCACCCGTGCATGAAACAGCATAACCGTTCGGACGAACGATCAGTTTCCCCCCGAAAATTGATCCGAAGGCCACTCGGCACTCCCGAGCTCTGTTTGACCAAAGTCAACTCTTAAACTCAAATGAGAATGAATGAATATCCGAAGGGCACTGAATACCCTTTCCAACGGTCCGCCCCATGTGCGATTCTGACCTACGATATGGACGAACAATCCATTTTACCCAAAGAGGTCCCGGGGTGCTTCTAAGCCCCGGTGACCAAGGTCAAGTTTTTGAACTGAGTGAAACTCTTTGGAATATCGAAGTACATCTCCTAAAATTTCCAATGGTCTACCTCAGGTGCGATTCTGACTTACCATGCGGACGAACGATCTATTTTCGTCCGTCAATCTTCTATCTAAAAGACCGACGTGTGCTTCCGAGCCATATTTGACCCAAAGTCAACTCTCGGATCCGGGAGTGATCCAAAGGACTATTAAAGGTATATGAACTACCTTTTCTAACGATATCTCCCGTGCATAATTAGGATCAATGGTTTGTGTTCTACGACCATTTTTCAGGAAAATCTGCACGAGACTGCCAATTGGCAGGTCCAGATCCCTTCCTATCAGCACTGTGTTTGGGATAACATACCGATAAGCACACCCTGGGGTTGACTGATAGGCACCCCTTGATCCTATAAATAGAGGCCATGACCTCACTCCAAGGAGGAGGATAACAGATCCATCAGCATCAGTGAACTCAAGAACATTTCCTCGAAGTCAGTGAAGGTCCTCACATGAAGTTCCATCCAAGCTTGTATTCCTATCCTTTTCATACCCAATTTGTCAAAATATCATTCTATCTCATCAAAATTCATCAACACTCAAGGGAGTTCATCCAAGATCAAAGATTAAGCTCCAAAAGAAGGTCCAATTTCTCCCCCTCTCTGTTAAAATTCCTTGTTTTCGCATAATAAACATTAGATTCATAATCTAGTTCTTAATTTAGTTCATGCACATTAATATCTAAACTTTTATTAAGTATATTGTACATACCTTATTTTCTACAAAAAATCCAAAAAACAAATTAAAGAGGGTTACAACCGTAAATTCCGAACAAAATTATCCATCACACCCTTTTCCAAAACAAAAAAACACATTTTCTACAAATACACCTATAATAAAATTTACTTCGAATCTATGGGATAAACCCCACCCCTATGCTACATTCAAACTACGTGGACTTTGATGCCTTTATAGGCTACGTAGGCGTCTCGAATTAAAATCCAAGACTCGAGTCCAATTTTCCAATTTTCTCAATTTCCCAAATTCTCGAATTTTCTAAAATCTCCCATTTTCATATATATATATATATATATATATATAATATATATATATATATATATATTGTAACACCCCGCCTAATTAAATACCGGGTGGCCAGTCCCATACCAAATTAAAACAGAATATACAGTTGGCTCATTCTTAGCATCACTGTCGAAAACATTTACAACTCACCCAATAATCAATTAAACTGGTGTTAAAAACTCTCCAAATTTAAATTTCAACAAAACTATTTTTAGTTTAAGAATAACACTACACATTTTATTCTACAAAACTGGTAATGTAATAAATAACACAAAAGAATTTAAATGCAACTGGAATAAACATTCCCAAATAATATAAATCCTTTACAATAATCCCAACAATGTTAAATGTATTAAAAGTCCCGACTACAATAGAATTTGACCTCAATAGAAAAGATAACTGAATCCTTTGGGAGACATGCCCGAACTAAGAATACTGTGAATCAAAAAGATGATAAGCGTCTAAGCAAAACTTCCATAGCTCCATAGCTCGTCATAATCAACTATGGTTGGCGTCCCTGTTGCTGGACACCTGATATAGAGATACAATAGAAGAGAAAATATGCAAGGAAACGGGTCAGAGCCCGAATGTGTAGATTATTTTTAAAACAACAAGTATTTAACAAGTGCAATAAAGCATTTATTATGTACATGTTAGATCCAACTCTCACTTGCAATTCTCACCTCTCAACTAGAGTGCACACTTAACGTTTCCTATTAACCTCCTAGTTAATGGTTCCTCTTTTCTAGTCTCCATATTATAATTCCATCCTAATATCATAATCCTCGTATGTCCCATACCATACGTCACATTATTATTCATTTACATTTCTCATCGTTTCTCATTAACATGAATCATTTCTCATTAATATGAATTAAGTTTTTCAATAAACATTCATTAACTTAATTCAATTATCTTTCTCTATTCACCGTTATCTACAATTATCACCGTAGATAGATTTAACCATAATAAATATCCATTCATTCATTTAATCCATTATATATATATATATATATATATATATATATATATATATATATATATATATATATATATATATATATATATATATATATATATATATATATATATATATATATATATACGGCACCCCGAGTCACAGCTGCGGTGCAATGCATTACTCTGCTATCATGTCCCATCATCGCAGGTCGCCGAATAGGGGACTACAGGTTCGGTAAGATTCCACGAACCATAAACATCAACAAACAAATTGGAGGCGAACATAGTTCTCGTATCCATGGGTCACGCACATACCTACGTACCCACAGTCAGCGGACTTATCAACTCCCCGATAAGTCTTTTATAGACCTATGTTCTCGAGCGACAAATCAAAGATCCCATGGATTCATCAGGATATGACTGCCCTCACGCGCAAACCTCCCACCGATAGCAAGTAAGCTAGGTATGTCATAAACATAAATCAATAATCAATCAAATAGGTATTATCATACCTATAATATAATATCAATAAGGTAATTATCACTACCCTAAGATATTTCCCATACGTAGCATTATATCCCTTTTAAATCCCACGTATTAACATATTATATCTTTACTTCATAATTTAATTATCCTCGCATCCTATAACACCTCCCCACTCCCGACGTCGTTAAGGTTCATGCGCGAAGCGTCTCGCAAAGCGAAATCCAAACAAGGAACCCCTCCAATACACTACTACTTAACTTTGTCGATCGAGGAGGTCCGACAACTTCAAATATGTGATCGGAATAACCTCATCCCCTCTTTCAACCAAATGTGTTCTAAACTCCCATCTCTATCCAGGAGCCATACCACTACGCTCTTGTACTACACTCAGCCCTTGCGAAATCAATAATGAGCTTAAACTCAGTCCTTGATGTTTAAATTGTAACCCTAAGTCTACCCAGGTGTTATATTAAATCTCCCCTACTTGAACTATCCTTAATCCTCATACAAACAGATTAGAATCCAACACATGAATCTAGCAACCGAAATCTCTTTAACTTTAATTATCATAATTCTAATCAATTAAATTCCAATCAAATTAATTCAAATCTTAACTAGGGCTTACTTATCTTCTCTAAGTCCCATAATATCCAATTAATAATCATCGAAGATCTACAAAAGTTTTGGGATAAGAACCAACATTAAAAAGAAACAACATCATGAATTCTCATATTTTAAATACTTAGAAAAATCAGATCCAAAAATTATTCAAATCATCAATCCGACTTCAGATTTGGATTCTACACAAAAAATTGAGTCAAGTATGTGTTTTGAGTTTTTCTTAAATCTCATCCAAATGCACTCAAAAAGAAGATCTAAACCTTCCAAATTGGCTCTTCTCATTCCACTCGTTTTTGCCTCTTTTTTTCCAGAAAATTATCAACATATTATCTTCAAGAACACTAAATTATTTTCAGAATTTCTTCCACAGATTGATGAATATTTCTTGGATTACTAACTACCTACAACATGAGTTTAATTCCTATATATTTTTAGATTCCAAAAATCCATTAACAACTATATCCTTTCATCTTCCAAGCATGAAAATCATCTCTTTTTATAACTATCCTAACATGGACAATATACGAACTTAAATTGCAAATATCAAACACTTGCCTCTAATGAAGATCTGACCCTTTGGAGTTGAATAACATAGGTGGTTCTCCCTTTTTCCGGCCACTTTCGGTGGTGGTTGGTGGTGGTGACCTTTTGTCTTTAGTTCTCCTCCTTTCCAAGCAAGCTTTTCTCTTCCCAAGCAACCTTCCACTCTCTCTAAGAAGATGACTTTTCAATTTTGTGTAGAAGAGATGAAATGAACCTACATACACTAATCTCCAAATACTTATAATAAGACAAAACCCGAAATCACTATTCATCCCCCTTGTAAAAATAACCAAAATGCCCTTTTGGGTTGTCTTTTCATTTCCAAATGACCTGAGACTCAAAATTAACATCCAAATAGACTTTTATGACTATTTCGAACCTTCCGGACGCAACGATGCAGTCGAAATGACTATAAGGTCGATAGAAAATAAATTTCCTTTTTAATTTAATAAATTAGTCCCGACACGTCCCATACCGCGTCTGACTAAAAATTCAAATTACCGAATTTAAATCATACCGTCATATGAATGACATCACATTCATATATTACCTAAATATCTTTAAGTAATATTCAGAATCATCCATTTTAATATCCACAATTCGGATAAAACCCAAATGAATTAATTTATAATAAGATCCAATTAATCCATTAATTTAAAATATAACCCATTTTAAAAGTCGTTTAAAATTACGGGGTATTACATACTTCCCCCCTTATAACAGAATTTCGTCCCGAAATTCAGGAATATAAGTCATACAGGTAAGGTCAACTCCGAGTATAAATCTCACATCGCAAGAAATCCAAGATGTATCGCCCATACAGTACATTAACAAAATCCCTATCGATGTTATACGCCAAGCCTCACCGTTAGTCTCAACTGAATCAAATTTAGACTTTACCTAATCTTCCCTATACCGTCCACGTGACAAACTTTGGAAAAAATTTATCCTCTCGAAGGGAACAAATAAATCCTGAAGTCTCAAATTACTTACCTTATACCATTATACAAATTACTACCATTCAATCATCCAGGGCGCCCATACACCCTGTCGTACCACTTTCATTATAATATTTGTCGCAAAGGTTATAAACTCATATACTAAAGACCTAACTTATTTCGACTCCCAACGGTTATTAGTTTCGTGCGTGGGGTGTCTCGCAAGCGAAATCCAAACAAGGAACCACCCCGATACACTACTTCCTAAAGTAGTCGGTCATCGAAACTCCTAAGGTCCTTAGTCAATAGTATATAAAAATTTGGTTTATCGAAAAAAATATCAAGTTTATCGATTTAAACAAAAAAAATTAATTTTTTTTTATCGATTTCAAATAGAGTCTACTCATCTACTCTTCTCTAGAAGACAAGATGCTGGTTAATAGTAGTACATACGCTCTCGTATACCACAAGTCAATGCATGCCGATAGTCACATCATGCTCGGACATGCCCAAAGTAAGTAATCCCATGATAAAAATCAAACCCACGTGATAACATGTAATATATAGGTGTTTCACACCCCTCAGCGAGTCTACGTAAATAACGATGCTATAGGCTAAGTTTAGCAACCCATTTTCCCATATAATATTAATCGCTACTAAAATCAATACGCCTCATAATTCCTTAGATAAGAAACATACCCTCATTTGCGGGTGGTGGTTATTGAATCCCACTATTATAACTTTGCTCCGATGAGTCAAGACAAATTTTACCCCAAATTTTCAGTTCTAGTTCTACACACTCCACTATATGCCCAAGCCTTTGAATATATTGCCTTCGTTAAGGAACATACTCAATTCACGCATTTCCAGAACTTCTACTGATGATTCTCCTCAATTTTTCCATAATAGGGGTGACCTCGACTACGGTCATCATACTCGAACATAATTCATAACCTCTTAAGCACGATCTCCGCTATCCGTCCAATGGCCCTCATTTGCCATACTTCTATGTTCGATCACTCCCGAACGTAAATAAGATTCACAGATATATACGGAATCTTACCAAAGAGATCAACGTTCCTAAACATAGGGCTCTATATCAAATAACGCTAAGCTGAAAACACAGTAAGCCGTACAGATCCTAAAGGACACTAGAACCTGATGCTCTGATACCACCTGTAACACCCCGCCTAATTAAATACCGGGTGGCCAGTCCCATACCAAATTAAAACAGAATATACAGTTGGCTCATTCTTAGCATCACTGTCGAAAACATTTACAACTCACCCAATACTCAATTAAACTGGTGTTAAAAACTCTCCAAATTTAAATTTCAACAAAACCATTTTTAGTTTAAGAATAACACTACACATTTTATTCTACAAAACTTGTAACATAATAAATAACACAAAAGAATTTAAATGCAACTGGAATAAACATTCCCAAATAATATAAATCCTTTACAATAATACCAACAATGTTAAATGTATTAAAAGTCCCGAATACAATAGAATTTGACCTCAATAGAAAAGATAACTGAATCCTTTGGGCGACATGCCCGAACTAAGAATACTGTGAATCAAAAAGATGATAAGCGTCTAAGCAAAACTTCCATAGCTCCATATCTCGTCATAATCAACTATGGTTGGCGTCCCTGTTGCTGGACACCTGATATAGAGATACAATAGAAGAGAAAATATGCAAGGAAACGGGTCAGAGCCCGAATGTGTAGATTATTTTTAAAACAACAAGTATTTAACAAGTGCAATAAAGCATTTATTATGTACATGTTAGATCCAACTCTCACTTGCAATTCTCACCTCTCAACTAGAGTGCACACTTAACGTTTCCTATTAACCTCCTAGTTAATGGTTCCTCTTTTCTAGTCTCCATATTATAATTCCATCCTAATATCATAATCCTCGTATGTCCCATACCATACGTCACATTATTATTCATTTACATTTCTCATCGTTTCTCATTAACATGAATCATTTCTCATTAATATGAATTAAGTTTTTCAATAAACATTCATTAACTTAATTCAATTATCTTTCTCTATTCACCGTTATCTACAATTATCACCGTAGATAGATTTAACCATAATAAATATCCATTCATTCATTTAATCCATTATATATATATATATATATATATATATATATATATATATATAATACGGCACCCCGAGTCACAGCTGCGGTGCAATGCATTACTCTGCTATCATGTCCCATCATCGCAGGTCGCCGAATAGGGGACTACAGGTTCGGTAAGATTCCACGAACCATAAACATCAACAAACAAATTGGAGGCGAACATAGTTCTCGTATCCATGGGTCACGCACATACCTACGTACCCACAGTCAGCGGACTTATCAACTCCCCGATAAGTCTTTTATAGACCTATGTTCTCGAGCGACAAATCAAAGATCCCATGGATTCATCAGGATATGACTGCCCTCACGCGCAAACCTCCCACCGATAGCAAGTAATCTAGGTATGTCATACACATAAATCAATAATCAATCAAATAGGAATTATCATACCTATAATATAATATCAATAAGGTAATTATCACTACCCTAAGATATTTACCATACATAGCATTATATCCCTTTTAAATCCCACGTATTAACATATTATATCTTTACTTCATAATTTAATTATCCTCGCATCCTATAACACCTCCCCACTCCCGACGTCGTTAAGGTTCATGTGCGGAGCGTCTCACAAAGCGAAATCCAAACAAGGAACCCCTCCAATACACTACTACTTAACTTTGTCGATCGAGGAGGTCCGACAACTTCAAATATGCGATCGGAATAACCTCATACCCTCTTTCAACCAAATGTGTTCTAAACTCCCATCTCTATCCAGGAGCCATACCACTACGCTCTTGTACTACACTCAGCCCTTGCGAAATCAATAATGAGCTTAAACTCAGTCCTTGATGTTTAAATTGTAACCCTAAGGCTACCCAGGTGTTATATTAAATCTCCCCTACTTGAACTATCCTTAATCCTCATACAAACAGATTAGAATCCAACACATGAATCTAGCAACCGAAATCTCTTTAACTTTAATTATCATAATTCTAATCAATTAAATCCCAATTAAATTAATTCAAATCTTAACTAGGGCTTACCGATCTTCTCTAAGTCCCATAATATCCAATTAATAATCATCGAAGATCTACAAAAGTTTTGGGATAAGAACCAACATTAAAAAGAAACAACATCATGAATTCTCATATTTTAAATACTCAGAAAAATCAGATCCAAAAATTATTCAAATCATCAATCCGACTTCAGATTTGGATTCTACACGAAAAATTGAGTCAGGTATGTGTTTTGAGTTTTTCTTAAATCTCATCCAAATGCACTCAAAAAGAAGATCTAAACCTTCCAAATTGGCTCTTCTCATTCCACTCGTTTTTGCCTCTTTTTTTTCCAGAAAATTATCAACATATTATCTTCAAGAACACTAAATTATTTTCAGAATTTCTTCCACAGATTGATGAATATTTCTTGGATTACTAACTACCTACAACATGAGTTTAATTCCTATATATTTCTTGGATTACTAACTACCTACAACATGAGTTTAATTCCTATATATTTTTAGATTCCAAAAATCCATTAACAACTATATCCTTTCATCTTCCAAGCATGAAAATCATCTCTTTTTATAACTATCCTAACATGGACAATATACGAACTTAAATTGTGAATATCAAACACTTGCCTCTAATGAAGATCTGACCCTTTGGAGTTGAATAACATAGGTGGTTCTCCCTTTTTCCGGCCACTTTCGGTGGTGGTTGGTGGTGTTGACCTTTTGTCTTTAGTTCTCCTCCTTTCCAAGCAAGCTTTTATCTTCCCAAGCAACCTTCCACTCTCTCTAAGAAGATGACTTTTCAATTTTGTGTAGAAGAGATGAAATGAACCTACATACACTAATCTCCAAATACTTATAATAAGACAAAACCCGAAATCACTATTCATCCCCCTTGTAAAAATAACCAAAATGCCCTTTTGGGTTGTCTTTTCATTTCCAAATGACCCGAGACTCAAAATTAACATCCAAATAGACTTTTCTGACTATTTCGAACCTTCCGGACGCAACGACGCAGTCGAAATGACTATAAGGTCGATAGAAAATAAATTTCCTTTTTAATTTAATAAATTAGTCCCGACACGTCCCATATCGCGTCTGACTAAAAATTCAAATTACCGAATTTATATCATACCGTCATATCAATGACATCACATTCATATATTACCTAAATATCTTTAAGTAATATTCAGAATCATCCATTTTAATATCCACAATTCGGATAAAACCCAAATGAATTAATTTATAAAAAGATCCAATTAATCCATTAATTTAAAATATAACCCATTTTAAAAGTCATTTAAAATTACGGGGTATTACATATATATATATCATGCTTATTTGCGTTTCATCCAACACATATTGTCGTTTCCTAACAACGATCAATATCGTGATAAACGCACAAATAATACTTTCTACATATGTTTTTTGGGGAACATTCCTATGGATGACATCACTCTACCTTGTACGAGTTGAATGATTCCGATCTTCATTATATAAAAACGCTCACGCACTTCACGGGGATATAAAGAAAGATAATAACACTAGCCCATGAGAGACCGAAAGGGTGAGATGGGTGCCTAACTGTTGGAAATGCAAAAACGCCCCATTTTAAAATCTTTCACTTTCAAAATCAATTTCCTTTTAAATGCGGAATAAAGATGGTTCAACATAACAATTTAATTTTCCAAGTTGTTTGATTTTCTTTTCTTAAAAACATGAAAAATTAAATTAAACACAAAATTTTATTTCTAAAAGCAAAATTAAAATTAAACCTAAATAAGTGAATTATGATGAACACACACACACACACACTTGAAATTCACTTAAACCAAAGTCCTAGAAATTTGCCTAACATAAATTAATTTAATTTGCAAATTTGGCCAAACCAAAATTTATTAAATTACATTATTTAGACTTGAAATAAATCAAGTTAAACATTACCCAAATATTAAACATACACCAAATTAAACAAGAGAAGTGAATTAAACCATATTTTATCTTAATCACTACGCCGCGATGTACGAGGAAAAATCCACAACGGAAAAAAACCTCGGACGACCCTAGCCTTAAGTCCACTAAGTATGGTATTTTTACAAGTACAATACAAATGACTTATTCAACTCGACTCGACTCCCTTCAAGCCCCTAATGCGTCTTCTTGTACCAATTTTCTCTTAGTCGACAATCCCGAAATCCACCGAAACCTTGGAATCCATCAATGAAGCTTTTGGACAACTGTCAACCCTCGCATAATGCCTTTCATTGTGTGAGTATACCACAGCAAAACAACGAACTTCTTATTTATGGGATGTAGAAGTAAACCCAAACGTCTCTTTTTTGAGGTGTAGAGAAAGTACCGGTGCCAAACACTCCAAGCAAAGATATATATGAAGAAACATGGATTTAACATGGAGAAAAGTTAGTGGGGTGTGCCTTATTTCATCAAGTAATAAGGGGATTGGATTTTCTATTGGGTGTAATTTTATTTTAAAATGAATTTTATTTTCAGAAGGTTATTTTAGAACTTTGAATAAAAAGTTTGTGGGCTTAAAATTGAAAAATGACATTCTGGCAGTTCGTTCGATATTGAACGATTTTGCCAACGATGTTTCCCGATTGGCCTCTGGAACTTCGTTAGAAGGGTCGTTCGAACGAAAATCTTGTTCGAACGATATTTCCGGCGGGAAAATATTGTGGCAGTTTTCTCCATGTTCCCACTTCTTTTGTCACACTAACTTTTGCCAGAATTAATATGTCCGGGAACCATACTTAGCGGAGATTTAGTGTCGAGCCACGATAATGAGGGGTCCCACAAGAGAGAGCCGTTAGGGGTGTGCCTTATTTCATCAAGTAATAGTGGTAGTTGTAACAATGAGAGAAAAATGTGTGTGTGTGTGTGTAGTGACCGCAATTGAGAGAGAGAGAGAGAGGGGTTAGAATAGAGAAAAATAGTGGAGTTAGAGATCGAGCAAGTAAGGGAGGATGTAGGCCCTACTCGAGAGAGAGATAGCTAGGGGACGTTAGCATGGAAAATTTTGAAAAAGATTTTGGGCATATGGATGAAAGTTTTACTGTTGAAGTCCAATCCCTATTGGACTCTTGTAGTCACTTAGACGAAAGTGAATGGAAAGAAAAAATTGATGAATTCCATCGTTGTGACCATCCACCCATACCACTAGAGGTCCCGAAGGCTATTGCAGAGAAAAGTTGTGTTTCGTCTGACTTAGAGCCCGACCCATGCGTTCCAAAAATTAAAAGAAACTTAGGTGTTCCCTCTGAATCGATGCACGCAGGACATGCTTTGAGTAAGCATCACAGGGATCCCTTTCCAAGTAGTCACGATGCATCTCCCGGTCTTTCCCTTATCTATGGGTGAGGTCCCAACTTGTTCCAATTATTAGCTTACGATATGAAGATGGGAGAGACGAGGAGAGCACCGAACCCCGTGAGTGGGGTCGGGGGATTTTGTGGAGAGATGAGAGGTCATCGCACCCCCGACGCGTATGGGGTGATTTTACTGTATTATTGAGTCATGTGTTAGGGTCATTAAGTGTCTTTATGCATTTTAAATATTTGCTTGTTTTATTTTTTTGCACTTTTAATTCGCTTTGAGTTAGATTTTACTCTTTTTTGCTTGAGGACAATGCAAAAGTCCAAGTTAGGGGGGTCACAAGTGCGAATTTCTAAAACTTCACAAATTTTCAAAAATGCCCAGAAATTTCAAAAAAATCATAAAGCTTTAAAAAACCCCAAAAAATTTTTTTTTTGTTCAAAATAAATAAAAATTGGAATTCAAATTTTTTGAAAATATCATTAAAAGTCGGTTTAAAGTCTCAAGTAGAAAAATTCAAAATACACAAAGCCGAAATTGACCAAAGATGGAAATTGAGCGAGCATAGACGACTTAACGAATACATGTGGAGATTAACAACCCCGATGAGATTCGAACCTTTCATTTTTGTGAAATTTTTAAATCAATCCGAGTGAATTATTAACTCAAAGTTCTTTTCAGCGTCAAATAAAGTCGTCGAGGATCTCAATTCTTTCACTTTGATCGGTTTTGAGAAACGTGTGTGATATTTCCTTAAAGAACGTGCCGAAGAAATATCTAAATTAAATTCATCTCGAAATGCACATGGTAACGTAATTAGTAGTTTGGACAATGAAGTAGGCCCTCGTTTGTCACCCAAAAATATTGGCCATAAAAAGTAGCGAAAAATCAACCCTTTTGTAACCCAAATTGAGCCGAATAATTTTTTTCCTTTCGTTTGACAACCCGAAAAACCTCAACTGGCCCGAAATTATGAAAAGGACAATCCCAGAAATTAAGTCCGAAAAGTGCAGAAAAAGGGGCAAGAAAAAATAGATATGTTCAACAAAAATAGCAAGAAAAGAAAAGAAGTGAAAAATATGAAAAGAAGAAAAAAATGAGTAAAAGACCGGAAAAGCACTAACTAACATTATAAGCAAAGTTTTCCAATTCCGAAATTCTTAACCTTTTTAAATATAACCCAATACACCTTCAATCCGTAAAAGTCCTAACCGAGTCCAAATTTGCGAAATTGATTACCGTGTGGAGAGCTAAAACACCAAAAGATAATAAAAGAGATCGAAAATATGAATTAGAGGCAATGTTCCCGCTTTCTTATAACCATAACGCATTGATGAGATCCAATTACAATAAAATTTTCGTCTTTCTATTTGTGTGCGCAAACTTGGTTCCAATACATTTACTCGTATAAATCACGCACACCGAGAGAATAACCACATTTTGAGCGATTCGTTTGCGAGAGCATCCCGTGAGATTTTGAAATCAAAACGAATTTTCGGATAAGTAACGTAATGGTCAATCGATGGAAATTCGGGGTTAAATTTTCCGGCTTCGCACACACGCACTATGATTTGAGACTCTTGAACATGACTTGATGATGATTATTTTCTGGGAAAGTTTAAATTATACAGTTTCTGCATATTTTAAAGTTTCGTTGAGTCTAATTTTGTGGGAATATTCTCTGCAAACCCTCACGAGACACAACTCTTCCTATTAGGGTAACCTAGGGGTTTAAAGGCTTGTTGCATACGTTAAATGCAATCTCTTGCCCGCAAAAAAGGTATTCTATTCCAATAAAATTATTTTTAAGAGTTGAGCCTTACTAGGATTCTTTTACATTACTCGGGATGCACAAAGTTCTAAGCTAGGGGGATTTGATTAGGCATAAATTCTTATAAATTTATCCCTTTAATTTAGTTACTTTTACCACCTAGAACAACGTAATCAATTTGATTTTATCTCATAATCTTTCTACTGACTTATTCTAATGAGTACCCCGAGTTTTTGGTATTTCGTACTAATTTTACAGGTATTTGATGTCACTAAAGAAGGAAAGAAATCGGAAGAATAGAGAAAGAAAAGAAGGAAAGTCAAAAGGGCAAAGTTGTAATTTTTACCCAGAATTCAGATGAGGCTTTTCAAGAAAAGTTGAAGATATCAAGTTTACAAGTACATAGGAAGAAACGGTACCTCGATCGGAGTCCCGGTGTGAAAGTTATGAGCAGTCAAAGATAGAAGAAAAAGTAAAAAAAAGATAGGACCGATCCGAAATACAAAGTTTCGGTGAACCCCAGACCGACGACGGATTGAAGTTGATGAAAATTAAAAGAATCGATCCGGATAGGACCGATCTGGAAAGAACAGAAAAGAATCGAACCGGATAGGATCGATCCGGGAAGAAAAGAAAAGAACCGATCCAGATAGGACCGATCCGGGAAGAAAAGAAAAGAACCGAATCGGTTCGACTGTCGCAGTTTTATTTTCTTACTGTTCCGCCAATGGAGAGTCTTGGTTAAGCTAAAACTCTTGGAGTTTTGTAGGGTATTTAAACCCGATTTATTATCATTTTAAGGGCGAAAAAAAATTCATCTAATTTTTACTTTTTCAGTTAAAAACTTTTAGAGGTAGTTAGAGAGAGAAAGTTGCTACAAAACCCTAGTTTGAAGATTTATTGCAATTTTAATTCCAATATTGAAGTTTTTTCAGATTTTTGTGATTACAAGTAATTTTAGTTGATGCTTTTAGTGCCTTGGTAAGTTTGTTGATTACTTTCTTATGTCTAATCTTCCTTCTACATCATTCTTCAATTCTCCCTTAGTTTAATCATGATTTTCTGCAATTCAACAATCGTTTTCATTAATTTCACCATGTTAGGTTAGGTTTGTAAAGGTAGAGATACATGAACTCAACCTGATGTGGTAGTTGCATGTGTATAAAATTAATCCTCTAAATTTAATGATTTGATAATGACCGTATTGCGTAGAAACGGGATAATTGTAGATCTTTGGATCTCATTTGCTTCAGGGTAACCAGGATGCTTCAGAATGTAATTCGAGTGTAACTATCGCAATACCGATTTACTCGTCCTCTGATTAAGTAAGGTGTGGGTTGAACCTCATATACGTAATGCTTGGGAGTACTAAATTCCGGGTCTAATTAATCACTTAAATTTACGATTAGTTTTATACCACCAATACTCTAGGGTTAAGGGATTGTATTCCCGACTTGTTTTTCTCATCATATAGTTCAAGTTTTAGTTTAATCATCATCAGTATTTTAGGTAATTTAGATTAATTGCATTCCATTCATTCTTTAGTTAATTGGTTAATCATTTTCAAAATTGCATCTAGTTGTTGCTGTTTCACAATCCAAATCATCTTTTTATTTCTTTTTAGAGTCAAGTTGGGGTTAAGAGTCTTACCTTTGTCATCACATTCACTCATCCTAGTTCCTCGAGGATTCGATACCCAGACTATCCACAAGAGTGTAGTTATAGTCTAGGTTTTTGTATTGCCGTTGGAAGCCGATAATAACCACTAGCGTATTTACACGGACGCTCGGTTTTCACCTCGATCAGGCAACATGTTATTTTGCCTATTTTATGCAAAATTGGTTGGTGACTCTATCTCTTCACATTTACTCCCACACCGACGACGATCGAAGCACCTTCCAAATAGGGGTGCGAGACCACGGCGCAACCTTCTCAAGGGGGATATATCTCTCTCTGGCACCGCCCGAGATGGCCAAAGTGGTGACTTTGCTGGGTACTGTTTTCTTGCATATTACCCTATTCCTATGTTCCCCTTATTAATCCCTGTAGATATGCACCTCTAGTTATGCTCACCGCACACTCACTTGTAGATAATTACACACCACCAACTCTCACTTGTTATCCCTATTCTACTGTTTATATTACCTTATTCCCGATCGGGCATCATTAAGAAAGATACTCTCTTCATAAGATACTAATCAAAGAATCATGCATGATACACACAACTTCACCAAAGATAATTGCTATTGACTAAATTTTGTCCCGTGACTGGGGAGTCACTTCATGATGAGCGCTGGTCCGACAGGTCACAGTTAGCCTAAGCGATATGACTCTTACCTTCCATTGTCCAGTTACTTTCGAAGTATATCAAGCGGTTCCCCCACATCGTACCGCTCGATCGAAGTCATGACGGGAGCTATATCGCAGGGAACTCGTTCATGTACGTCGAGTATATCGAATTTGCTCTCACACGTAGTGAGGCAATTCATGTACACTCCGGTATATCAAATGGCCTGTCCACACGTATCGATTTCCCTCAAAAGAAAGACATATATTGTGGAAGTCACGCCAAAGAGGGGAACACCTTCCAATTAACCCAACAAATACATGCCCGCATATAGGTGTCAAGCCTAGGACACACATGTTAGATTGTTGATTTCGACCCGAAACTCTGCTGAAATTTCGGGTCAGTCTGTCGCCCAACTTTTCGCACAATTTTTTAAATGGGCCCCTGCACGTGAGCCTGGTAACAAGTCCAAACCTAGTTTCTACATGTATTGTAAACCTAATTTTTCAGGCTCGGGTCCCATCAGGCATTTATTTTTCGCATCCAGGAAAATTTAATACAAGTGATAACCTAATAAACATAATACTAATCATGCTAAGACCCGTCTCTCATTTTTCCTCTCTCTTTCTAAAAGAGTACCAAAAATATTTTCATCCTCGTGTTTTCAAAAAATTCCAAAAAATAAAAAATCATTTTCCTCCTTTTCTAAAAATAACAAATTCCTTCTTTTCTTTTTCAAAAATAAATCCCAATTTTTCTCCTTATCAGGTCGATCACATACCCTTGGCCTGGCTCCCTTTTGGCTTCGATTTTCAGTCGAACCGCCCTGAAGTTCTGTCAGTCCCCTCACTTCTTTCGAGTTCGAGATTCACCCGCTTTCCATGAATAACACGAAATAAGTGCCGAATGTACAGTCGAATTTGTTGATAGTTCTAGCTCAGCCCACTGCCAAAATTAATAACCTTCAAACCGATGTTCATAAAATGCAAAGAAACCGGGTCCCTGTCCCCAAAAATCCCGAGCTCCTCTTCCTTCGCGCTATGGGTTCGCCTTTACCCGAGCCTATTTGGGTTCCCAAGGGATACCAACATGATCCACGTGCTCCTTCTTTTAATGGGATGTCGCCAGTCTAGCTTCCTATGCCAAACCTTACTCAGCGAGGGGCTAACTTACCTGTGACTACTGACCCGAAAGAGGAAGAATTGAACAAGGTCAAGGAAGACCTCAAGATGTTAACTAAGAAATTCGATCAGGTCAGACTCTCTGGGAACTACATGAACTACACCCACATGTCTCCTTATCCTAAAGCCAGTAAATCGAAAAAATTTAAGAAGCCTAATATTGCGAAGTTTGTAGGTAGTGGACCCCCATCATTCATCTCCGTAGATATCACTGAGCCATGACTCTCTTAGGGCTTCTGAAGAAAAAATGTCCCATATGATCCAGCAGACTTTAAAAGATAGTGCTCTCCGTTGTTTCTTATTCCTTGAGAAATCCAGGATCCATAGTTGGGAAGATGTTGCCCGCGAGTTCCTGTCACATTATAAGTACAACGAAGAGCTAGAAGTTACCCATCGTGACTTAGAGCTACTTAAGCAGAAATCTGGGGAATCAGTCAGGAACTTCATAGCAAGGTGGAGAGAAAAATCAGCTACCATGACTAATCGACCTTCCGAAAAAGAACAGGTCAGTATCGTTAAGAAGAACAACCTGCCCCATGTCCGAGCAACAATGGGAGGGAAGTATTACCCTCACTTTTGAGCCCTCCGAAAAGTAGGAGTGGAGATCGAAGAAAGTCTTGCCACAATAGAAGTTGAACCGAGGAAGACCTCTGGACAGTTTGGTCCTAGAAAGGTTGAAAAACCTTGTGATACCCCGCCCAATTAAATATAGGGTGATCAGTCCTCTACCAATTTAAAACGGGATATTTAGTTGGTTCATTCTCAGCATCACTGTCGAAAAACTTTTTAACATATTAATCCCATAATATAAAATTAAGCTAGGTGTCAAAACATTTCCAATTTTAATAAAACCAAGTAAATCCATTTCTTTCCATCTTAAAATATAAACCATTTACCACACATAGGAATGTAAATAAATACTGAACATGAATCAAGTACTGCAACAAATAAGACTGAGTAAAACTCTCAGTTCAAAACTCCAAACCATCAACTAAATTGAATGCAATAACTCTGATGAAAGAACTAGAAGTGGGCGACATATGCCCTAAATAAGAATTCTAGATAACACTGAATGGAAAGGATAGATGCGTGTACTGCAAGGACCTACAGCTTCCACAACATCTGCAGCATGTCAAGCAATCCAAATCTCTAAATCTGATACTCCTGTGGTTGAGCACCTGATATAATACATATATATAGCAAAAGAGAGAAGAGATACAAGAAAGGGGTCAGAGCCTGATGTGTACAAATGACTGAGCAAGTATTTTAAACTGGTTCTTAAAACAAGTCTTATACGCATGTTAGTTATCGAACTCTCACATGAGTTTCTCACATCTCGTCTATTGTGCACGCCTAACGCACATCTAATCTTTCCCTAGTTATACCTCCCAGTCTAACTAGTCAGAAACCATACTAATACTAATTATGCTCACAAGTAGTATTCCCGTATCGCCCGTACAATACGCTATTCAGATAGTTTATCTCACATACTAAATTTCATTATTCACCATTTGAATGTTTAATCTTTTATTCACTAAGATCATTTTACTTCTCATTTTCACTTTATCTACTAGTCTCACAAAGTAGAAAGTTACCCAAGTACACTCATACATATATATAGTCTCATTATTCCTATATATATACACTAATCCTGCACCCTTAGGTTAAGACCGCTTGGTACAATGTAATAATTATTATTACCAAATCTACTAATTTCACACAGTAGCAATATTCACAAGTCCATATATATATATATATATATATATATATATATATATATATATATATATATTAATCCTGCACCCCCGGCTAAGCCCCATTAGTTCATATCTCCAGAAAATCATGCATTCCCGGGTTAGCACCCATTAATGCACCTATCAATAATAATTCAGCACCCCCGGGTTATCACCCATTAGAGCGCCTAACAATAGAATATTGCATCCCCGGGTTAGCACCCATTAATGCACCTATCAATATTAATCCAGACCCCCGGGTTATCACCCATTAGTGCGCCTAACAATAATCATCTTTGTATCCCCGGGTTATCATCCATTAGTACACTTATCAATAGAGTTTCTGCACCCACGAGTTATCACTCATTAGTGCTCTTAACTATAAGGTTCTTGCACCCCCGGGTTATCACCCATTAGTGCTCTTACAATAATATCACATAGTAGGCATACACACATCCTATTATAAATTATAGGTATTTCACCAACCTACATATATACTCTTCATACGTATTTTAATCTCATCTCTACGTATAGTATAAATATTTAGATTACTATCTCTCTCGTAATCTCCAAGGTTTATTCTCTCTATACCGAAATAATTAAAGTATTTATTCTCACATACTTTCCCGAAATTCCATCTTATTTAAATTTACTATTTGGCAGTTTATCTCACTCCAATAAATCGGCAAACTCAAAACTAGACTTTGAGAAAAATCCCCAAAAATTCCCTCTGCCGCTCGAACCAGAAAGGTTGTCGTTTGAACGACTTCCACGTGTCGTTCGAGCGACTTCGTGCGAGATGCCATCTCGCTCGAACTACTTCGCCCGAGATCTCCATCTCGTTTGAACCACTTCGCGCGAGATCCCAATCTCGTTTGAACCACTTCACGCGAGATCGCGCGAGATTGCACTGTTCGTCTTCTTCACCAAACTTCAAAGTTTTTCACCATTTTTGAACCTAAAAACCTCTAAGATTCAATTCCCAACAACTCATTATCAATACCCATCAACCCCTAACAGGTTACAAATCATTTCTATCATCCTAGGATCCTTAATTCGTCATTAATTATCATAATTACATAAAAACCCCAAATTAATTCACATGAACCCTAGTTTCCAAAATTCCAATTAAAGAACCTAATCAACCCAGATTCGTTCATTAATATATAATCAAATTCCGTGATTAATCCTCTACATACATGAATGAATTCCAACCACTAATTAAACCAATCTTTAATCATTATTTAAATCTCCAATTTTCACCCAATTATTATATAAATCATGATTAATTCCACTTAGACTAACATGAGCATGATTATTGCTAAAAGAAAGCAAGTAATAAACACTTGCCTCGAATATGATGGTCTGATCCGTTGGTGATGTTGGTATATACGCGTTCCTCTCTTCGCGATCTACGCGTTGGTGGTCACGGTTGTGCAAGGTGATGCCAAATGAGTCTTCTCTCTTGGAATTTGGTTCTCCCTCACACCCTCCATGGCCTTCTAACTTCCTGTCACTTCTTAACCCTAATGGACTTTCCTTAGCTGATATATTTAATCCAAAATTTCGTCCATTAGTTTAGCGCAAAAATCCAAATTACAAAACTACCCCTACGGGGTGCCGGGTAGGCCAAAAATGCCCCGGGACCCAAACTAGACACCCGGGTATACTATTTTGACTATCTCGACCCTCCCGGACTCAATGGCGCACTCAAAATGACCATACGAGTTAGTAAAAATAAATTCTCTTTTTATTCCATTCAATTAGTCCCGACACGACTCACACGCGTGTCAGACTTAAATTACCAAACTGCCGTATTTCTCACTTCCGACAATTTATCAAGTATCATAATTCCATATTACATATCACATAGTAATATTCAATAATTTTCAACAATAAGTATTAACCCTTAGCACGCTAGTTAATAATTATTTTAAATCCGGATTAATAACAAATTAATTTCTCACATTTTAATTTAATTAATCCAATAACAATAATTAATTGCATATTTATTCCCATAAAAATAATTAATCACATAATTATTTAAATCGTCAAAATATTTATTCCCATAATAATAATTAATCACATAATTATTTAAATCGTAAAAAATACGGGGTATTACAAACCTGTTAGTGCCACGGTTTCTACCATCAATAACATCTCTCAGTCTGCCATTTCATGGGCACCAGAAAGTCGCCCAAACCCGGTGCGGAAGGAATCTGCCGAGATTCACGCTCCTCTCTCCAAAGTCTACTAGACCCTTTTGAGATGAAATCTGATCAAACCATTGGACTCCCGTCTATTACCAAACCCACTTCCGAAAAACATTAAACCTGATGCCCATTGCGACTTTCAACAAACTGTCGGCCATACCACCGACCAATGTTTCCATCTTCAAAATGTGATCCAATGCCTGATTGATCAGGGTGTCATCGCACCACCAACTAATACCAAACCAAAAACTACCCATAATCCACTCCCGAATCATGCAAATGCCATCTTCCTATAAGAAAACTCAGGATTTGACCCATCCACCCAAATCATGCCGAGTAAATTACCAATTATGCCCATATAATCTCTAAAACCTCTCCAAACATGCCCATATTTCCTCTTACACCCTTCCATCTTCGCCGATCAAGCCTTATCCATTCTCACCGGAGCATGCATCGCTGTTCGTACTCGTTCTGGAGGTAAAGATATGGAACTGTAAAAAATGTGGAACCAACTCTTAGAGTTCGGGCTGAAATTGCCCTCCCAGATGACCATCGATTGTCAGAAATTCAGTGGGTTGTTCTTAGAAGCTCGAAAATGGGCCCGAGTTTTAGTTAATTAGGTGGTGCCAAGCGAAGAAGTTAGTCTAGACGATATGGTCCAAATGATGTCAAATTTGTTTCAACATACTAGTGATATTTGTAGTACATCTAAGCTACTCAATGCTTTGAAATTACAAGGGCGCCTGGTTCCTTTAGTTCTGTATTTCCCTACCGAATGGGAGGAATTATACGAAGAGGTCGTGGAAGTTATGGAGTGCATTGACTTTGCATGGAAAAATAATATCGTTGCCATTGGACGGGGGAATAATTTTGAAGATTCAGATGAAGAGAAAGATTTAGAAAAAACTAGTTTGATAATCGACATATGTGGGATGATATCATTCGAGAAGCTTCTATGAGAAATAAACAAGGTGGTTGAACAACCCGATATCGATGAAGAAACATGATTTATGTTTTACCTTATTTTATAAATAAATTACCAGGTCAGGATGACATTACCAAATCCCAAGCCTACAACCATCAACGAGCAATAAAGGAAATGGTACCGAGAATATCCCTATACCAGAAATGACCCTTGAGGAAAGTAAGGTCCTCGATTAACTGAAGAAAACCCAATCTAACATCACTTTATGGGGCTTTTTATGTCTTCCCAACTGCACCGAAATGCCCTAATCAAGCTACTCACATGACCCATAGTTCCTCCCTCAACCATGCCAGAAGAAGCGGCGAACCTAGTCGGATACTTGACCTCTTCTCGAACACTCTCCTTTTTTGAAGAAGAAATCCCCAAGATCGTCCATAACCACAATCATGCCCTTAAAATCTCTGTCAAAGTTATGGGAAAAATTGTCCCACTCTCTCTTATCAATAATGGATCATCTCTTAATGTTTGCTCGTCGAGGACCCTCAATTGTTTGGGATTGAAAGTGAGCGACCTTTCTCCAACCTCTACCCCCGTACGTTCCTTCGACAACACCCGTTGAGAAGTAATGGGATATACCAAACTTGCAATAAAGGTTGGACTTATAAATCCTGTTGTTGAATTCCAAGTCATTAACATCCTAGCCTGTTTCAATCTGTTGCTCGGACGACTATGGCTCCATAGCATCAAAGGGGTGTCTTTTTCCCTTCATCAGAAATTAAAGTTCTTCGCCAACAAATAAGTTATCACTATCTTGGGAGATAGTGACAACACCGATAATTCCAACACCAGTAATTCGATCGTTGAGATACAACACGAGGTGAATGATATGCTTTTGTCAGGATTCCAAGTTGAACCACTCCTACTCCCAGCGGGGGATGACTTCAAAGACAGGGTTTGTACAGAATATGACCCTCATGGAAACACCAATGTAATCTAGATGTTCAAGTACATGCACTTTATACCCGGACTGGTGCTAGGTCGAAGGCAGTAAGGGATAATTGAACCTATTATGTTGAAGGAGGCCTTTCCTCCCTGTGGCTTGAACTATCAGTCGTCAGAAGAAGAACTTAAATTAATCGATCAGCCTCGACTAAAGAGGAGGATAGAATGCGCCAGAACAGTCTCGAGAGATTCCCTAAATGGAAGATTCATCCGATAGGTGAAGATTTCCCCTTCTACGGCTTCCCTGGACCTTGGTATGGCCATGTAGACAAAAGGATGAAACTAATAATGGAGATCTTCTTTCAAGACAACTACCTATAGGCTGAGAAATCTCAGCACCGTGTACAACCACTCACTAAAGAGACCATAACTGATATTGGGGATTCCGAGGGTAGTGAATCCAAGGATTCTTTCAATTTACAAACACTGGGGCTGACACATTGCATGATCCACTCAGGGTCTATATCTTCGAATCCATCTTACCTCATCAAAGATGCTGGTGCACCTTTTCTTAATTGGCATGCTTCACCCGTGACACCTGCTAATGTTTAATCTAATCTCGATGTTTACCCCCTTTCCCCTTTAGTTGTTTCCCCTCACTCTGATGTAATCAAGACCTCCTTTGATGAGGTTCTCAATGCTGTTTTTCCTATCAATGAAATAAATAAAGATTTTACGTATCTTGTTGTGCCTTATATTAATTGTCTTAATTCTAATCAAACTCTTGATGATGATGATTTTATAAATGAACAATTCTTAACTGATCTAAATAAGGTTAATAAAAAATAACAGAACCGTGTTCAAGTTAATGAAGATAAAATTGTTATTATTAATCTTGGTTCTAGTAGCTAAATGTGCAAGATTAAGATAGGGGTCACCCTTAATGAGCACGGGCATGCATAACTCGAAGAACTACTAAAGGAGTTCGTGTATGTCTTTGCATGGTCCTACGATGATATGCTCGACATTCACCCTGAGATAGCACAACATGACATTCCAACTCGGGGATTGTAAATCGATCAAACTGAAATTGCGAAAGCTCCGCATCGAATGGTCACTCAAAGTTAAAGAAGAAGTAGTCAAGAAAATGAATGTGGATTTCATTTGTGTGATCGAATATCCTAGATGACCAGTCAATATCGTACCCATGCCGAAATCAGGAGGGAAGGTTCATATGTCTATCGACTACCGAGACTTGAACAAGTCCTCTCCAAAGGATGATTACCCACTACCCAACATCGACATGATTATGGACAATATGGCCAATCATGCTCTCAAGTCATTCGTTAACGGGTTTATCGGATATAATCAGATCAAGATGCACCCAGATTACCAAGAGAAAACCACATTCATTTCCCCTTGGGGAACCTTTTGCTACACTATCATGTCATTTGGTCTAAAAAATGCAAGGGCTACCTACCAGAGGGTTGCCACAACCATTATGCATGATCTGATACACAAGGAAGTCGAGGTTTATGTAGATGAAATTATTATTAAGTCCAAAACTTAGAAGTCCATGACTGCGCTCTCCAAAAATTCTTCGAACGACTGCGACAATACCAAATGCGGTTTAACCCACATAAATGTGTCTTCAACATTACCAAAGGAAATTTTTTAGGATTCATGGTTAGTAAGAAAGGGATAGAAGCAGATCCTGCCAAGCTAAAAGCCATACTTGAGATGCCACCACCTCGAATGGATAAGTAAGTACGAGGGTTCCTTGGGAAATTATAATACATTAGCCAGTTCATCAACCAATTGACTTCCATTCATGAACCCATCTTCAAACTCTTCCGAAAAGATTCAACTAAAGTCTGGAACAAAGCTTGCCAAGAAGCCTTCGACTAAATCAAGTAATACCAACCTAACCTCCGGTGCTTATGTCGTCGCAGCCTGATCTCCCCTTGCTCCTATACATAGCCATAATCGATACGGCTACTGGGGCTTTGCTAGACCAATACCTCAAAGAAACCTACAAGGAGAGAGCTATTTACTATACCAGTTGAAAGTTGGTCGATTACAAAGTTAACAACAATACCTTGGAGAAAGCATGCGTCGCTCTTATTTGGGTTACCCAAAAGTTACGGCACTATATGATTGCCTTCCCCATCAAGATGATATCCCGAATGGATCCCATTAAGTATCTACTCGAGAAGCCCACCCTATCCAGCTTAATGGCCCGTTGGTTGATGGTCCTAGCTGAGTTTAATATCACCTATGTCACGTAAAAGGCTATGAAAGGAAGAGACATATCTGACTACCCTATAGAAGAGGCCGATGTTTGGATCTCTGAGTTCCCATATGAGAATATCCTTTGTGCCACCCAAAAAGACATTCGATGGAAAATACTCTTCAATGGCGCTGCTAAGAAGAAAGGGCATGGCATTGGAATACTCCTAATTTCCCCTGATGACTCTCACACTCCCATTACCATCAAGCTGGATTTTCCTTACACGAACAACATGACCGAATATGAGGCATGCACGGTAGGTCTCAAAGTTGCCCTCAAGAAAGGAATTCAATACCTTGATGTCTACAGGGATTCAATCGTCATCATCGGTCAAGTACTTAGAAGATGGAAAGTATAGGGCGAGAAACTCTAACACTTCAATTCCCACCTAGAATAGATAGCTTCCCAATTCTAAGAAATCACCTTCCACCACCTACCCCGAGTAAAGAATAACCTAGCTGATGCCCTTGCCACCTTAGCCTCCATGATTGACATGCCCTAGGGAATAACCATGGCCCTTTTATTTATCGAAAAATAAGATAAACCAACCCAATGCTACCACTTTGAGCTTGGCACGGAGGAAGATCCCATGATAGCCGACTGCTGGTACTATGATATTTGGCACCTCCTCAAACATGGTAGGTATCCCAAAGGATTTGACAAGAAAGACCGAACACCTCTCTGCAGACTGGCTGCCCATTACATTATCTGTGATAAAGCACTGTTTATGAGAAACTTCGATGGAACTCATTTACACTACATCGCAAGGGATGGTATTGAAGAAATGATGCAGAAAATCCATCACGGAGAATACGGACCCCACATGAATGGCCATATGCTCGCCAAGAAGATTATCCGACAAGGCTACTACTAGAATACTATGGTTCAATATTGCACAACCTATATTCGAAAGTGCCTCAAATGCCAATAGTTTTCCAACCTACAACACTTGCCCCCACAAGAATTGTACATCATAAATTCTCTATGGCCGTTCTCTATATGGGTCATTGACATCATAGGGAAAGTTACACCAAAAGCATCAAACGGGCATGAGTTCATCCTAGTCGCCATTGACTACTTCACAAAATGGGTCAAAGTCGAGTCATACGCAGTTCGAAATGTCAAAAAAGTGGCCAAGTTCATAAAAAAACATTGTCTGCCGATATGGTGTCCCACACGAGCTAGTGTCAAACAACAGGTTAAATTTCGAAGCAGATTTATAGAGGTGGTCGACGAGTATGGAATTCAGAGACACAAATCTTCTCTATACGGACCTCAGAGCAATGGAGCAATCAAAGCAGCCAATAAGAACATCAAAGCCATTATCAGTAAGATGATCGAGAGTTATCGGCCGATAGGATCCCTTACGCCCTATGGGGCTACCGCACTTCAATTCGAACCTCTACTGGGACTACCCCTTACTCTCTAGTCTATGGCATGGAAGCAGTCCTACTCGTGGAGCGAAAAATCCCTTCGCTACACATCCAACTTGAAAGCAAAGTCAGCGAGGAAGACTTACACCAAAGCCGTCTCGACGAGCTGTCCCTCTTGGACGAAAGAAGGCTGAAAGCTCTGTATTATATACAAGGGTACCATCACCGTATAATGCGATCATTCAATAAGAGAGTCAATGATTGCGGTGTCCGAGAAAGGGACTTATCCCTCAAAGAAATAGTAGAGCCCATTTGGGACCCCAGAGGGAAATTCAAGCCCAATTGGAGCGGCCCATACATCGTGAAGAAGATCCTGTCAGACGGTGCGGCTGTGCTCACCGACCTGGATGGAGAAAAAATGGTGCGTCTAGTCAACCTAGACCGTCTCAAGAAATTCTACCCCTAGTCTGAAATCTCGGTGTGCTATGACTCTTCTCATCTCCCTTTTATTCTAAAAAAAAACTCTTCAGTTCCCCTATGAGAACTACGTGGGGCCTGATCCGCTAAAAACCATTTTTTCTTTCAAAAAATGAATTTTAAAAAAAATTCAAAACCCTCAGAGGTACGTAGGCAGCTCGTTCACTTTATATGAGCACGACCCCCTTCTTTTTCACAAAATGCTATTATTTTCTTATCCACAAAAACAACAGTTCATTTTTACATATACATGAACAAAAGGATTATGTATGCCTTAGCGATTGGTGTATATAAATCAAAATGCAAAAATCATTAAGCGGCACAACTAGATAATTAAAAACTTATTTATTTCATTATTTGAAATTTCAGTGCAATTACACATGTATAAGGAGTCAAACGACTTTCCTTGTCAAGCCTACTCTTACCTTCCTAAAAAAAACAGATTAAAAACAAGCCCCACTACTCCCAAAATCACCATCCAATTATTCCCACAAAAACACCATACAAAAAGCTTCACAAATCCTACATGCGGCTTCCAGAGGAACCAACCCCATCATCACCCATGTCTTGGGGTCCCCTGACCTCCCCTGCCTGAATAGAGTGGTGCAAATGCTCCATAGAGCGATAAGACCGGACTAGCTTAGGGAAAACTACAACACCTCCCTCCATGGTGTCAGATATGGAAAACCACCTTTGCCCGATCTCCAGTGCCAGTATCTTGGCCACTACCTTCTTCCAAAACCACTTCATGTAGTCCCCAAAGACATGCCAGACTCTACCCACAGACTGAGAAGGATTGGTCGACGGACGACGATTCTTCTACAGAGATCCAAGCCGCATGCGCATATGCTTCGTCAGGTCCTCCATAGGAAAGAAGTTCAGTGTCTGCGTTGGCACAATTTGCTCCTAACCAAATTGGCACAATGGGTGCCAGGGAAAATAGAAAGAGG
The DNA here is from genome assembly GCA_949130495.1 of Sambucus nigra. Taxonomy (NCBI): domain Eukaryota; kingdom Viridiplantae; phylum Streptophyta; class Magnoliopsida; order Dipsacales; family Adoxaceae; genus Sambucus; species Sambucus nigra. Next base: position 418,200,829 of record OX422219.1, read on the forward strand.
TCTGCCTTAGGCCAACCAACCGGACATATTGGTACTCCCCGAGTTCCAAAATTGGCAACCACTCCCCCCCACCAAGGCACTGACTAGCGCAAGCCTCGAACCCCGGACTCTACAAACCAGTTCCCCAAAATCTCAATGTCCAGATTAATAAAATAACGTGAGAAGAAGTTTGGCACCGTCGGTGAAGGATACTCGGTGGGATCGCCATACGAAACCTCTCTGACAACCCCATGAAAAACATTACAGGACTACCGCTCAGGAAGCCGGAACGACCTTCCTACCAGGCATCCAGTCCATTCAAAGTCTCCGACAGTATTGCCCTCGCAGGATTACGACGATACGACATCCATGAAATAATAGCTGTTAGTTGGGGTCCTGGTGTTTCCCCAGTCACCAACAACACTTACCAGGCCCTGAATAATGTCCCCAGTATAGTCGACATCGCCCACATCCTGCGAGGGCACGAATCGCAACACCACCGGAAGAGAAATCATTCCTCCCATAACCAACGGCCTGGCTGCCAAAGGCGAGATATGGAGAAGTCCAACCAACAACTTCCTAGGAGAACGGGAAAACTCAGGCAAAGCCGCGACAACACTGGTATTTATCCCCAGCATGGCAGAAAATTTCTCGTAGGTAGGATAAGTTTCATCCGACCCGAAGCAAAAGATATGATCCTCAAGATACCAAAACTCAACTACCAACATCAACATATTCCACTCAATGGTTCGATTATGCCACAATGAGACTCGTCACATGTGGAAAGCGTCATAATCAACATTGTAAGAACACATCGCCTTCAAGGCTTCGAGGTAGTTGGCGAACTCAATGTTACCAAGGAGAGCCATCTTGCAAAATAAGAAGATAATGAGCAAATAAGAATTTAAATGGGAAGAAAAATAAAAGTGTGAGGAAAAAGCCCCACTCACACCCCTATTTATACTTGAAAACTCTCAAGCAAAGACAAGAAACCTTGCAGAAATCGGAGTAAAACTTGCCCCACCAAGTACCAAGCAATTGAAGAAAGTGCAATCAAAGCCTTGGGTTAATTGGACTGGACTGATTTGCCGATAGTCACGACTGGCTGATCAGCAACCCCTTATTTTGGGAAAATTCCCTTTTTCCTATTTTGCCCAAAATAAAAAACCCAATAAAAATAATTTTTATCTTAAAAGAATTTCGAATTTCCTTATGCTTTTACTTATCCCCTTTAAAAAAAAATCCCTCTCAAATCAATCTTCAAATTCTTTTTACGGTCTCTGCAGCAAAGTAAAAAGAACATACGCATTAATCACTGAAGAAGAAATTAATAAAAACTTCATCTTTATTTGCATATATTTTTCTGTGTTACATTGATATCTTGCAGGAAAAACAAAAAAATAACGGGACTCAGCCCGAACCCAATTTTCTTTCCTTCTCTCTCACACACATTTCTCTTTGTCTCTTCACCTACAAACTCTCTCTACTCTCTCTCTCTCTAAGAGCCTCCATCCATATGGTACACCATCTTCCCCCTGCGGCGAGATGATGTGCCACCACTTTCAGAGCTCAACCTTTCCTCGGACGAGGCAGACGGCACAAAACAAGAAAGGAACGAAATCGAATCCTTAATATGAGCAGTCATTGAAGATATCCAATCCCTAATATCCCTCAACCAAGTGGTGGAAACCCGAATGTGCTGTAAGAGAAAACATAAAAGATCAAATCAGTCAATCAAAGGCAAAGGGAAGAAATTAGGAAATCAAAAGATGAAGAGGTAAAAAGTATACCGCAGGTTGGAGGACCTCCTCCAACAAGCCTAAATACTTCGGGTCCATCGCATTAGGATGATACAGCATACGCACCGACCCTACATCAGATCCCCAGATGTTTTAACCAGGCGAATGCATCTGCACAAAAGGATACTCTGAAGACGTTGCCTCCGTTGATGTCTTCGCACCACCCGCACTGTGGGAGGACCCCAATTGCCGAATCGAACCCATGCGAGGAAGAAGAATCACGTCGTATATACTGGGAGACATCAACCATCTCGACACGAAATCTATACAGTCATACATCACAGCCATGTCAGTATATAACGAATATGGCCCTCCCATCATCGTCCCCCCTAGACATCCTCTGATATCTCTCGAACTCAGCTCATGAACATAAGGGGCTTCGCCAGCGGCACCGCAACTTCATCTTTTATGATATGTTGGACTACCCTCTCCTCTAGGTACCAAGAGTAGCCAAACTCATGCGCCAGCAGAAACCACATTTGTGCATGTCCCCCAGTCACCCCAGTGTGTTGAATAGTCGTCCCCCAAGGATAAAAGGTCACTTGCAAATCCCCAGCGAGAGAAAAAAAGATCAATATCAACAAAAAGATCATCAATGGAAAGGACATTATCAAGATAAAAAAGGCTTACCTGCTCGCTCATCAGGCCATTCAAGACCTTATGCACCCCCTTCAGAGAGAGAGACTTCTTCGATTGTCGGTTGGACCTCCTCCACTGGTACATCCAGCAGCAGTCCCCAACAGAATCATCCCTCAAAGATATCAACTGGGTGTTTATCCCAATTGCCTCATAAAACCATGTATGCAAAGGACAAAGACCAACAATTAAGAAATCAAGAATAAAACGCATGAAGGAAAATGCGGATGCATAAAGAAAAATGCGAAAAATATAGAATACCTCAAGAAGATACATGGCTCTAGTAAAAGACTATCGGTAGCACTGGCTGAATGCATAAAGAGAATAATAAAGGATTTTAAAAGTCAGGCTCCCTAAATCATAAAGGCGGATGTTAGAGAACACCCTAAAAAATGGCAAAAACCATAAGTGCACGACATTGCCACTCGTTGCCACCAGAAAACCTCCTAACACCAACGGAATGAACAAGAGGGTTATCTGACGCACCTGCTGCCCATCGCTCTCATCGATCCTCCTCCTCAATAAAAAGTCCCTCAACAAAGACAAGCGAAGAGAGTCCCCAGAAACCACCCTCTCCACATCACCTAGTGCCGCCGTCACCACCTCCGGTGTCACCCGCAACGTCCTGTCCACCTCAATCTGAGCACCATCATAATCTAGCCCCAACAGATACTGTACATCAATAGGAGTCATTGTCATCTCCCCGAAGCCAAATTAGAAGGTGTGGATAATGTCCCACCACCTCTCCCCTAGAGAACACAGAACAACAGTGGAACGGGGCATCTCATCAAGAGTAGACGCCAGTCTCCCAAAGATGGTTGATGACACTATCCAGCGCACCACAGATAGAAGGTTCTCCCAAACATCCTTAAGCCCGATTGTCCCTCGGGCACGTATAGTCGACATGAAGATGTCAGACTGTCAAAGAAACAAAGAAAATTATTGTCAAATTCAAGAAATAAAATAATCTTATGAAGAAAAAAGGAGAAGAATGCCAAAGGTCATTCAACACTTACATAGCCGCCAGGGTTCACCACCCTATAAGAACAATGACGCGAGGGATCACATAGAATAATCCGATTATCCACCACAGTCTCAAATGCGTCAAATGAGTTCTCGCTGCCCAGTGCAAGGGGAACCCTAGCCCTCCACTTCAACCCTGCCCAATCGTCGTCATTAAGCCATGCCATGTGAGTAGCAGTGCTTGAGAACTCAACCATCTCTTGAATTTAGAACATCGAAGCGATTTGCAGAGGGTAATTGCCGAAGAAGGCAAGTCGAAAAGCTGTGAAAAATGAGGAGACCCCCCTTTTTATAGGAGGCTAAGGGGCATGTCGATCGGCATCTCCCTGCCACCATTGATCGGCACTGACCCTCCACCTGCTCGAGGCATCCCAAAAGATCGCGTCACTTCCGTTTGGCACCCCTCCATCTATGCCGGTCGTCACCCCTTTAAATTTTTGTACAAAAAGTCCAAAATAATACTAGAAAAACCCAAAAAATCCTCGAAAAATTCCTAAAATCACAAGATTAATTTTAAAACCTTTTGCACTAAGAAAAAAAAATATTTTTACATCCCCAGCGAAATTCCAGAAAGCAATTCTCCCCAGCAATGTCTCCAGAGGACGCTCTAAAATTCTAAAAAAAAATTCCCCAGCTAAAAACCCTCAGATCATTCCCTCCTCCCCAGCGGAACCTAAAATCCAATGCTTCCCCAAATCCCCATAGAAATATTACACATCCTCAGTGGAGTACCCAAACTTCCCAAAGGAAATATAAGCCCTCAGAATTGGTCCCTTCTACTTAGGCCCGCAGAATTGGCTTTGACCTACAAAATTGGTCACCCCACATAAGCCCTCAGAATTGGCTTCGACCCTCAGAATTGATCGTTTCTACTAAAGCCCGCAGAATTGGTCACCCCAAATAAGCCCTCAGAATTGGTCGCTTCTACTTAAGCCCGCATAATTGGCATTGACCTGTAGAATTGTGCACCCCAAATAAGGCTTTAGAATTGGCTTCGATCCTCAGAATTGATCATTTCTACTTAAGCCCGCAGAATTGGCTTTGACCCACAAAATTGGTCACCCCTATCATAAGCCTGTAGAATTGGCTTCAACCCTCAGAATTGGTCACTTCTACTTAAGCTCGCAAAATTGGCTTTGACCCGCGGAATTGGTCATCCCTATCATAAGCCCGTAGAATTGTCTTTTACCCTTAGAATTGGTCGCTTCTCCTTAAGCCCGCATAATTGAATTTGGCCCAAAGAATTGGTCACTCCAAATAAGCCCGCAAAAATCAGCTTCGACCCACAAAATTTGTCACTTAACTTAAGCCCGCAGAATTGGTCACCTATCTTAAGCCCTCTTCGACCTGCATAATTGGCTTCGACCCGCAGAATTGGTCGCTATAGTTTAGATCCTCAGAACTAACCCCGACCCGCAGAATTGGTCGCCTCCGTACTCAAAACCTCCTTTAGGTCCTCAGAATAGGAGTACCCAACATCACCTTAGGTCCTCAGTATCGACATCGGCACTCTGAATCGATCATCCTCATCCCTTAGGTCCATAGAATCGACCTCTATTATGTAGTGTCTATTCGACGACTATCACTTGTTGCAAGATCACCCGTCGAGGGGATCTGTAGACACCACATTCTAGGACCCCCTAAGTCTCCCCTTAGGTCCCTAGCACCTCCCCATCTCACTATAAACCCTAGGTTGCACTCCGAGTCCCAGGCCCCATTTGACTCCGGTTAACTCTATCGTCAGAGTAAAGGATCTTTGAATCTTTGAAGGTATCTGAATACTATTTCCAACAGTCCACCCCGTGCACGAATCGACAAAACGGTTCGGATGAATGGACCATTTTACTATCGAAAATCGATTCAGGGGCCACCGGGCACTCTCGGGCCCCGAGTTGACCCCAATCAACTTCACCGTCAGAGCAAAATCTCCTTGAATATTCAAAGGGCACTGAAACCACTTTTAGCGATCAGCCCTGTGCACGAAACAGCTTAATCGTTCGGACGAACGATCTGTTTTCCCTCAAAAATCGATTTGAAGGTCACCGAGCATTCCCAATATCTGTTTGACCAAAGTTAACTCTTCAGCTGGAATGAGACTGAATGAATATTTAAAGGGCACTGAATACCCTTTTCAGCGGTTCTCCCCATGCGTGATTCTAACCTACGATACGGACGAACATTTTATTTTACCCCAAGAGGTCCCTGGGTAGTTCTAATCCCCGATTGACCAAGGCCAACCTTCCGAACTGAGTGAAACTCTTTGGAATGTCGAAGTACATCTCCTAACCTTTTCAACTGTCCACCTCGTGTGCAATTCTGACTTACTATAAGGACGAACGAATGAACCATTTTCGTCTGACGATCTCCCATCCAGAAGATCGATGAAAGAGTGCGCTTGTGTTCAAATAAAGAAATTATTTAATTAAACTCAGTTTTTATCAATTAAGTCCTTAACATGCATCTTGGTGTGATTAAAGATGATAAAATCAAGCAAGAACATTCAAACACACACATGTGAGGAAAAATCCCCCAAAGAGGAAAAAACTTTTATTTTCACAATAATATTTCAAGATACGGTTACACGGATTACAAGGAAAATAAGTGTGACACAAAAATACCCGCAGGTGTCGGTTCTGATGTTATCGGCTGGAATCTCCCGCAGGAACTTTAGTTGGTCAGCAGTAGAGAAGAAGACGGCACCTCCACAAAGTACTCCAAAAGAGTAAATGATCCTCTTGAAGGTTTAACAATTCACATATATAAATGGGAGTGATTATGTGAATAAAAAGGCTTATGGGCTATTTTCCCAGAATTCGTGTTTGCAGAATGGGAAAATGTGTAGAAGGAACACTGATATTTATATGAAAAGCGAGGCGGCGGCGTCGCTCGAACGAGATAGGCATCTCGCTCAAACGAAAGACACGTGTTGTTCGTAGGACTTCACGCTAGATGCTGATCTCGCTCGAACGACAGTGCCAACTCTTTTGAACGAGCTCTTCGACCGAGGTATCCGCTTCCACACTTAGAAAAATTCTGCTATTGATAAAAATAAGTCGGACTTCAAAAAAACATTTTCAAAAAAATTTCCCATATATTTATGCAAATATAAAAACTCCAATAAAACCATTTTACCAATATTGCATAGTGGAGTAGTGGGAATGAGCTGACCAGAATGTCGCATGAAGCATGATGCACGTGAAGATGATGGATGCATTGGATTCAGATAAAGGCCATCGTGGATGATCGTGTTGACGTGCCGAATGTAGCGGTATCAGACATACTAACTGTGATCTAGGGAAAACAGAAAATTCCTAGATTCTACCTCAGACATTTATAAAATTATGTCCTTACAAATCTCTCCCTATGTTTATGCCGGTACATACATAAAAAATTCGAATTATGCAATCTCCCTAAAACAAATGACATACAATATAATATCCCCATTAAACCCTCAAACTGAGAATACTACATGACATGTCTTCAATCAAGCTTCAACATGCTCAAATCTTCAGCTCTTCAGAAACTCCCAAAGCTTTTCTCATCAGGATTTGCAATCTAATCAATATCAAATTTGTACCTACACACATGAGAAAAAATAGATACCCATGACAAGAAACAATTTGAAATATAATGATATGCTAAAATTAAAGATCAATTAAGATTAAGCTTGATAAATCAACCAAGAAAATCTCCCCCATAATTCATTCTCCCTCTTTTTATGTTGTCCCCAAATAGACATATATGAGAAGCATAAATATGGAAAATGTCACATGGTAAAAAAAAGATATATTTTTGAATTTTTCATACAAAATATACAACAAATAATCACACCATGAACAAACGCAAAAACAACCAAGTCGATGATAGCGTAAATGTAGGGGTGTGATAAAATTCGATAGGAAAATGAATGCTTACAAACATGACATATGTGCCCGATGAATATCGGATACTCTTAATGAATGCGCTCAACATCTTCCTTAGGTGTAAAAAGATTGAAATATGAGATATTGACTCAATCAAATCGACAAATCAAATCTCAAAAATGATTTCCACACCAATAACGTCCAAAACGATTTAATGCTTTTTTAGGACTTTCAAGAAAGAGCAAACCTGTTTAAATTCTCCAACCAAACTCCCTCAGATTTATATTTTGAATAGAGGTGATCTAAATTCTCAAACTTTGGAGAATTGATGGTGAAACCTAAATGGCCCATATTTGGCATGTGTTACTTTTTATTGACTATAAATTTTTTCGAGGCTCTTTTAACCTCTTTGGACCCCGGATAATAAAATTCCTCAATGTTTTAGGTCCAATTTAACGGTGGATTAATCGTAAAGTATAGATAATTACCTTTCCTAGCCCTTCACCATTTAAAAAAAAAAACACAATCTCACCAAACGGTTCTTTACATGCATTCCAATCTTGTCAAGTTTTATCACATATAGTTCGTTGTATAAACAGAATTGAGATGGAAACACTCAAGCCAATATATGATAGACAAGTACAATAATTAAATAAAATCGTGCATGTGTGAAATAAAGGAGATAAGGAGCCAAACATGTAGAAAGATATCACTAATCACATCTCAAAGACTCCAAATAATGTAAAACACATTGATGCAATGATGTAGCGTCTCAAATCACTATCAGACAGTCACATGGATAAATGGAATGAAATTTGTGACTCGGCTATCTTAAATTCTCATCCATAAAAGGTGCAAATAAAATATAAAAATCTTTTTCTGCTTTTTCAAATTTTTTTTAAAAAGAAAATCTTTTTGGATTTTTAAAAAAATAGAAAAAGCAGAAAAAAATAATAATACAAATGATACAACCTAGGAATAGGAATCATATGATATGAACATGACAATGCATCCTATCTTAGACAGGAACCAACCCCTCAGTCTACTGTGCAAATCCCCAAAGACTTTCTAAGACTCGCAAATATAAGGGCATCTAAAGGCTTCGTGAATATATCGGCTAACTGAAGGTCGGTGGGTACGAAACTTAGGGATACGACTTTCTCCTCAACTAACTGTCGTATAAAGTGCTCGCGTATCCTGATGTGCTTTATGCGCGAATACTGGACTGGATTGCGGGATATGTGTATCGCGCTCGTATTATCACAGGAAATGGTCATGCTGTCCTGTGAAATCCCATAATGCTCCAGCATCTGCTTCATCCACAAGAGTTGCGTATAACAACTCCCGGCAGAAATGTACTCAGCCTCCGTAGTGGACAAAGAGATGGAGTTTTGCTTCTTGCTCAGCCAGGAGACAAGAGCGGGTAAAAATAGTCAGAAAAGTCTATTCGGGGGTTGGATTTGGGTCTCGGATCACTTTGGAGATGAAAGGAAACCCCGAAGGGGAATTTTAGTCATTTTAATTGGGAGATGAATAGTAATTTCAGGATTTGTCTTATTATAAAGGTGATGGATTAGAGGAACGTAGGTTTATTTCATTTTATCACAAAATACTTGAGAGATCTTAGTGTGAGATAAAGTGAAGAGTTTCTTGGGAGGGGAAGAGGTTGCTTAAGAAGGAGTAGAGACTTTTGGGGCAAGCCAAAGAGGATTAACCACCTTCTACCACCAGCACCACCGTCGAAAAGTCACCAAAAAATATGGAAAGGATTCTACATCATCATCACCAAAGGTTCAGACCTACATAATTAAGGCAAGTGTAATTCTTGCTTTATTTTATTGCTTACAATATCCATGATAGGTAGGATAAGAAAGAAGGGTGAATTTATATGATTTGAGGACGAACTATAGAATTTTTTAGAATTAGTTCTTGATATGAAAATTAGATAGAATAAATCTCTTTATGTTTAAATGATTTAATCCACGAATTTTGGGTTTCAAATTATAGAAGAAGTCTGAGTTAATATTATTTGTTCAGAAATAAGAACCTATGAGAATTTTGGGAATAATAGGATTTAATATAAACTATTTGATGATTTTAGTTTGTTTGATTATTAGAAAATGATCATATATCTTGCTATATCAATTGAGATTAATTAGGAGAAGTTTTGGATTGATTTGTGTTGGTTTTGATAAGAAAAAAAATGGATAAAATGAATGAAAAAAATTATTGAATAGGGACGAACATTGTATGATAATTTTAGGATTGTTTTAAGAGGAAATTGGCAGTGTGCACGCTTATTTTTGTATAAAATCACGTTCTGCAATACTTTGCAGTTTTAAGTTTTTTCAAAATCGAAAAGCCTCAAAATTATAATTTTATATTTCTCGCAAAATTTACCTTTATCGGGGAAAAAAATTGAAAAATGGTAATTTGGCCTATGGTGAGATTTTTATTAATATTGTACATTAACAAGGAGCGAGGGACTTGGGTTAATGTTGAAAAATTATTTTGATGTGAGGATTAAATTTTATGAGAGATATCTACATATTTATATTACGATTTATAGAAGAATAATCGTTATATCAAGTAAGGGTAATATTGATGATATATTTACGGGTACTTGGGTCGGATAAAATATTATGTGAGTGATAGATACAAAGAAAAAATATGATGATCATCATGATTACAAGTGTGGGTAGTATTCAATAAATACGACGGGTACTTGTGATAGAATGAATTCCTAATATGATATAGGTAGTGTTAGTACTTAATTTTATATAGGTAGATGATAATGCCTATTGTTTAATAATTTGTGTGTATGACATACCTAGCTTACTTGCTATCGACGGGAGGTATACGCGTGACGACAGTCTTATCTTGATGAATATATGGGACCTTCGACTTGTCGCTCGAGAACATAAGACTTAGGTCGATTACCATTAGTGAGACCAATGGTATAGAACGGTCATTTCAGTGCTTAGGTATAAGCGTAGCCTAAAAGCGTAGGACTATGTTCGCCTCCATTATTTGTGATTTGATATTTGTGGTTCGAGGAATCTTAATCGAACCTATAGTCCCCAATACAATGACGTGATGTATTGGGACAAGATACCAGAGTAATGCAGCACCGCAGCTGTGTCTTGGGGTGCAGTATAGTATATATATAATATAGTGAATGTGTATATATATACATGTAATGATATCTAATGTGTGGCTAAAGTAGAAATGTAAGATAGTTACGTATGAAAACACTTAGTTGAATTGTATTAATAAGGGACTTATCCATGTTGAATCTAAATGGATATATAACTTTATAACATCATTATATGTATTATAGGGTTAATACGTGGGAATGAATTGGGTTAAAAAGAATGGATACAATGGGTTAATCTAGTTATCTTGGGAATTATAACTAGAATGGTTCCGAGGTACGTTAGGTGTGCACTCTAGATGAGAGGTGAGAATCTCAAGAGAGAGTCTGATAATCAAACATGTATATTATAAGTGATAAATATTGCAATTATTCACTTACTGTTTTCAAAACTATTTTACCATCGGGCTCTGACCCGTTTCCTTGCATATTATTTTTTTCTCTCTTGTATCTTCTATATAGGTGCCCAGCCGCAGGGACACCAGCCATAGGGTATTATGATGGTTGACGAGCTATGGAGTATTGTTTAGACGCCTTCATTTATTTGATTCCTACTCTGTAGTGATCTTTCATTTAGGGCATGTCGCCCCAGAGGATTTCAACTATTTCTTTTCTATGTGAGTCAGGATTTTATATTCGTATCCTTATGTTACATTTACTATTGTTGGGATTTATGTATTGAGATATATTTACTGGAAAAGTTTATTCCAGTTGCATTTAAATTCTATTGTGACATCTATTCAGTTTATTGTTATTATGGAATGAAATGTGTGGAATTGTTCGAAATGGTAAAATGAAATTTTTATTAGAAAGTTTTTAACACCAGCTTAATTGAGTATAAGGTGATAGGAAAATGTTTTCGACAGTGATGCTAAGAATGAACCAACTGTATATTCTGATTTAATTGGGTACGGGACTGATCACCCGGTATTTAATTACGCGGGGTGTTACACTAAATAAAAATAAAATGAGAAATTATAAATTTTGCTCTTACAAATCTTCCCATATAGCTATTCCGATACAAAACACAAATCAAAGTCAAATTAACCCCTAAGACTAATAAAACTAATGCCCTACCAAACCAAGAAATGGAAACGCATAAATGTATAAATATTCAACTAAAAGTCGTCATCTTGTGTGGTCCATAAAATCATCATCAAGGCGGAAGGATTTATACACATGAGGATCGTGACTCCATACAAGAGTTTAAAAAAAAATTAAAAACTCCCCCTCAATTTATTTTCCCCATTTTTGTCCGTAATAGACAAAGGGTAAAAAACTAAGCATGAACAATTATCATTAACCGAATAAAAATAAAATAGCATCACAAGGATAGACAATAAAGCGTATGTGATGAATTTCCAAAAGGCAAACCAACAACCTTTGAAACTTTTGAAATTTTCAAGTATAAAAGGTATATATGTATAAAAGGTACATATAAGTATAAAAAACATCTCACCATGGAATAGCATTAAAATATCCAAATCATGAAAGAGAAATGTAATTGTGTGAACATTTTTCATGGGCACATTAACATAGACATTTATAACATAGGCGCACGAAGTCAATGAGATACTTCTACAGAAAGAACTTAATTTCAACCTTAGTTGTAAGAATGTTGAATAAAATGAAATTGACTTGACTTACGCAACATGTCATGAATTTAAATGCTTATCAAAACAATGAGGTCAAACTATTTAATGCTTTTCAAGAGAGTCTGTTGTGCAGACCCATTGATCTTCCACTTTATAACACCCCTAAAATCTCACATATTTAATAATTCCCTCTCAAAATTGTAAAGATATCCTAATTCTCATGTGTAGCGAAGCGTAAATGAAAAAAATGGCCCTGGCACTTTTATTTTTATGTGTCGTTAATCTTTTAGGCTCTTTTTACGTATGGTGACTTTAAACGTAAAAATAGTTTTCTCTTTTGTAGCCCATTTCCTTTGCTTAACATAAAATAAGTTTTTTGGGAAATAAAATTCGGGCAAATGTTCTTATAAACACAACTTATCTCTAGTAAATTTGTTTCGTTATTAAATACTATTGAGATGAGAACACCGTATTCGACATGTGATAACCATGTATAATGTTCTTTTTTTTGGGATAATAGGGACAAAGCCGCACTAATTTATTGAATAATGGAATGAAATAAAATGTAAATTACAAGAGAGAAGGATGACTTTATAAGTAGCCACCTTTACAAGAAACATAAAACCTATGAGAATCTAAAGTTTAGGAGACCCCATGCATCAAAATTGATGAGACCTTTTAACTCTTTAGGAAAGTCATCTAAAGAGGACGATGTAAGATGTCTTTGAAACTAAACTCCATGATTAGCCAAAAAATCTGCACACTTGTTACCTTCTCTAAGGATATGACAGAATTTCACCTTTCGATTCTAAGTTTTTATTTTAATCTTGGCAATAAAAGGCACTATACTCCATGGGCACTTCATTTGCTCATTCAGCACTTTAATAACAGTTAAAGAATCTGACTCCACAATTTGGCCTTCATTGAGAAAGGAGTAACATAAATTAATGGCTTGAAGTACTGATAAAGATTCTGCTATTATGTTCGAACCAAAACCAAACCTACAAGAAAAAGCTGTAATTAACTTCCCTTTAGAATTTCTTAAAACTCCACCTCCTCCCATAGTCCCCGAATTACCTTTACAACTTCCATCAATATTAATTTTAAACCAGTTATCTTCAGGAGGTCTCCAATGAACAAGTTTGATAAACTGAATTGTCGACTGTTGAACCATCCTAGAGTAGAGGTTTAAATCAAGATGTAATTTTAAAAGAGAACGGATGTCCATTATGGATATCTCTGCCTTAATTTTAGCATTCTCAAACTTCCATTTGTTTCTAGCCTTCCACATCCACCAAAAAATAAAAGCAGGAATGACTTTTAAAAGCTTACCCCATATCGAGTTATTAGAAATGGTCCACCAAGCAATGAGTCTACCTCTGATCGAATTATTTAAACTCTTAATCCCACATAAATCCTCAAAATGCTTCCAAATAACTCTAGAAAAATCACTCTGACAAAACAGGTGCTCTACAGATTCAACGTCCGGGCTAAGGCAACAACCACATTTTGAAGGGCACCTGATTCCAATTCTCATGATAGCTGTGTCCACTGGAAGGAAATCTCACAGAATTCATATTAGGAAAAATGAAATTTTAGATGGAATCATCTTATTCCAAATGAAAGTGGAAGTCCAGGAATGAGTTTTGGCCTTTCTAACAATATTCCATGTCGAGCTCAGATTAAAAGAACCATCACAAGAAGGCATCCACACTAGCTTGTCGCTTTTATTATTCCCCATGACCTCCACTTTAGAACATTTAGCAATTAAATTCTGAGGCAACAAACTATTTATTTTTCTATGATCTCATTCTCCATTACCATCTAGTAGCTTCGATATTATTAGAGAGTCTGAAATACCTGTTGAATCAAAGGAATTAATACCGGTCCAGTTATCCCATTTCGCATTTATATTCCCCTTCCTAATGATCCATTTACTGTTTTTCTCAGTCATCTCTCTATGAGAAACCATTCTTCTCCAGGTATGAGATCCCTTTGAGGCCTTTGCTACCATATGATGATTAATCCTACAATATTTTTGAAACATAAACTGTGCCCAGAGAGAATCTTCCTTTCTAAACTTCCACCATAATTTCAGACTAAAAGCTTCCATAATGTCCTTTAATTATTTGAACCCAACACCACCTTCCTCAGTTTTGCAGCATAGATCCTTCCATGCTATCCAGTGGAATTTGTTTATGTCTTCCTTTGATCCCCATAAGAAATTAGCCATTAGTTTTTCAAAGATAGCTAATACTTTCTTTGGAGGCTGCATTGCAGCCAGGGTATAAACAGGTATAGATTAGAGCACATGCTTGATGAGGGTATAGTCTATGAATGTGTGCAATAAAGGTGATAAAACATCTAGTCTGAAGAAAGTAACCATCAATGAACAACGAAATGCTAGCCGTGCATTATTAAGCACACTAAATAAACAAAGCCATGTATCAAAACACCTTGAAAAAGTCACACGAATGGATGGAATGTAATTGTGATTCGAACATCTTAAATGCTCATCCATATATAATGAAAAATAAAAACACAAAAAATCTTTTTGTCTTTTTCAAAAAATTTATCAAAAATAAAATCTTTTTGGAAATTTTCAAACTTTTTCTTAAAAATCATTTTTTTTTTGGATTTTTTCAAACTATATCAAAAAGCATAAACATGTACTCATAGAAATGCAATCTATCAATATGGACAAATGATATGAACATGATAATCACCCTACACTAGATAAAGTCAAAACCTCAATCATTAGTCCAAGAGGAGTTCTCAAAAGGAGTAGACATCCTTTGAAATTCCTCGATCAAACTTTTAGAAGCTTTACCTAAATTCCACTTGCTCTAAAAAACTCTAAAAATCTCTATGGTGATGTAGGGGATCATGTGTGGAACCATGCACAGGAGCACGTGCATAAACATGTGTGTGAACTCGATTAGGGACTCGTCGGAGAACACGCGGGTGTGAAACTCTCACTAGCTTAAAACAAAACTCCCTAACGTGATCTCTTTATTTGCAATGAGAACAAACATAAATCGGTTTGGGTCTACCTTGGTCAAAATGCCTAGGATGCATTCTCCTTAGTGGGTTAGGTAGAGACCCAAAAGATCCACCACAAACTCGGGAATCGACTCGGGTGCAACATTAGAAAGGGATGCACCGTAATAACCTGTTTCTTGCCTCTCGTTAAAGCCTAATGCGAGACCAAGGAACATCTTCCCAACCTTCTTAGATGTGTCCTTTATAGTGACCTTGACATCCCTCCCTAATACATTCGAGATCTTTCTCGAGTTTGAATACACGCAATTCAAGTTTCTCACGAGTCTCCAATAAAACTTAATGATCTCTCGTAGACTAGCTACAGTGTTGGTCAACTCGGTCTTCTCTCTACTAACCAAAATTAATTGCTCACACAATGAAACTTTAAACTTCTTAAGTTGAATCACCGATACCTCACACTCTCTCAAAACCTTTACTTCCTTATTTAAATCAAACAACTTAAAAGTCAAACTTCTATTTTTCTTTTTAGTTCTCAAAGACTCTTTATAAAGTTCACCGTAGGCGCATTAAAGTCCACCTTCTTCGTCACTTAAATTATCATCATCATGTTCACTATATTTAGAATGATTCAATAAAGTGTCAAGGTAATCACCTTTAGAAATGACATCACTGGCATGGGATGAACTCAAAATACTAATGTGGTTGGCCATTAATGAAAGACATAGTTCATGTAGCGATTGATCCTAATAATTCACTGACTCGAAGTCATTATCACTAAGAGTGGCTTTGTATGCTGTTTTTCCTTTGTCCGGTCTTTTGAGCCTAATGGAACACTCTTGTGCTTTGTGTCCTTTCAACTCAGCTTCAAAATATCTCACCCAATCATTCTCAGAGATGTTCTTACCCTCATTGACATTTTTATTTTTCTCATAACTTTTATTTTGTTTGAAAGAATTTTCTTTGTTAAATTTGAGAATTTTTTTGAACTTTTTTGCAAACTAGGCAAGATCCTCAAGCTCAAAATCAAACTCACAGTCTGAGTAAAAAAACTTTTCCTTTTTTTTTAGACTGGGCTTTCAAATCAATCCCTATTTACTTTTTCTTTAGAGTTTTGGGGAACATATCTATTTCATAAGTTTAAATGTCTCTCATGAGTTCTTCTAACTTAAAAATATCTAAAATTTCAAAAGAATTAAGGATTGTGACTTTAAGGGGCCAATGGGGATCTCAAAATCCTTTTCACAACTCTCATCTAAGGAATTTTATCACTCAAATTAAAGCTAGAATTGACTATATCAGATAAATGTACATAAAACTAATCAAAAGTCCGAGTCTCAAGTACTGTAATAGTCTCAAATTATGTGATGAGATTTTGTAGCTTATAAGCTTTCACGATATTAGTACCCTTGTGAGTGAGTTAGAGGGTATCCCACACTTCTTTAGATGTGGTACAGGTTATAATTCGACGAAATTCGTCGAGAGTGATTGCACCAAAAATTTCACTCAATCCACACAAGTTAAAATTACTCCATTTAAAATCATCTTTTGTCCAGACAGTGACAAGTTTAAGACTTATGACATCGTCATTAGTTACAGTGAGTGGTGTCCACCCTCTTTCACAAATAAACCAGACACTCTCATCAATTGACTTTAGTGAGGACCTCATTCTAGCTTTCCAATATGCATAGTTTTACCCATAAAAAATAGTTAGCCTATTATACAAATTATCCTTATAATCCCAATTTAAATATCGCACAATAAATTAGTGTAACCAGATCTGACACCAATTTGAGAAAGTAGTAGGGGCTATATGGATTCATTTGTATCTTAGGTTACATACACTAAGATTTACCTTTTACCACATTTGTCTTACTTAATTCAAAGTGAACATACAACAGTGATGTGAAGCCAAATTACAAATAAAATAGAAAGGCAAAGAAATAGGGGGAAAATTCCTTTTGAGCAAAACCTTTTAATTCAGCACTGTTAAAGATAATACAAGTAAGTAATGACTTATCAACAACTTAGAGATCCATTAAGTATAATGCACAAGAGTCTTCTAATATTTAACGAAAATCGATGCAGTCTAGCACCGCCCACATGATGCAGATCTTCCCTCAGTGTCTACCGATCAGCATTTAAAATATGCAATTCCGTTCTTCTTTAGTATTAGTGCCTCGAATCCACAAATTAGTAGTAGAGAATTTCACTACAAGGGTTTAGAACTTCGAAATGTGTTTTTCTTAGTTTGGAAAAGTGATCCTAAAATATCCAAGGGGTTTAGATGAAAAAAATATAGAGTTTGATCACAAAAAGAACTTTAAAAAGGCTTATTGAAAAGTAAATCATACATCTCTATTTATAGGAAAAGTTCTTGCAAAGAGATGGGAATCAAAGATTATAAAAGATTTATTTTAGAAAACAAAAACATGCGTACTCGTTTGAACGAATTGCCATCTCTTTCGAACGATGTAACCAATATCGTTCGAACGGTTTCCAACAAAATTTCGAATGACATTCTAGAGCTGACTAAAAAGGTGATGATTCAGATCTCATTTGAACTTGGGAACCTCATTTTAATGACCAGTTGAATCTCATTCGAATGACATATCAGTTTGTTTTAACAAGCCGACGAGTTATTCAAAAAATCTTTAAAAAATATTTTCAAACATTTTGTAAAACAAACTTTATTTAAAGGCGACCCTAGACATTTTAAGCTTTACCAAACCACCATATAGCAGTTCTCGGGTAAATATGTGATGAACGATCTTCAATCTTACAAATGTCACCAATGAATCTTCTCTTTGAAGCTTTGAGAATTGTCATGAAGGGGACACGGGGTGTAATGGGTTAATCCAAATAAAAATAAAATGAGCAATTATAAATTTTCCTCTTACATTCGATGATAAATCCTTAAAGTAATCTTGTAATCTGATGTAATTTTGCGTAATGCAAATCATAGTGATGTTACATAATTTTTTCCTCGTGTTAATTCTATAATTAAATCAAATTAGGGATGAACTTGATAGATTTATGAACTTAATATGTTGGTTTAGATTTAATAGTGTTTGTAGATCATAAAAAGGTGTTCTTGAGGTGCTAGAACCTTTGGCAAGTTCGGTCATGGTAGACAAGGGCTTCAAGAGTTGTAATTTGTGAAAGAAGAAATCATTCTTTTTTTTAAAGTTTAGACAAATGGCGTCGTACGAGCGGTTAAGCAATCGCGTGCGCACAAAGCATGCGCACGACATAGAATTGCTCTGTGCACAAGGTTTTATGCAGGGAATATGGATTTTTTGGTTTTCGTGTGGGGATGCTTTTGTAAGGTTTTATAGGAAATCCTAGGATGTTATTATAAGGCTTTTTCATTCGAACGAGTTACGATTCCCATCCGAATGACTTTTATACAGTTTGTATGTGAGTTCTTAATTTAATCAAAACATAAGACACTTTTAGTAATCCGTTAATATATGGGATTTATATGTAATTTCTTGAGGACCTCGAGTACAGGGTCGATGATTGGGATATTTTACGAGCACGAGAGATGCTTAGTGATTGTGTAGATCATGCAATAACTTAGAATTTTTTTTATAACCCATTGAGTAGGGTTATGGTTATTTTTATGACGATTCATATGAATGGTAGGTGTGAGACGATACATAAACTTCAAAGCCCTAGGATTGCAGGCTAGTTTTAACTTGAAATAATAAGAGACATTATGTGTAACTCAGGTGAGTAGGGTATGTGTTTATTTTTTTACCTAGTTAAGTAGGGTCGTCCTGGTTTACTTGATTTATGTGCAATCATGTCGGAGTTGTATGTGTAATTATGGGTGACGTACTAGAAGGGATTTGATGGGGCGCGTACGCGTTGACTGCTTGTGATATTCTTGATGATGAGACGGGATTTACCTAAGTTCTATTTACCCCGATCCTAATGCTGACTTACCCGTGTTCCCAAGAGGGATAAATGGGAGTGTTCTTCGTATATCCTTTGAGTAAGAGTTTATACGATATACAAGAAGTTGTAGTGATTTCCCTTTATGTTGATTCAAGATTATAGGAATGGGACAACCTATAACTATACCTACTATGACACGAGTGATCGTTAAAGGTAATACGGATAGGCCTTCGTATATTTTATTTGCAGGCTTGAACACTTCCCATGTGATTTAATATGAGTTATGTATACTCACGGATATTCTGAATTATGTGATTATGTATTGTTGTACCTTGAGATAGTTGCACTGTATTATGAATTATACTAGTGATGTATAACTAAAAGTTTATAACTCATGAATAATATCGAAATAACATACTAGAGGTGCATTTACTATATTATGACTTAAGAACGTTAAAAACTAATACATTAGAGATGTATATATTTAGTAAGATAACTTGAGAGGGTTAAAACAAGAGAATAATGTATAGTAAGATAATCGTTGTTAGCACGTGAGTTTATAGTAGATTCGGGAATCTTAACATGAGAGATGAAGTTAAAACTATTACAGTATATATACTTATTTAATGGTGAAATTATATCACACTGGGTCATATATGGGTTTGGGAGTAGAACCACATGCTTATATTAGGTAGTTTGGGTTGGGTAACTTAAATGACTTAAAATCCACTTAAAATGGGAGGAAGATGTATTATTATTATTATTATTATTATTATTATTATTATTATTATTATTATTATTATTATTATTATTATTATTATTATTATTATTATTATTATTATTATGGCCCAAATTTATTTAATTTCTTACTCACTTTATACTTACCAGGTTAAATCCTCATTGCTGAACTGTTTTCTATAGGTCTTGGCCGTAGTGGCTACTACATACTTGAGATATTAATTGGATGATTTCTCCAGCACCAATTCTGGTTCGTTCCCTCATTACTAGGATTCAGTGGTTGAGAACTTGCTCCTTTATTCTCATGCAGTTATGTCTCTTTCAAGCATTCAATTCATATGTATTATTTTCAGATTTTTCGAGCCAGACATTTGTATAAGATATATTATTATTGGAGTATTGATTCAGACTTGTATATTATACTAATTCAATTGACATTCCAGAGCTAGATTGGACTCTCGAGTCAATTGAATGGTATCATAGATGTTTTATTTTGATTCAATAATTATTATCTTGTATTTCATTTACTCATATCATATTATTTATTTTGTTATGCTGAGAATGCCACTAAATATTTTTTATTCCCGTGATTTTTATCTTATACTTGATCAATCTATTTATGGATTTTACGGGTTGTCACGCAATCCTAATGTAACTCGAGAAGGACTATCTTTTGGGGCATGATATTGATGATGAGTTCCAGCCCAACTCCGATTGATGGTCGGTGTGCCACTATATCAGAGATGATGAATAAGCAAAGATAGTCAGACTTTCCTCTAATGTCTTCGTTCTTTTTCTTATCCATTTTTATGATTGATCTTCCATGATCCTTGTATGTAATGAATATTTAGAATGAGATATAACTTATTTCCCATTTGTTTACATTCTCACACTTCGCATTTATGCCTTGCATAAGTTTTCGATCTTACTTTTAGGATCGTATCGTCACACTACCTTAGGCCTAGCACCAAATTGTGGCGAGAATGCACCGGGACGTTAGTCAATCCACCCATTCAAGATTTTTATCCGACTAAAGTTGGTTGGGCTACTTAGTGCCTAAGGATCCCCCATAGGTCCTTGTCTTACGTGGGCAATTTTTGATGTTTTCGTGTTTGTTAATGATGAAAATATGTAACTTTAAAACATGAATAGGTGTAGTCACAATAAGGTAATATGACAATCACAACTTGATCGAACATATATAAAGCGATGGTGGCCTTGCCATAATGAGAATCATAATTTGGTCGAGTAAATTTTCATTGACGTTATCCTGCCATTTGGAACAATAAGAAAGCTAATTGCATTAATTAAACTTTAAACCTCCAACAAGTTAAAGTGATAAACTAAAATTTATATAAAGTTAAAAAGTTAATAACAAATTTAGAAATAAAACTTCCTAAGGTTGGCTTTATTCCAAGCCCTAGGTATTTCTCTCCCCATCATTATTTCCATATGGTAGGCTCCCTGGAGATCATCTCTAATGACTTTGAGTAGGCCTTCCTAATCGGGTCCCAATTTTTTGACCAACGACTTCCTTGCGATGTCGATGACCTTTCTAAGCACATAATTTCCAGCGTGGAACTATCTTGGATTGACCCATTTGTTGTACTTCTTTGCCAATAATTGTTGATAAGATATCAGTTTTATCAAGGCTTGTTCTCTTCTTTCCTCGGCTAGGTAGAGCTCAGTCCTTATGATTTCTTCGTTCGTGCTTTGTTCAATAAAATTTATCTTGATGGTTGATAACTTATCCTCTAGAGGTATTATGACGTTCATTACATAAGCTAAGCCAAAGGACATTTACTGGATCAGTGTCTTCATGGTCAACAACCCTGCCTCTAAAGGTATTATGGCCTTTATTCCATAAGCTAAGTCAAAAGTCATTTCCTGCGTCGACCTCTTGGTAGTTGTTAAATATGCCTAAAGGATCTGGGGAAGCTTGTCCACCCAAGTGACTTTGATATCTCTAATCTTTTTTTTATTCCATTGAGCACTACCTTATTTGAGGACATAACTTGTCAGCCGCTTTGAGGATAGGCCACCGAACTAAAGTAGTGTCTGAAGTCATGGTTGTTGCATAAGTTCTCTCAGATCGAGCCCTATTATCGATGATAAGTGTCCCGACCACACCAAAATGAGTCGCAATGTTTCTCCAAATGAACCTAATCATAACGACGTTCTCTATGTTTGCCAATGGTTACACTTTAAGTCACATAGTGAAATAATATGTGCTAACTAAAAGTCACTTCTAGTTTACAAGAGTTGTGGGTAATGGGCCTACAATGTCCAACCCTCATTGTGAAAAATGTCAGGGTATGGTTAAGGCCTTAAAGTCGCTAGTTGGCTGGTGGAACATTAACTAGAACATTTGGCACTTATTGTATTTCCTTTCATAAGAGATTGCATCCTTCTACTTTTAGGGACACCAATATCCTTATTTTATGGCTCTGGATGCTAGAAATATTCTTTATGCATAACTCCCACATATCCCCTCTTGCATATCATAAAGAACTTGGTCGATATCACTAGGGTTCACACATTACAGATATGGACAAGTGAAAGATCGCTTGTAGAGCTTCCCCTTAAGGGATAGGTGAAATCGAACAACATTGACTTTTATTTGGTGACCTTGCCTTTTTTCAGCATGCACTATGTCTTCTTATAAGTACACAATTATTAGGTCCATCTAGTTGGGATCCTTCTAGACAGTGAGGACTTGTTCGATAATATTCTGCATCGTAATGCTCGGTTGAGCCATGTACTTAACTACAATGGTTCTCTTGAGGTCAAAGTCGACAAATGAATCCATAGTATCTAAGGTGGCTGCTTGACTATTATTTACTCGATGAAATTATTAGACATTGACGTACTTAAATTTGACAACCAAATCCTAAAAAATCTGGAGATATGTTGATATGCAATCATCTTTCGTTTTATAGTATCCTGATATCTTATTTTATATCAACCTTGAATCGTAGTAAACATAAAGGGGATAATCACCAAAGAATAAAGCCTTCTTTAATCTAGTAATAAGGGCCGCATATTCATCCTCGTTGATGGATGCCCTAAAGCCAAGTATGATCCATTTCTCGAACATGGTATAATATGGAGTTACTTGGGCAATTTCTACCCTTGATCTTTTTAACTGGACGCTCCATTAACATATAGTGACCATTTGTTGAGTTTATCGACCTCAAAAGGGGACTAATAGGCAGACACAATTACAATGAATTTACTGGCGATATTTTGGGGTGTCTATGATGGAGGCTGGACTTTGTTATGATGTGGATTTATTTATGTTGTTATTTATTTTATTGCATATGCGTGGAGGGATTCTAGTTACCTCTAGGGGTCATGGGGTGCTAGTTATGTGAATGGTCTTAAATAATGCTTTATTTAAAGATGCAAATTAAATTAGTTATTTTTGTGAGGCATGTTATACGATGTGAGTTATATAATTTATAAACTTTTGATTTATTATTTACTTGCATAACTGTCAATGGGTGGCATAGCTATGTTAGCTTGCGGTGGCTTAACCATCATTGTTGAACCCCCCTTCAGGTGTTCGCGATCATCGGGTTTAACATTCCTTGTTCATCTTGTCCTAAGTTTCTCCAAGTTTTATCACTAGTTGAGGACATGGGTTTCAGTCTTGGTTATTTCCATTTATTAAGTTTTGAGAGATGTGAGGATTGTCTTTACAGTTTAGCAAGTACTCTATTCGAGTTAGTTGTCTGGGTTAAATTAGCATGTATTTGTGGAGGTTTATTTGGGATCTTGTTGTAACCCTTGGGTTGTGGTTTTTATTTTATGATTAGTTGGTGGTGATGTCATTCCTATCATGGTATTTCTTTGGGGATTTTCTTATCGTACCCAAGTTTCATTATCATTATCATTTGTTTCACTCATGATAAGAATGATAGTTAAATTGAATTGGAAAACTGTTAGATTTAATAAATAGGCTTGATCAACCTAATTATTAAAAATTACGGGGTGTCACGGTTGGTATTATAGCAAGGTCTTAGGCAACATAGGTTCCATATGTCCATTCTAGTCGTCCATGCAGAGTTATTTAATATGTTAATTTTCTTTTCATTCTCGTCATAAGGTACGATATTTTGGGAGTCTAGTTCCAGTTATCCTGATGAATGACCTGACTAAACCGAAGTGTATCGGGAGGGTTCTTTATTTGGATTTCATTCATGAGGTGTCCCAGGCATGGTGCTTAGTTCGGTCGAGAGTTAGCAGATGTTAGGCGTATGTTTTTTGGTACGTATCTAGTGATACATTTGGTGAAGTGTATTATGAAATTATGAAAAGGTTCAATGACAAGTTTTTCCCCGAGTATATTCGGGCCTAGAAGATGATAGATCTTCTTTTACTCCAGCAAATGGCAATCGGGAATGATTCTAACTCCACGTGCTGGGTTTTTATCCATAGACACCCTTTATGTGTATCCACTCTTACTACCGAGACTTATGATGGGGTAGGCACTGATACTGGTAGACTACGATTTATAGTGAACTCGTTGGTTTTAGATACCCACACATATGATGTTATATTAGGGATGGATTAATTATGTATGTATCGGGCCAAGACTGACTGTGCAACTTGGGCCATTGTGTTTTTTTATACCACGTCAGGAGATGTACTTTGCGATTATGACCAGATGTGAGGGTGGACCTACTACCAACTTGTATTTTATTATTGAAGTTACCAAGGAGGAGACCATAGTGTCTTTAGATATGGTTCCAATAGTTCAAGAGTTCAATGATGTTTTTGATGATATTTCGAGTTTACCATAAAGTTGGGAGAATGATTTTATCATACATTTATAACCTATCACAAAGTCGATAGCTAGAGCATCGAATCATATGGCCTCTGTGGAGATGAAGGATCTTATAGAGAAGATTAAGCAGTTGTCAGAGTAGGGCTTCATTCACCATAGCACTTCATCTTGGGGTGAACGAGTTTTATTTATGAAGAAGAAAGATGGGTCTTTGCGATTATGTATCGATTATTGTGGGTTGAATAAGGTGACGGTGAAGAATAAGTACCCACTATCGATGACCGATGATCTTTTCGATCAGATAGAGGGAGCTTCATTCTTTTCGAGGATTGATTTGTGATTCGATTATCACCACTTGAGAATGTGAGCCTTCTTGACTTATTATGGGTCTTATGAGTTCCGAGTGATGTTGTTTAGGTTGAATAATGCCCCAAATATATTCATGGACTTAATGAATCGGGTGTTCCGACTGCATTTGGACTATTTCATTATAGTCTTTATTGATGACATTTTGATATATTCAGAGACAAAGGAAGAGCGCGATCGACGTTTTCTAATTTCACTAAAGACGTTGAGAGAACATAAGCTTTATGCTAAGTTTTCCAAATGTGAGTTTTGGAAGCGAAAAGTAAAGTTTTGAGGGTACATTATGTCATAGAAAGGACTTTTCATGGACTAAAGTAAGGTGTCAATCGCATTAGATTCGGGACAACCCACAACACCTATAGAGGTTCGCAAAATTTTGGGTTTGATCGGTTATTATAGGAGATTCATATACAGGTTATCGAAGAAAACTGGGCTGATGACTAAGTTAATAAAAAAAGATGTGTCGTTCATTTGGAATGAGAAGTGTCAGAAGACGTTTGACACTCTTAAAGAGAAGTTAACTTCTGTGCCAATTCTTGCCTTGTCTAGGAGTGGAGTTGAGTTTTTTTTCTACATCGATACTTCTCTACAGGAACTAGGTGGATCTTTGATAGGCCGATTTGATACACCTCTTGAAAGTTGAAGTCCCACGAGTTTCAATAGCCTAATCATGTCTTGGAGTTAGAGACAATTATATTTGTGTTGCATACGTGGAGCTCTTATCTTTGGGGTGAGAAGTTTATAGTCTTCAGGGACCAAAAGAGTTTATAGTATCTATTTACACAAAAAGATCTCAATATGAGACAACGACGAGGGGTTGAGTTCATCAAAGATTTCCATCTCACTATCCAATATCACCCGGGGAAGACTATCGTGGTGGTAAATGCATTAAGCCGATGACCTTGTGGCAGTCTCTCAGCCCTTCAGGCAGTCGAGTGGGGCTCATTAGAGATGATCAACGAGTTGAACAAGGCATTCACAAGTATGGTTATAGTGACTCCAAAGATTGTGATACGGGTGATCAGAGGGAAGGGTTCCGTTTTAAAAATTACGCAGAAATTTAGGCGACAAGTCAACTCAGAATTTTGACAGAGTTTCGGGTCGAAACCGACAATCAATGTTTTTTAGGCTTGACACCTATATGTGGGTATGCATTTTTTGGGTTAATTGGAAGGTGTTACCCCCCTTAGCGACTTTCATGATATTCGTCTTGCTTTTGAGGGCAATCGGTACGTGTGGATAAGCCATTTGATATACCCGAGTCTACGTGAATTGCCTCACTATAACCTCGTGGGGACGGTATGTGTGAAAGACAATTAGATATACTCGGCGTATGTGAACGAGTTTCCTGCGATATAACTCTCGTCATGACTTCGATCTTGCGGTACGATGCGGGGGAACCGTTCGATATACGTCGAAGGTACTTGGCGAATGGAAGGTGAGAGTCATATCGCTTAGGCTAACTTTGACCTGCTAGACTAGCACCCATCATGAAGTGACTCCCCAGTTACGGGACAAAATTTGGTCAATAACAATGCTCTTTGGTGAAGTTGTGTATATCATGCATGATTATTTTATTAGTATCTTAGGGAGAGAGTATCTTTCTTAATCATGACCAGTCGGGAATAAGGTACAAGTATAAACAGTAGAACAAGGATAACAAGTGAGAGTGGGTGGTGTGTAATTATTTATAAGTGAGTGTGTGATGAGCATAAGTAGAGGTACATATCTACAGGGAATAATAAAGGGAACATAGGAATAGGGGAATATGCAAGAAAATAAAACGTCCATGCAAACAGAGTCTAGCCCTCTTAAAAACAGTCCCCAGCAGAGTCGCCACTGTGGCTATCTCGGGCGGCGCAAGGGGGAGAAAGAGATATATCCCCCTTCGAGAAGGATGCGCTGTGGTCTCGCACCCCTCTTTGGAAGGTGCTTCGATCATCGTCGGTGTGGGGATAAATGTGAAAAGATAGAGTCAGCAGGCTATTTTGCACAAAATAGGCAAAAGAACATGTTGCCACTTCGAGAGAGCGACATTAAGGACAAACTAATGCATACGAAACCAATAGTTCCAAGGTTCGGGGGCTTATTTTATGAAATGAGAAGGTGTTAGGCACCCATCCCGCCCTTTCAGTCTCTCATGGGCTAGTGTCATTATCTTCCTTTATATCCCCGTTAAATGTGTCAGCGTGTTTATATAATGGAGATCGGAATCATTCAACTCGTACCATGGATAAGGTAGAGTGAGGTCATCCATAGGAATGTCCCCAAAATAACATATGTAAAAAGTATGATTTGTGCGTTTATCACAATATTGATCGTTATTAGGAAACAACAATATGTGTTGGATTAAACGCAAACAAGCATGATATATATATATATATATATGAAAATGAGAGATGTTAGAAAATTAGGGAATTTGGGAAATTGAGAAAATTGGACTCGAGTCTCAAATTTTAATCCGAGATGCGCATCAAAGTCCACGTAGTTCGAATGTAGCATAGGGGTGGGGTTTATCCCATAGATTCGAACGAAATTTTATTACGTGTAGAAAATGTGTTTTTTGGTTTTTGAAAAAGGTGTGATGGATAATTCCGTTAGGAATTTACGGGTGTAACCCTATTTTATTTGTTTTTTGGGTTTTTTGTAGAAAATAAGGTATGTGCAATATACTTAATAAAAGTGTAGATATTAATTTGTATGAACTAAAGTAAGAACTATATTATGAATATAATGTTTATTATGCGAAAACAAGGAATTTAAATAGAGAAGGAAGAAATTGGACCTTCTTTTGGAGCTTGATCTTTGATCTTGGATGAACTCCCTTAAGTGTTGATGAATGTTGATGAGAGAGAATGATATATTTCCAAATTGGGTATGAAAAGGATGGGAATGTAAGCTTGGATGTAACTTCACATGAGGAACCTCGTTGACTTTGAGGGAATGTTACTGAGATCACTGATGCTGATGGATATATTGTCCTCCTCCTTGGAGTGAAGTCATGGACTTTATTTATAGGATCAGGGGGAGATGATTGGCCTACCCACGGGGGTGCCTATTGGCATGTGATCCCAGACACAATGCTGATAGGCAGGGATCTGGAACTGCCAATTGGTAGTCCCGTGCATATTTTCCTGGAAAAATAATCGTAGAACACAAACCGCTGATCTAAATTGTGCACGGGTCATACTATTAGAAAGGTACTTCAGATACCTTCAAGATTCCTTTGGACCGCTCCCGGGTCCGGGAGTTGACTTTGAGCCAAATGTGGCTCAGAAGTGCACGTCGATTATAAGGACATAATTTTATAAATGTCCGGGGTAGAATCTAGGAATTTTTTGTTTTCCCTAGATCACAGTTAGTATGTCTGATACCGCTACATTCGGCATGTCAACATGATCATCCATGACGGCCTTTATTCGAATCTAATGCATCCATCATCTTCACGTGCATCATGCTTCATGCGACGTTCTGCTCAGTTTATTCCCACTACTCCACTATGCAATATTGGTAAAATAGTTTTATTGGAGTTTTTATATTTGAATAAATATATGGGAAATTTTTCAGAAAATGTTTTTTGAAGTCTGGCTTATTTTTATCAAAAGCAGAATTTTTCTAAGTGTAGAAGCGAAGTGCCTCGATCGAAGAGCTCGTTCAAACGAGCTAGCACTGTCGTTCGAGCGAGATCAGCATCTCGCGCGAAGTCGTTCGAATGACACGTGTCCTTCGTTCAAGTGAGATGCCTATCTTATTCGAGTGACACCGCCGCCTCGATTTTTATATAAATATCAGTGTTCCTTCTACACGTTTTCCCAAGTCTTTCTACAAACACGAATTCTGGGAAAATATCCCAGAATCAGACTTCACCTTTTAAGGTTTTCTTAAGCCTTTTTATTCACATAATCACTCCCATTTATATATGTGAATTGTTAAACCTTCAAGAGGATCATTTACTCTTCTGGAGTACTTTGTGGAGGAGCCATCTTCTTCTCTACTGCTGACCACTTGGAGTTCCTGCGGGAGATTCCAACCGACGATATCAGAACCGACACCTGCTAGTATTTCTATGTCACACTTATTTTCATTGTAATCCGTGTAACCGTATCTTACAATATTATAGTGAAAATAAAAGGTTTTACCCCTTTGGGGGATTTTTTACTCACATGTGTGTGTTTGAATATTCTTGCTTGATTTATCATCTTCAATCATACCTAGATGCATGTTTAGGACTTAATTGATAAAAACTGAGTTTAATTAAATAATTTCTTTATTTGAACACAAGCGCACTCTTTCAAATTGGTATCAGAGCCAATTACACAATTATACCGTGTAATTTTTCGCAAAATTTTTCTAAGATATCAATTTTCTGAAAAATTGATTTTTGAAAAAGAGCGTGTTCTAATGGAGAAGTTATATAATAAAATGCCAGTTTTTTACGGAACAAACTATGCATACTGGAAAGCCCGCATGAAATCTGCTTTAAAAGACATTGATGAACGTGTCTAGATTTTGGTTGAAAGAGGGTGGAAACCTCCCTCCATCACAGTTGAGAACGTATAGTTTAAAATCGTCCACTGCTTCGACTGAAGAAGAATTTAAATGGTCATCTTTTAATTCTAAGGGTTTAAGTGTTATTTTTGGATTCGTCACACCTGATGAGTTCAAACGGATAATGACGTGCACCACGTCAAAAGAGGCATGGGATGTTTTGCAACTTACCCATGAAGGAACTAATGTTGTGAAAGAGTCTAAACTTCAAAATTTAACAACTCAATTTAAAACAATCACCATGCTTGAGTCTGAATGTTTTGATGAATTTTATACTAGACTGTCTGATATTGTTAACACTAGATTTAATCTTGGTGAACACATTCCTAATGCTAGAGTTATTAAAAAGATTCTTAGATCATTGCCTAAGCGTTTTATCCCTAAAGTCACTGTGTTAAATTCTATGGGTAATTTAAATACGCTTAAATTGGAGGAACTTGTAGGAGACTTGCAAACGTATGAAATTGATATGTTTCCTAAATCTGTCAATTCTAAAGATAAGGGAATTGCACTTAATGCCCAGGAGAGAAAGAGTGAGGGGTCGGCAAGAAAGAGGGGAGAGTCATCTAAAAAAAGAGAGATAGATACATCAGATTCTGAGTGTGACTTTGATTTAGATGATTTGGCCCTATTTGCTAAAAATTTCAAGAAAATTCTAAAATTCAAGAAAAATGGTAATTTCAAAGATAAAAATAAGTTTGAGAAAAATAAGTTTGAAAAGAAAAATGAAAAAGATTGTAAAGATCCTCTTATGAAAGAGAGTGAGAGATGCTAGATTTTGAGTGTGCTATTAAGATGAACAGAGAAAAGGGCAAAGTTGTCCTTAATGCTACCCTTAGTGACGACAGTGAGGTCGAGTCGATGGACTCTGGAGACGAGTCACCGCATGAGTGTAACTTCACTGCATTCATGGCTAGTTACGTGAGTACTTCTAGTGCTCCTCACGACGATGAGGATGGTGCTTCACAGGAACACCTCAACAGTGACACCACCTTGAGATAGAGAGAGAGAGAGTCTGCCTATGTTGAGAAATAAAGTTTGTTTAGAAAGAGAGAGACTGTTTGGAGAGAGAGAGAGAGAGAGAGAGATAGAGAGAGAGAGAGAGAGAGAGAGAGTTTTTGAGAAAGGGGAATTGACTAAACAAGTGGCTAGTCTTATGAGTGATCTCCATTCCTCCCTGGAGACTCGGAAGAAACATGAAGCCCTTTTTGCCCAGCTTACTCATGATCTTGAACGAGCACGAAAAGTCAAGGTTCAAACTGAGGACAAATCAGGAAAGATGCTCCTCGGCCCCGCCTTAGGTTTTGGTGATAGGCAGGGAATTGGTTATGATGGTGCCTCCATGTCCCAAATTTTACTTGGACCAGTTCCTGAGTTTACTACGACTCCATATGTCCATCATCAAAAACCACAAAGGAGAGTTTGACCAAGAAAAGCAAACTCAGGTCCGCCTAAGACTGCGTTCTTCTGTACGTACTGCAAAAGAAAAGGCCACCTCAGGGAGTTTTGCTATAGTTTGGGTCGGACACGATGTTCTCTTGCTCCACCACATCATACTGATGATTTTTCCAGTCTAAGATAGCGTGTTGAGTTTTTATCCGCCACATCACAGAGTTTGATGAAGGAATTTCGACGGATGTCTTTGTCGTCTGTGAATGCTTCTCGCATCTCGGCTAAAACCAATAACAACAGGGGTAAATAGTAGGTTACCACGTCTTGGGTGCCTAAGAAAGATAAAAAGTCTCTTGTTGTTCATGTCTCTCTCAAAGCACATAATACCTCACAGTGGTATTTTGATAGTGGGTACTCTAGACATATGATAGGTGATGTCTCATTTTTTACCTACCTAGAGGAGTATAAGGAAGGTAGAGTCACCTTTGGATATGGGAGCAAGTCTATCATTATAGGATGAGGTACAGTAGAGTTACAAGGATTTTCTAAGCTAGAGAATGTTTTGTACATCAAAGGTTTGAAAGCAAACCTTCTCAACATTGGCTAGTTGTGCGACGCTGACTTTGTCATAAAGTTTGATCGGGACGCGTGTAATTTCTATAATCAAGCCAGTAAACTTTTAGTGCAAGGGGTGAGGATAGAGGATAATTGTTATGGGACTGTGACCACATACTCACTTGTTTGCAACAGCGCCACGATCACTCCTGTGGATCCGTGGCACCAACGTATAGGTCATGTAAACGTTAGAGATTTAACTCGCTTAGATAAAAAGGACCTAATACGTGGCGTACCATCACTTGGAAAGCCAACTTCCACGGTTTGTGGACCCTGTCAGCTGGGAAAGAAAATACGTAGCCCCTATAGGAAGTTGCATTCCATTACCACCTCCCGTGTACTTGAGTTGATTCACATGGATCTTATGGGTCCTATTCGTACTGAGAGTCTGGGTGGTAAGAGGTATATCCTCGTGATGGTGGATGATTTCTCCAGATATTCGATTGTAGGTTTTCTAAGAGAGAAATCCGATGTTGTAGAGTTTTTAACGACCATGTGTCGTGTCCTGCAAAATCAACACGGACTCACTATTAATAGGATACGTAGTGACAACGGCACAGAATTTAAAGAAGCAAAGGTAGATCTTTACTGTGATAGCCTTGGGATCAAACATGAGTTTTCTACTATGAAGACTCCTCCGTAAAATGGAATTATTGAGAGAAAGAATAGGATGATCCAGGAAATGGCTAGATCTATGCTTCTAGGTCGTAAGGTTGCCAGGAGATTTTAGGCAGAGGCAGTGTCTACTACATGCCACACGGTGAATAGGTTTTACCTACATCCACACACACTTAAGATGCCTTATGAATTATGGACTGGCAAGAAACCTAACCTTGCATATTTATGTGTCTTTGGGAGTAAATGCTACATGCTACGGGATAGAGAGCAATTAGGAAAGTTTGACTCCCGAAGTGACGAGGGAATATTGCTAGGATATTCATCGAATAGTAGAGCGTACCGGGTTTTTAACCTGAAGATCTCTAAGGTTATGGAGTCAATAAACGTAACCGTAAAAGATGAAGACCCTTCGACGTTTGTTAAATCCAACCTTCAGTGTGAGGATGAGGACTTTTCTGGCAGTGATTTACTTGTCCCTCACCCACACCCTTTGGATCCTTCTCCTGTGTTAGGAGACACACCTGCTTGGGTTCCCAAGAGTCATGATCCCTTTTCCATTATTGGAGATCACACTTTAGGGGTTAAGACTCGTGCTTGGCTAGATAGAGTTGTTATCCATTTTTGCTACACGTCCAAAGTCGGGCCCAAGAATCACAAAGAAGCAATCAAAGATGAACATTGGATATCTGCTATGCAGGATGAGTTGCTTCAGTTTAAAAAGAACAATGTCCGGGAACTTATCCCCCGACCTAGCGAGACTAATGTGATAGGTACCAAGTGGATTTTCAAGAATAAAATGGTACCATAATCTGAAATAAGGCTAGGTTGGTCGCTTAAGGCTACAGACAGATAGATGATGTAGACTTTAGGAACACATTTTCTCCTGTTGCGAGGCTTGAGTCTGTCCGCTCACTACTTGCCATCACATGTCATCTGCGCTTTAAGTTATATCAGATGGATGTCAAGAGTGCCTTTATAAATGGAATTCTTAAGGAGGAGGTTTACGTGGAATAACCAAAAAGGGTTTGAAGACCCTAAGCACCCGAACGTCTACTATCTGAGGAAAGCCTTGTATGGTTTGAAGCAAGCACCCCGTGCTTGGTAAGAGAGCCTTACTTCCTATCTCTTAGACCATGGATTCAAGAGAGTGGGAGTTAGTATGACATTGTTTGTCAGGAGAGATGAAGGTGCTATTTTGTTTGCCCAGGTCTATGTGGACGATATAGTCTTTGGATCCACGTGCTCCCAGCATGCTCACCACTTTGAGGATAAAATGAAAAGTGAGTTTGAGATGAGCATGGTAGGTGATATTACTTTCTTCCTTGGTCTCCAGGTTTGTCAGCTAGAGGATGGGATGTTCATCTCCCAATCCAAGTATGCTAAAGACCTAGTGAAGAAATTTGGTTTAGAGTTCGCTAAGCATGCACGTACACCTATGAATACTTCTATCAAGCTTAGTAAGGACACTTCAGGCAAGGACGTAGAGCAAACCTTATATCGAAGTATGATAGGTAGTCTTCTCTACTTGACTGTTAGTCGTCCCGACATAGCCTTTAGTGTTGGAGTCTGTGCGCAATATTAGGTGTCCTCGAAAGAGTCATACTTACTAACTCTAAAACGTATTATCAAATACGTGAGTGGGACTCTCATATATGGTATTTGGTATTCCTTTGATACCGATGACCATTTGTCTTCCTATTCGGATGTCGATTGGGTCGGGGATGTAGATGGTTGTAGGATCAATTTCGGTGGATGTTTCTATTTTGGTTCCTTATGGATGCAACGACGCACTCAAAATGACCATAAGGTTGATATAATATAATGTTTCCCTTTTATTCTTTTAAATTAGTCCCGACACGTCCCATACCGCATCCCGACTTAAGTTTCATAATTACCGTATTAGTAACTCACTATAGTATAAATAACATCATATTCCTATATTAATTAAATATCACTAAGTACTATACAAAATCATATATTTCATTATCCAAAAGTTATATAAATTTCGGATTAATCCCAATTAATTAATTTATAATTAATTCCAATTAATCCCATTAAATTTTAATTTAACTCATTTTAAAAGTCATAAATATTACGGGGTATGACATACTTCCCCCCTTATAATAGAATTTCGTTCCGAAATTCAGAAAATAATGCGTAACTGGTGGGGTATTAATTTCATATCTCATGCAATCTCTATCGTACCACCCATGTAGTACATTACCGAATAACCCCACTGATATTATACACCAAGCCTTACCATTTAGTTTCAATGGTCTCGAGTTAAACTTTATCCAACCCTTCTTATTCCATCCTCTTGGCAAAATTTTGGGGAGTAGCGGTCCTAAATCATCAAACAACTAAATCCTGAAGTCACAACTTCTACTTTCATTAACCTCAAGAATACTTACTGTGTCATAATTATGGAAAATACTACAATCCAACCATCCATGGAGCCCATACACCCTATGTGTGTACATTCCATCATAAGATCTAAATGAATGTGATTCTTCTATAAGGTTACCCTTAATTAACTGACTACCTAGTTTATAATTCGCATTTCTATGATTTCCACATTCCCATTTGGCGATTCCATTTGCCTCAAATCATGCTACAACTCATAACTCTGTGATTAATATATATACCTATACAATAGCAAAGGTTATAAAATCATATACTAAAGACCCAACTTACTTCGACTCCCAACATTCTTTAGTTTCATGCGTGGGGTGTCTCGCAGAGCGAAATCCAAATAAGGAACCCCCCCGATACACTACTACCTAAAATAGTCGTTCATAAAAACTCCTCAGGTCCTTAGTCTATAGTATATAACTTCCCAATAGTTTTTATCTATTTATATAAAAGTCTACTTGTTCACTCTCTTGTCAAAGACAATACGCTGGCTATAACGGTCAACTTTGGCCTCTTATCAATACATGCCTATAATCACTTAGAAATGCAACAATCCTGATGATAGGGCTCTACATCAAAGCACGCTAAGCTGAAAGAATAGTAAGTCGTACAAACCCTAAAGGACACTAGAACCTGATGCTCTGATACCACCTGTAACACCTCGCCTAATTAAATACCGGGTGATCAGTCCCATACCCAATTAAATCAGAATATAAAGTTGGTTCATTCTTAGCGTAACTGTCAAAAACATTTTCCTATCACCTAATACTCAATTAAGCTGGTGTTAAAAACTTTCCAATAAAAATTTCATTTTACCATTTCGAACAATTCCACACATTCCATTCCACAAGAACAATAAAGTGAATAAATGTCATAATAGAATTTAGATGCAAGTGGAATAAACTTTTTCAGTAAATATATACCAATACATAAATCCCAACAATAGTAAATGTAACACAAGGACACGAGTATAAAATCCTGACTCAGATATAAAAGAAATAGCTGAAATCCTCTGGGGCGACATGCCCTAAATTAAAGATCACTACAGAGTATGAATCAAATAAATGAAGGCGTCTAAACAATACTCCATAGCTCCTCAACCATAATAATCCTCTATGGCTGGTTCCCTGTGACTGGACACCTGATATAGATTATACAAGAGAGAAAAGAATATATATGCAAGGAAACGGGTCTGAGCCCGATGGTAAAATAGTTTTGAAAACAGCAAGTAAATAATTGCAATATTTATCACTTATAATATACATGTTTGATTATCAGAATCTCTCTTGAGATTCTCACCTCTATCTAGAGTGCACACCTAACGTACCTCTAAACCATTCTAGTTATAATTCCCAAGCTAACTAGATTAACCCATTGTATCCATTCTTTTTAACCCAATTCATTCCCACGTATTAACCCTATAATACGTATAATGATGTTAAAAAGTTATATATCCATTTGGATTCAACATGGATAAGTCCCTTATTAATACAATTCAACTAAGTGTTTTCATACGTAACTATCTTAAATTTCTACTCTATCCACACATTAGATATCATCGCATGTATATATACACATTTAATATATTATATATATACTATACAGCACCCCGAGATACAGCTGCGGTGCTGCATTACTCTACTATGTTGTCCCAATACATCATTTCACTGTAGGGGACTATAGGTTCGTAAAGATTCCTCGAACCATAAATATCAAATCACAAATAATGGAGGCGAACATAGTCCTAAGCCTTTGGGCTACGCACATACCTACACACCCAAATGACCATTTTATAACATTGTTCTCACTAATGGTAATCAACCTAAGTCCTATGTTCTCGAGCAACAAGTCGAAGGTCCCATATATTCATCAGGATAAGACTGCCCTCACGCGTACACCTCCCGTCAATAGCAAGTAATCTAGGTATGCCATACACACAAATTATAAAATAATAGGCTTTACCATATACCTATATTACACTACCTATATCATATTAGGAATTCATCCTATCACAAGTACGCGTCGTATTTATTGAATGCTACCCACACTTGTAATCATGATTATCATCATATATTTTTTTTTGTATTTATCACTAACATAATATTTTATCCGACCCAAGTACCCATAAATATATCATCAATATTACCCTTACTTGATATAACGTTTATTCTCCTCTAAATCGTAATATAATTATGTAGATATCTCTCACAAAAATTTAATCCTCGCATCAAAATAATTTTTCAACATTAACCCAAGTCCCCGCTCCTTGTTAATATACCAAAATTAATAAAAATCTCACCATGGGCCAAATTACCATTTTCCAATTATTTTTTTTCGATAAGGGTACATTATGCCAGAAATATAAAATTACAATTTTGAGGCTTTTCTGCTCCGATTTTGAAAACACTTAAAACTGCAAAATTGAGCAGAATGTGATTTTATATATAAACACGCGAGTACACTGCCAATTTCCTCTTAAAAGGGTCCTAAAATTATCATACAATGTTCGTCCCTTTTCAACAATTTTTTTCACGCGTTTTATCCATTTTCTTTCTCATCAAAACCAACCCAAATCAATCAAAAACTTCTCCTAATTAATCTCAATTGATATCGCAAGATATATGATCATTTTCTAATAATCAAACAAACTAAAATCATCAAATAGTTTGGATTAAATCCTATTATTCCCAAAATTCTCATAGGTTCTTATTTCTCCACAAATAATATAAACTCAGACTTTTTCTATCATTTGAAACCCAAAATTCGTGGATTAAATCATTTAAACATAAAGAGATTTATTCTATCTAATTTTTATATCAAGAACAAATTCTAAAAAATTCTATAGTTCATCCTTAAATCATGTAAATTCACACTTCTTTCTTATCCTACCTAGCATGGATATTGTAAGCAATAAAATAAAGCAAGAAATACACTTGCCTTAATTATGTAGGTCTGAACCTTTGGTGATGATGGTTTAGGTTCCTTTCCATATTTTTCGGTGACTTTTCGGTGGTGGTGTTGGTGCTAAAAGGTGGTTAATCCCCTTTGGCTTGCCCCAAAAGTCTCTTCTCCTTCTTAAGCAACCTCTTCCCCTCCTAATAAATTATTCACTTTCTCTCACACTAAGACCTTTCAAGTATTTTATGATAAAATGAAATGAACCTACGTTCCTCTAATCCATCACCTTTATAATAAGAAAAATTCCAAAATTACTATTCATCTCCCAATTAAAAGGACTAAAATGCCCATTCGGGGTGTCCTTTCATCTCCAAAGTGATCCGAGATCCAAATCCAACACCCGAATAGACTTTTCTGATTATTTCGACCCTTTTGGATGCAACGGCGCACTTGAAACGACATCAAGGTTGATATAATATAATGTTTCCTTTTTATTCATTTAAATTAGTCCCGACACGTCCCATACCGCATCCCGACTTTAGTTTCATAATTACCGTATTAGTAACTCACGACAATATAAATAATATAATATTCCTATATTACTAAAATATCACTAAGTACCATACATAATCATATATTTCATTATCCAAAAGTAATATAAATTCTGGATTAATCCCAATTAATTAATTTATAATTAATTCCAATTAATCCCATTAACTTTTAATTTAACTCATTATAAAAGTCATAAAAATTACGGGGTATTACATACTTCCCCCCTCATAACAGAATGTCATCTCGAAATTCAAAAAATAAAGCGTAACTGGTAAGGGCAACACCGGGTATTAATTTCATATCTCATGCAATCTCTATCACACCACCCATACAGTACATTACCGAATACCCCCACTGATGTTATACACCTAGCCTTACCATATAGTTTCAACTGTCTCGAGCTAAACTTTACCCAACCCTTCCTATACCATCCTCTTGGAAAAATTTTGGGGAGTAGCGGTCCTAAATCATCAGATAACTAAATCTTGCAGTCACAACTTCTACTTTCATTAACCCCAAGAATACTTATTGTGTAACAATTATGGAAAATACTACAATCCAACCATCGAGGGAGCCCATACACCCTATGTGTGTACATTCCATCATAAGATCTAAATGAATGTGATTCCTCTATAAGGTTACCCTTAATTTACTGACTACCTAGTTTATAATCCGTATTTCTATGATTTCCACATTCCCATTTTGCGATTCCATTTGCCTCAAATCATGCTACCACTCATAACTCTGTGATTAATATATATACATATACAATAGCAAAGGTTATAAACTCATATACTAAAGACCCAACTTACTTCGACTCCCAACGTTCTTTAGTTTCATGAGTGGGGTGTCTCGCAGAGCGAAATCCAAATAAGGAACCCTCCCGATACACTACTACCTAAAATAGTCGATCGTCAAAACTCCTCAGGTCCTTAGTCTATAATATATAACTTCCCAATAGGTTTTTATCTGTTTATATAAAAGTCTACTTATTCACTCTCTTGTCAATGATAATATATTGGCTATGACGGTCAACCTTGGCCTCTTATCAATCCATGCCTATAATCACTTTGAAATGTAACAATCCTGATGATAGGGCTCTACATCAAAGAATGCTAAGTTGAAAGAACAGTAAGCCGTACAGACCCTAAAGGACACTAGAACCTGATGCTCTGATACCACCTGTAACTCCCCGCCTAATTAAATACCGGGTGATTAGTCCCATACCTAATTAAATTAGAATATACAGTTGGTTTATTCTTAGCATCACTGTCAAAAACATTTTCCTATCACCTATACTCAATTATGCTGGTGTTAAAAACTTTTCAATAAAAAACTTCATTTTACCATTTCGAACAATTCCACACATTCCATTCCACAACAACAATAAACTGAATAGATGTCACAATAGAATTTAAATGCAACTGGACTAAACTTTTCCAGTAAATATATCTCAATACATAAATCCCAATAATAGTAAATATAACACAAGGACACGAGTATAAAATCCTGACCCAGATTGAAAAAAAATAGCTGAAATCCTCTGGGGCGACATGCCCTAAATGAAAGATCACTACAAAGTATGAATCAAATAAATGAAGGCGTCTAAACAATACTCCATAGCACCATAACTCGTTAACCATCATAATCCTCTATGGCAGGTGTCCCTACGACTGGACACCTGATATAGAACATACAATAGAGAAAAAAATATTATTCAAGAAAACGGGTCAGAGCCCAATGGTAAAATAGTTTTGAAAACAGCAAGTGAATAATTGAAATATTTTTCACTTATAATATACATGTTTGATTATCGAACTCTCTCTTGAGATTCTCACCTCTCATCTAGAGTGCACACCTAACGTACCTCCAAACCATTCTAGTTATAATTCCCAAGCTAACTAGATTAACCCATTTTATCCATTCTTTTTAACCCAATTCATTCCCACGTATTAACCCTATAATACATATAATGATGTTATAAAGTTATATATCCATATAGATTCAACATGGATAAGTCCCTTATTAATACAATTCAACTAAGTGTTTTCATACGTAACTATCTTACATTTCTACTTTAGCCACACATTAGATATCATCACATGTATATATACACATTCACTATATTATATTATATTATATATATATATATATATATATATATATATATATATATATATATATATACACACTATACTGCACCCCGAGACACAGCTTCAGTGCTGCATTACTCTGCTATCTTGTCCCAATACATCACGTCACTGTATAGGAGACTATAGGTTCAGTAAAGATTCCTCGAACCAAAAATATCAAATCACAAATAATGGAGGCGAACATAGTCCTAAGGCTTTGGGCTACGCACATACCTACGCACCCAAATGACCGTTCTATACCATTGTTCTCACCTAATGCTAATCGACCTAAGTCCTATGTTCTCAAGCGACAAGTCGAAGGTCCCATATATTCATCAGGATAAGACTGCCCTCACGCGTATACCTCCCGTCGATAGCAAGTAAGCTAGGTATGTCATACATAAAAATTATCAGATAATAGGCTTTATCATCCACCTATATAAAATTAGTTACTTACACTACCTATATCATATTAGGAATTCATCATATCATAAGTACCCGTCGTATTTATTGAATACTGCCCACACTTGTAATCATGATTATCATCATATTTTTTATTTATGTATCACTCACATAATATTTTATCCGACCCAAGTACCCGTAAATATATCATCAATATTACCCTTACTTGATATAACGATTATTCTCCTCTAAATCGTAATATTATTATGTAGATATCTCTCACAAAATTTAATCCTCACATCAAAATAATTTTTCAACATTAACTCAAGTCCCTCGCTCCTTGTTATTGTACCAAATTAACAAAAATCTCACCATGGGTCAAATTTCCATTTTCCAATTAATTTTTTTCCGATAAAGGTACATTTTGTCAGAAATATAGAATTACAATTTTGAGGCTTTTATGCTCCGATTTTGAAAAAACTTAAAACTACAAAGTTGTGGAGAACGTGATTTTATACAAAAATATGCGAGCACACTAACAATTTCCTCTTAAAACAGTTCTAAAATTATCATACAATGTTCGTCCCTTTTCAACAATTTTTTTCATGTATTTTATCCATTTTCTTTCTCATCAAAACCAACACAAATCAATCCAAAACTGCTCCTAATTAATCTCAATTGATATAGCTAGATATATGATCAGTTTCTAATAATCAAACATGTAAGGACATATTTCTCAAGTCCGATATCTTACATTTGTATATGTCGTACGCCGCTACAAAAGGCACGTGACTTCACGATCTCACATGACGACGTCTATCCAAATTCTGGGAATCAAGCATTCAACATCTCCATCAAGTGTCCCACATCTGCCTCAACGACTTCACGTTCCACGTTTTTACAGATTTTATGCAAGTGGTACGCAAGAGAAGTCAAAAAAATGAAAGAAAATCATGATAGGAATGTTTAAGGGAATTTTGATAATTTTACAGCCACCGTCCATAGGTTCGTCAACTGGAAGGTTTAAGAGATCAATGCCACGAAGATACTGGAAGAAACGTCACCTCAATCTGAGCTACGGTGAAGAAGTTATGGCCCTTTAAAAATGGAGAAAATCTAGATAAAATCCTTATGAAGAATGCTATGTGTTTAAAAACCAGCGAACTATCGCGAACCGAAGGCCAAATCGGTTTGGGGGGGAGAACCGGTTCGAGGTACATGACGAACCGGTTCAGGGTACCTGACGCTGGCAAGGTTCCAAAGTTTTAAAATTCCTTTTGGTTTCTTATAAAAGCCAACTTTGGGGGAGTTATTTTGCAAGACTTGGAGAGACGTTTTTGAGAGTTCTATTATCTCTAGTCTTAATATTTTTGAGTCCCAAAACTCGTGTTTGATTCACACAAAAATTCCTATGTACTTTTGTGAATCTTTTGGAACCCAAGAACACTGCATTGCTTTTGTTCAACCTTTGTGGAGAAGCCGTTTTCTTCTTCATTGCTGACCACCTGGAGTTCCTGCGGGAGATTCCAGCCGAAGATATTTCTAGCCGTTGCTTTGAAGGTTTGACGAAGACAACGTGCATTACACTTGTGGGCGATTACCAGGTTATATGTAAGTCAATAGTCTTGTAAACATTTCAAAGTTATAGAAATAAAATGTTTTTCCCTTCGAGGATTTTTTCTGAATATTTGTGTCACATACTTTATTTATTTATGATTTGACACACGCACACACGCAGTTGTTTGTTTGAGGGTTGTTTAAGAATAGACTCTAATTAAATAAGGTCTAATTGGATATTTGCGAATTAGTTTAAATCGGTATCACACAGCCGCAATTTTTTCTAAACAAACTAAAATCGTCAAATAGTTATGATTAAATCCTATTATTCCCAAAATTCTCATAGGTTCTTATTTCTCGACGAATAATATTAACTCAGACTTCTTATATCATTTGAAACCCAAAATTCGTGGATTAAAACATTTAAACATAAAAAGATTTATTCTATCTAATTTTCATCTCAAGAATAAATTCTAAAAAATTATATAGTTCATCGTTAAATCATGTAAATTCACACTTCTTTCTTATCCTATCTAGCATGGATATTGTAAGCAATAAAATAAAGAAAGAATTACACTTGCCTTAATTATGTAGGTCTGAACCTTTGGTTATGATGGTGTTGAATCCTTTCCTTATTTTTCGGTGACTTTCCGGTGTTGGTGT
This sequence comes from Sambucus nigra, assembly GCA_949130495.1. Taxonomy (NCBI): domain Eukaryota; kingdom Viridiplantae; phylum Streptophyta; class Magnoliopsida; order Dipsacales; family Adoxaceae; genus Sambucus; species Sambucus nigra. The sequence continues at coordinate 418,243,463 of OX422219.1, forward strand.
TGGTTAATCCCTTTTGGCTTACCCCAAAAGTCTCTTTTCCTTCTTAAGAAACCTCTTCCCCTCTCAAGAAACTCTTCACTTTCTCTCACACTAAGATCTCTAAAGTATTTTGTGATAAAATGAAATGAACCTACGTTCCTCTAATCCATCACCTTTATAATAAGACAAATCCCGAAATTACTATTCATCTCCCAATTAAAACGACTAAAATGCCCATTCGGGGTGTCCTTTCATCTCCAAAGTGATCCGAGATCCAAATCTAACACCCGAATAGACTTTTCTGACTATTTCGACACTTTCGGATGCAACGGCGCACTCGAAACGACCATAAGGTTGATATAATATAATGTTTTCTTTTTATTCATTTAAATTAGTCCCGACACGTCCCATACCGCATCCCGACTTAAGTTTCATAATTGCCGTATTAGTAACTCATGGCAATATAAATAACATCATATTCCTATATTACTTAAATATCATTAAGTACTATACAGAATCATATATTTCATTATCCAAAAGTAATATAAATTTTGAATTAATCCCAATTAATTAATTTATAATTATTTCCAATTAATCCCATTAACTTTTAATTTACCTCATTTTAAAAGTCATAAAAATTACGGGGTATTACATTTAGTTTATCTCGTTACAACTCACTACACCTTCATGACAATTATAAAAGTTTCAAAGAGAAGAATCATTGCTAACATTTGCAAGATTGAAGATTGTTCATCACATCTTTACTCGGTAAGTGTTATGAGGTGTTTTGGTAAAGCTTAAAATGTTTAAGGGTCATTTTTAAATATAATTTATTTACAAAATATTTTTAAATTTATTTTAAAGATTTGTTGAAAAAATCATTGGCTCGTTAGAACGAACTAGCATGTGGTTCGAACGAGATTCAGTTGGTCATCATAACGAGCTTCCCACGTTCAAACAAGATTCAACTGGTCGTTATAACGAGGTTCCCATGTTCGAACAAGATCTGAAGCGTCGCCTTTTTGGTCAGCTCTGGAATGTTGTTCAAAATTTTATTAGAAACCATTTGAACGAGGCCAATTACATTATTCGAACGAGCTGACATTTTGTTCAAACAAGTACTTATGTTTTTTTTTTATAACAAATCTTTTGCAATCTTTAATCCCCATCTCTTTGTAATGACTTTCCCTATAAAAGAATGCGGGATTAGACTTTTCAATACGCCTTTCTAGAGTTTTTTTTATGATTAATCTCTATAATTTTTTCATCCAAACCCCTTGGATCTTTTAGGATCACTTTTTCAAATCAAGAATAACATATTCCAAAGTTTTAAACCCTTGTAAAGAAATTCTCTACCGCCGATTTGTAGACTCGTGGTTCTACTATTGAAGAATAATAAAATTGTGTATTCCAAAGGCAGATCAATGGATACCGAGGGAAGGTATGCTTCGTATGGGCGGTGCTAGACTACATTATTTTTTGTTAAAGATTCAAAGAATTTTGTGTATTATACTTGGTGGATATCTAATTAGTTTGTAAGTTATTACGTGTCTATCTAATCTTTAACAATGCTGAATTAAAGGTTTTGCCCGAAAGAGATTTTTTCTTCTTTCTATTTTGGTTTGTAATATGGCTTCACGTCACTGTTGCATGTTCTCTTCAATTTCAATAAGATAAAATTTGGTAAAAAGTAAATCTTAGTGTGTGTAACCTAATATACAAGTGAATCCATGTAGCCTTCACTGCTTTCTCATCAAACTATCCTAATTTTATAAGATTTGATTAAGGTCTGATTCATAATTAACCTAATTAGATTTTTGTGATTAAAATAAGATTATAAGTGTGTTAATTCAAATTCCAATGAACTATCCATATTCTAACACAAATAATATTAGATTCTTAATTAATGTATACTTACCTTAGACCGATTGACGGATCAAAGTCTCCAAAACCTTCAAATCCTTTCAATCCTTGGTGCCAATTCTCCCAAGTTCTCTAGGTTTTAATCTAATGTCTTAAAGAGTATTTTGAGTTTCTCTAATTAATCAAATAAGAGTTCTTCCCACGAAATTAATCCTAGACATAATATAAGCCTTAACCTAATGAGCCCAAAATATACTCAAAATGGCCTAAAGCTTTACTTAACCGATTTACTAATCCAACAGACTTAAATTTCACTATCTTAAATCAACAATGGACTCTCTAAGCATCCCAAAACAAAACATATTTTATTAATTTAAATATCTCATTAAACTAAATTAAAAGCCGACAAGAGTCAATTAAGTTAAAACTTAATTATTAATCTTTTATGTGTGATATGGCATTATAAGAAACGAATTCACGATTAGTGGGTCCTAATATCGAGGGAATAATCCAAATAAGGAAACCCCTGACACCTAATCCCTAACCATTCCATACTCTCCCATAATACTAAGGATCAAATACCAAAAAGTCCCTCAAATATTTTTTAATACACATTTAGTCCAAGCCTTTTATTTTGTACCAAAAAGTCCCTTATTCTCTTATCTTTAAAGGTCCGCGCTAGAGGCATGGTAAAGCTTTTTTGGCATGATGAAGGACTTTTTGGTGCAAAATAAAAAGGCTTGAAATATACATGTATTAAAAAAATTTCAAGGGACTATTTGGTATATTCCCATAATACTAAGTCACTTAAAATGTTAATTAATGTATTACCGTGAATTATGCCAATTTTCAAAGAGTGTGAATTTACGTAACACATTTACGAATCATATATAACAAATATAAGAAGTACCATAACACATGTCACATGAAAATAAATAGTCATCACCAACTAATAATCAATTTTAATAATTAATTAATTACTACAAAAATACACGGTATTACAGATTGCATTTGGTGGAATCCAACACTCATCGCTCCTCAGGGGAGGCAAATGATTAAAAGGATAATACAAATAGTACCCATATTAGAACTGGCAATCCTTGGGGATTTTGTAGACAATCGAGGAATTTAGCCAGCTATGCTTGTAGGCTACCTGCCTAACTTCATCCAGGTGCAAGGGGCATCCATCTAGCCTTCATCATAATCAGTAGTAAAAATGTAACATTTTGTATTATAATTGTTGTATATTAAATTTGGCTAAATTACGTGACAAAACATTAAGTTGTTGAGTCATTTCAGCCACATAGTCTTAAATCATATAATGAGGCACATTCATTTGTTTATATGAACTTTCGTACTTAAAGATTTTGGAATCCACTCAGCATCACAAGACTTTTGTTGCCACATACTCTAAAAATGTATTTTTGGTAGTTTTGTGAATTGAATATTGGGCTACACACTGTTGAACGTTCTATAAAATATGTTTATTATATGACGAACAAGTGAAATATCTTTGAAATGTGTTGTTTTGTCTAGTCTGAAATGATTGGGTTTTTCAATTTGTTGTGATTTGAAGATTTTAAACACTTTTTCTTCAAATCGTTCGCACAGTCCAATTTGGACCCATACGCACTCTACCATTCACATGGTCAAGAATTAATATATGCGCACGGTTGCGCTAACATTTCATCACTGCCTAAAATTATGTGCACGATAAAAGTCAACCTTATGCACGGATGAGTAGATTTTCAATTTTTTTTTTATAAATAGGTCCATCTCCCTTCTATTTTAAAGTATATGAATACCTCATCATTCTGAAATACTTTTGAGTACATTTTCGAGGTTGAGAGCTCTTCATTGTTTTTCATTTTAAAATTTCACTTGTTCTGTCCAAAATTCATAAAACTTATATCTATATTTATATTTTCTTTTGATAATGTTTTTGGATCAGATCAACATTAGTCTATTAAATTAAAACCAATTCACATTGAATTGCATGATCTACCATTCCTAGAGAAAAAATTGGAGGTGTTTCGCTACACATTGGTGGAATTGGAGCATGGCTTGATTTCAAGGAGAAGAATGGAGTTTCTCATTATCTTTATGGAGCTCATAGTGGAATTATACATTTTATTGGGGAAAGTTCAATGTCCATAGGTAACTACTCATGAGTGTATGAGTTAGAGGTACCTTCTTGCTTTGTATAAAACTCTTTTCAAGTAGAAATATAAATTAGAGCGCGTTGAGTTTTTCCTCATAAAATCTGGGTCGTGGATTGATTATTTGTGTTGATTGTATACTTGAACACTTTGATCATACATTACACTTATATCACACTTAGATCTAGTGTGATTCACTAAAATTCAAAATAGGTATTTAATTATAGTTATTTAATCTATATTTTCCTAATTGAACTCATTGTGTTGTTGATCCAAGTAATTCACCACCTTACCTGGCTATCTCACGTGCTAGGACTTTTAAGATTGAAAGAAAATTTGAAATTGATTAAAAATTAACCACGTTTTTCAATCAGACCTATTCACCCCCGCTCTAGGTATGTTTATAGTGAAAACTGTAGTTTAAACACACATCCTCAATTGGTATCAGAGCCATTTCTCTTGTTTTTGCATTGACGTGCTTATAGTAGATCTTACATTTGTTGTAATTGTGTTGTTGATCATAAACCTTGTTTGTTGGGAATTGTGTTATTTTTGATTGATAGATCAATATCTTGATTCTAGTTCCACAAATGGATTGTTATACTTTGATAGTTCTAATTATAAAAATTGAAAGACAAAAATGAGAACGCATTTGAAGTATAAACAAGAGAGAGTTTGGATGAGATTTGAATAAGGTTGGGTCTATCCTATAATTAAAAGGAAGGTGTTAGAGTGAAAATGCCCATGGTACTTTGGACCGATGCAAAATTTGTAGACTGAAATTATAATTCCATCGCTTTGAATGCATTATCCCCATCCGTGAGTACACACGAATACAACCGTATTCTAAATTAAAGTTGGTGAAAGAGGCTTGAGATATTCTTAGGGTGACATATGAGGGAAGATATATTGTTAAGCATGATAAGTAGTATCACATTGTAAAAATGTTTGATTCTATGAGAATTATTGAAGATGAGAGTTTTAATTACTACGACACAAGATTAGAAAAAGTTGTCATTGCTTCATTTAATCTCGGGGAAAAGATTATGGAGAATAACGTTGTTAAAAAATTGTGTATGACTCTAGCTTCGAGTTTTAACACTAATATTGACATTTTGAATGAGGTGGAGAACACAAACACTTGTAACAAAGAGGAGAGTGTTGTGGTGCCTAAATTTAAAAAGGACTTAGCTTTTGTTGTTGAGTTAAAGGAGAACGTGTCATTGAAAGGTGAGGATAAGCCCAAAGAAAATGTTGAAGTAGATATGGATTTGTTTGTGAAATGTTTTAGCAAATTGTACAAAAATAACAAGATATTTTTCAAAAATGGTACAAAGTTTGAGAAAAAGACATGCAAGGCTACTAAACATACTTATTTGGGTGAGAAAAGTGATCATAAGAAAAAAAGGCTAATGATAAGTTGAATGTTATGGATATGGGTGTGTAGGACACCATATTAATGTGTGCCCAACACATTTGAGGAAGTTGGAGAACAACAAAAAAGTAGACATGAAGGAAAAAGTCTACAAGGCTAGTTTGAGTGACTTTGAGAGTGAAAGTTATGACAAAACAACTATAAAGAGAGTTGGAGTGAGATAACACTTATGATTAGTTTAGATGAGAGTTATAAGGCAAGTGGTGAGAGAATGTCCTTAGAGGGTATTATGAGAAATAATTAAGTGAAAGCTTCTAGTGATAGGTCACTTAGTGACTCTTCATCTTGTAGTTGCAACTTCACACACTTTTATCCACAAATCATAAGAAGGTAGTGATGATGACGTGGACGATATTCGAGAAGCCTTTGAAGAACTCTATCAAGAGTCTTTGAAACTTAAAAAGTCAAACATCAAACTTTTGAATAAAATAAAAAATTACCAAAGTGAATATGAAGAAAAAGATGAAAGATTTTGTCAAATTGGAATGTTTGGAACTCAAAAAAAAGGTTAATGGTTTAAAAAATGAATGCAATTATTTAAAAGTCCAAAATGAATCAATTTCAAAAGAAAATGAGGAAATGGAACTTCAAAAATGATATTTTTGAAATTGACTTTGAAAAATTAAAGCATGAATTGCAACATGCCAAAGACTTGAAACTTGAGTTGCTTGATAGAACAAGTGGTCTAGATAGTATTTTGTTGAATCATGCTCAAGTGAAATATGACAAACATGGCATTAGTTTTGAGGAACCAAAAGTTAGAAAAGTTACAAAGTGAAAGTTATATGATGAACTTTCTAATCTTAAAAAGAATGATAAAGAACAAATAACTTTGACGAAAAAGAAGGACGCTGAGCCTAAATTCGATTTTGTGAAAAATGGAAATGGATATATATTATGTGGAAAAATGAATCATATTGTTAATTTGTGTTTCATGGAAAAGAAACTTGAAAGTGTTGGTTTGATGGATCAAGAGGTGAGAAGAGAGGTAACAAATAATGAGAGAAAAGGTATGAGAAGAAATGTTATTTTTTGTACTTTTTCCAAGGTACAAATCCACACAAATCAAGCTTGTAGGTGCTTGAGAGAGAGAAACCACAGGTTCATTGATAATAAGAGGCAAGTTTTCTATATAGATCCCATTGTTGAACTTAGAGGTCAAATAAATGAATTGATGGGAATGATGGATTACCTATTGCAATGTAGAGGTGAGGCTAGAAGGGATTTTGCTAGACTTATACTTATACCATATGCTTAAATTCTAAGGTCTAGGCATAAGAATTTTTATAGGATTGCTTGGATTTCAAGATTTGGTAGTGGATTGCCTAGGAATGCACCAAGGAATAAAGTGGAAATTGTTGCACCTCAAATAACGTTTATAAAGAAAGAGGTTACTTTTGTTCCTCCCATTAATTCGGGAGATGGAACACCCATCGCTATCTAGGAGATAGTTTGTTAGGATGCCTAGGATCTTGTTTGTGTGTAGGTCCCATCCTAGTTCATTCTTGATTTTTGGAGAAACAACTTTGCAGGTATATTCTTTTGGATGCACTTGGATATTTTCATGTTTTGGTGGGGATTCCATGCATTTGTTCATCTACATGCATTTTCTTTATATGCTTTACTCCTTGCTAAACATGTTTGTAAACACATGCATCATTTTTAAAAAATCAAAAAATAAAAATAAAATTATTTCTTATTACTTTTTGTGATAGTGTGTTTAAGTCTTTGATTCATGCAATTTGATGGATTTTTTAAACTTGAATAATGTTTGGAATATGGATTTTTAACCTTTTGATTAAAAATGTTGATAATGATAATTGTTAGGTTATAATTCATTTGATAAATTGTGATGTCAAATTTGTTGAAATCTTTGGTATTGATTTCACACTACTTGATCACTTGCATATCACTTGATGCATATGACTATACTTATGTGATTCTTGACATTTCAGGATAAAACCAAAAATGAAAACCTATGGGTCTTGAAGCTCATCTAAAAACTCAATCCCAACCCCAAAAGAAAAACGTACAGACACTTGACAGACACAAACTCTGAGTAGCTTTTCCTCTTATGTAAACTGTCACATCGTTGCTCAAACGTTCACACCTAACACACCTTCAAAATGCAACTTTAATATATAACAATATAGACCGCATATGAAAAATCCTCCCTCTTTGTCTAATAATATCCACCTAAGATAGGACGTCTCCCCCTAAGGTAAAAATCTCCATCTCTCCCCCTGAATTAAAGAGATAATATTTCTCTCTCATTTTTTTTTATAGGAATAGGCAAATAATAAGTTGCTCAATATAAAAAACTTCTCCCTGTAAATATAACACACGAGAATATAAAGGAACAAGTAGTATCATGAGATGATGTGAATTAAAACATGCAATGACAAGCAACTCGACAGCACAAGTACAAATAATCCAAATAATGAACATAAGATACCAATTTTGATGCATAAATGAGATAGTAATAATAACAAGAAACAAAAGATACCAATGTGATCATACAACATGTAAATATGAATAGAAGATTAAACTTATGACAAGTATGGATCAGATGCAAATGCGAAGACTCAAAAACCAGCATACCCTATATATACAACTGAAGATTTACCAATGAAGCACATAAACATATGTAGGTATAAACGCCACTAAAAAGACACAAAACACATAAGTTTTCCACATTAGCATAAGATCAATATGTCTAAACAAAGGTGGTATGGAGCGAAGGGGCATGAACTAGAAACAAAAGAATTATGATCCAATCGAGTTCTATTTGACTGCAAAAAACTCATTAACTTCGGTTTAACCTCATAGTGACAAATAAAGAACTCACGGAGGGACAAACATACATAATGCAAACTAGTATAGAAATCTTCATTATTCTCAAATGAATAGTGTCAAATAATTAAGCTCAACTAGGACTCATTGTGCAAATGCATTGATCTTTAACTTAACACCCTTAAAACATAAACATATATCAATTTTTCTCTCATTTTGAAGATTCTTAATTTTGAAGCATCAATAAACAAAGTTAGCCTCGACAATATTTTCTTTTGGTTGCCTATCTTTTCTTTTAGGATCTTGTTAATGGTGGCCTTTCATGCAAGGAATATTTTCTCCCATCGTATCCCTTTTTCATTGTTGACTCATAATTTTTTATCAATCCAAACAAGTTCACGGACAATAGTTCTTACATGCACATATCCCCCATAGTAAAAAAATATGTAAATGACAAGATTTATTGGAGAACACCTCACTTATCTAAGGGAACATAGGCAGTAAAATCCAAAAGATATAGTGTAAAGTGTGTGTGAAGGTATATAGAAAGTGAATCCATCAAAGCGAATCAATTTCGAATTACTCTATATAATTATGATTAAGAACAATCCAAGTATTGAAAATCATAGTAAAATGTATTAGTTAGATGGATACATGGAAGGAATGAGATTCAAACACGTCGATATGCCACACAAAAGGTGTAAAAACTAAACTACACATAAACAAAAAGAATCTTTTTAAGTTTTTAAACATTTTTTTTAAAATGACACCACTTGCAAACTAAACTCAAAAGATAAACAAAATATTTTTTTATTTTTTCTCAATAAGATTGAAAAAGAAATCAAAATACAAAAGATGAAAATATCATACAACTCGCAAACACATATAAGATGAAATACAAAAGCTATTCTATGAAAACATGAAAACACAATCAACCATTAAATTTAGCGTGAGAAGTATCATGTGCAAGCTTTCTAGAATCAACAAGTCTAATGTTTAAAGCCTCCAATCTATTTTTCTAATCAACATAGGTGGTAACGCGATACTCTTAGATTTTGAGAACCTCAGTGACTCTAGTTTTAGACTTCCTAGGACCTTTTCTAAGATCAAAGCTAAAATTCCAGGGGTGACCTTTCCTACCAAAATGGTTGCACGTGTAGACACAACGAGGAATGTTACCTGAGGGTTGACCTTTTCTAATGTCCTTGGTAGTGGTTGACCCTCTAAAAATGTTGGTCTTGGCTTTATCAGTGAAGGCAGCGGGATCATCAAAGCTAATTCCAAAATTATCCTTTTTTGATTTGGACGGTGCCTAACAACTTATCCAACTTTTATATCTAGTGTCCCAAAAACATTTTATGTGACTTGAGTCTCTTAATTTCTCTTTTAAGTCCTCTATCCTAGACTCGAGCAAACGACGAGACTCATCATAAACTTGGGAATCCTTATTCAAAATCTCCATTAATCCCAAAAGGTTATAATGTTCCCTTTCAATAGAAGTGAGCTTTTCCCTAAGAGCCTTCTCACGTTCCCTAAGATCCTGAATATTTTTACTATCATCATTCCCCATGGAATATTCTTTCAACTTTAAGTTCACCTTTTTTAACTTCAAAGACTCAGTGTGTAATTTACTAAAGGCAACTTGTAAGCTCACTCTCCTCCTCCTCCTTCTTTCTTCTTCTTCTTCTTCTTCTTCTTCTTCTTCTTCTTCTTCTTCTTCTTCTTCTTCTTCTTCTTCTTCTTCTTCTTCTTCTTCTTCTTCTTCTTCTTCTTCTTCTTCTTCTTCTTCTTCTTCTTCTTTCACTTGGGAATTACACACTTTAGCCTATAAAACATAATTATATTCGTAAAAATACATTTCATTTAGGAATACATGACTAGCCATGAATGCTGTGTAATTATGCTCAATGAGAGAATTAGATTCCTCTTACGATTCACTATCGCTAAAGGTAGCATTTTATGCCTTAGACTTCATACATTCTTTCCTTAGCTTAGTGGGACATTCAACTGGCCTATGGCCATAATCCTCACACCCAAAACATTTATACAATTAATCCCTATCATGATTATAATTATGATTATAGGGAATTTGACAACCTTGTTAAACTTATTTTTCTCAAACTTCTTTTAATCACTTTTCGTCTATTTTTCAAATTGAGAAATTTTTCATTTTTTTTTTTGCAAACATGGACATATCATCATAATCAATGTCATACTCATCATTCAAAACAAATATTTCCTCCTTTCGGGATTCAAAGTAATGCCCTTATCTTTTTTCTTTTGGGAAGAAAACATGTTGAGCTTATAGGTTTGAAGGTCACTTACGAGTTCTTCGAGTTTTGTAGAGTGTAAAGTACCCAGACAGTTCAAAACAGTTACTTTAGGGTTAAATCATTCAGGTAAGAACCTTTAGATTTTCTTGATAAATCCGGTTTAGGTATTCTCCCTCCCAAGTTAGATGAAGAGTTAACAATATCAAATAGTCTCGCATAAAACTCATCGAAGGTTTCACTCTCCTCCATTCTAAAGGTTTCAAACTGAATGATGAGGTTCTAGAGTTTGGAAGCCTTAACAGCAGTAGTACCCTCATGAATGAGTTGGATTATGTATAAAGACTTTTTAAACCTTTAATATGTCATAATATGACGAAACTCCTTCAATGTGATCCCACAAAATAAAGCATTCATGCTACATGATTCATAATTAGACAGTTAAGCCTTATCCTTACTCTAGGTCTCAACAGATTTAGGGATTCTATATTCACCTACTAAATTCATGGGTAGGGACCATACCCACTCACCTATTACCTTAAGTGATGATTTCATATGCATTTTCAGTATGCGTAGTTAGACCCATCAAACAATGATGGTTTAGAAAACGACTAACCTTATATATAAAAACTTCTCGAATTTATTCTTAGACAACTTATAAACACCAGTCCTGATACCACTTGAAAGTGCTAATATGGATAAGGTCTAAAACACACACACACACACACACACACACACACACACACACTAATTTCTGAAATTTTAAAATTAAAATTTAATTTTAATAAATTTACCCAATTAAAATAATGCGCCGATTAACGATCATTGTGCTAAAAAGATTACCCCATTTTATCTCACACTAAACATTCATCTAGGTGGTAAAAGGATAAAATAAAATAATCAAGCCATAAAGCACGATGTATGAGGAAACCCCAAAGGGAAAAACCTAGGACGGTCTAGCCAACGCAAATTTACAATGTCAAGAATTACACAAGGACACAATAGAAGACTTACACAATAGACTCGAATGCTTAAAGCCTTAATGCGTCTTCACTTATTAGACCTTCTACACAGCGACACGTATGAGTCCACCTAACACACCAAATACAAGATAACTTGCTCGAAGCTTTCTACTCAGAGCATCTGCCATTAGATTTGTCTTCCCTGGATAATAGTGAATTGTATAATCCTAATCTTTAATTAACTCCATCCACTACCTCTGCCTCAATTTCAACTCCTTTTGAGTAAAAATTTCCCATACTTCACCATATACATAATGATGCCATAATTTCAAAGAAAACACAATAGAAGAAAGTTCTAAATCATGCATAGGATAATTACGTTCATGTGTATGCAACTGCTTAGAAGCATAATCAATAACCTTACCATCCGCATAAAAACACAACCCAACCCCTGATGTGAAACATCAGTATAAATAACAAAACCATCTCCACCATGTGGAATAGTAAGAACATGTGAAGTTACCAATCTCTTTTTCAATTCTTCAAAACTATTTTCACAATCAACTAAACATCTTTTCGGGTTAATTTAGTCATTGGTAAGGCAATTGAAGAAAATCCCTTTATAAACCTCCTATAATACCCAACCAAACCCAGAAAACTTGTGACAACCAAAATTACAACTTCTGATAGCCAAAATTCACATTTGCTAAACTAAGCATACATCTGCTTATCTTTCAACACATTGAAAATAGTTCTGAGATTCTTTTCATGTTCAACCATATCAAGTGAATAAATAAGAATATCATCAATAAAAATGATCACAAATGAATCCATAAAAGACTGTAATACCCGATTCATAAGATCCATAAATATAGCTAGAGCATTTGTTAGTAAAAAAAGGCATCACATGAAACTCAAAATGACCATACCGAGTACGAAAAGCAGTTTTAGAAATATCAATCTCCTTCACCCTCAATTGATGATAACCTAATCGCAAGTGTATATTTGAAAACACTTTAGACCCTGCAAGTGATAACATAAATCATCTATACGAGGTAAATGGTACTTGTTCTCAATTGTAGCTTTATTTAATTGCCTATAATCAATACACAAATGCATAGTACCATCTTTCTTTTTCACAAATAAAATGGTGCACCCCATGGAGATACACTAGGCTGTATGAACCCCCTATCAAGTAAATCCTGTAACTGAATCTTGAGTTCTTTCAATTCAACAGGTGCCATTCTATACGGTGCCATAGAAATTGGGTTTGTCCCCGCTGCTAATTTAATACTAAATTCAACTTCTCTCTTTGGAGGTACCCCAGGCAACTCACTAGGAAACACCTCTGGAAAATCCCGTACAATAGGAACATCAACTAATTATAAGGAACCCCTTCTTAGTGTCAAGAACATAAGAAATAAAACCCCCACAACCCTCACTTAACAATATTCTCATCTGAATAGCAAGAATGATGAAATTGGGAACAATTTTCCTTTCCCCACAAATTTAAATTCAGACTCACCAGGCATATTAAAAACAACTTCCTTATGAAAATAATCCATAGATGCATGATACATAGATAACCAATCCATTCACAGAATTATGCCAAGATCATACATATCAAATGGAAGTAAGTCTATAATTGTATCTCTAACCCCAACAGTTAGAACACAATCACGAAAAACATATTCATCTACAATCATATCCCCCATAGGCATGGAAATACCTAAACCCACATATAAACGAGTACCTGGTCTATTAAGATATATAGTAAAAGCATAGGACACAAAAGAATGTGTAGAATTGGGAATAACCAAAACATAATCACTCCTATCAGTAACAGAAAGTGTACCTATCACCACACTCGAAGTAACTTGAGCCTCTTTCATCTTAAAGACTTATCCACCTAGTCTCGAAAGACTGGCTTGTGCCATGCCTCGGGTTCTATATATAATAACAGAGTTATAATAACCAACACGAATAATTTATAATACTAAATTATTGGTTAGTACATAAACAATTCAACAATATCAAATCAACCCAATAACAACTATCTAATCATCACACATCTAGAATTTATAATCTAGACGCTCTGATACCATTAATTGTCACACCCCAAACCCAAATCCATACTAATCCTTTCTTTTAATATAATTAAATCATAATCTTCAACCAATTGAAATATAATTCATTTCAAAATGTTCATGTATAATGTACACAATGAACATAATCCTATTCTCTGTACCATAACATAATTAACATCAGAGTCATAATTAAGCGAACCTACAATACTATGATTAACTAGTACCATTATCAAATTAAACCACTATGTCTCAATATATACAATGTATGAGTGTAGTAAAATCATCAGTGTGATAACAACAAAATTCCCATATCTAAACCCCAGCTCTCTCTAAAGATGCAACTCTCAAAATCAATGATCATACGGTGTCCTAACTGGCAGTATACAAACCTGAAAAATTTAAACATATAAAACCACGAGTTTAAAAAAACTCTGTGAATGCACTACATCTCTATATGGTAAATATACTATATTAACATCTTAATTATACCAACATATCCATCTTTGTGCCAATTTAGGGCATACATATATCCGGAGTTTAATAAACCCCACATCTCTCGCCCGTATGCAATAAACATATCTATAGGTTTCAATAATCCAACATCTCTTGAATTGCAGAGCAACCCAACGTATATTGGCTTTTATAAATCCATAACATCCCAACATCTTTTGACTTTTAATAAGCCATAACATCTCAACATCTCTTAACTTCTAATAAGCTATAACATCTCAACATCTTTTGACTTTTAATAAGCCATAACAAATCCATACAATGCAAACATATCATATCCATAATAAACTTATTAAGTACACTCACCTTGGCTACTTAATGGGTTATTTATTTACCTTTATCTGTCACTTATTCAACCGGTATTTCGTCCCTAAGGAACTTTTACGTAATATTCTATAAATTTTTCTCTAAATTCTCCTCCCACTTCTCTTCCTAAGCTTCATGATTCTCTCTATTCAAGCCAAAATATATTATGGATGAATTTGATAAATAATGAGGTAATTCTAAGGTGATTAAGTTGGCCAAACTAGCCTTCCTTTCCAACCAATCAAATTGAGAAATTTGTTGTACTAAAAGACGAAATACTACTTAAACATATGGACATATTTTCCCTTAGTTCATAGTTTTGGTATAACTTCTTACTCGGACCTCCGTTTGATATGACGTTTATTGTGTCAAAAACCTAACTCATATATCTACAATTATCTAGTTTTTACCTTATGTTAGTTGTTATATTATAAGGGTCAAAACTTGTCTGCAACATGAACATTCCTACCAAAAAATTCAAAAACTTATATTTGTAACCAACTCGATATTTAAAGATTTTTGAAGGTAGGATTAAACTAAAGATAATAACCTAGTATTATATATTAATAACACATTATCCATATCCTAATTATATCGGGGTTGTCACATAAACTAACTCAATATCTAACATATAACTCAAACGGTTTTATCCAAAAGGATTTAAGTCAATACATACATATTGACTCGATTAAAAAGAAATTCCTTACATGATCGTTGTTGGCTCCCTATAGTCAGTGGGGTCAAAGGTGGAAAGGTCGACGTTAGGATGTGCAATCTTTACCTTATTCACTAGCTCTTTATAGACATCTAGAAAGGATTAATACTTTAACAACACTATATAATTAGAATTTTGGAAGAACCTCAAATCCCTGAGTTTGATAAGCAGAACAAGTGCATTCTCAGCTCAGACAACTTCATCTCTTGTTCTATCTTTCTCCCCCAGTTGACTCTTAACCTTGGACACCTTATCCTTAACTCAGTTATTCTCAATATCAAGGGTGTCCTTATCCATCACCATAACATCCTTGGCCTTCTTCTCTAAGTCGAACTAGACGTTAGCATTCATAACTTCTTCCTCGAACTTCTTTCGAAGGTTCCTCTCAGATTCCAGGCCAATGTTCATCTTCAGGATGGCTTTTTACCCATCCTTTAGGGGTTTCCACTTCTTATTCATAAAGTCTCCAATAATGCTCACCTACATATAAAAAGAAAAGTTAATCACTTGGAATTGAGATAATATGAGGTTACTAAGATCGAATGGATTTTTTTTACCTTGGTTTCCCAGTGAACAGTCTCTTTAGCACAACTAAGGGTCCACCACCTAGACTATTCATTTCCTCTTCCCCCAAAGCCTCCATAAAGGCCACATAGTTCACTTACTCATCTTGGTAACAAAGGTGAGGTGACTGATTTTATTCTTCAGCCTCAGTGGGACCTTTGTCAATTACTAACCTCTTATGATAAGAGGTTGGAGTAATCTTGAGCTTGATAGGCCTTTTCCTTACACATCTCAGTAAAGACTCATCCTATAAAAGTTAAAGAGAGGAAGATTGTTGAATCCAATTCTCTAAACAAATGATGTTTGTAGCCGCAAATGTTGGGGCTAGGGGTGTTCAACAACCGTGGGAGCGGTCGATTGAGGAATATATAGAACGGTAGGTATAGAGGGTTGAGGGGCATTCTGTCTTTGATTCTTTATTTGGACATCCGCATAGAAATTCGCATGACACATATAGATGCTGGCTGAAAAGGAATTGATAAAATTAATAATAAATTGAAGGTTTAAAGCAAAAAGATTCATTATGAGTGGTTCTACCTGATGATTTTGGGAAGTACGAACGTTGTAATATAAAAAGGAAAATACGTTCTTCTTCAGCCTCAGTGGGACCTTTGTCAATTACCAACCTCCTATGAGTAGAGGTTTGAGTAATCTTGGACTCTATAGGAATTTTTTTTACATGCCTCAGTAAAGTCTCATCCTATACAAGTTAAAGAGAGGAAGATTCTTGAACCTAGTTCTCTAGACAAACGATGTTTGTAGCCTCAAATGTTGGGGCTGGGAGTGTTTAACAACCATGGGAGCAGTCGACTGAGGAACATATAGAACGGTAGGTATAGAGGGATGAGGGGCATTCTGTCCCTGATTATGTATTTGGACAACTGTGACACCCCGTAATTTTAAGCATTTAATATTTAATTAATTCGAGAAATCTTAAATTACTTGTGTGTCGTAATTTTAATTGAATTAATTATGGTAAAATTTATTTAAATATTAATCGCACAGTGAATGGTTAATATTTAGGGAAAATTTAATTACTAAGTGAATAGTAATAATTTATCTTTCTTCATTACGGGCATTAGTGACGGGGCATTTTTTTTATCTCAGTTGGGAGTTGGTATAGACTAATTAGGTGTGAGATAAGGATTTGTACAAACTAATTAGGATGCCAATTCTGAGTGTACGGTTGAGTCCAGATGGACCAAGATAGTCGTAAAAGATTACCGGGGGGTAGTAAACAGGTCACGAGATATTTTTAGGCATAGCCGGGCCCACACGGGGTAATTGGGTCACTTGGGCTTGGCCCATTAGGCTAAAAACGGGATTAAGCCTAATCACTTAATTAAAAGGTAAAGGAGAACGACTGATTTGAGATTAGAAAACACTTAGTGAGAGAGAAAACCCTAAGGAGCAGTTAAAGGCACTAGGAACCAATTTGGGGGACAAAGGAAAGAACAAAAAGGGGGATTTCATCTTCAACCTAGAGAATCACAACTCCGGATCAGACCCTATGAAACTATAAGGCAAGTGGATAACTTGTTGTAGCATTTAATTATATTACTATTCATATTTATGTGATGTTAGAATCAAAATTCGTTTTGGGGTAAGGTGGTACAAAAATGGGTTTTTTTTAAAAACTCTCCTGATTTAGAATTTTGTAGAGATTCATGTTATAATCTAAGATTTATGTATACTGGTTAGATGTAAAAATCTAGATGAATTATGTATTAATTTGAGATAGTAATTTGGTGTTGAGATGGGTTAACAAACAACACGGGTTTTCCCCAATTTAGAGAAACAGTGGAGAACGGAAAATTGATGGGTTATGGGGACTTTATGGGGGTTCCTAATGATGTTATTGAGGTGTTATTTTAATATTAAGACCTGGGTTTAATTAAAGAGAGAGTTGGAGGATTAAGGTTTTTGTCCATGGCAGAAACAGGGTCTCGGAGAAGATGAATACCTGTTCGATCGATGGTTGGGGAATTTTTGGCAGTTCGGCCAGTTTTAATATAGAAGGGGAATTTAATTAAAATTTCTTTCCCATACCTCATTTAATGAGAAATAAGTATAGGACATACATTCTAATCAATTATGAGGGAAATTAATTGAGATTTGGAGGGAATTTATGTGTGACACACTATGGTTAATTTTGGGGAGAATATTCCAAAATAATTAAATACGGATCGAGTGGGCGAGTTCGGGTATATGGGTTGAGCGATACCAAGGTGTTAAATTAATTTAGAATGTAAAACTAATTAATTTGGAGTCGGGGATTTAGACTCGGGTTTTATATTATTTCAGGCCGCGATAGCGAGTCTGAATATATTGGTTGGGCGACACCAAAAGTAATCAAATTAATTAAAGTGCAAATTAATTAATAATCAGAGTTGAACCATAAACTCATGATAATTTGTATAGGCTTATGTTACGGACTTAGTACACGGGATAGCCGGGGGTATTTTATTTCTATATATATATATATACACGGTGTGCGATAGTATATATATATATGTTGTGTGCATTACTATCGGTGGTTAGATATTATTATTATTATATATAAACTCTAGTGCTATCAGGGGAGGTTGCGCATAGAGGGTGAATCCCCTAGCTTGAGGAGTAGAGCGAGTATATCCTCAGGTCATAGCGTCCATTATATGGGTGAGGGTCATCTCACTTTCAGGGAAGGAATATGACCGCCTCCATTATTTATGTTATTTACCAGATTAGTGAGCGATTCTGACTTGGGGTAACTAGGTTGTGTGAATACACCTAGCGGGATAGAAATTTAGAGAATATGCATCCGGTGAGTTATTACTCAGGAGGATGTCCTTTATTAATTATTATTCCAATATATGTGTGAATGTTGTAATATGACTATACGTATATAGTGAGATAAATAATTATATATGGGTTAATTAATACTGGTAGTGAATTGTATTATGTGTATAACGGGAGTGAAAGTTTTATGAATTTAAGAAGAGAAAATGATTAATTAAGTTAATGTTGATAATGACTTAGAAATCTTAGCTATGGCATCCTCAATTTAGGGAAGCATGGTTGCAAGGGGTTATTTCGATTATCTAGTTATGGGATAAATAACTAAGGAAATTAATTAAGGCGTTAGTAGTGTACATTAGAGGAGGGGTGAGGATATTCTCAAGGGAGTGAGGCACTAACTAAAATATGAAAAGTATGCATACATATTCATTACTGTAAGTTAATCATTTGCTAAATGTTTTCCAAATGTTTTGGGTTCTAACCCTTGCTATAAATATTTTAAAAACCTTTTAGGTGTCCAGCCACAGGGCATCCAGGCTTGATTAATTCTAGGGATTCGTTGCTGCAGCATATGTGGATGTTGCAGGAGTTTGATATACGCCTCATTCCCTTCCATTTCTAATGTAGAGTTTTCCTATCAGTTACTCGAGCATGTCGCTCACAACATTATTTAGTTTATGTCAGACTTGTTGAGATTTATATTTATCTGTCGTTACTTTTATTGGTTTTGAACCGATGGTTTATTCGGTCAGTTTATTTAATTTGCGAATGGCGAATTTCAGTTAATTATGATTGTTTAAATTATTTTGTTTCTGCATGAGTATTTCATTAAATTAATGGAAGATAAAATTTGGCACCAGTCTAATTTTCTCACTTAGGTGGTTAGTAATTAAAAAGGCGACAGTGATGTTAAGAATAAACCAGCTGAGAAACGTGTTCTAATTTAATTTAGGACTGATCACCCGGGGTTAATTAAGCGGGGTGTCACCACAACCGCTTGACACATGTCGATATTGGTCGAAAAGGAATTGATAAAATTTATAATAAATTGAATGTTTGAAGCAAAAAGATTCATTATGAGTGGTTCTACCTGGTGATTTAGGGAAGTATGAACGTTGGAATATAAAAAGGAAAATACGACCTTCTTCAGTCCGAGCCTAAAGATAAAGGGCTTCACAATGATAAAATTCTTTGCCTTTGGCGGTGAAGCCAAGCTCTCTCATCCTTTATAGATCACATAGTTCCTTGGAAGGACAATATTTTTCTAAGGCCTTCCAAACTCTCTCTTTCAAATAATAAGATATCTTCGGTGGATCAAAACGAATTTATTCACATAATGAAGAATAAGATCATCAGTATGGACATGCTACAGCGAAAAAATGAAACATAAATTTACATAAGTGTAAAAATCGCTCAGGTCTAGTTTGTTCCAAACGAGTGGAACGGTGAAAAGATGACCCGTGATGTCATTTGTTTCATCACACTACCATCCCTGACCATGAATAAACGAAAGTGACAGTCATGATTTGAGGAAGGAAGGGAGGTGACGAACCCTACATTCTTAGTTCTGTAGGCAAGGGCATACCATCCCCATTGAGAAGATAAGTTTTGTAAATAGTTATGACACCCCGCTTAAAATAATAATGGGTGGCCAACCCTATACTAAATTAAAATAGGAATCTCAAATGGACCACTCTTAGCATCAACTGACGAAACAAAAATAAATAAGGCTAACTACTCAAAACTATAAAAGCGAATGCCAAAATTTAATATAAAACATGCAATGGATATCAAACCAACAATAAGAATTACTGTTAACATGAATAAAGAATATACAGGCTCAACATGAAGAAAGGACATACTCTCAATACATCATAAGTACGTACAAAAATATACCCGAATACGTTGTCGGGCCACAGACACTACAACAACCATAAGGAAGAAATATAAACATCTACATATACTCTTGGGTATAAACCCGATACACAACATGAATCCTATCTAGATTTTCAAAGGAATAGGAAGCGACTAAAATCTAAATCCCGCAACAGTCCGCAACTGCTACGGCTCCCAAGACTCTAGATAGAAAAGCATCCGGTATCCATGCGGTGGGACACCTGTAGTAAACAATATATATATATATATATATATATATATATATATATAGCAAAAGAGAAATATAAACGGGTCAGATCCCGAGGTGTAAAAATTTTTGCAGCAAGTGTGTGAACCGTGCATAATAAATATAAATGCACTATTTCATAATTAAAGTGGAGTCGCACTCTCGTGAAACCCCCAACTCACCTCTCATCTACAGTGCACACCTAATCGTGTCCTAGAACCTTAATTAAGTTACCCGACCCATTTAAGGACAACCTACCTCACTGTACACATGGCTATACCCGCATGACTTTCCATCCTAACATAACCCAAGAATCCTTTCCATTCTAATCACACCTAAATATATATTCACATATATGCCTTACTAGGGTCTCGTGATTCCAATTATTAACTTAAACCAGTTATAAGTCTTAATACGTCCCACATAACCATTAAGATTTATTATAAGAGTTTATTATCTGAACAACATACAACCAAGTATTTAGGTCATAAATTCTCTCCACTCCCAACATTGCACTACGTTTTGTGCATGGGGCGTCTCACAAAGCAAAATCCAAATAAGGAACCCCCTCAATACACTACTCCTTGACAATGTTGATCGTAGGGATCCATTATATTATCCACACAAATTCTATTACTGCAACTACCAAATTATTAAATACCATCTCTAAATACACAATTGAATCTTTATTTAAATCGTTGGGGTTGATATAACCGCAATTGTCTCTAAGAACGATCTTTCGACCTTGATAAACTAGTACACCGAAATCACACAAGATGTATACTATAAAAAATCCATATCCTCTTCACCTATAGGATATATAAATATATATTTACTCTAAATATATATAAGCAGTCATTCATTACTATAACCACGTATACATAACACACATATTGTACACTTTGCAATACACATAACATAAACGGTTATAGGATACCAAAATACTGCACCATGCTTTCATCTTACAGGAATTACTCACTTTCTCCCGGGGTCACCACCTATCGGACTATTATCACACCACCATGGCGACAAAATCAATCCTAACGTATAGGAAGCGGTCATAGTTCCTACCAAAAAGTGAGAACAACTCGTACCCAAGACTTCTCACCCCCAAAATAAAATCACACAAATAAAAATGGACGACTATGACCTGGGGACTATCCACACCCTGCTCCTCAAGCCAAGGGCTCACCCTCATCACACAACTTCCCATGATAGCATGTGCCGGGTATGCTTCACACATTAAGTATATATATCATTCACACTATATATATACATCCATATGATCACATCATATAATCAAACCATCACACACGGTATAGATATTCACGCCATAAGTACACACACACACACACACACACACACATATATATATATACACACACACACATATATACATACCATCTCTCATCCGTATGTATGAAATTTATAAACTCGGTTATAAGTGTACATAATCCTCCATATACTAGCCGTCGTTCCAAGCGTATTAACTTAATTCGTTATATAAATACGATCCCTCACTTGAAGCATATTCACCCATTACCCCTATGATATGAATTGTCTTCCAATATATCCAACATTAATGTTATCAACCCAAAGTTTAATGTAGGTAATAATCACTACAAATCCCATCTATATTCGAAAGCACATCGATATATATATATATCTATATCTAGTAATAATTTTGACTATTGGTATACACCTAACTAATAGTCTACAAACCTCAAGCTTCATCCTAGATTTATTCCATGATCCCATAAAATATGGGAATCTCCATTATTAATCACACATAGATATATAGTAGCTATCCTGACAAACATTACATCATAACCTATGCTAGTTGATAGTACAGTCCAATCGTTCTCAATTCTGCCTATGGTTTAATTGCTCCTATGAACCCTTAACCTCGAGCGTACATATCCATCATCATACCTCAGAATAACTGTTATTAATTGCACACAAATGGGTAATAATTATCTCGTCTAGAAGTACACACATAAGAATTCTATTCGGTAATCATCAAAAGCATATACCGCAATACCATTTGACTTCAAATGCACATAAGCAAAAAGGGACTATCTCTACAATTTATAAACTATTTCATGATAGCCCACCACCATCATATTAATATAATCCGCCTATCATTCAGTCCCACAATTATTTCCTTACTAAAAGAGGCATCCCACCCTCATAATCCATTTCTAACATAAGTTCGAAAACCCCTATTCATCCTAAGGCACAAATCCCTTAACATTATATCATAACCCTCCATAATAAGTCCATTAAGAAGGCCCCTAAAAATAAAACCCAAAATAAAAGGGGGTAAAAGAAAATCCTATTCTTGGGCTAAAAACAGAGGACCGATCGAACGGAACTAGACCCCCAGTTGACCGCGGTTCTAAATTTTTCCCTACGAAGAATGCAGTAGGATGTTCCCTTAGGGCGCGATCGACCGACCCCCTAGCCGCGGTCGATCGACCATACAAGATATCTTGGCCCTTTCTCCATTTTGAACGAACCCTAACTCCCCAAACACCCAAATATTTTAATCCAACCCTTAATCTTGAACTCAATCATATTCCTTACATCAAAACCCAACCAACATCTCATCTCATCAATTTAAATTCCATCAATCCCATGTATAAACATCAAATTTAAGGTAAAATACCCAAAAGCTAGGTTTTGACATAATATCCAAAATCCAATTCTTTTATCCACAAATTATGAAATGAAATACGCAAATGAATTATTTAGCAAAATTAAACACTTGCCTCAGAATCGTAGAGGTTGAATCATCCCCGAAATCGCGTACGGGCCAAAAATTTCCAAGCTTTTTCCTCTCTCTTTTCCTTTCTTCTTCGTTCTTTCTTTCTTTCTTTCTTTCTTTCTTTCTTTCTTTCTTTCTTTCTTTCTTTCTGTCTTTCTTTTTCTTTCTGTTTTTCTCACAAATGAGATTGGCTGATTTCATAAGCCTCTTAAACCTTTAAAACATAAGTCCCAATTTCAAATGATAATACACACTTTAAATGACTCGTTAACTCTAACAAAAAAAATATTTCGAAACCAAAATAAAACCCAAGGACAGTCATTTCGACTATCTCGACCTATCCTGGATCAATGGCGCATTCAGAATCATCATCCGGAATACTTTATAACGTCCTTAATTTTTTTGGACCTCACTTTCCAAATTTTAAAATTCCCTAATTTAAATAAATTTTATTTCTCTCAAAAATTGAATTTCTCAGTCCCAAAGTCACGGGATATTACAATAGTTAATAGTTCTGCTACGATCATTGGGTTCTCAGCCCATAATAGATTATGGAAATGCACCATTAATCCAGTCAGTATTTGCCAAGCATTTTGTATAAGATGGGAGGGTATTAGGTTGATGAACGAGAGGACATCTCATATGGATTTTAGTAAATAGATTCCAAGTCCATCTTGGAAGGAGTGTTCATAAAAACATACTTCATAATCCCAGGGATTCGAGGATCGATCAGTCTCATGAGCTGGGCGAATAGAAAAGGCAGTTGGGAGAGCAATCTAGTGACCCTATTTAGAAAAAACTCATTCGAACATATGGTTAAAAGATTATTAGGGGGCTGGGGGTTTATTCCTAGCCCCAACAGTTCTAGCACGGGGGGATTTGAGGGATTACGACCCGAATGGCACTTTATCCTCAGACAGAGCATTCAGTTCTCCCACTAGCAGAAGAAGAGGCCCCATGTATGGAGGCCTTTCATTTATTATATTTTGGTCCAAAAGTATCAACAATATCCACCATGCTTTCCAGACTTCACACATCCTCCGCCTACCTACCATTTAGGTAGCACTAGCGAAATCCAACTAAGGTAAAGAACTTTGTGTACTATTGGCATTAACATCTCTATTAATGATCCAAACTAAGATTATGGCCAAAAGGCAGAAGATAAGAAATGTATTGGTAAAAAGGATACTCAGAGGAAATAAAAATCATATATAAAAGGGTTTTCATCAGGGAATTGGGCAATAAATGTACTAATCCTTGTAATACGAAAAATAAAATCAAGGCTTTAAGAATCTTGACTTGAAAATTTCGAAGAATGGAAGAAAAATCATACCAGTGGGATAAAAATGACAACGAAAAGACTATGCCCGAAGAACTTTGATTAGAGGAGGACGTGACCTTATGAAACCTTAACACTAGAGAGATAATGAAACTTAGGAAGCAAAAAGATCAAGAAATGGAAGAAAAAAATATGGATACTAATTTGACAATTCAGCAATGCAAAAGTTCTCTAAAGGAAAAATTCTTGAATTTTATATAGAAAGGGAAGAGGACTTTTAAAATTCAACATACCAATTTGGTTTAATCTAATAGATCTAGGCTTTCAGTGATTATCACGTGCGGTCGATGCGTATGGGTTCCATAAACGTGCCCATATGCACTTTAGGAACATGCGTGTCATCAAACATGCAATGATTACGACACAACACCTGAACGATGACGTACATTGAGATCACACGATGATATATTCTTATATCACTATTAATCCCCAAGCATCAATATGTAATCATACCGAATCAAAGCCTGAATGACTGGCATATCTAAAAGATATCAGAATCACATATGTAGTCACATTAACATCAAATAAAAACACCACCAAGTATGATAACAATGCAAGTAGTGAGAATGATCTTCGACCATAATCAAGAATCTTGGACCCATCTCCATGAACGTAAAGGGTCTAGGGGTAGAAAATGAGGGTGATTTTCTTTCAAATCAATCCGAGCAAGATTCATCAAGGGGAGAAGTCAAACACCCTTTCTATTTTCCATCAGACGATCAGTAATTTAACCATAGTTTAACCAACTGATTAGGAGTTATAGCCGAATAACATTTCCCTCCAATTGAAGGACAATCGATCATTTGGTTTTAGTGACTTGGTCAACTAGCCATTATTTTAAACAAGCTTCACGTCCCATATGAAGGTGGAACACTCTCCTAATGGATAGGAAACGTGAAATATGCAAAACAACTAGAGAGGAATACGTATCCCATTATATTGACCACTCTCTCAAATTGTGGAATAGAATAACAGGAATAAATTTGTATGGATAAGTATATAAAGTCGATGTAGTGTTGAATATAGGGAGAGATAAATCTCTTCGTATAAAACCCTTTTGTAACTTCTAAAATTAGTAAAGACAACAACCCCATCCCTTTGCCTCAAGATATAGTCCAATATGATCAAACCACACATATCTGGTGTTCATCTGTTTATTATTTTACTTCATTCACCGTTGATATTGTTATGTTGTGTGGGAATCATATCTCTACTCCAACATTATCCACTTCAAGTTGATCTTAATTTTTCTAATTCATCTCTTGAATTGCATTGTCATTTAAATTCACATATAAGTTACCATAATGA
Source organism: Sambucus nigra (assembly GCA_949130495.1). Classification (NCBI taxonomy): domain Eukaryota; kingdom Viridiplantae; phylum Streptophyta; class Magnoliopsida; order Dipsacales; family Adoxaceae; genus Sambucus; species Sambucus nigra. Next base: position 418,269,423 of record OX422219.1, read on the forward strand.
CCTCCTCCAATTTCTTATTAATATTCATTAGTTCTTCATCACTAATTTGATCCAAACTTCCCACACTGTATAAATAATCATTCTCTAAATCACCCTCATACTCAATAACATCATCATCTGTACTTTGAACCTCTCCAACATCATCAACATCATTGTCTTCATAGACCCAAACTCCTTCAACATATATTTTTATCCCTTCACTAGTAGGTAAATCAAATAACATTTATCAGATACTAATGTTGTCCCAAATTAACCTAAGGCCTTTCATTAAACTTATACTATGGGGACAATAGTCATAAAATGAATGGTTTTGTATCCTATACCATGCGAAATAAAGGCTTTATGTTCCTCATGTGACATCTCCATGAGATCAACATTATACATGTAGCCAACTTGACCCCCTTATAGTGTAATACATGACTAGTGATAAATTTTCCCGCATATTGCAACTCAATCATGAATTTATAACCCATCCCCAATAATAGAAAAAACCCAATGACACATTACTTTCGATATATGAGGAAAAACCCACTAATGGAAAAAAATTCGAACTAAAAAGAATGACAAATGAACTATGGTAAAGATTTACAAAAAAATAAAATTTGACTCGTAACTCAATGGATAGCTTTCATGATTCTCTCTTTGTCATCTTATCTTTCAATGACGAGAGGGCAACAATTATAGAATATTACAAAATTATGACAAATTTTTCTCCACAAATGATATCTCCAAATGAACTAAAATCAAATATTCTTATAATTGAAGAGAAACTTATTCCAAGTGAATGGAACTAAGAGTAACCACTAAAAACTACACTAAGGATGTGTGATGATATCCTCAAGTTTAAAAAGTGTAGTGGAGTGTGTATAGTACTCAAATCTCACAAAATGTTTTTAAAATCTAAAAAAATAAACCCTAGCAAAAAAAAAAAAAATTTAGAAAATATTTGTTTAAGACTAGATTATAAGAAGCTATAAAATATGTCAACAATTTCTAAAAATGCAACAAAGAGATTTAAAATAAAAAGAAAATATTTTTTACTCAAAGAAATCTAGAAATACGTCCGCATGGATGCAATAAATCTCTTAATGGTTAGTACCATAAGTTAATACGATGTCACTAGGTTGTACACGCATACTGTTGCAAGTACAAAAGATCATATACCATCTCAAAAAGATGGAATGTGACTTTAGCACGGGTTCCAAAAAGGTCTCAAAATCCTAAAACTTATGCACTTTTTGTTGCACGTTGGTGAGCAATTCCCTATAACAAATAGTTATTTTGTTGTAGCGAACTCAAGAGAAGAAGGTAACAAAGGATACATAGTTTTCTTGAAGGCAACCATAAAAGTGAACATGATTAGTGTAACAACTACTTCACTCTAGCCAAAATGCGATACGTTGTAATGAAAAAAAATCAAGTTGGTAATGTAAAAGGGTTAAGGAATTTTCCACGTTTGGTAACAAAGGTTCATGGTCAGTGACGCAAGTTTCACTATAGTAAAATGGAGAAATATAGTAATACATGTTACAATAGTTTGTACATCTCATCGTTGTCATGCAAAGACTTTTGGGCCCTCTCTAGGTCTTCCCTCAACTAGCCATTCCCTTTTTCAAGGAAGGAATCTCCCTCTCCAACCAGATTGTCTGATAGGGACTTACTTGCTCTCCCAAGATCAACTCTCAGATTATTATTTTCCTTCTCAAGAAGAACAATGACCTCTCTTGATCCTTAGAGGTTGGCTTGCAGTATAAAAGTCTTTTTATCATGTAAAGACTCAATATCGTATTTTTTAATTATATCCTCCATCTTTAGCTAGCTCGGCCAAATCCTTGCCAAACTTAGCCCTCAGAATGCCTGGCGCTTCACTATGACTGGCTTTTGTGGCACGAATCATGTTGTAATGAACATCGTTGTTCACCATAACCTAATGGAAAAGTCGGTGAAAATTTGAGTAGGATTCTCTTGGTCGTGAGGATACATTAGTTGCTAATATCTGTTTGATATCATCAATGTAGTCACAATAGGAAGTAAGGAGTCTCACACGCCTCTCATTAAAAGATATAATGAGCGTCGAAGAGAACCACATGCCTTAGACCAAACTGAAATAGGGAAGTATAAGTGGTCGGCCATTTGAGTTCGAAAAAAGAAAAATGCACGAAATAATTAAAAGGAAACGAATATATAAAGTTGAATCGAACTTTGAGTTTCATTAAAATATAATCATTGGGGAAAACCCATGCATTATAAGAGTAAATAAGTATAATATTTCCTAACTCTAAGGGTATTTCTTCCCTCCTTTCTCTTTCTCAGAAGCTTGAGCAGAGGCGATGTCTTCTTACTGGTTAGCACAATATCTTGTCTCCTCAGCGTTTGGATGAATGTCAACCTATTTGAAAACTTTATTAGTGTCGGGGCTGCCTTTCACCTTCTCAACGTGTTGAGAGGAACCAAGATTCTTTTCCTAGCATCAACATTATCCACCTTAATTCCAGCACTGGGAGCCTCAAGACCGATAAATTGCTTATCGAGAAAGTCCTACTCATTTTTATCTTCCTTATCAACTGGGGGAGGGGAACCTACCTTATGATCCTTGAACAACTCAAAGTCCTTAACAATGCCTGTCGTGATCAGAGCCTCATCATAATTGATCTTGAAGAATACCTTTATGAGGTATGAAATCGGCTCCTGGGCCTTAGAAAACTCCCAGTCATGAGTATAGGCATCGAACTTAGTCTGTACAACTTCAACTACAACTTTACTAGCTTTAGCCTTGACCTAATCAATCTTGATCTTGTCACTCTCAGCCTCAGTCTTGGATTTTTATGCCTCAATCTTGACCTTCGCGATGGTGAAGAATATATCAGTGGACTCTTTGATCTTTTTATAGAGGTCGACATTGGTAACCTCTAAAGCTTAAATCTTTTGGTACATCTTTTCCTTCTCGATGATCGCAACCTGACCATCTAATCGATCATTATCTAAGGCCTTGTTTGCCTCACGCAAATTTATGTCCACATCATGGGAGGACTCCCTCAATGCAACATCCCCCTCAAATATCTAGTTGTATCCAACCACGTACTGTAAAACACAAAAAGAAGAAAATATTAGTTGTTTGCAACTAAAGGAGTAAAACAAGGAGGAATATATAATGTTTTGAGTGAACTTATGAGAGCATGGTTGTGGTTGAAATGTTCCACCAACTGATTATGAGTCAAGCCAAGAGAATATAACTTGTTAGTAGGAATACTTGCTAACCAAATCAAGCCATGTGCTATGTTGGATCGAGCATTAACATATTGGGCAACAACCTTGCCCTTATAAAAAAAATCACCTCAAGAATAGGTGGGGGAGGAGGATCTTTATCCTTATTAAATTCCTTTAAGGGGGGATACACGTCTTTGGTGGGGTAATCCTGAATATCAAAGGGGTTCACCAAACCCCCAACTTCTTCTTTCCTGCTCGTAAGACGAGCAAACATTTTGCTCTTATTCGCCGAGCGAGCATGAGGGGACTTTGGGCCTAGAGTAGCTGCAATCAAATTCATCATCTTTATCTTAAGGTCCATTACAATAGGATAAATTTAATTATAAAGTATAGATGAAACATTTGAAGACTCAAATGAGGAAGATGTTCCCTTTTCGTTTGAACCTTAAGAGGTCGAATCCTCCAGATTTTCCAAGTCAACCGGGATGGCTAAATTTTTTTTGACTGGCCTCATAAGAAATGAAGTAATTGAACTTTTTTAGCCAAGGATAAAGGGATTCGAACTAGGATGGCAACCGATTCCAATATTTTGCTGAATCGACCAAAATTTTTAAAGACTATCAAAGTTTACGTCCCGGTTGAGAGAAGATTTATTTTTGCTTTTAGCTGTAAAGAAATAAAATAAGAGCAATCACAATCAACCGAATGAAAAATAAATCACAGTGCAAGGACATAAATACGACCTAACCTATTCATTTTAACCCGAGGGAACTTTGTCCCTTCATATTGTTCACCCTTAGGAAGAGAGTGTGTTTCTAGTTCTTCACAATAACACCGCAAACCCAATAGTCTTTATTATAATCAAGCAAGTTCACTACTAGAGCCCTATTAGCTACCCTTATCTTCAAATAATATATATTTTCATTGGTCGATGCCCATTAGTAACCATACAAGATGTCACTAATACCTAGATTGGTCCCGTACAACTTATTAACAAGATGAACCTTATTAACTATCCTCCAAGTATTTGGAGTAAAATGGTTTGCTACTATATTAAAGTATTAACAAAACTCGAGGAATAGATGATTCAAGTTAAAAGCAACCCCATACTCATCAATGAAAATTAAAGGCAACTAATGGCCCTCATCAATCTTACAAAGCTCACAAGGGCCTTCAACCAATTTGTTGTGACCCACCATGGGATATAGTCAAGTTTGAACTTATTTATGATATTCTCGTTGATAATGTACACCATTATCGAACAACATAGGTAACTCAAAGAAATAATTAAAGGAAAGAAACTCAAAAATACAGAAAAATTAAAGAGATGGTGTTTAATACTTACATTAAAATGGAAGTAATGAAACTCCTTATCCAAATACATCGGTTTTGAAATGAAAAGGAAAGAGAGGGAACTATTATTTTGTGGTGATAAGTGACTTTGCATCTCCTTAAAATGATTATTACATGCACGGCAGTCAAAATGACACGTGACGACTTCCTTAACTATTAGTATGTCCTCCCAAGGGTACATAAATACGTAAAAATTATAAGCGTAACCCTGGGGCACTCAACAGAATGAAGGATGCTCAACTAATGGGGCATTTATAAAATTTCCCTTTGATGAATGTATATAAGTTCCAGATAGTTCTCCACCTCCGAAAAAAGGAGGAAACGTTTCCATCCCTATAGAGCTAGAGTACTCGTCAAAGCACCAACAACTAACCCAGGCACAAAGCCCAGTGACCTTAATAAGATCCTAAACTTTGGGGGTAATTATGGGTAGATAATTACACTGGCACATAATTCAATGATTGTCCACGTGCACCTATAGTTAATGAACACTCCTCATCAACAAAGAATTATTTAATGCTATCACTTTATAACAGATGATCACGATCAAGGATAAGTTTGAAATCTTAGGGATAGTTATTAGTAGGGCTTATGACTCTTCGAAGATGACTTATAAATATTAATGCACCCCATATAAACGAGGCATGCATTATTGTAATGTCGTGCAGTACTACAACTCTGTCAACCTAAGTTCTTGAGTAATATAGAATAAACCCTACCATCCTGTGGACATAGACACGTTGTCGAACCACATACATCTCGTGTTGTGTGTGGTTTCATTATTTCTTGCTATTACAATCTTTGTTTTGGCTTGTGTGCATTAGATATCGCTACCTTTAGGAAATCATCACCTCTAAAAGAGTGATAAGGTTGGGATTTAGTTTGTTGAGAGGGTTTGACTTCTAGACAAAACCTTTCACACTGTTTGGTTTTATCCCCATTCACACAATTCCATTATGTTCCCGTTCACATGGAACCATACGCACGGTGTCATATTTAACTAGTACACATACTTATTGGTAGTTTTATTTTAATACCTTTTCATTCATGTTTTCATCTCATGGTTGTAGTTGTTTCCTTATAGGATGTATACTTTTATGGTTAGAATATTTCTAGAGCTTCTACATCATTCTATTTTATGCGCTCTAATGAATTTGTGGTCTTACTAGTTTGGGTATATTTTGTCATGTGTTTTGGCTACAGTTTTGGTATTTTTTCCTCCCATGGCATACACACGTGGTAGTACTTGGATACGAGTAGACTTTTCTATCTTCTTCCTTCTTTGGTGCTTTTCTATTTTGAGATAATCACTTTAGTGGAGTATACATATCATCTCTTTGTGTACTTGGATTGAGAGTTGTACATTTGACTATCTTTTAGGCCTTATTTGTATCTATATGTGATTGTTTGGACTAGTTAGTGGTGTTTATGCTTATCATGATACTATCTCTCTAGTTCTACCTTATACACACTTTAGCTCCTTGTAGCTTTTTATGTTCCCTGTGACACTTTTTGTGCTCGCCTTTTGTGCTTTATCTTACGGACTATCTTTTGTGAGCTTATGTTATTCGAGACATTTAGTGTGATACATTGCAATGATATTGGTGGAGATGTTTATTTTGATGATGTATATTCCTGCTTATTCGGCTTATACTATATTTGTTGGGTATCTAATCTCATTTTTATTAGTATGCTTGATCTTCATCTATTTCACATGATTCTTGTCATTATAGTTTTGGACACATGTTTGTCTTGTAATATATTCTCAAGTTTTGTCATATGTTCCATGTATATTCCCACATGATTACATGACATGTTTTCATGATACTACTGCTCCTCTCATGTTTCACATGCTTCATATTTTTTCTTTGCCATACTTTTCATGACAATTTTAGGGGGAGTGGTATTTTCCTTTGGGGGAAGATATACTTCTTTTAGGGGGAGTTTTCATGCTACACTTTCTATACTTCATGATAGATATTCTTTATTTCTAGCATTTGTTTCTGCGGGGTCAAGAATTGCAACAGCCACGCGCGCTTTTAATTAATGGAGACTCCTAGTTAACAAAGAAATATCTAATGATATCACTTGTAACGGCTTATCTTGATCATGGATAAGTCCTAACTCTTAAGGATAGATATTAACGGGGCTTGAGACTCTCCGAAGCTGACTTATAAATGTAAAACTGCCCCTCATGAATGGAGCATGCGTCATTGTAACGTCGAGTAGTACTACAACTCTACCGACCTAAGTTCTTGAGTAATAGAGGATGAACCCTAGCACCCCGTGGATGTAGGCATGTTTTCGAACCACGTACATCTTGTGTTGTGTATGTTTTTATTGTTTTGTGTCATTATTATTCTTTTTTAGCTTGTGGCATTAAATATCACTACATGTAGGAAAATACCACTTACAATCAACGCCGTCTATGGGAACGATCTTATTTATTTTCCACTAGCCTGAGAGTGTGCCTCTTGACGGTAGCTACCCAAATAAAAATTAATTCACCTAATTCAAGAAAAAGATTTGTTAATTTATTACAAAAGGGTTAAAAGTTAAAACAATCTAAAGTCTACGTGTCACTAAATTTTTGAACCTTTCGAGTTTAATTTTCTTAATTAATATAATGATTCTAAAATATACCGAAAGAGTAAAATAAGTACAAGATCAAATGTACTAGGGGAAAATCCACTAATGGGAAAAACCTCGGGTCGATATGAATGACAAATGCACTATGGTAGAGTTTTCTAACTAGATTAAATTGACTTACAACCTCACGATTTATAAAATCGATTAGACACTATTTCCCACCATATTCTCCGTAGAGAGCACCAACAACTGGAGTACGCTACACAATCGTGAACGGTTTTGGTCCGCAACCTATGACTTTGAATACTTTATCCTGATAATATTCTAAAAGGTAGAAGTAAACCTTTCTTCGTTTTGAGTTGGAAGATCAACTATATGTTTCGTGACATAACCTTCAAGTCCAACAACCAACACGTAGGGTCTTTAAGGAATCCTATAAATATGTGTGCTGGGGTGTTTGCAAAAGCGTGTTGCTTTAAATATAAAAAAGAGTTTCTTACAAGACAAGGAAGATAAAATACTTACTCATTAATGATAAAGATTTTTGAACACAATGTGAGTAAATATACCTCTATTACAAAAAATGGCTCGAAAGAATTGAAATAAGAGGAGTGGAAAAAATGTGCTCTAAAATTTTTCAAATGTTTTGATCAGCAAAAATATTTTTTCCAAAGTTCTCACTCTTGGTTTGAAAGAGAATACAACAACTTAACTTATAGCCTTTTGATTTTAAAAGTGTTTAAAGGTCCAAATTCTAGGTGTAACGCTCATAAGGTGTTAAGTTGTCACATCAGGGTATAGCTCATCCAAAAAGTTTTACTTAACACGCTAACCAAGAAGATTTTAAATAAAGATCTTGTGCAAAAAGTGACTTACGACGCCATTCTGACTTGGTTTGCGTCGTTACAACAAACTTCTACATCGCTGCGGAGAACCTGAGGCGATTCGGGTTAGGCACTTTTCTAGACTTTTGCATAAATACACAAACGACAAGCGAGATAGTGTCCCTATGGTGAGGAGGACCATCGCTGCGACGGAGCTACGACGAAGTTGCAATGGATCAAGTCATGACTTTAGACATAGATTTTGAAATGGGGGACAAAATATGCTATCGATAAGTTTCCCTGTAGCGAGGAAAGCCGTCATTTTGGCAAAGGTGAGGCGAGATAGGTCGCGTATGTGTCCAGATATTTTTTCCAGTTTTACTTAGAGAATTTTTCAAAATACATTTTGAGGCAAACTCCAAGTATGTTTAATTTTCTCATGAACATACCTACTTAAAATACATAAAGAAATTCAATTCTTTATAAAATAGATTTTTCTATATGAAAAGTATATTTGCATGTGTATTTGACAAAATTATAAAACCAAGGTTAGTTCAAAAGATGTTTTATTTTATAAACTAAATTAACCAAGGTGAATCTAAGATTGCTAAGTCTTATACATTTTCCTAAGTGGTATGCTTAAGGTTTAGTATTGAGTGAATCCAGTTTGTTGATAATCTTTCTGTTAACCTCTTGGACAAAGTCTCAAACAAGTTTTGGTCAAGGAATTCAAACAATTTATTCTATGGATCACATTAAGTATACTATACTCTTATAGATCCAATTTTATATGATGTTTCACCCACTCTACCAATATCACTAAAATCTCGATAACCAAGAGGGTCATCACCAGCATCGCCATGGAGACCTGAAGGGTCACCATATGGAGTATGAAAACTATGATGACTAGGAGGTTTGTTAGCCTTCTCCCTTGACCGAGAGGGTTAAGTCAGAGATTGATGACTATCACTAACCTCCTGATGCATGCTATTATCCTCAGGAGGAGAAAATAGATAACAACGATGAGCCTGAATAATTTAACCAGATCTCAAGGCCCAATGACAATGATGAGAAATGCCTTACAGATGAATAAGTTACTAGTAGGCATTAAGAGGAGCAGAATGTTGCCTCCAATGGAGACTAGAAAAGTTAGAGAGAGTACCAAAGGTAGAAGTACAAGTGTGGCTACAGTTCATGCACTCCCAGCCCTCAGGCGAGTCGATCTTGCAACTGAAGGAGGACCACCCAATAATAAAAGAATCTTATCCTCACAAGAAGTTGCGTAGAATAAGATCCCACTCTTATAAACGACGAGGAAAGAAAGAGATGGATAGACACCTTGGTCATCAAAGAGAAATTAAGACTAAAAAGATCACTAGAAGATCCCTCATTAGCTTGATGAAATCTCCTTTCAGCCGAGCTATTGAGGTGTTTAAACCTCCTAAGAAATTTGCTACACCACTGTTCAAAATTTATGATGGGAAAATAGATCGTACTGATCATGTCAAAAAGTTAAACTAGGTGATGATACTATTGAACACCAATAATGGGTTAATGTGCTTAATATTTCCTCCCAGTTTTGGAGATGTTAGTCACAAGTGGTTAAAAAGATGCCACACAAGTCGATCACCTATTTCAAGCATCTCGTCGAGGCCTTTATGACTAGATTTATCAACAAAAGTACCCATCCTCAATGAATGGATTCATTTCTTATGTTGAAAAAGATGCCTCAGGAAACACTTTCAGAGTATGCCAAAAAGTTATGGGAGGTATACAATGAAGTGGAAGATTGCACTAAGTAGGCTGTAGTGGCTTCCTTTAAGATTGGTTACCAAGCATCTTCATTTTCCACTAGTCTCCCACCAAGAGGGAGGTTATCACTACCGATGACCTCATGGCGAGGATTTAAATGTATGTGGATGTTGAAGGCGTAGTGGATCGAGTTGTCCAGGAAGGTCTTCGTCTAAAAACTCTAAGAACGTGGACAAAAGAAGGAACGAGCAAGAGATGATGGAAAAAACAAAATGAAAATCAAAAGGGGAATGAGAAGAAGGATCCCAGTAAGGATTTTAAGGACATCTATATCATTTTCACTAACCTAATCTACAAGATATTTTATAAGATCAAAGGTCGACAGTATTTTTAGCGGTTCGACAAGAAGATAAATGATCCCAAGAAGAGGAATATGACATTGAGGTGTGCATAACACAATAATCATGTCCACAAAACTAAAAATTAAAAGGTCCTAAGATCCCATCTTGAGGAACTATACCAGGCCAGGCCCTCAATGAGTTCGTCAAGAAGAAGGAAGGTAAAAAATAACGTGTGCGTGACCAGAGATTACACAATGTACTGGATAAAGATTTGGGACACGAGTTTGCAATAATTCACAGGACATCAAACCCAAGTTAATCAAGGGAAATGGCCTTCGGATGGAATTGAAGAAGCTCATAACAGTAATAGAGGCATTTTAGATCAACTCGTCTAAGCCCATTCCGAGAAAATATCGATGACATAAGGAGATTGGTTATTCCAAGCATATAGTATTCATCGATGATGACTTAGTCAGAGTGAGTACTCCCCATCATGATACCTAGTAATTACTCTAAGAGTTTTTAATTGGGACTTAGACAAGTTACTAGTGGATCAAGGGAGTTTCATAGAGGTGATGTACCTCAATATTGTTAACTAACTAAATCTGTGAGCAAAAGACCTCTAAGAAGCAACTGTGCCTCTGGTCGACCTTACAGAAAGGATGATATTTCCTCTTGGGAATGTAGTTATCTCAGTTTGAGAATGATGGATCTACAAACTCATTGAGTTACTCGCAGTGGATATAGATTCCCACTATAATGTTATACTTGGTAGGGGTGACTATATGCGATGGAGGAAGTTCCTTCTACCTACCATTAGAAGTTGAAATACATTACTGAGAAGGGGATAATAGATATCAGGGGGAACCGATCCCTAGCTTGTTAATGCTTCATAGATGCCATATGAGTAAAATAAGAAAATAAGAAAGAGAAATTTATGGAACCAAAAGAGGGCCTTATTCCCTCAAAGTAGCAATTAAAATATGGGCGACCTAGTGTGGTGGAAACTAGGGTTGCCCTATCGATTATGTTATGGATCCCCTCCGGAGGTGCTCCCTGAAAGAAAAAAACTTGGGAAGAAGTTATTAATTGACAATACACTCATTAGAGAAGAGAAGGAAGGTATGGTTGCTTTCCTTAAAAGAAATAAAAATGTTTTTGCCTAAAAATCATTTGATATACCAGGGATTGTCCTGGAGTTTATGTGACACATGATCCACATGGACCCGTCACATCATCTAGTAAAAAGACGTAAAGAAATACCCCTAAGAAAGTGAGGGAATTAGAGGAAGAAGTGCGGAAACTTATAGAGGCACGATCCATTAAGGAAGTTTATTTCCCCAAATGGCTATCAAATCCAGTGGTCATGAATTAAAGAAACGGAAAATGGAGAGCCTGTATATGTTTCACTGATTTAAAAAAGGCATGCCCAAAGAATAGTTTTACTTTTCCTAAAATTAACCGATTGGTTGACGTGATCGTAAATTACCAGGGATGATGTTCCTCGATGCCTACTCAGGGTACCTCCAGATCCCACTACGTTTGGATTGTACTATTATAAGGTGATGCTGTTTGAATTAAAGAATGCTGAGGAAACATATTAGGGAATTATCAATAATATGTTCAAGTAGCTTTTAGGAAAGATAATGGACGTGTATATAGATGACATGCTTTTGAAGAGAATAAGGAATGAGTATCACCTTACAAACCTATTGATAACTTTCAAAGTCCTTCACAAATATATAATGAGGCTGAATGCAACCAAGTGTTTCTTTGGGATACAGTTAGGAAAGTTACTCAAATACCTGGTCAGCCAAAGGTGTATTGATGTGAACCTTGACCAGATCAAAACATTACAAAAGGTACAACCTCCAAGCACTGTGCGCGAGGTGCAAAAACTGACTGATATGCTCGTCGAACTCGGGAAGTTCATATTAAGATTTTTAGAGAAGTGCCAACCTTTATTTTAGATATTTAGAAATGAAAGAAAGAGATATATAACAATGAATATACGCACACACTCAAAAAAGTAAAGAAGTGTTTGAGCCGATCACCACTATTGATAATCCCTAATAAGGAGGGATCCTTGTACTTGTACCTGGCAGTGTCCTGTCATATAGTTAGCTAAATTTTAGTTTGTGAGAAGAGAGAGAGTCAGGATACCATCTATTATGCGAGAAAAATGGTGCTTGACGCTGAGAAAAGATACCCCTCCTGCTGGAAAAGCTTACAGACGCACTGGTGATAACCTTTCGCAAGTAGAAGCATTACTTTGAGGAGCACACGATTATTATCCTAACCTCCTTCCCTCTGAAAGTAGTGCTCTGAAAGTTCGACCTGTCTAGATGGATGTTAAAGTGGTCAGTAGATTTAGGTAGGTTTGATATCAAATTTCTTACCAGAAAGTCAATCAAGTGGCAAGTCCTGATTGACTTCATCATTGAATTCTCTAGCAACCAGGTACTAGTGAAGGCTAGCACTGAAAGTGATGAGAATATTTATCAACTAGTGGAATATGGGGAAAAGTGGACCCTTTATTTTGATGGAACATCAAAATCCAAAGGGGAGGAATGGTGATAGCGCTGGTATCCCCAGAGAAAATTATCCTCGATCAGGAAATACGCTTGTTGTTCGAAGCCTCTAACAATGAGGTAAAGTATGAAGTGTTGATCAATGGTATAAAGAAGGCGCTCTCCTTGGATGCCCGTCACCTTGACGTATTTTTTGACTCAAGGCTGGTATCAAATAAGATATCTTAAGACTACAATGCCAGGGATGATCGCATGGTTGCATATCTTAAAGAGTCCGAAGACCTGGTTTCTCAGTTTAATCATACAAAAGTATAAAAGTTTTTGAGAGGGAAAAATAGCCATGCAAATGCCTTAGCAACACTTGAATCGACTATAGATGGAGATCTAATGGAATGCCTTGATCAACCCAGCATCAACAAGGGGACATTGGTAGATCATGTTATGATTATAAATAGGGACCCATGTTAGATGGATCAGATAAACTGTTACCCAAAAGAGAATGTTCTACTTGATGATAAGAAAGAGGCACATAAGATCTAGGTAAAGTCTGATCAGTTCCATTTATCCTTAGATGAGAATCTTTATCGACACTCTTTCTCAGGACCGTGCTTGTAATGTGTTCACCCAGTTGACGTTGACTAGAACCTCAACGAGTTACACGAAGGAATACATGGATGCTATATCGGGGGGAAATCACTAGCATTTAGGGCTATAAAAGAAAAGTACTAGTGGTAATACATTCTGCAAGATGCGATCGCTTACGTTCAGAAGTGTAAAACTTACTAACTCACCTTTAGTGCGTTAGCTCACCAATGACCTCAAGTATCTCACAAGCCCTTTGCCTTTCATGCAATGGGGATTGGCTATTATTTATCCACTACCTCTTACAAATAGTAGCATGAAGTTCCATCTGGTTGACATTAACTATTTCTCCAAATGGGTAGAAGGAAAACTACTAAAAAAAATCCAAGATATGGACGTAACTATATTTATCTGGAGGAACATCATAACACAATTTGGTATTCCCCATTCATAATAACGAACAACGAGACTCAGTTTGAAATTATCCTCTTTCAAAGCTTTTGCGACAAGTATAAGATTAATAACTACTATAGTTCAGTGGACCACCTCCATAGCAATGGACAAGCAGAAGCGTTTAATAAAATTGTCTTTGAAGGGATAAAGAAGAGATTTGAAAATGCGAAGGGTGCATGGGTCAGCCATCTCTTCCATGTTCTTTGGGAATATCTAATTACGCCTAAGATATCAATGGGGAAAAAACCCTTTGCCTTATCTTACGGGATGGGAACCAATATTCCATTGGAAATATGCTTACTGACGTTGAAGCCTTTCCTAGTTGACCAAGATCTCAACAACAAAACGATCAGAGCAAAACTTGACCTTGTTAATGAGAAAAGGTCTAGACTTTATAAAGCTAAAATCCTATTAACAAAAGTTGGATAAGCAATATAATAGGGGGTCAAGGGGAGGAGCTTCAAGGTCGAGGGCTATGTGCTAAGGAAGATTGTGGGCAACAAAAGGAAGTCCTCGGATAAAAAACTCGAGTGTAACTAGGAAGGTCCATTCAAATTTATTAGAGATGATTTGTAGATCGCCTACCATATATAAACAGTGGAGGGCAGGGAGATTCCCCGATCTTGGAACACATCCAACCTTAAGAATTTTTATTTTTGAGCTTGAATTCATTTCAATTCTAATTTTTTGTAGACATTCTTTTAGATTTTTCACACAAATTTCATTATATAAGAATTTATCTCCATGAATTGTTCAAAGTGGCAGGCAATGAGTATTTAATAAAAAAATTGATTAGTCAAATGGATTGTGTTTATCATATTATTTATCACCTTTATGTTTTTTTTTTATTTTAAATGTTTTCTTCAAAATTAATTGCCTAGTCGACAAAAGAGCACCATTTCAACCCTAAGCAGGGACATTCTATTTTAAATGTCTTCTTTTAAGACTGATTAATTATTAGACCAAATACCATCAGTGATTGAAATGACTTCATATAGACTGATTGACCAGTTGAGAAGTGACCAACCAAACCCATTTTTTTTACGAATATCAAAACATAAAATAATTTCTCATAACCAATAAAAGGCCTATCGAGAAACCCTAGGCACCCATGATCGACCAGGTTGAAAAACTCCTAGTTGGGAGATGACCCCACAAACAGGTGCATATTTTCTTTTCTTGATCTAGGCCTAAGGTTTGATATGACGACATCACCTAAAATGTAAGACCAAGGACCACACAATGTAAGTGAAAGCTACTTAAAGTTATTACAAGGAAATTGAAAAAGTGAATAGTTTATAATGAAGAAGTAAATCTAGCTAGACCAATTGCACGACCGGAGCGATTTGTCCTCTAAAAGTTAAACTCTTGACGGTGGAACGTCTAATGCAAAAATATTGATGATTTCTACCCAGTTTTTAATTCTTGATGGACCTTCAGGGGTCACCCTATTAATCAAGTATTGAGTTTGATAAATCCCATCATCTCCATTAAGCCCATAGTCTCCGATATACTCTTTTATCAAACCGATCGAAATCACATATGTTGGCATCCATAAAGCATTAAGATGGTAAGAAGGATTCTAATAATCAAGGAAACTTGGATCATGTCAATACCGTAGGTTGATATCCTTGGGCATCTTCCTAACTGCCAAAGCATTTAGCTAACCATTCTTATAGGCAACATTTCGAGGGTCATTTAAAGTAGAATCCAAAGTGAAAGAACCTCGTTGTAGCTATCCATCCACACTTGGCAATATTTCTTGTGGAATTGGAATATAAGGCGATTAGTATTCTCAGATAGGCCCTTGATGATCACCTATTTATCATGCAAATACTTCTTAGTCTTCACCAGTTCCTTCCCAGCTGACCACTCTCTTTTTCATGGGAAGAGGATAAAATTTTGACAATCGCATCCTTGTAATGCAGAGACTTTTTTTTTCCTTCTCCAACTCTTCTCTAAGCTGACCATTCTCTTATTCAAGGAAGGAAGATCCTGCTCTATCATGATTTTTTGGTTGGTACTTCTTAACCCTCCTAAGATTAGTTCTTAAATCATTATTCTCCTTCTCAAGGAGAATGAAAAGCATTGGAACCCCAATTTAAATTTTCAAATATTAATTTCCTTTAAGTGCGGAATAGGATAATTCAAATTGAAAAACTATACAAACTAACAAATTTTAATTTCTTACAAATTAAAATTAAACGAAACTAAAAGTGACATCAAATTAATCAACTAACAAATATTCACTTAAACAAATTAACTCAATTCAAGTCCTAAAATTTGCCTACACAAATTAATTCATTTTTTCAAATTAGGCCAAACCAAATTTTACCAAAATAAATTATCTTGACTTAAATTAAATTAATATAAAATTTCACCCAAACTAATTTTCGCACCAAAACCCAATTTTATCTTGAATTATCTAAGCAAGCATTCTAAGGTGATTTTTCAAGATAAAGAGAAATAAATCACACTACGCCATGATGTACGAGAAAAATCCAAAATGGGAAAAATCTTGGACGACCCTAGCGTTAAGTTCACTAAGTAAGGAATTTTACAAATACAAGACACATGACTTACACAACTCGACTCGAATCCTTTCAAGCCCCTGACGTGTTTTCTTGTACCAACCTCTGCTTAGTCGATAATCCCGAACTCCACCAGAACCTTGGACTCCTCCAATGAAGTTTTTGGACTCTGTCAACCACACACGATGCCTTTCACCGTATGAGCATGCCGCAGCAAAAATAAGACTTCTTTTTTTATGGGATATAGAAGCAAATCCAAACTTATCCTTCTTAGTGGTAGAGATGAACCAATGGTGGCAAACCAAAACTTCAAGCAATAGATATATATGTAGAGATACTTTGAATTCGAAACTAAACAAATTGGGTATATACTTTTGTGTTTTGGAAGAATTTAAGCCATTTAATTTAGACACACAAAAGGGACTTTTCTAAAAACTAATTTTCTCTCTCAAAAGATTGTGAAAAGTTTTCTAAAAATTCTGTCCTGAAAAATGGTTAAAAACTGTCAAAAGAAAGTGGGGACAAAGTAGTGGAAAAATGCCAAAAACCGCCAAAAACTGTTCCCGCTAGAAATCTCGTTCGAACGACATTTCATTCGAATGACCCTTCTAACGATATGTCAGTGCTCAAAAGGGAAACTTGTTGGCAAAACTCGTTCGAACGAAAATTTTGTTCGAACGACAATCTCGTTCAAATGACATTTTCGAACGAAAAAACAGAACATGCATTTTTCATTTAAGGCCCATAACACTTTTATACCAATTTAAAATTATAAAATCATTTTAAATAAAACTTACACCCAATAAAAAATTCCAAGTTCCTACAAACATATATAAAGCATTCATACATTAAGGAGATTTGGAAAATATACCGATTAGGACGCAAATCAAGGCACTGAAATTCGGCAAGATATGAACTCTAAATTATGGCCGCTATGTCTTCAACAACTTTAAACATCATAGGCTTGAAAGAATGTACCATGAACATCTAACCTATGACTCAAATGTTTTTAACCGGAATTGAGCCAACACTACATAAGACTCAATTGGAAATTTGTGTCCTTATAGAGAATAATAAATTCTCTTTCTCCTTGGAGGTCAGCTTATAGGATAAAACTCTTCCTCGCATGAAAATACTCAATGTTGGCTAGCTTTCAATAAAATCCACTTGTTTTATCTAGCTCGGCTAAATCCTGATCAAATTTAGCCCTCAGATTGACTAATGCATCATTGTAACCGACTTGAGTAGCACGAATCATGTCATAACAGACTGCATTATCCACCACAACCAGATGGAAAAGTTAATGCAAATCCAATTAGGCCTCTTTTGCTGGCAAGGATGCATAAGATCCCAATATCTTTTTGAGATATTCAACATCATCCTAACTAGTACCAAAAGTCCTACGACTTTCTTTAAAGTCGTGCTTAGTAGCGACGGGTGTTGAAAGTCTTGCATTAAACTGAAAAAGGAAAGGAAAAGTGATCGTTCAATTGATATCGGTTTATGAAAAAGTGTACAAAAATATCACAAGATAAATGAATATATTAAGTTGAAATAAACTTTGAATTTAATTAAAATATAGTTAGTGGGGAAACCTCTACATCACAAATTAAAAGGGAAAAAGTATAACATTTCCTAATTCTTAGGTGCATTCTCTCCCACCTTTGCCTTCTCGACAGCTTGAACATAGGCGATATCTTCTAGCTGGTTAGATCCATACTTAGCCTTCTTAGCATCATGGTAAGCTCTGAACTATTTGAGAACTTTGTGGCCCCGTGGCTGTCTTTCATTTTCTCAGCATCTTGATCAGCGCCAACGTTATCCACCTCAACACGAGTTTTGGCAACCTCAAGACCAGCAGAGTACTCACCGACTAACCCCTCTTCCTCGTCCTCATCTTCCTCATCAGTTGGAGTAAGGGGACATTATTTATATTCTTGGAACATCTCGAAGTCCTCACCAATGTCATCCTTAGAAAGGACCTCGTCCCAACCACTCTTGAATAATACCTTCCTCAAGTATTAAATTTGCTCTTAGGCTTTGCCAACGGCCTTATTCCAACCACGATTATACACATCAGACTTAGCTTATGAAACTCTCGCAAGGGCCTTCTTAGCCTTAGAATTTGTGTTTTTGGCCTCAGTTTTGTCCTTCTCAGCATCCTCCTTAGCCTTCTGGGAAGCAACGACTAGGTTGGCAGACCCATTTTATGGAGGTTGGTTTTCTCAACCTATAGGCTGTTAACCTTCTCGTTAATCTTCTCATTTTCAATCACTTCAGCAGCACCAACTTCCTGAAAAATCATCATAACCTTATTTAACTCATAAAAAGCCACCTTCTTATCTTGGGAGGACCTCTTCAATGCAATATTTCTCTCCAATAACTGGTCATAGTCAACCAAAAACTGTAGAGCACAAGAGAAAATATAGAATGACTTGAAAATAAGATTAAATGCATGGACAAATACGTATGAAAAGACTACTTATAAGTGAGAGCTTATGGTCAACGAGTTACACCAACTGATCATTGGTTAAGCCACCGACATCTGCTCTATCAGTTGTAAAGTCCGTCGATCGAGCGAGGTCGGGGCGAGTAGAAATAAAATGGGCAACGAACTCACCATTGCCAATAATATTTTCCCCATAATAGAAAGTGAAGGAGGATGGGCGTGATCCTTCTTCATCTTCTTGGGTGTAAGGGGGCTCCATGTCTTTTGTAGCGAAATCCCTAATATCCAAGGGGTTAACATAACCCCTTACTTCACTTTTCTTGCTCCCTAGTCGAGTAGGCTCTTTATCCTTGATCACTGGTTGAGTAGGAGAAAACTTTGGGCTGAGGGTGGTAGCAGTCAAATTCATAAACTTTTTATTAGGGGCCATATTTCCAGGGGAAAGTTAAGCAATGGGTACAAATGAAATTTCTAAAGACTCGAAGGAGGAATATGTTCCATCCTCGTTTATTTTCTTCTCATTTGAACCCTCAGAGGTAGAGGCCTACGAGTCTTCCAAGTCAATTGGGATGACTTAAGTCTGGTCAAGTAGCCTCATGACAAAGGAGGTGATCGAACTCGTGTAGCAAAGAAGAAGGGCAACTAACATAGGTTTGTCACTAGTTGCGATCTTTTGCAGAATCGACCAAACTTTTTCGAGGATAAGAAAAATTCATGTCCTGGTCACGGGGAGGTTTTTTCTTGCTGTTGGCTATTAAAAAAGAAAAATATTCGCAATAAATGAGGCGAAAAGTAATAGTAAAATAAAAGACATAATTGCAACCTAACTTATTCCTTTATCCTCCTTATGGATCTTTGGCCCTTCATACTCTACGCCCCTACGAAGGGGTGTGTGTTGTTCGTTGTTTATAATAACGTCGTGATCCTAATATTCTTTATTAAAATTAGGTAGGTTCACCACCAATTCCTGATTGGTTACCCTCGTATTCAAGTAGTAAATATTTTCATGGGTCAATGCCCATAGGTAACAGTACATGATGTGATTAGTACCAAGATTGGTCCCGCACAACTCATTAATGCAGTGAATCCAATGATCCTCCAAGTATTTGGAGAAACATGGGTCAGGACCACGTCGAAGTATTGACAAGACTCAATAAATAGCGTATTTGGGCAAAAAGTTACCCCACACTCACTTATAAAGATCGAAGGCAGTTAATAGCCTTAAAAAAGTTTTACAAAGCTCACATGGGGTCGCCACTAGTTCTATTGTGACCCATTGAGGAATATAGTCAAGTTCTAAGGAAAGAAATTGGGAAATGCAAGAAAACAAAAGAGATGGAGTTAAATTTCTTAAGTGAAATGGAAGTAGTGAAAAGCTATTCTCCGAATGCGAAAGTTTTGAAATGATGGGGAAAGAGAGGGGACAGTTTTTTTGTGGTGTAAAATGACTTCACCATTCCCAAAATTATTATTCCCCGCACAAAAACTAAAACAACAAGTGAGCGGCATGAAATGACGAATGCATTTTCCCAATGCTAAGTAAAAATGTCAAATTTACAAGCATGCCCCTGGGGCACTCAAAAGACAAATATCTTTTTCATTCTTTAGGGAATTTATAGAATTTCCCCCAACTAACGCCTATATATTTCTGATAAATATCGACCTCCAAGAGGAGGAGAAATCCTAACATTCCTGTAGAGCATGAAGACTTGATAAGCATCGACAGCTGAGCAGAGGCAAAAAGCCCAACAACCTTAAAGATCCATTGGACTTTGGGAGCATTTATGAGGTCAAGAATTTTACTAGAATTTTCTTGGCCACAAGAGCCCATCCATGTGCTCCCATGATTAATGGAGACTCTAAGTTAATAAAGAACTCTGAAATGATATCACTTGTAATGAGTGATCATAATCATGGATAATTCCTAACTCTTAGGGATAGCTAGTAACAGGGCTTAGTACTCTCCTAAGTTTCCTTATAAATATAAAATCTCCCCTCATGAATGGGGCATGCATCATTGTAACGTCGAGCAGTACTATAACTCTGTCGACCTGAATTCTTAAGTAATAAAGAACAAATCCTAGAATCTCGTGGACGTAGACATGTTACTGAACCTTCTGCATTTTATGTTATATGCACGATCTCATTGTTTTATGTCATTATTATTATTATTGTTTGTCTTGTTTGCATTGAATATCGCTACCTGTAGGAAAATACCGCCTATAGTTTCTTATGTAGCTCATTTATTAATATCATATGGTTATTACTTATTTATCGTTGACTCTATTTCTATACCTTTGATATCTTATAATTTTTTTATGGATATCTTACATGTGATTAAGGGGGAGAAAATATCTTTTTATCTATCTTGTAAGCGATTGATTATTCCATTCTTGTCTTTTCTAAATCTATTAAATCTCTCTCATCTTTTGTGTTTTATTGCCCCAATTATCTTATTGTCATATTTTCTAACTTTGTCTATTCGTGGCAAAAAAGTGGAGAAAATATTATCTATAATAATCCATTTATTCATGTATAGTTCCTATGCAGGGGGAGCTTTGCCTTCACATATTGTTTGATGGTTTTATATTGTTTGAGTTTTTCTTGTATCTCATCATTGGTTCAGACTCTCAAGCATCCTAATTGATGTCATACAATGATTCTATATTTTTTCAGTCCATTATTAGTCCATGCTGTCCTTTTATAGGTTGTGGGTAGTGTAGATCGATGATTAGGACTTTATTGTATAGGGTGAGATTTACATGTATTTAGTGCACTTGGGATATTTTGGGATTGTTGCGGAACAACCAAAGGTAGATAATTAAAATATATAGAATTTTTTAACTTATTTCGTGTCAAAAAATTTATTTGTTGGACATTTTTTAACTTTTATTTTTGTCCGGGAACATATCCTTGGCGGTCCTTGTGTTTCTAAATGCTTGATTTTATTACATGCATCCATTTACGCCCAAGCCGACTTGCATTGCATCGTGTAATTGACTCAGAGACTCTAGTGGACTTTTATACCTTTTTAGATATAGTATATGACATTTGATAAACTTTACGATTCTTTCTAATTCCTACATATTTTCCTCATATTTCTTGCACTTATTCTTATCCTTAGAAAGTCATATTTTGAGAACGCGAGATGTCTTTCGATTGGGAATTTTTAAAAGATTTTGTATTCTTCCCAAAATGGCGCACACGATAGTGAAATAGCTCGTTCGCACTTATATGATTAGTAGGTACCATCTTGGCCATTTTTATGACCGTGCACATGGTAAAAAAGGGCTCCTTGCGCACGGACTTCGCATAAGCAGGACATAAGATTTTTTTGACTATACAAAATTTTTGGATCCACTTTTAAAATTATAACTCTTACTTTCCTTTGCGAAATTTTTAGATCTAAGAGCTGATCTTTCTCTCTATGGAAACCCTAAATGAGATTTAATTTTAGTTCACTTTGGTTGAAACATTTTGTGAGATATTTTTGAGTGATTCATTAAAACAACCTTAAAAACCTTATGCTTCATCATTTTCTCAAAAAAATAAAAACCTAGCTCAAGAAAAATAGATTTGAAAAATATTTGTTCAAGTAAAGAATAAAAGAAGCTACAAAATACTTCATGGTTTTCTAACATTGGAACAAAATGTTTTAAGAATAAAAATGATTTTTTTTGCATTTAAAGAAGTCCGTAAATATGTTTGCTTAGATGGAATAACTCTCTCAATAATAAATTTCACAATTTGATACAATGGCACTATGTTGTACTAGTGTACTGTGTCATTTTAAGATGAGTTTTATATGAAAAATATATTTTACGGTGTACCCCAAATCCTCATAACGTAAGATTAAATTAAAATATTTTTTAATTTTAGAAAATATAACCAGAGGGGTAAAGTCTAATGTACGGTAGTCAAATATATCTACTAGGGGTGCACAGTGAAACCGAAAATTCGATAAATTGAACCAAACTGATGGTATTGGTTTGGTTTTTAAGTTTAATGGTTCGGTTCCGGATTCGAAAAAAAAGCACAATATTTCGGTTCGATTCTCGGTTCCAGAAAACTAAAACCCAATCCAATCCAAAAATTGATCCAAACCGGACCCGACCTAAAACCCTAAAGCCTTTGGGCCGTCCATAACACCATATATATACTGACTTTTTAGTATTAACCCTTTTAACCCTTTCAACATATTTCAGCCTCTCTGTCTCTACTCAAAGCCAAATATTTCTCTGCTCTTTCTCTCCTCCATACTCAAATCGGAGATCAGAATGGAACGAAATGAGATTGGTAAGAATCTTCATATGTTTTCATTCTCATTTTTGGATTAGCTTCATATGTTTTCATTTTTGTTTTCAGATTAGCTTCATATGTTTTCATATTCCAAACATATGAAGCGTTTTGATATCCCAAACACGGAGTTTATCAACACTTAACGTTTTCATTTCATTTTCAGACTACTGAAATGAGATTGGTAAGATCGAAGCTAAAAGTTCTTTTGTTACAGTCGAGTGTGATTTTTTCATCTGATAAGAAGCGTTCATTTTTGGATTAACGAAATGAGATCGGTTGATCTGAGCTGACTGAAATCGAAAGGCGTGTGTGATTTCTGAGTATAATATTATAAAACTTCATCTGATAAGAAGCTTAGATTGGAGCTGACTGACTGAGCGTGTTTATAATATATGTATATTATCCGACCGCGTTTCTATTTTTTATTTGATACTCTACAAACTCATTTGTTTTCACTAATTTTTTCAGGTGTCCAGTATTGGTGATAATACAAATCCATACAATAATGCCCTCCCTCAACTGATCAAACAAATGCAACACCCCCTATGGAAGGTTAGAGACCCATTTGAAAACTATGATAAAATATATTTGAAAATATAATAAAAGATTAGAGACGCATTTGCAATTATGATAAAAGATTAGAGATCCATTTGAAAATTTTATTTGAATAATATGCTAAAACATTATGGAAGGACATTATGAGAGAACACATATTTTTATATTTAAAAATTATGTTTGAAAGTTAATTGAATATTTTATTTTAAAAAGTGATTAGAATCGAGAACCGATCTGAACCAACCCAAGAACCATCAATTCAATTTGGTTCGATTTCGGTTTCGATTCTAAAATCTTGGAACCAAACAACCATGGTTCTGGATCTGGTTCTAGTTTAGTATTGAAACCGAACCAACCCGAACCGTGTGCACCCCTGATATTTAGTTCTAAGTGGCATACTCAACACATGGACAAGAATGCTCCTCCATGAATAATGACAATGTAAGAACTCCTATATTTTAACTTTTGGGTAAATCAAATCCAAACATTAAAATATCCAACTTGTGAAGGCAATTTAAATATCACTGTCAGCATGAAAGGAAACAAATGAAACACCTGACAATTTAGTAATGCGGTATGAAGATCCTCAAATAAAAACTCACAGAGATGCATCAATGCTATAATAGAATGAGATAGCGAGATCTATAACAAAAAACCAAATCCAAATATACATGCCAATAGTGTAAGGATATATTTTACATAATTTGTTTATATTAGAGTATGTCGTATACCGCTACAACTGTCCAAGAAAAGTTCAAGTTCAATCATGCATCAAGACAGATCTGAATATCAATATTCTTCAACAAACAAGCCTCTGCGATTTAGATTTTGGTAAGGTTATGTTTAGGTCCCTTAATGGTTCATTTAAAGTGTTGGGATAATTTTTCTAAAATGTTTTGAAACATCTAAGGCGTCATTTTTCATCAAAATAATTTTTTCTAAGTCATGAGGTGGAGTTTTTATAAAACTTTATTTTTTGCTGATGTCGTTCAAACGATATGTCAATGTCGTTCAAACGACATGACAAAGTCGTTCAAATGACACCTTAAAGCGATAATGTATCTCTCGAAGGCTCGTTTGAAGCTCGGTTGAAGTATTTTATTAAACGACATGCTATTATTTTAGTTTTCTCTTGTCGTTTGATATGTCGTGCGAAGTTGCTTTAAGTGACATCACATGTCGTTCGAGCGACATGCTGTTTTCGTTCGAGCGACAAAGCTGACCCAAATTTGTTATAAATAGTAGTGTTTTGAGTCCTTTTTATTTCAGAAGACCTGGGATTTTCATTCTACGAAAACTTCTATTGCAAATTTTTTGTCTTCTCACTTTTTGAGGGTGTTTTAACTTTGTTTTGATTCACAAATCATCCCCTTAGCTTTAGTGAATCAATTTGGAACCCAAGATACAATTTTGATGGAGTTTCTTTTGCAGGGAAGATTTCTCTACTGCTTATTTGGTACCACTTGAGGGAGGTGCGAGTTGACTACGACTGCGGTCAATGGGAGTGCTTGTGGGTGTTCCTTGCTGCATATAGATCAACATGTTCTTGTGGGTTCGCTATAGTTGATCCATTGCCTATTCTAGGGTGAAGTCTATGTGAGTGTCTACTGATATTCATTCCAGATTTTATTGTGTATGTATGTTGCGATTTACCTCTTCATAGTGAAATAAAAGGTTTTACCCGAAAGGTTTTTTTTCATGGCATGGTTTATATAGCTAGATGCATGAAACAAATCATTGTTTTGACGGCTTACATCATTTGGATTTGAAGTTTGCTAAAAGAATTAAATTTTTGGAAAAAGAAAATTCTCGTTTGAAATCTGCTATGGATCTTTTGCAAACAATTCAAAAACAAAGAGATTTTTTTTGTGAGAAATTTAGTGTCTTGGACTATGACTTTAGTGATTTAAAATTTTTCAAGAAGAAGAGTGATGATAGATACCTATTTTTAGAAAAAATATTTGGAGGACTTGAAAGATTATAGGGTTTGTGTTTGTGCAAAAGAGGATAGTAATATTTTGATTATTGATTTTGTGGCACGTGAGAAGACTCTTAGGGAAAAGTTTGCATTTATTGAGGGGGAGAGATATAACGTTCTAGGAATTATTGAGCATATGAAGAAGGAGTCCTTAAAATTAGAATAGTCTAATTCTTTTCTCGAGTATAAAATTTTGAGTTGAAAAATGATTTAAAAGACTCGAGTAGTTTGAGTAGTGATGGTAATGGCTCGTCTTGTTCTCATGCTTCGAGTGTCAAAACCAAGACCATTGTTTGTTTTAGAGGGTCAACCATACCAAAGGATGTTAGAAAAGATCAACCCATAGGTAACTTTCCTCGAGTTTTCATATGTTCACATTATGGTAGGAAAGTTCACCTTAAGCGTTTTTGTTTTGATCTTGGAAGAGGTCCTAAAAAGTTTAAGGATAGTGTGTTGTCGGTTCCCATAATCCTTAGAGTTAGGTACACACCGGTTTGGGTTAAAAATCACTTTTGGAGACACTAAATACTAGATTGGTTGAGTCTCACATGCTTGCACATGATGCATCACTTGCTATTTCATATTGTTGATTGCTTGCATGATTGTTTTGTCATACGCTAGTTGTGTTACTTGATATATTTTTTCTAGTATTATGACATGTGTAATGTTTGCATTACTTTTTCTATTTTTTTAAGAAACTATTGAAAAATCCAAAAAGATTTTATTTTGATAAATTTTTTGGATAAAGTAAAAAAGAGTTATGTATTTTGTTTACACCGTTTATGGATGGAAATTTAGGATGCCAAGTTACAGACTCATTCTATATACACGTGACTATTCGATAGTGTTTCGAGAGGATATATTATTTCATTCATGTGCTTTATAATATTTAGAGTCATTAAGATGAGATTTTAAATTACTTTCTACATGTTTGACTCAGGATTTCCCTTAATGCACACTTCATGGATTTGTTTGATTATTGTACTTGTCTATCCCATGTTGGTCGAAGTGTCTCCATCTCAATCCTGTCTTTAAGATGAACCATATGCGATAAAACTTGAAAATGAAAGTTGTGCATTTAAGAACCGTTGCCCATGAGGAATTTGTTTAATATGAAAAAAATGATGAGTGAACACTAGAAAGGGCTGCGAGTGAATAATAATCACGTCATGAAAGACACCGTGTAAAAGAGGCCGAGAAAAAATGAAGGCAATAAAAACAATCATATGCCAAAAGAAGGCCAATAGGATTTCTCTAAGTTGAGAAAAAATAGAAACCTTAAAAGATCTTGAAAAAGAAATATATATTTGAGGGAGTTTAGTTGGAAATAAATCAACGGGTTTGTACGTCCTGACAAAGTCTTAAAAAAACATTAGACAGTTTTAGACATTATTGGTGTAGAAATCATTTTAGACTTTGATTTGTTAATTTGATTAAGTCAATGTCATTTGAATTTAATAATTTTTACACCTAAGGATGATTGTGAAGTTCATTTGTTAGGAGTATCCATATTCATTGTGGACATTTGTTATGTATGTTTGAGTTGATTTAACTATTGAATATCTTCATACCCATTCATTTCGTTTCCTCGATTTGGTTATCATAGTGTAAATTTATGGTGTGTGATGTTCTTTTCGTAAATTCTTTTTGTTTAAAAAATAAAAAATATTTGGTGAATTCTTTCAAGTTTATCCTTGATGATCGTAGTTGATTTGCTTTTCTTTTCGTGACACTCCATGTTTATTTTTATTTATTATTTTCCTTGTCTATTTTGGACAAATAAAAAGGGAGAGAACGAATTATGATTTAATGAGGGAGTTTATATTATGGGGGAGATTTGAGAGTTGATCTTTGTTTTGATTTATGTTTATCTCATTTTAAACTCGACTCGACACGTCACGAAGGAATTTGTTTCTTGTATCATGTCCGTGGTTACAAAATTTGAGGATCGTTATTTTTGCACACCCGGATGATGACAAAGGAAAGTTGGAGATTTCAAGATTTCAAGTTGAAGATTTTTGAAGAAAGTTTGTAGACTTGCATTTTTAGTACCTTTTCGATTTTGGGTTCATGGTAGGGTATTAGATTTGTATAGGTACTTTGATTTGATAATTAAGATGTTTTTAGTTTGTAACGGCATAGACTTATGGGGAGAATTATAAGGGCATATTTTACATAGTTAGTTTACATTAGAGTATGTCGTATACCACTACAACCATCAAAGAAAAGTTCAAGTTCAATCATGCATAAAGACGGATCCGAATATCAACATTATTCAATAAACAAGCCTCTGTGAGTTAGATTTTGATAAGGTTGTGTTTAAGTCCCTTAATGGTTGATTTAAAATATTGGGATAATTTTTCTAAAATGTTTTTAAACATCTGAGGTGTCATTTTTCGTCAAAATAATTTTTTCTAAGTCCTGAGGCGGAGTTTTTATAAAAATTTATTTTTGCTTATGTCAAGCGACATGTCAATGTCGTTCAGATGACATGACAAAGTCGTTGAAACGACAACTTCTAGTGACAGTGTATCTCGGGAAGACTCATTTGAAGCTTGCTTGAAGTATTTTATCAAACGACATGCTACTCTTTTAGTTTTCTAAGGTCATTTGATATGTCGCACGAAGTCTCTTAGAGCGACAACGCCGACTTAATTTTTTTTATAAATAGCAGTGTTTTGAGTCCTTTTTGTTTCAGAAGACCTGGGATTTTCATGCTACGAAAACTGCTTTTGCAGAATTTTTGTCTTCTCACTTTTGAGGGTGTTTTAACTTTGTTTTGATTCACAAATCATCCCAATAGCTTTATTGAATCAATTTGGAACCCAAGATACAATTTTACTAGAATTTTTCTTGTAGGGAAGATTTATCCACTACTGATTTGGTACCACTTGAGCGAGGTGCTGGCTGACTATGACTGCGGTCATTGGGTGTGCTTGCGGGGGTTCCTTGCTGCAGATAGAGTTGCATGTTCTTATGGGTTCGCTGTAATTGATCCATTGCTTATTCTAGGTTGAGGTCTATGTGAGTGTCTGCGGATATTCATTGTGTATGTAAGTTGCGATTTACCTCTTCATAGTGAAATAAAAGGTTTTACCCGAAAGATTTTTTTTCCTGAAATCTGCGAATTAGCAATTTTATGATGGCATGATTTATACATCTAGATGCATGTGTTAGGGTCTAATTAATTTGGAAAAAAAATTGACAATTGATTAAATAAGTTTTTAATTGGAATTTGCGAATCACCATGCAATCGATACCACATAACATTCTCAAACAGTGAGTTTCAATAATACATGCCAAGTACTTCTATCTAATATACACATTAGCTAAATCCATAAACGACAACTCACACGATTGAAAAATAAATGATAGTCTATGAAAAATATATACCTCCATCTATCTATGATGTTAAAGATATCTAAAGAGGAGAAAATGAGTGTATGTACTATCTGGAAAGGAGAAAAGTCTACGCAAGTGGACCAACCCTAGCACCTGAAAGGTTACCATTGATAAAATAGGTCAAAACCCATGGAATTCGATAAGCTTTTCAACTCAAAACAAATATATATACATATGATAAATCCATAGTTTATCTAATTAATAATGATAACCCACCAAGTGTCACATAGTCTCACAGTCTATTTAATTTAAATCATTAGTTTAATACTTAATCAATCTCTTAATTAATTAAAATACAACCGATATGTGCCTCTTCTACCCAACCATCTTAGGAAACATGTGGTACACACATATCAAACTGTCACACAATCCCGTTGCCACTTACTACGTAATACCGAAACACATGTAACCACTTGCTATGCAGTGTTGAAACTCCATAACACTGTGTGATGCACTAAAATCCACATCACTCATGTACACCCACATAAAAGTGTTCTCTCTCTGCACACACCCTTTATCCACATTCATTATTATACTTTTTGTTAAAATCCCAAATTTTCACACTTAAATTATCCCTTATATTTACATCTTTATTATCCAATTACCCCACCTCTCTAGAAATTATAATTAGATCTCCATGTCATTTCATTAAGGACATAAGGGAGGACATGTCTATTGTGGAACTACTCATAAATTTAAAAATTATAAATAAATAGGTACAATAATTAAAGGTTTTAAAGTCGTCACTGCTACTGTCTTTAAACTCCATTCATGGGTCTTCTCATAAATGAAATCTAAACAAGTGACCCCCCAAAACACTTTCATTTAGATAGGATAGTCATTAAGATAATTAGTTAAAGATTTAATTGAATGAATTAATTTAAGAGATTAAGAAACTTAAATATCTAACTTCCAAATCCAATCGTAATCCATTCAGCACAAGCCACAACAATCATAACCCAACAATCCAACACAAGTTTATCGTGTACACCTTATAATTTGTATACTTAATTAATTCATTACAACAACATGATAAAAATACTGAAGGTCTTAGATTGAATTCTTACACAATTAAGTCAAATTCTCAATTCCGAGAACATAATTCAACACATGGAGCTATTCACATTCAAAGGATATAAAAATATTCTAATCACTAATAATAATCCCTCATGAGTAACTAAGACATAAATTTAAATTATCATTATAAAAATCTCATGTATTAGTGTTAGGTATTGATATACAAAGAATATAAATTTTCAGCCATGGATTTTCGATTAATCAAACATTAGAAATAGGTAAAACTAAAATTAGGTATGATGAACACACCTAGAGTTTAGAACACAATACTTTTGCAATTCCGATTGCAATCCGATGTGATAAATGGTATTTATTAATGATGAATGGCTGACTTGTTTTGAATCCCAAAAAATCTTGCTTAACCTTCTGAAAATCTCGAAATTTTTAGTATATGATCCTTCCCAAATCTAGGTAGGCGTATGGGCACTTCTTGAGATAAAACTCCTCTTTATGATTGAGATATGGTGGTCTCTCTCTAGGCCTCTTCATAAAAATGTGAATAGTGTTTTCTATCATCCTTATTAAACCCCAATGCTAACGAATTATGGTTAACACCCCTTCCCACACCTTTATATACAAGTACAAAAGGTGGTCTTGGGCCAAACTGGGTTTCTTGAGAGTCTCATCCAAACTACTTTGGTATATGGACTACACTAAGGAACCAAGACAAATAATTAAATTGGATTCCAAATAAATACTCAAAAATCCCAAATTACGATTATCATAATTTAATTACTTTCTTTATTTAATCATAATTAAGTTCACTAAATAATCATGACTGCACTCCAATTTAATTATCTGATAAATCACTAGAATATTATGAGGTCTTATTTGCATAGTTGATTATAATACATAATATGATTCTCTGCATTAAGCTTTTGATACCAGATTGGTCAAATCAACTTACTAGTGAATCAACTTTAACCAACATCTAATTAATTTCTTGATTCTCAGACTTAACTTATTTTGCTAGTTGATCTGATTATAAATAATCCACTAATTAGGTTTACTAGTGTAAACAAATAATATAAGTCTATCAAAGGATATCGCAATCCTAGGTATCCTCAGATGCGTATTCCTTCGAATTAAGATCTCATACCTACTTACCTAACTTTCTACTAATACGCGAGGATCATTTGATTAAATATAAAATTAAATTTCACTCATAACAATTGAAGACACAATCATATAATCATTCCAATCCTCATAATTCTCGGGATTGATAATCTATACCTGGGCCTAATAAAGACAATGCTTAAACTAAAATTGCACGGGTGGTCCTCTTTAGTACATTAATGAGATGCAACGATCACAATCCACTGTTGCACTATCACACAAGTTATCAAATCGTAATACACGTTCTTATAGTTTGAGATAAACTAATAGGATTAAATCGCAACCTTTCAGATAGGATGTCAAGTTCCTATCTAGGTTGTGAACTTTTTAATAGTGCTAGCATTAAAATTCCAATCTCCTTATGATTATCCCGAAGCCAACTCAATGGAATTCCTACTAAGCTCTATTAACCAACATTAATATGTAATAATATATATAAAAAAATATAAACCATTCTCACAAACTTGATTATCATTAAAAAATGAATAAATAAAATCCTTTATTTATCAATAATAAAATGTTTTACACATGGTTGTAAGAATAATCCCCAATAGTCTCTGCTTAATCTTAAATCCACATGTCCATGCGCTTGACTCCCATTCCTTCCACATGACTGAAAAAAGTCCTAGCTAATAAGCTATTTGTAAAAGGATCCTACTAGTTATCCTCAGATTCAGTCTTGGTGATGATGACGTCGCCCCTCTGCATGATCTCCGAATCAGGTGATACTTGTGCTTAATGTGCTTCACCCTCTTATGAGTCCTTGGTTCTTTCGAGTTTGCAACCGCACCACAATAAAGTTTAATATCCTACTATACTAAAGGAACCACACCCACATCACTTAGGAAGTTTTGAATCCAAACTTCCTCTTTTACTGCCTTTGAAGTGACAACATACTCTGCTTCCTTAGTCGAATCAACAATACATGTGAGCTTGATACTCTTCTAACTTATGGATCCACCTCTTAAGGTAAACACATATCTCAAGGTTGATCTCCTAGAGTCCTTATCTAAATTAAAGTCGGAGTCGGTGTACCCAATGGGTATTAGACTCCCTACCGAGTTAACCAACACATAATCCTCAATCCTCTTTAGGTACTTGAGAATATGCTTCACAACAATCCATTTCTCCTCACCTGAATTATACTAGAATTTGTTGACCATGACAACAATATAACTTATATAATATCTAGTATAAACCATAACATACATGAGGTTTCCCACTATTAAAATATAAGGTATAATCATCATGCTCTCTATTTGATCAGGTGTCTAAGGACACTGATCCTTAGATAAAGAAATTCCATGCCCGAAAGGGAGAAATCCTTTATTATAATCATGCATTCTAAACCTTGTGAGCACTGTGTCGATATAAGTAGCTTGGTATAAGTCCAACATCCTATTTTTCCGATCATTCAGAAGCTTAGAAGGAACTAAATTCAGTAATAAGTGGCCGCCTCCAATGCATAATCCCAAAAGGAATCCGACAAATCCTAATAGCTCTGCATAGACCTAGCCATATCCATAGGAGTCACGTTCCTTGTTTCCATTACACCATTTTTCTCTAAAGTGTCTGGTGAAGGTGTTGCCTAAACTCTCCTAAGAGGTATTCCCCTCCACGATCAGATCGAAAAGTATGGATTAGTTTACCTTACCTACACCCCACCTCAACCTTGTACACTTTAAACTTATAAAAGGCTTCAGGCTTATGGTGCATAAGGTAAACACACACACACACACACACACACACACACACACACACACACATATATATATATATATATATATATATATATATATATATATATGCCCATGCCTGAAGGCACGCTGATAATAGCAAAATAGCAAAAATTTTCAAAGTATGTAATTGCAAGAAGGCAAAAATTTCGTTTGCGAACAAAACAAAATGTAATTTTAAAAATATTGACCATAATATCCTTTGTTTATAAGACTAACCACTCTTCTTACAAAATAACAAACAGTTCAATAACGTTCAAATAGTCTAAATTCATCAATCGAATTCACATTGTGCCTCATATTAACAAAGTTTCAATTCTAAAAAAAATAGCCAGTCTCATTTGTTTATTTGACTATCCACCATGCTTAAGGGATAACAACCAACCCTACAACATTCAAAATGTACAAATTAATCAAACAAATTCTTGAACGAAACAAACTTCTTTAAAACATCACGACGATATTCGGGAAAGCTAACACAGTAACAATAAAATAACGGTCAACCCGATTTAATTCAATACAAATAAGGTAAATTTTTTTTAAAAAAGGGCATAAATTTGTATGGCACAGTAAAAAATTTGAAAAAAGAACGATCAATCCGATGGCACAGTGATAAATTTGTACTCGAATATTTGTGATTATAGAACACTCACACCCGTGTTGACGGCATGATGATAAATTTGCTCCAGAGTATTTGTGATTATAAAACACTCACACTTTCATATTTGACATTACATGTCAACATATTAATGTCAATTTAAGAAAGGCTTAAAAGTACAGACTAATTGTCATGAAAGTATAAATATATGTAAAATAAAAAAAACCAAATATATGTAAAGCAAAAAAAAATTGGAGAATGAGTGTAATGCAAACACCACTTAGGTATATATTCTTAAATTCATGCAATATAGAAAAAATATATGGGACACCTAGTTTATTAATGGTGACGAGCTCAAATAAACACAAATGTAATAGACCCCATAAATAAAAACAAATTTTGATTAAAGAAAACAATTCTCAAAATATAATTATTACATGTTATGATTTTCAAGATATGACTGATTGATTTGATTAAACATACCCTATTTATGCCTTTGGTATATAAAACTGAGTAATAACAAGCGTGTATAGGTACCTAAACGACATCTAACATTAATATATATGCTACGGGATTTTAAATTGAGGGTTTGAAAAAATTGTTAATGTTGCAAATCCTTTTAAGTAATCGAATGAAACTATGCCATCAATAATCAACTAAAATAGCTGCTTTGGGAATGCATATGACCTGCTATTAGCTTTTAGGAGAGTGACCTAACAACGCATGCTATAATGCATTAAAGGGCATATGACCATTTAAAAAATAAGACTTGCTAACATTAATTTTGTTTAGAAAATCGAGATCTGGTTTAGACTTCTTACCATGAAATGTATTTAAAGGCCTTTTCTCGAGCCCCGAGCTCTTTTTATTTTTTAAGAGAAGTGAGAACTTTTTATTAAAAACCATCCATATCTTTCTATCAATATTTTCTTATTAAAACATCATATCTAACACGGTGTAGACACCCACATCGATCCAAAACTGGATTTACTTAAAACATAGACAAAAAAAAGTTCAAAAAATATAAACGTAAAATCAAATGAAAAAATTACTAATCAATTTTTTGTAATTTACTAAACAATAAACCAAATGTAAAGTTAAAAAAGGGGTTGACAACTTTGGGATAAAATTAACTCTATATACAAACATAAGTGTACCATCCTGTCAGGGTTTACTTATTGGGATCATAGAGTAACATGAAAGCACAACTATGTATTTTCTCCATCTACAAAAATATCAAGAAATAAACTTGAACCTGTAAACAGAGAAAAAATATCAAAACTGTATGAGGTTGTAATGGTAATAGAACACTGTTAAGTTATCCAACTCATCAAAAGTAAGATCATAACATGGCCTTGGGAGAAAAAAGTCTAAATGATTGCTACACATAGGATGGGACTGTGGATTTAATAACGAACCCTCTTGTTGGTATCTCTCTCATATACTAAGAATACATTTTACTATCATTATTGTCCATGAAAGTGAAGAACCTCATCAAAGTAAGAGACATAGGAAGGGCATATGAAAGAACTTAATTTGAAGAACCCCATCAAAGTGGAAACATTTCATCTCAATATCAACTCGAATCTTCAAAGGTTGAGAAGACATTCTTCTCCAAATGCCTATATCCAATAGAAGGAGAAAAAAGGACTGGATGACCAACAAACCAACCTTAAAAGCATGACCATATTTTTTATATAGAGGCCAACCAACATGGATATACAGATCCTGTCATGCATAATAACAAAAATATCAGCGACAAGCATACTAAGACCCTGTTTTAAAAACAAAAATAGAGAGAGAGAGAGAAAGTAGAAGTTAAATACATACCTGATACCCAAATACGGGTAGAAGAGAGAGAGAAACAAAATCGAACCCGAAGTGAGAGAGAGGGCCAAAACCTAGTTACATCTATACCTAATACCCAAATCCCAAATCTAACACAGAGAAACAGATTATATACCTGAGAAATGAATATGGTTAAGACATAAAGACCATAAAAAACCTAATGTACAACTAAAATGCTCCAATAAAAATGATTAGAATAGTTGTTGACGTTGAATAAGAAGCCAAAACATTATTTAGAACAATTATTGATGAACAAAAAAAAATCATTGTTCAATGAAAAGCCGTATAGCCCAAACGATTACCAGAGTTAATGGGAGGCTGAAAAATTGTTGATGTTCATTGTTGTTTATGACTGGAAACAGTACGATTAGAACAACCGTATTGTTCGTTGTGGTTTATCTCTCTCCCAGTTGGTGAAACTCTCTCCCAATTGTTGATGTTCATTATTGTTGTTTAATGTGAGGCCGAAGAGAAGAAAAGATTATAAGAGAAGACGGGTAAGTTTAGGTAAGGACGGTAAGTGAGAGAATGTGTAAATACTTTTGTACCCTTAAGTTTGAATTTTGAAAAAAAGGGGGAAACAAATTAGAGTGTATGAAAAGAGGGGGAATTAAAATTTTAAGGGGCAAAAGAGGAAAAATAATTATGTGACATCATAGTTCTATCTTATGACATACATAAGTTTTGTAACTTATTATATATATATATATATATATATATATATCGAGTAATCATCGATGAAAGTGATGAAGTATGCGTAACCACCTATTTCTCGGATAATCATAGGCCCACATAAAATCAGAATAAACCAATTCCAACAGATCTTCATCTCTATACCCCTTGGCCGTAAATGGCCTTGGTCATATTTCATTATAAGAAGGATTCATAGATTGGATGTTACTCTAACTCCAATAAACATAATTGACCATTTGAAACTAGTCCCTATTTCATTTTTAGATTGGTATGACCTAACTGTAAGTGCCAATGATATGTTTGGTAAAACTTAGAAGGTTCCTTTCTCTTTTGGTTATTTCCATTTAAGTTATTCAATTCACTATTATGCAATAATGGCAAAACGTGTGTTATAATATAAAGACCATTTTCTAAAGTTTCAAAACAGATAAGAGATTTTTCATTTTTAATAAAACTCATTTATTAAAATAAACCTAGTATTTGTTCATCAAAATCTTAGAAACTGAAATCAAATTTCTTCCAATACTAGGAACATAAAAATAATCTACCAATACTAACTTGTTGTCCGCACTAAAATTTATAACTAAATTTCCTATTGCTACTACTGCTGCCTTGTGATGATCACCCATAAATATAAGCATTTCTCCACTACTGAGCTCCCTAGTTACCTAGAACCCCCACAACGAATCACAAACATAATTAGTGCCTCTTGAATATACACACATGGTACTAGTAGATTGCACCGTAAAATACATCTCAATGATGTAGGAGAAATTATAGTTTCCATTCTTCCTGGATTAGAAGATCGGGCATTGCTTCTTTACGTGTCCTTCCTATTTGTAGATGTAACAATTGGCTTTTGACTTTTTACCTCCACCCTCGGGATTAAAGTATTACTTGACCATTTTAGGTTGTGCCTGGGACTTTCCCTTCTTTTTCTTCTTCTTCTTCTTCTTCTTCTTCGTAACCTGTAATTCCCTAAGAAGTTGATCTAGCGAGTAATCAAATTTTTTCATAAAATAATTTAGCCAAAACTGTTTAAAGGACTCCGGTAGTGATTGGATCATGAAATAAACTTGGGTTTCCCCATTGATTTCAGATCCAAGAACCTCCAGTTCTCCCAATATGGATATCATCTTAAGAAAGTAATCTCTTATGGGAGTACCCTTAAGCATCTTGGTGTTGACCAACCTTACCATAATGTCTAATCTTTTAGTATGGTTCAGATCCTCAAATATATCCCTAAGGTTTAAAATCATGTTATAAGAAGTGGACATGTGATGATGCGGGTTCTATGACACATTCGTAGTAGAGGCTAATATGTAACAATGATCCATTTGATCAACCTTTTACCAACTTTGGAAGGCTTGAACATACCTTTCGGGTGCCCCTATTTTCGATTTCATAAGGCAGGACTCTGTCAAGACAAACTTATAATTCTCAATAGTGAGGATAAGGCCTATGTTTTTTTCCAGTCAATATAATTCATCCCTATTATTTTGTTGTCCTTTAATATAGAAGTAAATGGGTTAAATGATGATCCCATTTTGAAACATGAGAATCATAATTTTTGAAAAGCAAATTAATTTCAAAATAACATGCAAGAATTTAAATTTATTTTAATTTTAATGTGTCTCCCTCACTGCCATATTAAAATAACTCACTAAACATCCTACTTCCCTTATGAAGTGAGATTTCTCGATGGGAGCTTAAATCACTTCACCTTGAACCACACATAATTTTGTCTTTTAATTATGTAGTTGGATAGTTCAAGAACTTCTATCAAGTGTAATTGAATAGTCCTATACTTATGACACTAACTTGGATGGGGAGGAAATCAAAAGTTATGACTAAGTGTATACCAGTTTATTTAATGAAATTAAAACCACTCATGTAGAACTTCCTCAATGGGAGGACCGAACTCACTCACATTTAATTCGACTAAACTATCACTTAAATTTTTTATAGTTTTCGCGATATCGCGATTAAGACCATCCAATGGGGGGGCAGATCAAGCTGACATGAGGAATTAATCGCATCATAAAAATATCGATGAAGATTGTGGGATTTATGTTGAAACCCCTCTCCCACTTGGTTATTTGAAAAATTGAGGGTTTTGAAAACAAATTATTCAATTTAAAAAAATGAATTTAAATCCTTGATAATTTTCGAATCTACTTGTACGAATTAAATATCTTGACCTCACAATTTTTATTTTTTAAAATAAATAGATAATTTTAATTTATAAAATTAAATAAAAGCTAGAGAATTAATTTAATTCACACCTTCAAATTTAATTATACCGATTTAATTCAATTTAGAAAAGAATAAATTAAACACAAATTTTTCAGAGAAAATCGGTGATTTAGTCTGGTCTTAAAAATATAATCCACGTTGTCCATAAAAGGTGTGTTCATAATTATTCAATTAATTAACACACAATTTACCCACTATAATAATTAAAGAAACATGCAAGAAATTAAATAAAAATACAACAAATAATAAAAATACATAAATACCATTTCTATCATGGCCAAGAATTCTTCTCGAAGTACAACTCTTCCTACATAAGAGTCCTTATTGTGAAAGACTTCCTTTTGACAAAGAATCCAACTTGAAGTAGATTTCATCACAAACAAGAGTTCTTTAGTGTCTTGATCGCTGGAAACTGATCTTCCTTGATATAGAAATAATATGGGTCCTAGCACTTAACAAAGAATCGAATCTTAAACTAAACTTCCACGATAAGTCTCCAAAATCACCCAAGAGAGAAAAAAAATCAAATTTGTGTGTGTGTGTGTGTGTTGGGGGGGGGGGGGGGGGAGGGAATCAATCGAGATAGGTCGATCGATCGACCTTGTCGGGACCTGTATTTTTCTTCCTCTCATTTTGCCACGCAAAAATGGACATAATCATTTCAAAACTTCATGAAACTCCATGAAACTTAACCAAACACTTAAACCCACATAAATACATACTTATAAGTGTAAAAAAAACATTACAACCTCTCACAATATCCTGTAAATATATTGAAATTGAAATAATTACAAAACCTAATTATTATAACCATATCAAATCTAGATGAAACAAATAACTATGGATAAATAACCGTATGATCGAATCACATAAAAAGATAATATGTGACTATAATGGAAGGGATATATATAAATAATCTCAGCAAAACCATGTTTATACGAAAGAATACACAAAGATACACCATTCCACAACATGCAAAAGTAGGGTTTTCAAGTTTGGACAACATGAACCTTTCCAATGGATGATTAAAATGACATAATGAATTAAATTGAGTCTGGAGTAAACACTTCCAGTCTAAATCCCAAATACAATAATTTGAAATGAAATAAAAACCAACAACTGAAATATAAATGAATGTCTGAATCCACTATCTCTAAATAAGAATGGGAAACATGCCCGGACTGAAAGAAATAACTCTGAACGTATCAAGGATAAATGTGGATGCGTCTAATACCGAGGTCCTGTAACTTTCACAACAGCTACAACACGTCAACTGAATGGAACTCCTATGCTTGGCATCCCTGTGGCCGGGCACCTAATTTTTTTTGACAAAAATAGATTTGGAAGCAAACGGGTCAGAGCCCGAGTTGAAAATATTTTTAAAATAGCAAGTTTTTAAATTTCATAAATACCAGATATTGTATAAATATTAGTCACGTGCTCTCACTTGAAATTCTCACCTTTCAAGTATTGTGCACTCCTAACGTATACAATTAACCCATACTAGTTATACTATCTCACATAAATAATTTGAATCAAGTCTCTCACTATGATGCCTAAGTCATTGTGCCCACCCGTATTCCCTGAATAATATATTCTTGCATTTCCTATATTTATTAATCAATTCAAGTATCTCTTTACTCATATAAGTTCCCAATATTATAACATATTTTATATGACGTACTCTTTCTTATCTAGTAAGAAACACAATAGAATAATCACCAATGTATATATATACATAACCATCATAATATAGATATATACACACACACACACACACTCATAAGGCACCCCGAGACTAAACTACGGTGCATGCATACTCTGCTATCAAGTCCCAGTATATCACATACCTCATGAAGGACTATAGGTTCATAATCACTCTAGAACCATATAAAAACACAAGTCACTCATAATGGAGGTGAATCATAGTTCTAAGTCACAAGGGAGATGCGCATACCCACGCACCCCTATGACCGACTGCACTATCATTCATAGATAGGCTGCACCAAGGTTATATGGTTCTGAGGTACAAGTCCATATTCCCCCGATGGACTCATCAGAATAAGACTGTCCTAGCGCGAAAACCTCCGTGATAGCAAGTAGCGCGGTATGATGCATAATACATCATAACCCATACGATAGGTAATCACACAACCTAAGTATATATAAATTTCATATAGGTATGCATACGTCCTAATTTTTGAGTCTCCTACATAGTATATTTATATCTCGAATATCTTACGTAATATTTTATTTAACGCTGTAACTCTCGTCGCATAACTTCAAGTACATTTCCTTATCCCAAAAAGGTTACTAATTTTCCACTTATTCCTTGGGTTATTTCAGTATCTATAATGTACCCCCACTACTGGTAATAACCTTGAATATTCATTTATCTAATATAAACCCCAATTCATATAATTTCCAACCGTAACTCATTCGATTAACACTAGTAATTTCCCCATTCAATTCCATACAAAATAACATTTTTCGGGCCTTAAGTATATCCTACTGTCATTCCCTAAGTCTCATTATGTTCAATTAATCAACACAAAAGATTTATAAAAGTTGGGATTTCATCAAATATTAAAAAGGAAAAAAACCCACATTTTTCAGGGGAGTTGATCGATCTAAGAAATGGGTCGATCGATCGATCAGTCGATCGATCAACATTCTTGAGTCGATCGATTAGTTATTTGACCAGATTTTTCCTTAACAGTTACGGGTTTCTTAAATTTTAACCACAAAAATCGTATGTAAACATCTCCAAATTGATATTCATGTAACCCATATCCTATACTAACATATATGGGCAATTTCTAATGTATCCAAATCAGTTAAACATCATCAATATGCATAAATTCACCCAAATTTCATATTTAGTCCCAATAACCCTAGTTTTGACTTTATCACCAGTTAAACATGTAAATACCAAATTTCTCCTACTAATTTGATTATAATAACGTAGGTTTGATTCTACATGCATAAATGAACCTATTCCATTTCAATTTTAACTCAAGAATCATGATTTACACCATCTAAAATCCTCCAAAACATGGGGTTTTCATATAGATGTTATCCTATTCTAACATGGTTCATATATCTATCATAAATTTATGCAAGATAATTACTTGACTTATGTAGCAGGTCTGGTTCATTGGTGATGAAAGGTATGGGGTTGATTCTCTCTCCCCGATCTATACGTTGGCGGCTATGGTGGTGCAAACGGTGTTCCAACAGTAGTTCAAGCCTTAGAAAACTCTTCACTCTCCTCCTCCAATGGTCTCACAAGATTTTGTGTTTGATATCTCGATGAAGCCTAACCCTATCAGCTGGTATAGGCTTAGGAATTTCGTGGCTTTAATTACCCCCAAAATAAAAATGTCTAAAATACCCTCCTAGGGTGCCGGTTTGGCTTAAAAATGTCTCGAGATCCAAACTAAACCCCCCGGTAGACTTTCTGACTATCTCGACCCTTCCGGACACTTTGGCGCACTCAAAATGACCTTATGGGTGACTTATAAATAATTTACTCTTATTCCATAAATTTTAGTCCCGACACGGCTGACGCGCGCGTCCCGACTTAATTTTCCACAACTGTCATATTATTCACTCGATAATTTGAATAAATTAATAATAACATATTAATTTACTCAACAAGTAATATTCAACATAATTCACATCAATAAATACTAGCTCTCGTCACGCAAGTAATTACCTATATAAATCCGAATTAATTTTAAATAAATTTCCCATTTTTAAGTCAATTAATCCCATAATTAAAATTATTAAAAATACGGGGTATTACATGCTTCCCCCCAATAATGGAATTTCATCCCAAAATTTGGGAAAATATTGGTATACCTGGTAAAAATAACTCTGGATATTTATCACGCATCTCATCGTCACGCTCCCAGATAGACTCCTCGACATTATGATGACGCAATTGGACACGCACTGACGGTATTATCTTCGACCTCAATTTCCTCTTGCTACGGTCTAGTATAACAATAGTACCCTCCTCGTAGGAATTATTGGGCTGTAGATTAATCTCCTCTAGAGCAATATGAGTGTGGGCTAACTCATCCTGAAGATATCTCCTCAGTGAAGAAATATAGAACACGTCATGAATCTTATGCAAGTGCTCCGGTAACCCAAGTTTGTAAGCCACTGGCCCAATCCGCTCAATAATAGGGAATGTGCCTACATACCTCGGTGACAACTTCCCTTTCTTCCCAAACTGCATTATCCTCTTCATTGGAGATACTCGTTGTGCGTGCCTCAATTTGTCACTTGGGCCCAAACGAGAAGCCCAATCAAACACGGCCCAGAGTCCAAAGGCCCCGGGCCTCAACCAAATTAGTTTTGACCCAGCCAATTCCTAAAATCTCTCTTCAGAGATATCCTAGGGATTGTGGGCTAACATAGGGGAGTTCCACCCCTCCACTTTCCGAAATAACATGTGTATAACAAACCCTCCACCTGGGGCAAAGGGCATGCATTATTATTTCTGTAAAACACTCCTCGGAGTAAAGATAAATATTATTGAGAGCACCACCATGTACGTAGGCATTCTTGCTGAACCACATAAATTTTTTGTTGTGTGATTGTCATTCCTTACGTTCTTTATTTATTCTGGTGATAGCCTTTTCTTGTTCTTTTGTGCTGAACATAATTGTCACCATAATTGGTGCCGTTTGTGGGAAACATTTGTCTTCCTTTAAGAAAGCCCTCACTAATAAAGAATTTGGAATGTCTGGTCATATTAGCAATGCCCCTTAAGCGGGGGATATCCAAGAAAATCCTACCCCGTGCAGGATCAAATCTGAAGTTTGACGTTCAGATTATAGGGCTCGCCTAGAACGGTAAGCCTCAGAAGAAAGTCAAGGACTAACCAGGTCCACACAGATCTCCAGGTTGATCGATGCCTATACGGCCAGGCTTCAAGAGCAAGGGGAGGCCGCTCACAAGCAAAAAGCTGAGAATGCTCGCCTCAAAAGGAGATTAGAAAGGATGGATAAAGAACTCCATCGTAGCACCATGCAACGTCAATATCGCATTCCTAGCCCTCAGGCGAGCAAGTCTCACAGCTGAGGAAGGAGATCTAGGCACAAATCTCAGAGATTAGAAGAACACAGGTCGAATGATGAATTTCTCAAACAATAACAACTTGCTTTCCATTACAGGAGTCCATCTCGAGGAAACGATGATATACGAAATCTGGTCCAGAGGGAAATGGACCAACACCCAGCACATCAGGGTGCCAGATCGACCAGAGAGCTAGCCAGGTGAGCTCTCAAGACCCAGATGAAATCCCCTTTCTCAGGGGAGATAAAGGAAGAAGAAGCCCCCAAGAAGTTCACAATTCCTAGATTCAAGATCTACGATAAAAAAACTGACCCTATCGATCATGTAAGGCAGTACAGGCAGGCCATGACTCTCTGGAACCACAGGGACGCACTAATGTGCCGAATTTTTCATTCGATCTTGCACGACGTGGCTTAGAAGTGGTTCGAGAGACTCCCTCATAGGTCCATCAGGAGCTTCGAGTCCCTGGCAGAGCTCTTCACAGCTCACTTCATCAACAGCAGCTCCCATCTAAAGAGGATGGATGCCTTATTAACAATAAATAAAATGCCTCAAGAAATCCTCAATGACTATACGAAAAGATATTAGGAACTGTTCAATGAGGTCGAGGACTGCTCAGAGTAGGTCGTCGTGGAATCCTTTAAAATAGGCCTACCCAGGTCCTTCCTCTTATACCAATCCCTCGCTAAAAAGGAGGCCACAACCATTGACGACCTAATGGCTCGTATCGAAAAGTATGCCAAAGTCTAGGATGTAACCCTCCTTAGTGCAGGGGAAAATAGTCATGCCAAGTTTGTCGGCAAGAGTGGTAATAAAGTTGAGAACCAGAAGAAAGGAAGTAAGAATGGGGGCAAAGGTGGTTCCAAGAACGAGAACAAAAGCGATGCCTTAAAAGCATTTAAGGTAGTGAACACTGTCTTTAAAGAACTAATCTACAAGATCCTAGCAAAATTCAAGGACGAACCATTCGTCAAATGGCCCAGAAAGATGGGAGGAGATCACTTAAAGATAAACAACGCGTTGAGGTGCGCTTTTCACAAGGAAGGAGGTCACAAAACTGAGCACTGCAAAGCTCTTAAGTCTCACCTTGAAGAGTTGGCCCAGATTGGGCACCTAAACGAGTTTATGGAGAAGAAGGTAGAGAATGTTGCTGCCAAGGAGACACAAGGCCCGATAATGTGCTCGAGGAGGATGTTGGCCATGATTTCATAGTGATTCATGGGGTATCGGATCTGAAGCAGATTTAAGGAAATTTTGCCCAAATTGAAGTAAAAAAACTTGCGGCAGTAATGCAAGCTTTTCAAATCGATCCAGTAAAAACACAAGCAGGAAAGCGTCGACGAGCAGATGACGTTGACTACAACAAACACATCGTGTTCACGGATGAAGACTTAGTGGTAGTGATCACCCCACATCATGAATCCTTGATCATTACACTCAGAATAGCAAACTATGACGTCGACAAG
Source organism: Sambucus nigra (assembly GCA_949130495.1). Lineage (NCBI taxonomy): Eukaryota > Viridiplantae > Streptophyta > Magnoliopsida > Dipsacales > Adoxaceae > Sambucus > Sambucus nigra. The sequence continues at coordinate 418,314,147 of OX422219.1, forward strand.
TTACTCGTTGACCAGGGAAGCTCATCCAAAGTAATGTATCTTGACCTGTTCAGGAAATTAAATTTAAGCATCACCTACTTAAAGGAATCCACTATCCCTCTAGCTGGCTTCGCTGGAAAAGTGACTATCCCTTTAGGAAAGATCGTACTGTCAGTGAGGGCAGGAAGTGTCTCCAAGATGATCAAGTTTCTGTTAGTCGACATTGACTCTCCCTACCAGGCTATCCTCGGTAGAGGGTGACTACATGCAATGAAGGCCGTTCCCTCGACCTACCATCATAAAATTAAGTACGTAACTGAGGAAGGAGTAATGGAGATCCACATAGATCAAGCGATGGCAAAAAGGTGATTCATAGCAGCCATCCGCCCAAAACCAGAGAAGAAGGTCGAGAAGGCCAAAGAGAATGTTGAGGAACAAGAATGTTTCATACCTTCAAAATAGCAGCTAAAGTATGGAAGACCCGGAGTGGAGGAGACCAGGATCCTCCTCTCTGAGCGGGTCGTTAAACAACCTGGAGGAGGTCACAGCCGGTGGCAGTGAAGAAGACAGGATGTTCTTGATTAAAGCCTCTCTCACAGATCGAGAGAAGAAGGAATTGACGGTACTCTTCAGGAATAATCTAGTTGTTTTCGGGTGGGAACCTTACAAGCTGCCTGGAATTGACCCTAGTGTGGTTTGTCATCGGTTGCACGTCGACCCAACTTTTAAGACTATTGCGCAGAAGGCACGGTGAACTGAACCCGAGAAGGCCAAGGCTGTAGAGAAAGAAGTGGAGAAGCTGTTGGATGCAGGATCCATACGGGAAGTTCAATTCCCTAAATGGATATCCAACCCAATAGTGGTTCCAAAGAGCAATGGGAAATGGAGAGTTTGTATTAACTTCACTGACCTTAACAGGGCATGCCCTAAGGACAGTTTCCCTCTCCCAAAGATCGACTAGTTGGTGGACGCCACAGTATCTCATGAAAGAATGAGTTTCCTGGACGCATACTCGGGGTACCACCAGATTCCTCTGTACATACCAGACCAAGACAAGACAACGTTCATCACCATTGTCAAATTATATTGTTACAAAGTCATACCCTTTAGGATAAAAATTATATTTAAAGATCAAATGGAAGATACCATGGAAGTCTACATTGATGATATGATTGTCAGGAGAAGGTAGAAAGAAGACCACCTCTCGGACCTATCAAGGACCTTCGAAATCCTCAGGAAATACTGAATGAAGATCAACGCGAGCAAGTTTTCCTTTAGTGTCCAGTCAGGAAAATTTCTTGGGTACTTGGTTAGAGATAGAGGTATTGAAGCCAACTCGGACCAGATTGATGCAATTAATAAGGTGCAGCCTCCCCGCACGATAAGAGAAGTACAAAAGCACACAGGCATGCTCGCCAACTTGAATCAGTTCATCTCAAAGTTATCTGAAAAGTGCAAGCTGTTCTTCCAGCTATTGAAGAAAAGAAAAATAGTGGAGTGGAACCAACATTGTTATAAAGCATTAGAGGAGCTCAAAGCTTATCTCAGCAAACCACCCTTACTCGTAATACCTCAAGATAACGATTCCTTGTACCTATACCTTGCTGTTTCCAGCCACGCTGCCAGCTCTGCACTAGTATGCGAAAGAACAGGAATCCAACACCCAGTCTACAATGCAAGAAAGTCCCTCTTGGACGCCGAGCAGCGATACCTACCACTGGAAAATCTCACCTTTACACAAGTGGTAGCCTCGAGGAAATTGAAGCACTACTTCAAAGCTCACTCAATTATCGTCCTTGCATCACACCCCCTTAAAGCAGTCTTGTGGAAAATGGATCTAGCCGACAGACTATGAAAGTGGTCGGTCGAGCTTAGGTGATTTGACATCCAGTTTTTGTAAGCTCAAATCAGTGATAACAATGGCAGCACAAGAGTATACTAAATATAAGATATTGAGATGAGGAGAAGAGGATGAACACCAATATATAAGTGGTTCAGCCAATTATGCCTACGTCCACTGTGCAAGTGAGTGAGTAAGGTCACTAAAATAAGGCACTAACGACCATGGATACAATCTCTCAAGCTTTCGCTCTCTACTGTATAATTTGACAGAGTTTCAGCTAGGGTTGTCCTTTGGGATCCCTTTACAAGGTAGAAGATGACCTCTATATATAGTGCTTGGGGGTGTAATGTACCCCCCACGCATACAATGAGCATGTGTGTATTGACCTAGCCAATCTGATGAAGACATCTGTCACTGTCACATGTAGAGAATGATAATGAAATATTCCCCCACGTGAAGGGATTGATTTGGTTATAACTGACTTTATCCACATGTTCCTACCCTTGCATATGCTTAGAAATGCTCGGCCCTATCCCTGGCTAGTGCAACCTCGGCCTAGAAGAGTACGAGGTTGGTGAAGCTTGACTGTTGCTTTATACGAGGTTATTTATGATGGTCTCGACCCAGTAGGAAAGTCTAGGTAAGACATGTAGAGTTATAACATCGGCTGATTCCCAGCCAAGGTTGATTACAGGGATGATGGTAGTCCTTGCTACCTCGGCTGATACCCAACCGAGGTTGATGTATGAGGTAGATATGATGTCGACTGCGGACGACCTGATGGATAACTGATCCCATGGATCATGAAGACCTCAGCTATTGCCTGACTATGAGGTAACTAGTAACGTCGGCTATAGTCGACCTTATGTTGGAAAAGATCACTATTTGCCAATCTGGAGCCCTTGTTACCTCGACTATCTTCTTGGATAAGGTTGGTGCCTTCGAGATGTTAGGTACATTTTGGGCATATCAATCACCCCCTAGCCCTTAGTTACCTATGTGAACAGGTGACTAAGGGGTATGTATGTCCGAGGTTGGATTTCTTTATGTGCCAATATTCTCTTGAAAAGTGTTAGCTTCTGAAGTAGGTTGCGTGCTTGGCAAGTGCGATGATGATGGTCTTTTGGGCTCCCAAGGCAATGATGGGCCTTGGGGTGCGTGCAAGTAAATTTTGAGGGTTTAAACCCCTTTATCTCTCCCTTTCTTCTTTATTTCCTTCCATTTCTCCCGCCTGAACCTTCTTCATTTTCTCTCTCTTCCAGAGCTTGATCAAGGGTGCATTTTGTGGATTCCTCTTATTAATCTTCCCATTCTTCACCTCGTATCTCATCAGGTATTTCTTATTACCTCTCCTTTGCCATTTTTTCAGCCTTATTTTTCTATTTGTTGCATTTTTCGGTATCAGCTTGAGTTTTTTGGTGGTAATTTAGCTTTTTCGATGATCTTATGATTTTCTGGTGGACTGTTCTTGACTGTTCTTGGTTAGAAATCTTTCAAATATCTTAGTTTGATCTTTAGCTTAGGTTATGCCAAGCTGTTTGTGGTTTAGTGTCCCAAGTGTAGTCTCGCCCTCCTATGCTCAGACCTCTTTACCAGCTTTTAGAGGAATTCTCTTCTCTTAGGGAGAAGACTTTAAATAAGATTAGGCAAATAGAACGATCCCAAGAGGAAGCTCGTAGGGCAGAGGCTTTCCCTCTCAGACCGATCTTTCTACCCCCTCTAAGGGTGATATACCTTGAGCCAATAGAACCAGTTAAACTAGAGAAGACTCCATTGGAACCCATTCCAATGTCTGAGTCATCCACCTCAGACCCCATGTCTGTTGACTCATTCTAGGAGGTGATGGACTTCTCTATTTGGCAGGATTAGGTCCCTGATCAGGCTGAGGTCCAAAGTCGAGCGTCGTCACATAACGACGCTAGGACCTCTCACACTTCCTCTGATGTTGAGGTTGTAGGGCCCAGTGTGGCCTTTCCACCACCTATCAACGCTGGAGTCAGGGAGCCTGTCAGCCTCTGACTTCGTTGGTCTGGGCTTTACAAGAGGTGGAGGAAGACTTTACAAGAGGTGGAGGAAGAAGATGCTGCTCCTGCAGAGACTGCTCAACTAGAAGCGACAGGGACTGAAGACATTAACCCTCAAGATGATAGGGTCGAGGTGACCAATATCGGCCAAGGTAGTGGGGCAGTGACCACCAACCCTGATATTGCAGATTCTTAGGCCATACTTTGTGAAGCTCTTATTTATAATTTTTATTTTTGATTCATATCGGTCTGTAACCTCTGATAACATTTTCTATTAGCTTTTGACTTGTAATTCTAACTTCTTTGTGCTATACCATTCTCCGAGGAGAACTTTTCTTCTCTTGCCTTCGAATGTTTTTATATGTCGTGCATCGTTGCCTTCATCACTAAACTATGATTTTACACTTTATAATATATCACCAAATTAATGGTTATAAGGTCTGAGATCATCCAAATATGATATTCACCAGAGACCTTGTCACCAAGTTATGATGTTTTAAGGTCTGAGGTCATCGAACTAAGATGTTTAAGGTTTGAGGTCATCCAAATATGATGTTGAAGGTCTGAGGTCATCAAACTAAGATGTTACCCCCATAAATTTTCACCAAATTAATGATGTTTAAGGTCTGAGGTCATCCAACTAAGATGTTTCTCCTCAGACCCTGTCACCAAATTATGATGTTTAAGGTCTGAGGTCATCAAACTAAGATGTTACCCCCATAAATTTTCACCAAATTAATGATGTTTAAGGTCTGAGGTCATCCAAATATGATGTTACACCTCAGACCCTGTCACCAAATTAATGATGTTTAGGTCTGAGGTCATCCAAATATGATGTTGCACCTCAGGCCTTGTCACCAAATTAATGATGTTTAAGGTCTGAGGTCATCAAACTAAGATGTTACCCCCATAAATTTTCACCAACTTAATGATGTTTAAGGTATTAGGTCATCCAAATATGATGTTGCACCTCAGACCCTATCACCAAATTAATGATGTTTAAGGTTTAAGGTCTGAGGTCATCCAACTAAGATGTTTCTCCTCAGACACTGTCACCAAATTATGATGTTTAAGGTCTGAGGTCATCAAACTAAGATGTTACCCCCATAAATTTTCACCAAATTAATGATGTTTAAGGTCTAAGGTCATCCAAATATGATGTTGCACCTCAGACCCTGTCACCAAATTAATGATGTTTAAGGTCTGAGGTCATCCAACTAAGATGCTTCTCCTTAGACCCTATCACCAAATTATGATGTTTAAGGTCTAAGGTCATCAAACTAAGATGTTACCCCCATAAATTTTCACCAAATTAATGATGTTTAAGGTCTGAGGTCATCCAAATATGATGTTGCACCTCAGACCCTATCACTAAATTAATGATGTTTAAGGTGTGAGGTCATCCAAATATGATATTGCACCTCAGACCTTGTCACCAAATTAATGATGTTTAAGGTCTGAGGTCATCTAAATATGATGTTGCACCTCAGACCCTGTCACCAAATTAATGATGTTTAAGGTTTAAGGTCTCAAGTCATCAAACTAAGATGTTTCTCCTCAGACCCTATCACCAAATTATGATGTTTAAGGTCTGAGGTCATCAAACGAAGATGTTACCCCCATAAATTTTCACCAAATTAATGATGTTTAAGGTTTGAGGTCATCTAACTAAGAAGTTTCTCCTCATACCCTGTCACCAAATTATGATGTTTAAGGTCTGAGGTCATCAAACTAAGATGTTACCCCCATAAATTTTCACCAAATTAATGATGTTTAAGGTCTGAGGTCATCCAAATATGATGTTGCACCTCAGACCTTCTCACCAAATTATGATATATTAAAGGTCTGAGGTCACCAAAGTAAGATGCTACCCTCATAAACTTCACCACTAAAGCATAATAAAAAAGAATTGACACAGGAACTGATTTTCTCATTAATATTCTCTTCACAAAGTGATACATTTATATAAAAATTATCGCTACATCACATGTAATACTTCTCCAGATGATCAGCATTCCATGGATTGGAGAAAGGTTCTCCTTCGAGGTTTTTTAGCCTTTAAGTCCCGGGTACAACCTCCTCTATCACTTTGTAAGGACCATGCCAATTTAGGTGAAGCTTGTTTGCCTTCTGCAACATCTTTTTCAGCACTAGGTCTCCTACAGCTATGGGTCTTAATTTCATCCTTTGATTGTAGCACTTTTCTATTCTCTGATGGTAAGCTGCCTGTCTAATCTCGGCGTCTTGCCTTCTCTCCTCAATCAAATCTAGGTCAAGTCTTCTCTCCTCCCCATTCTTCTCAGGTTCATAGGTCTGAACTCTATGAGTGGGGAATCCTACCTCTGTTGGTATGATGGCTTCTAAGCCATGTGCTAACATAAATGGGGTCTCCCCTGTTGGTGTCATAGCCGTTGTTCTATAGGCCCATAACATAGCATAAACCTCTTCGGTCCATCTCCCTTTAGCTTATTTTAACCTCTTCTTAATCCCATTAAGGATTGTTCTGTTCATGACTTCGGTCTGACCGTTTGCCTGAGGTCAGCCAGGAGAAGAGAAAAATTGCTTGATCCCAACTCTCTCGCAATACTTCTTCAAGGAAGAATTTTTGACTTGGGTTTTGTTGTCTGAGATGAGGGTGTTAGGGAGGCCATGTCTGTATATGATGTTCTTCCAAATAAATTGGAAGGTCTTATGCTCTATAATCGCGATCATCGGCTCAGCCTCCACCCACTTGGAGAAGTAGTCAATCGCTACTATCAAAAATCACTAATTATTCGCAGCCCTTGGCAAGGGTCCTACTAAGTCAATCCCCCATACTGCGAATGGCCAAGGGGAACTGATAAACGTTATAGGTTGATGAGATTGATGGGGAATAATGGAGAATCTTTGGCATTTTACACACTCTTCACGTAGGCTGCGACATCCTTGGCCAAGGTCGTCCACCAGTATCCTTACATGGTAATCCTCTTGGCCAAATGTCTTCTTCCTATGTGACTGGAGCAAGAACCCTCGTGTACCTCCTGTAGGACTCGGGGGACCTTTGTGGTATGAACTCATCTGAGGAGAGGTAACATAAATCCTTTCTTATATATGACATCTCCTATTATTGAGAACTTTGCAGCTCTATACCTCAACTTCCTCCTCTCTAACTTTGATTCCGGCAGTTCCCCCTTTCTGATATATTTGACGAGGGGGTCCATCCATGAGTCCCCTAGGTTCAAGTTGAGGCAAGAGATGGCAACCTCTTCTTCCTCAATGGTCAGTTGGAGTAGGATCTCGACTGGTACTGTCCTTTTGATGTCTGTTGATGATATGAGAAATCGGCCACAAGACGTTCTCATACCAGTAAATCCATAGTAAAGTGTGTAGAGAGTAAATAAAGTAAGTAAATAGAGTGAAGACAAGATATAGAGTGGTTCAGCCTTTAAAATAGGCTTACATCCACTGTGTTGCTCCATTCTCATTATAAGCATTACATTGTACAATGTAATCATGTCTAAAGAGGCGTAAAAGTATGAGAATAAAAGGAGAGTATATGATGACTGATGATCCCAGTGTGTCGGAGAGGTAGCTGCGATATAGATGAGCAATTCCCAAGTTGTATGTAGGGGATGTGTAGAGAGAATCGGGACTGTAGAAACTGCTCCGGTTGTGTGGAATCGATCCCCCAAAATGAGGTGTGGACCTCTATTTATAAGGGATATTCTCACGTGCAATGAGCACGTGACGCACGAAGTCTGGAGTTAGAATGGAGAGGGATGCGGCTTGTAAGGCAAACAACCTCAGCGCTTCATCCTGTAACTGGCAAAAGACAAATATGACGTGCCTTGGACTGGGTGGGTCCACGGCATGTTGATTATGACCGCCCCCTTGATTAGGGGACGCTCCCTGTATGAGGGAGGGCCTCGCCCTGTATGAGGGGCCGCGACATGTAATCAATCCGCAGAAGGGTGCTATATTTTTACTATCAATAAGCCCCCAAGTCGTAGTGCTAAGAGAATTCAATTGGGTCTGCGTCTTAGTTAATTTTCCTTATGTGCTGCGATAGTTTTCAAAGAGATGATTCTTCTTCCGTGCTATCTTATATAAATTATTTCAGGCCGTGGACTTCATTACGTTTCCAAAACTTCGAGAGTAAATCGAGAGAGAATTTCTGTGTGTTCATCTTCTTTCATTTTCTGGAAACCCTTCGAGGTTGTGCATGGTGGTTCCAAGGTGGTGTAAGGCTGATCATTTGCTAGTTTCTTCATTTCCAGGTAATTTTTCAACCAATCTTTGTAAATTGTTTTTGTAGCTCGTACTTCCTTTTTGGATATACAAACACATGAGCTTCTGCATTGCTTGATAGAAAACTAAGATTTCAATTGAAAGACCCCGGATTTTAGATTTCCTTAATTAAAATCAAAGTTAATAATTTCCTTTGTATGTAAAAACTCGATGCAGAAGCGTAAAGGTGATGGTTCAATTTTAACACAAAACAACAAATTTTAATTCCTTAATCAAATTAAAATTACACCAAGTGAAGTAAAATTAAATAATAAATATATTCACTTAAACCAATTAATTAATTCAAGTCCTAGAATTTTCCTAAGTCATATTTATCAAGATTAGCAAATTAGGTGAAACAAAATTTTAGCAAATGACTTGAATTAAATAGACTTTACCCAATATTTAATTTAGCACCAAATTAAATGAGTGTGATAATTTAAACCAAATTTTATCTTGAATTATTCTAAACATGCGTTCTACGTTATTTTGCAAGATAAAATAAATCAATCGCACTACGCCGCGATGTACGAGGAAAAACCCAAGACGGGAAACAACCTCGGACGGCCCTAGCCTCAAATCCACTAGATACGGAATTACAAGTACAAGACAAAAGACTTACAACACACGACTCGATCCCTCTCAAGCCCCGACGCTTCTTCTTGTAGACACCTCTTCCTAGCGGATAACCTTGGAACTCCACCGCGGTCTCGAAATCCACCGATAGGACTCTATATGGTCATCGTCACCCGTATATGGAGCCTTTCTCCAAGTGGGTAGAATCGCAACAAAACCTCTTCTTCTTTGATGGATGTAGAAGCAAACCAAAACTTCTCTTTGAAACGGAAGAGATAAACCGGTGCCAAACTCCAAGCAATTGATATGTATATGAAAACTTGGAATAAACTTATTTGGGTGTTGTTGATACCAAAATTAATACGCTGATATAGACGAATCATAAGAAGACACGTGTCGATTTACGTGGCACAATAGCAACGAGAAAGTTTATTCCCCCGACCTAGTCATACTCACTCCGAGCAACAGGTGTACTCCGAGGAACTCCAGCTCTCCGAGGAACTCCAGCTCTCCGAGGAACTCCAGCGCTCCGAGGAACTCTTGAACGACAAGCAACTAAGGCGGTTCGAGCTGCATCTCGACCACAGCATTGATTGCTAGGTAATCAACAGTTCAACTATTCATTGAATGCCTATAATCTTGACGCACACGCTTGAAGAGCATTAAATGAATTACCCTTTCATGTGTATATCATTTAATGTATCACCCTTTCAGATTATAGCCTCAAGGCTATAAATACATTGTATTACCCTCATTCAAGGGGACCGAAATTTCTGGATAGTACTTGTAATCGAGAATTCCCAAACACTCAGCAATAACATAACAGTGGACGTAGGCCATTCATATAAGGCTGAACCACTTTAAAATATTTTGTCTCATTTATTTATCTGTGATTGAATTATTAGAGTAATCTAATTTTTTACATCAACAGATTGGCGCCGTCTATGGGAAACGACTGTTGTTATCGTTTTTCACCAAAAATCATTCATCATCAATGGCAGATAATCCAGAATCTAGCAATCAAAACGCTGGAAATGCTGAAAATCCTCCAAATCCCTCTGCACCTCCAGATCTGGCCGAAATTATGACGAATCTGGCTCAAGGATAAACCGTCATGCAAGAAATAATGCGACAACTCATACAAACCATTCATGGCGGCGCACCTACGCATTCGGGACATCGAAGTGGTCAGAGGCAAACCTATTTACTTTCTTCACGATCAAGGCGTACTGAGTCATATCGTAATGAGGAATCTAATGATTTCTCTTATCAACCTGGGCGAACTTCGTCAATACGAGCTACAGATACTGAGCAACATATCACTCTCTCTCCAGAGAGACCCAGTGCCTTGGAAAGATTGACCAGGGCATCTCCTTTCAGCCGATTAGGCCCTAGGAGGAATAGGAGTCCACCTAAGACCATGTCGAGGAGTTTTCGACAACCATCAGATCTAAGAGAAGGATCAACACAATCACGACCAGTTGCTCGTCAAGATAGATCTCAGGAGGCCACTTCCCAAGGAAGGAAATGATGCGTGGAAAGGGTCCATTCAGCGATTGAAGGATAGATTGGGAGAAATGGCTAAGGCAAAGAATCCCCTACAACGAACTTTTGTTCAAGGGACACCTTTTGTCCAGGCCATTGTGAATTTTAATACCCCGTAGAAATTTAAAGCACCTGTGGTGACCCCCAAGTATGATGGAAAGACAGATCCTGTTCTTCACATAGAGCAATATCAAGCTGCTGCCGACATCTATGCTGTTCCCGACGAGATGAGATGCAGAGCATTCTCAGGAACTCTTACTGGATCTGCCCAGATATGGTACAACAATCTTCCTCGGGGTAAGATTTCAACTTTCTTTCAATTGGACGAGTTGTTCATCGGCAATTTCTATTTTGGAGCAAAGCCAGTAAAACGAGTAGCACACTTGTTGAGTGTTAGACAAAAATCTGGTGAAAGTACTAGAGATTACATAACTCGTTTCAATAATGAGAAACTGGAAGTCATAGATTATGAAGAAAAGACAGCAATCACCGCCTTGATGAGTGGGTTGTTGCCTAACAAGTTGTATTACACTTTGGCCAAAGATCCACCTACAACTATGTCAGAGTTGATGGCAAAAGTGGCCAAAATCATGAATGTCGAGGAGGCTATGGCTGCGAAGAAGAATATGGATAAAGAAACCAAGGAGGAAGTCGACAAATCTAAGAAGAAAGAGCATAAGGGCAATGGCGGTGACAATCATTCCAAGAATAATAAGTCGCATGGTAAGTCCTGAAGAAATTCGATAATTATAATCCTTTGAAAATGGGTATTAATCATGTCTTGGAAGAAATCAAGAATAGCGAGGAGGTAAAGTGGCCGAAGAAACTAAGGTCAGACCCTGACATGAGGAATAGGGAGAAATATTGCGAGTTCCATAAGGATCATGGCCATATGACCAAAAATTGCATAGCTCTTCAGAACGAGATTGAAACACTCATCCGAAGAGGGAAACTAGCAAAGTATGTTGACCGGGGAGGTGAAAGAAGAAATAATGACCGAACTAGAGAGAGGTCTAGATCTCCTCATCGAGCAGAGGAGGAGAAGAAGAAGGATCATGAAGATGATGCAAAGGATGACCCCGATCTTCCCAAAAGGCCAAGGCAACCAGAACGCGAGGTATTTTCAATACATTTTGGAACATTTGATTATAATATCATTACAGGTGGAGATGCAGGAGGAGAAAATCTTACTGCAGAAAGAAAAGCTTACCTCGGTGAGGCTCAGGCTTGCTCATACATTCAACGGATAAATTTAGCTGAAGAAGATCGCCCGAGGAAGGTAAACAAAGAGAAGCTGGTCATTGGTTTCTCAAAAAATGACCTTGCAGGTGTTCTTTACCCTCACGACGACCCTTTGGTGATCAAAATGAGGATGAAAGAAGTAATGATTTCAAGGGTTCTGGTAGATAATGGTAGTTCGGCAGACATCATGTTCTATTCATGCTTTGATAGTTTAAATTTAAAATTATCTCAATTGGAGCCTTATCATAGACCTCTCCTGGGTTTTGCTGGTGAGAAAGTTTTTCCACTTGGGACGATCAAGTTGGATATATTCATTGGAACTTGGCCTGTTTGTCGAACAGAAAGAATATGCTTCTTTGTGATGGATAAGAATGTGCAATCAGCTTACAACATTATCATGGGAAGAGTTGGTTTGAAGAAGTTCGAAGCAGTTCCATCTACAGTACATCAGTGCTTAAAATTCCCAACAAATTTTGGAGTAGGAGTTGTGAAAGGTGATCAAAAAGTAGCTTGGGAATGCTATTATTCATCTGCCGAGCAAGAGGAGCTTGAAGAGTCAAGGAAAAAGACTACTACCTACCAGGTGGATGAAGGTACATAAATTGAAACACTGGATCCTAGAGATGAATCCCAACCTGTAAAAGGACAAGTGGTGGAATCTACATAAAATGTTATTCTGGACGACGAGCACCCTGAACGAGTAACCCAGATAGGTTCGTCGTTGGATATTTCAATAAAATAGGAGTTGATAACTTTCTTGAGAAACAGGAAGAAAACTTTTGCATGGAGTCATGAGGACATGCCAGGAATAGATCCAAACTTCTTATGTCATGAGCTCAATGTAAATAAGGAGATTAAACCTGTAAAGCAGAGAAGAAGAGTATTTAGTCCCGAGAAGAATCAAGCTATACAAGAGGAGGTCGAGAAGCTCCAGAAAGCCCAATTCATTGAAGATGTGAAATATCCAGACTGGTTAGCAAACGTGGTGATGGTAAAGAAGAAAAATAATAAATGGAGAATGTGTGTTGATTTCACCAACCTCAACAAGGCATGCCCAAAGGATCACTTTTCATTGTCCAGAATTGATCAACTAGTGGATGCTACCTCGGGACACGAGCTGCTCAGCTTCATGGATGCTTACTCTGGCTACAACCGGATAAAAATGAAACCTGAAGACAGGGAAAGTACTTCTTTTATTACCCCTAGAGGAACTTATTGTTATAATGTTATGCCTTTTGGTTTGAAAAATGCAGGAGCGACATACCAGCGGCTGATGAACAAGGTTTTTGCCGAACAAATCAGTTGCAATATGGAGGTCTATGTCGACGATATGCTGACAAAGTCCAAGAAAGCTGCTGATCATCTAGTTGATTTAGGTCAGACCTTTGATCAACTGGATAAATACCAAATGAAGCTCAACCCGACAAAGTGCACATTTGGAGTACGAGAAGGAATGTTCCTCGGGTACATTATCAACCAGCGAGGCATTGAGGCGAATCCAGAAAAGATCAAAGCTCTCTTAGGGTTGCGATCTCCAACGACGAAGAAAGAAGTGCAGAGTCTTACAGGACGAGTTGCAGCGCTCAACCGATTTGTATCCCGAGCAAATGATAGATGCCTCCCATTTTTCAAAACACTTCGGAAAACTTTCGAGTGGAACGATGAATGTGAAAAAGCCTTTCAAGACTTGAAGAAATATTTGGGAGCACCTCCACTGTTGTCCAGGCCAGTAATGGGAGAAAAGTTGTACTTGTACCTAGCAGTATCAGAGAATGCAGTTAGCTCGGCGTTGATCAAAATGGAGAATGGAGTCCAGAAGACAATTCATTACACAAGTAAGGCGTTCCGAGGTGCAGAGATCAGATACCCAAAGCTGGAAAAATTAGCACTGGCATTAATTGAAGCAAGTAGAAGAATGAGGCCATATTTTCAGGCCCATACCATCGTCGTGTATACCGACATGCCATTAAGACAATCCCTTCATAAGCCAGAAAAATCAGGGAGACTGATGTACTGGGCAATAGAGCTCGGTGAATATGATATTGTGTATGAACCCAGATCATCATTAAAAGGGCAAGCTGTAGCAGATTTTATAGCAGAGTTTACATATCCTGATACCCCCGAGGAACAAAACTTGCTCGTTGACCAACCTGTGGATGTTATAGGATCAACAGACATAAGTCCAGACCAACTCCGGTTGGTAAAAGGGCTTGTGGATGTAGAAAGATCATCAAATTCGAGCTCAGACCAACTCCGGTTGGTAAAAGAGCGAGAAGAGATGATCGACAAGGAGCGAAAAATATCAGGGGAGGATGAAAGAAAACAACAGATATTTCACCGAGGAACTTTGTCAGAGAAGAAATTTGAAGACGAGTTACCTACATGGAGATTATATGTAGATGGGTCATCTTGCACAACAGGTTGGGGAGCGGGGATTGTTTTGAACACCCCAGACGAGATTGACATGGAATACGCCCTGCGATTCCAATTCAAAGCTTACAATAATGAGGCGGAGTATGAGGCCATAGTAGTAGGTCTTAATTTAGCAAAAATCATGGAAGCGCAGCAAGTGATGGTATTCAGTGATTCTCAATTAATTGTGAATCAGGTGATGGGGACATATGCAGTTAAAGGGGAATTAATGGTCAAGGATCATGCAAAGGTGATGAAGTTGTTGGCAGAATTTGATGCCATTCAGTTGATCAGAATACCAAGAATGGAGAATGCACGAGCAGACGCACTAGCCCGACTAGCATCAGCTACTCGTACCGAGCTACAAAGAACGATACCAATTGAAGTATTAGAAAGTCAGAGCATAGAGGAAGACTTGACGATGAATGTTATTACCCTTGATTCAGGACCATCTTGGATGGATCCCATCAGGGCATATATTGAAAAGGGAAAATTACCGGAGGATAAGCTCGCTGCCAAGAAATTAAAGTTTAAAGCTGCTCGGTATGTACTAACTAATGGTGTTTTGTATAGGCGAGGAATTATGGCAGGTTTGCAAAGATGTGTACATCCTTCCGAGGTGAAAGAATTGATTGAACATATCCATGAAGGGTCCTATGGAGCCCTTGTAGCAGGTCGAACACTCTTGCAAAGGGTGATGATGCAAGGATACTATTGGCCAACGATGAGGGCTGATTGTATAGCCTATGCTAAGAGATGTGATAAATGCCAACGTTTTTCCTCCATCCGACGAACTCCACAAGCATTGTTGACACCCATAACTTCCCCTTGGCCATTTTCCATGTGAGGAATTGATTTGGTTGGACCACTGCCTACGACCCGAGGAAGATTCAAGTACCTCGTTGTCGCAGTGGATTATTTTACTAAGTGGGTAGAAGCTGAGCCCCTTATTGATATGACATATGAGAAGGTGTACCAGTTCGTTTGGAAGAACATCATCTGCCGATATGTTCTCCCTCATGCCTTCATCACAGGCCATGGAAAACAATTTGATAACGAGGAGTTTCTCGCCTATTGTCATCAGTCAAACATTTTGAAGGTTCATTCAGCACCAGGCCATCCTCAAAGAAATGGACAGACTGAAGTGACGAACAGAACATTATTAAATGGTTTGAAGAAGAGGCTAAGTGAGGCTAAAGCTAATTGGATTAATGAGCTACAGTCAGTATTATGGGCTTACCGAATAACTCCCCGAGCAGCAACTGGAGAATCACCATATATGCTGGCATTTGGAAGCGAGGCCTTAATACCTGCCAAGTTGGGTCTTCCAACACACAGAGTGCTGAATTTCAATTCCCCAGTCAGCGACTTGATGAGGAGATTAGATTTGGACATGCTCGAGGAAGTTCGAGAAGAGGCAGCCATTAGGAATGCTGCTTACCAACAACGAATAACCTTGTTCTACAACAAGAGGGTGAAAAAAGTGCGACTTAAAAGAAGGAGATTACGTGCTAAAGAAGGTCATTCAGAAGCACAATAAGATGGAAGCAAACTGGAATGGACCTTACCGAGTTACAGAGGTTGTTCGACCAGGAACTTACCAAATAGCAACTCTAGAAGGAGAAGAATTTAAGAATGCATGGAATGCTGAACACCTACGCAAGTATTATCAGTGATGTAAAATGTAAAGCAGTTCCATCAACATGAATAAAACGATGACATTTTGCCATCTTCTCTCCTTTTATTGAATGTTTTTCGGGGAATATAGTGTATAACACTACGCTGCTCGGAAGTTAAACAACACGATAGTTCAAGCTCAGACTAACTCCGGTTGGTAAAAAGGCGAGAACACGATAGTTCGAACTCAGACCAACTCCGGTTGGTAAAAGAGCAAGAACAAACCATACTCCTTTGGTTAGGAGGCGTACACTAGCTCAGACCAACTCCGGTTGGTAAAAGAGTGAGTGGACATGATAGTTCTAACTCAGACCAATTCCGATTGGTAAAAGGGAAAGAACACGATAGTTTAAATCCAGACCAACCCCGGTTGGTAAAAGGGCGAGAACAAACCATACTCCTTTGGTTAGGAGGCTGACACTGGCTCAGACCAATTTTGGTAAAAGGGCAAGTGGACATGATAGTTTGAACCCAGACCAACTCCGATTGGTAAAAGGGAGAGAACAACATTCCTAAAAATGCCAACGTGTTTGGTTAGGAAACAAGATATGCTCTCAAATGCCAACTTATGTTGGTCGGGAGGTAAGTTTATTACATAAAAGTTCCTCGAAGAACAAAATATTCCAAACTGAATCAAGTATGGTTGGTCGGAGATAAAAATCCACTAACTGTAGTTGGTCGACGAGGAGAAAATATTTTAAACAGTACCAAGTATAGCTGGTCGGGGATAAAAACCCATTAACTATAATTGGTCGAAGAGCACAACTTAACAACCTTGGTTGGTTGGAAGAATTTGTATACTCATTACTTTATTATTAAGTGATCGAGAAATATTACTAATACTTGCAATTTTTTATTACTAAGTTGGTCGATGAACCACACAATATTGTTATGCAAGCACAAATATAAAGTGTTTTATGAATACAAGAGCAATACAAATTTGCAAACAAAAAAGGAAATTCTTTCATTAAAGTCAAAATGAATTACACAAGTTTATTACATTGATATTAAATTGTGTACTAATTATTACATTAGAATTTCCTATTCTATTGGCTTTTTTTCCTTCAGCTTTCGATATAGGCTCCTCGCCAGCAGGAGGATCTTCCAGGCAAAGGGGAGAATTAATGAAGTTAAGATCTCACAGCATTCTGACGTTCACTATTAAAGGTGTATCCAGTAAATGCTCCGGACGAGATAATTAAACCTGCGAATGAAGGGCATAGTCACCAAGATACTGGGAGATCAAACAACGAGGGATGGCCCGAGCAGGGATCCAACTCATATCAGGATTGAATGGTGGATTTGGTAGATCGAGCAGCCCAGGAGCATGATAATCCCATAAATAATGGCCCAACTCTAGTTTTAATACACCCAGGGCGTTCAACCATCCCTGTTTATAACCTTCATAATTGGCATTTTCAATGCGAGCATCCAAGTGACAAAGGGCCTCATTGTAGCCTGCCATCCAGAACTCATGAGGTTGTTTGTGGAATTGGAAAGTTATTCTCTCTAACTGCTCGTGAAGGTTTCTGGCAAAAACATCCTTATTATACAGAGCAGACTTTGTCGAAGCAAGTTGATCCTCCAGAGTTTGGATTTTCTTGGACATTTCAGACAAAGCCCGATCTTTTGCATTCAATTGGAACGCTTGGGTTTCTAATGTTTATTGAGTACGAGCTTCTTCAACAGTACGACGAAGACCTCTTGGTCGTCCCCGAGCAGGTTGAGTACTTTGTTCCTCGTCAACATTCGGAGCAACTCTTCCTCGTCCACGAGAACCTCTTCCTCGTCCCCGAATAGCAGTGGAAGGCCCAACTCTTCTCAAAGCCTCTAACTCTTGCCTCAATTTGGCATTCTCAACCTCTAAAAATGAGAATCCTTCATCGGTGACCGGTACCAAGGAAGTGGAAGATGAAGCTACAGACTTATACTGTGCCAACTCTTTCTGCAAATTGTTATTCTCTTGCTCCAGCAGCTCGGCGATCTGTCTGCATGCTTCGACTTCACCCTTTAGGGTTCTCTCTCTCACTTCATAGCCAGCAAGCATCTTGTCATAACCTGTTTCAGCACTAAGTTGTTTGAGTTTCTTCTCATACCCTTCGTGCAAAAGAACTGAAGACTCTTTATACTATTGCTGAAGTTCATCGAGAGTACCTTGCAAGTCTTCAATCATTTTGTAATAAGCCACATTATTGGCTACAGCACAATCAAGAAGACATTTCAAGTATTGATATGCCTCCACTGCTTGGTCTGAAGCATCATGACCAAGGATATCAACAATTTCTGATGCACTCAGGTCGGTATGGCCAGCTTTAAAATATTCATGGCATTGCTGCATCAGTTTTGTATCATTGGCAAACAGTAATTCCATTCTAGCCATAAACTAGTAAAGAAGAGAAGGCAAGAGTTAATAAAAGAAGTAGACAGAACATTAACAACATAGAGGAACAAAAAGGTGATTTTTATTACATCATCAAAAGGAGTACAACGTTCAGAATACAGAGTACAAGTAAAAGAAAATAAAATATATACCGAACAACTTCACACCTTTTCCTTGTCTCCCAAGACTTTCTCGGGAGGCTGGGACGAGGAGCTCAGTTGCTCGGTGGAAATAATAATTTGGTCGGCTGGAGTTGGAACTTGTTCAGGAGGAGCAGGCAAAGATGAAATCTCCTCGGTAACTGTCTGAATAGGTTGGGAAGCAAGGACTTGATCACCCACTATCATTGAAGACTCCTCGGATGCGGCTTCGTCTTCTTCCTCATCTTCAATTATAGGAGGGGGGCCAGGAAGATGTTGTTGAAATAGCTCAGAGTCCTCGTTAACCTTTAATTCTTATAGGGCAGCCACCCAACCATCTCGGAAGTATTTCAAACTCCCATACTGTACCTGGGTCATCATGGCTGCTACCCCCCTGTCCCATCCTTTATCCCAACCGGTACGAAAAGATTTTTTCACAGCCACTTTTCTTTTCATTCTCTCCTAGGAGAGCTTCTCGGATAGAAGATCCTCAGAGGCTTTCAACTTGGCCTCCACCTCCTCCTTCTGGCGATTTACTTCTCGCAGAAGGGTTATCTCTTCCTCAGCCGATTTCAACTTATTTTCAAGCTCCCCAAAGCTTGTGAGCTTCTCGGCATATTTTTTATTCTCTCTCTCCAAGTCTTTCACCTTATTTCCCAACTGCACCTTCTCTACCTCAGATGCAACCAACTTCTTCTCCCATTCACCCCTATCCTCGTCATACTTTTGACGAGAATCCTTCAAAGATTGGGCCAAGCCCTGTAAAGCATCCTCCACTCTAGACGAGGAGCCTGAAGCCTTGATCGCTTCATCTTTCTTCACTATCGTGTTAAAGCAACTCACCAGCTGGAAAAAGAAGAAAATAATGATAAGTCATTGCAGAGATACTTGTATTGATGGAAAGAAAGAAAAATTCAGGATAAGAGAAACTTACTGAAGCAATGTGACGAGTAGCTAGGGATGTCAGCATATCCCTAGACATGTTTTCCTCAATTCCTTGGACTTCAGGAATGGTCCAAGTCTTTACCGAGCTCATTGCAGAACTCGGGGGAATAATAGTTGGAACACCAGCTCCACTAGCTTGGAACTGGGGAATGGTTTCAGAAAAACTGACCGAGGAGGATTTCTTCAGTCTCCTCGGTGGCACTTCAACAGTTTCAACCAAAGAAGAGCTTTTGGTTGGGGAAATGGTGATCACTTCCACATGTGCATCCTTCTTACTAGGAGCCACTGGGGGTTTCTCGGCAGCCTTCTGCGGAACAACAGAAGGGGCGGCATCTACTTTCTTTGTCCCTTTTGGGACGTCAGCCTTATTTCTTTTCCCATCTCCAGCAGAGGTAGTCTCCTCAAAAAGAGCATGAACTCTTTTTTTGCCCATCCTCTGACTCAAAGGAATATGAGAATCTGATGAAGAATCCTCAGGAGCTGGTGCTGGCTCACCAGTGCTGATTACAGGGCGAGCAGTAAAAGAGGTTGTATAACTCCTATACTGCAACAAATATGAAGCAGATCTGATGTGCTCGTCTGCAACTTTCTTATGCAGATTCCAGATAAGTTTTAAATGTTTAATATTTACTTCTGATTCTTTTGGAGTTTTTCTCTTACTGTCAATTGCAAAACAAATACATAGTGAAATATCAGTCATACATTTTATCAAATATAATGAAATTATAATTTCAAAAATAACACAAGATGAAAATAACCTATCCCATTGCCATATGGAGGGCATCTGGGACCTTGATATACTTCATCTCCAGTCAAAGGGGCATGTTACCAATTTTTGATAATTACTCCATGTTCAAAATAATCCCTATTTTCATCAGGGAGGTTGACTACTAAGGCCCAATTCAAAAATCTAGTTTTTAAATAAAAAATATTGTCTAAAACAGCCCATCTATAACAATACATAATCTCAGGAATTCCTATACGGGTTCCATGAGTTTGATTTAACCTATACACCCCATTGACTATTCTCCATGTGTTGGGAGCTATTTTCGCCGGGACATCATTGAAATACTGACAGAATTCTAAGCACAAGGGGTTTGGTGGAAAAGAAAATCCACATTCAGCAATAAAGAGGCTGGGGAACCAGTGTCCCTCAGCCAAACTAAAATAATCTAAAGGCTCAGAAAGATTCTCCAAAGTTACCCAAGATGGAATAGAAAAATCAGAACGGAATTTCTCAAGAGATTCAATAACATAAACCATGGTGAATAAAAGAAAGGAAGAAGATCTTACAGGAAAAAGGGAGATCTGTTGACAATGAACGAAGAAAAGGATGAACGCACTAGAGAGAGAAAGACTATGGAAAACTCGATGGGATTGCCTATGAAGCTTAAATACTTTGCCTTGGGAAGCGGCGAAAGAAATGATTACAAAAAGAAACTATTACGCTATCGACGGCTAAAAGGACAAAAAGTGCACGAAGATCGAAGCGCTTATAAAAATGCAAAAAGGCGGATTCTGCGAATTTGGAAGGAAATTCAAATAGGGAGAAATGTTCCTAAAAACCAGGAAGATCATTTAATATTGCCATATACCGAGAAAGAATGTTCCATACTCCTCAAAGTTCGAAATATGAAACATTGGGGGCTTCTGTTGATACCAAAATTAATACGCTGATATAGACAAATCATAAGAAGACATGTGTCAATTTACGTGGCACAATAGCAACGAGAAAGTTTATTCCCCAGACCTAGTCATACTCACTCCGAGCAACAGGTGTACTCCGAGGAACTCCAGCTCTCCGAGGAACTCCAGCGCTCTGAGGAACTCTTGAATGATAAGCAACTAAGGCGGTTCGAGCTGCATCTCGACCACAGCATTAATTTCCAGATAATCAACAGTTCAACTATTCATTGAATGCCTATCATATTGACGCACATGCTTGAAGAGCATTAAATGAATTACCCTTTCATGTGTATATCATTTAATGTATCACCCTTTCAGATTATAGCCTCAAGGCTATAAATACATTGTATTACCCTCATTCAAGGGGACCGGAATTTCAGGATAGTACTTGTAATCGAGAATTCCCAAACACTCAGTAATAACATAACAGTGGACGTAGGCCATTCATATAAGGCTGAACCACTTTAAAATATTTTGTCTCATTTATTTATTTGTGATTGAATTATTAGAGTAATCTAATTTTTTACATCAACAGGTGTAAACACTAGAGTGATGGATATTTTTCTCTAAAAATTTCACTCAAAACATGAACATTTTCCTTAAAACAATTTGCTCTCAAACTCTCTCTAAGAGATGGAAAAGTTAAGAAAAGTTAGGTTGGAAAATTTTCTTCCCGCACATATTAAAATCTGAAAAAGTTAGTTAAAAACCAAGTGGGGAAGTCGGTGCAAAACTGCCAAAAAACTGCCAAAAACTGTTCCCGCCTGGCATCTCGTTCGAACGACATTTCGTTCGAACGAAATCTCGTTCGAACGAGACTTCTAACGACGTTCCAGATTGAACTCGTTGGAAATCTCGTTAGAACGACAATCTCGTTAGAACGACAATCTCGTTCGAACGACATTTCTAACGACGTTCCAGTGGCCTGATATGGGAACTCGTTGGCAGGTTCATTCGAACGACATTTTCGTTCGAACGACAATCTCGTTCGAACGACTCTATCGAACGAAAAACCAGAAAGTTTGAATATTCTTGTTTAAGCCCAGAAAACTTTATAAACATTTATTTAAAGTTTTAATTAATTCTTTCTTAAAACAAAATGCAGTTTTTATAAAACCTACCACGCAATAAACTTTGTTCCAAGCTCCTATATCTATAATATTGCATTCATACCTTGGGATCATGGAACTATGGTTGATGACGTAGAAACGAGGCACGCAAACCGGCACATTTGATGAAGCTTTATACTCTTTGCCACTACGTCTTCAACAAACACTTCATAGGCTTGAGCATATTACAATTAAATACTATCCTATGAATAAATTTTTTTGTCCGGAATTGAGCCAAAACTATATATGGACTTAATTGGAAATTTGTGTCCTTACAAATCTCCCCCTTTGGCTATTCCGGGACAAAAACCAAACAAAAATCCTAAAGGGCCGTCAAGCTCTACTAGACTCAAAACATAACCCACCCAAACTTGACTCAACCCAAGGATCAAACGCTTTGCCATTGAAAGATGCCGCTTTAGAATAATTCCTGCACACTTAAGCAAACTCATCAAATGCATAGGGAATATCAAAGTATTAAAAGAAATTTTAATTAATTACTCCCCCTAAATTAATTCTCCCCTTTATCAAACACATGACCTACTTAGAAAGACGTCTCCCCCTAAGATAAATCTCCCCCAAACTAAGATACGATAATAATAGGATTAGATACCATTTCTCCCCCTATCATTTCTCCCCCTTTTTGTTCAGGAATAGGCAAAGGATAAAGAACTAATAAACATAAAAGCATGTTGAAGCTTAAAGTGATAAGACATGAAAGCATATGGGCAACAAAAGAAAGGCAAAGACAAACAAATATCATATATATATAAACTAGAAATATATCAATGAAGCACTTGCATATATATATAGATATAAACACACATATAACACAAAATACAATAAGTTTGCACACTCGTATGGCAAAAATGTGTCATATGGAAATGGAAGTGTTGGGGTGTGAACTAGCAACAATTAAATTTAGACCCAAACACTTAATAAACATTCACGGAGTTCTCATTTGATTGTAAACTTCATCACATTTAAATATAACCTCATGTGACAATATAAATTGAACTCAATGAACAAACATACACAATGCATACAAGCCTAGCATGATGATGATTCTACAAACCAAATAGAGTCATGACATTAAAGACAACTAGGATAAACGGACATTGTGCAAACCGTTGATATACCATCCAATTCTCCCTCAATAAGCATATATATTCTTTTGCTTTTGAATGAATATATCAAACAAACATAGGCCTTGGAAATTGTTTTCTTTTTAATGCCATATTTTCTGTTTTTTGGCCTTTGGACCACGTATTTCTTTTAGGTCCATTTCAAACGGTGGCTTACTATCGCAAAGGATCACTAAGAACTTTCGGAGCCCTTCCCCGTGCACATTATTATTTATCATGTTTACATTTTTTCACACAAATCTCACATGTAACGGATTTTGACATGCACTAGTCCTCCTAGGTCATAGATATGTAGATGACTAGATTGGTAGGAGCACACCTCAAAAAGCTCAAATATAACATGTGACATTAAGATTTCAAAAGAGCTCGTGCATGTGTGAATAGAGGCATATAGAAATAGAATCCATTTAAACAACACAAAATCCAACTACTCCATAAAATATGGTAAAGAACATTTTAAGGATTGACAATCTAAACCAAAAGTTCTAGCCACATGGGAGCGTAAAAGATGGGATTCAAACACAAGTATATGCCACTTAAAGTATGTCAAACCAAAATACACACAAAAAAATCTTTTTGAGTTTTTGACATTTTTAACTAAAAATAAAGATATATACTCAAAAGAATAAACAAAAAATCATTTGTATTTTTCATTAAGCTTAAATGAAATAAATAAAACACAAATGATAAAAAAAAATCTTTTTATATTTTTCAATTAATTCAAACACAAATTATAATACAAAAAGATAAACAAGTCATAATTTCTAGCATGTGATATGAAATAAGGCAATGACTAGAAAATGACTAAAACAAGCATACATTTAGCATGTGAATATAGCATAAAGTACAAACGCTAAAGTATGAAAATACTAACACATTCATCCTTTAGATTTAGCAAGGGAGGAAGCATGTGAAAGTAACTGAGAATCAAAAACCCTATTTTTCAAAGCAACCAAGTCGGATTTCCTAACCCAAATTAATGAAGAATGACTATCTTGGGGTGTTGGAACGTTAACAACCATGGTTACTTTACTATGGGATTTTCTAGGAATTCGTTTAAGATCAAAACAAAATTTCCTAAGATGACCTTTTCGACCACAATGTGTACAAGCAAAAACATGTCGAAAATATTTACTTAAGGAGTGATCTTTAAATGCATTCCTAGTAGATTCTCCTAAATCATTGGTCTTGGCTTTATGAGTAGATTCATTACAAGTATTGAAGCGTAAACCACAAGTGTCATTTTTAATTTGGACCGTTCCTAACATTTTATCTAGTTTTTTCGAACGACACTCCAAATCAAATTTGACATTACTAGAGTCTTTTAATTTATTTTGCAATTCTAAAATGTTAGACTCTAATAAAACATTTCGCTCTTCAAAAGCAAGAAGCTCCTTTTTCAAGGATTCCATTAAACCCCTAAGGCTATCTCTCTCGCCTTCTACATATTCAAGCTTCTCTTGAAGAGTCCTCTCATGTGTCCTAAGGTCATCTATTAAAGAATTTTCATCAACGACCTTGACACTCTCTCTTAAACTAGCTTCTAACTTCAAATTAGTTCTTTTCAATTTAATAGATTATTTATAAAGCTCTTGAAAAGCATTTTGAAGTTCACTCACATTAACCTCTTCTTCATTTTCACTCTCTCTTTCTTCTCCACTCTCACTATCATAAAAAATAAGAGAATCATAAACAATGACCTTGGAAGTGTCATGTGTTAAAGTTTCATCAATCGATGAGTTCTCACTATCACTCACATGACTAGCCATAAAAGCCAGAACATTTTTCTTAGTGGGGGAATCGGGTCCCTCTTCTTTATCACTATCACTAAGGGTCGCATTATATGCAGTGGGTCATTTACCCTCTTTCCTTAGTGTTGTGGGGCACTCATAAGCCCTATGGCCATAACCTTCACAACCAAAACACTTATTAGACTCGTCCCTATCTAAATTGTCATTATAAGGTTTAGGGATCTTCTCGGATTTAGAAATCTTCTCGCTTTTATCATGTTTAGAAGTATCAAATTTCTTAAAATCATTTTTAAATTTATCTTTGTTAATTTTAAGAAATTTTCTAAATTTACGAGCAAACAAAGCCATGTCTTTCGAGTCACTATCACTCTCGCTCTCTACTACTTGTTTGACCTCTTTTCGGGCTTTTAAAGCAACGCCCTTTTCGATCTTCTTTTCAGTTTTAGAGGGAAACATATCTAGTTCATAGGTTTGTAAATCACCTACAAGCTCTTCTAATTTCGTAGAGGCTAAAGTTGGTAAAGAATTTAAAGCGGTCACCTTTGGAATAAATCTATCGGGTAGGGACCTTAAAATTTTCTTTACAACACGATCGTCAGATATTTTCTCTCCCAAGTTAAAAGATGAATTAACAATATCAGAAAGTCTAGCATAAAATTCATCAAAAGTTTCTTTTTCATTCATTTTGATAGTTTCAAATTGAGTGGTGAGGTTTTGGAGCTTTGAAGCTTTAACGACACTAGTTCCTTCATGAGTTAATTGTAAAATATCCCAATCTTCTTTAGCGGTTTCACACGTCATAATACGTCGGAATTCATCCGGTCTGACAGCGCTAAATAAGGCATTTAAACAACGGGAATTGAAATTGGCAAGTTTAAACTCATTTTCAGTCCATCTATCGGCAGGTTTGGGAACACGTTCACTTTCAACTAAATAAGTTGGTGGGGACCACCCGTTAACAACAGACATCCAAACTCTCTCGTCGATAGATTTTAGTGCTGATGTCATACACGCTTTCCAATACGCGTAGTTTGAACCATCGAAAATAGGAAATTTTGAAAATGGGGAAAAATCCATTTTAGCCAAAAATTATTTAAAAGATCGTTAACGAAATAATTTATCGCTTTGGCTCTGATACCAATTTGAAAGTCCCCGGATTTTAGATTTCCTTAATTAAAATCAAAGTCAATAATTTCCTTTGTATGTAAAAACTCGATGCGGAAGCATAAAGGTGATGGTTCAATTTTAACACAAAACAACAAATTTTAATTCCTTAATCAAATTAAAATTACACCAAGTGAAGTAAAATTAAACAATTAATATATTCACTTAAACCAATTAATTAATTCAAGTCCTAGAATTTGCCTAAGTCATATTTATCAAGATCAGCAGATTAGGCGAAACAAAATTTTAGCAAATGACTTGAATTAAATAGACTTTACCCAATATTTAATTTAGCACCAAATTAAATGAGTGTGATAATTTAAACCAAATTTTATCTTGAATTATTCTAAACATGCGTTCTACGTTATTTTGCAAGATAAAATAAATCAATCGCACTACGCCGCGATGTACGAGGAAAAACCCAAGATGGGAAACAACCTCGGACGGCCCTAGCCTCAAATCCACTAGATACGGAATTACAGGTACAAGACAAAAGACTTACAACACACGACTCGATCCCTCTCAAGCCCCGACGCTTCTTCTTGTAGACACCTCTTCCTAGCGAATAACCTTGGAACTCCACCGCGGTCTCGGAATCCACCGATAAGACTTTATATGGTCATCGTCACCCGTACATGGAGCCTTTCTCCAAGTGGGTAGAATCGCAATAAAACGTCTTCTTCTTTGATGGATGTAGAAGCAAACCAAAACTTCTCTTTGAAACGGAAGAGATAAACCGGTGCCAAACTCCAAGCAATTGATATGTATATGAGAACTTGGAATAAACTTATTTGGGTGTAAACACTAGAGTGATGGATATTTTTCTCTAAAAATTTCACTCAAAACATGAACATTTTCCTTAAAACAATTTTCTCTCAAACTCTCTCTAAGAGATGGAAAAGTTAAGAAAAGTTAGGTTGGAAAATGTTCTTCCCGCACATATTAAAATCTGAAAAAGTTGGTTAAAAACCAAGTGGGGAAGTGGGTGCAAAATTGCCAAAAAACTGCCAAAAACTGTTCCCGCCTGGCATCTCGTTCGAACGACATTTCGTTCGAACGAAATCTCGTTCGAACGAGACTTTTAACGACGTTCCAGATTGAACTCGTTAGAATCTCGTTGGAAATCTCGTTAGAACGACAATCTCGTTCGAACAACATTTCTAACGACGTTCCAGTGGCCTAATATGGGAACTCGTTGGCAGGTTCGTTCGAACGACATTTTCGTTCGAACGACTCTATCGAACGAAAAACCAGAAAGTTTGAATATTCTTGTTTAAGCCCATAAAACTTTATAAACATTTATTTAAAGTTTTAATTAATTCTTTCTTAAAACAAAATGCAGTTTTTATAAAACCTAGCACCCAATAAACTTTGTTCCAAGCTCCTATATATATAATATTGCATTCATACCTTGGGAGCATGGAACTATGGTTGATGACGTAGAAACGAGGCACGCAAACCAGCACATTTGATGAAGCTTTATACTCTTTGCTGCTACGTCTTCAACAAACACTTCATAGGCTTGAGCATATTACAATTAAATACTATCCTATGAATAAATGTTTTTGTCCGGAATTGAGCCAAAACTATATATGGACTCAATTGGAAATTTGTGTCCTTACATCAATTGAATAATCAAACACACATGAACGCTGAAAACATCAATAATTGTTAGGATCGATCTTCATATGCTGCACTTGACCCCTGATCTTCCAAATGCCATGAAGATCATATAGTTGTTCTTGTTGTTCATAATCAAACTCTTCGTATTCTGTGAATTTGATCTTAAAATGATTAAATGTTATATACTTAACTGTTTAAGGTAGGGATTGCGGCATGGTAGATTATCAGTTATCTAGGGACCCTTGAATATTCCCTGGTGGACCCTATCCGCGGCATACCGGGGGTGATGACTGCGGCCCCTTAAGCAATGAGATTTGCCCTCCGCGACACTTTGATGCATATCCATTTAATCTACCGCGGCGGTGGGGTCTTTTAGGGCTCTGAATTCCCACCCTTGTATTTTGAATAGTCTTCAAACTTTCACGAACCAAATACGCCCATAATAAATAATTGTAATTGCTGCTAGAATTTCTTGAATCGACCTTGAGCAATTTTAGAAATGGCCGTGGCCACAGATCTCTAATTCCATTTGAGCTTGTTGCCGCGGCAGTGTATGTTCCCTTGCTGATATAAGAGGTGGCTGCAGCCAGTAGGGCCAGAGGGTAATCCCTTAGGTTCAAGTAATAGAGTTGGCAGTGTTTTAGCCCATTAATAACTATGTTAGGGAAATAATTCCCAACAAGCAAATATTTACTATTCATATATAATCTTCCCGCGTCTTCTTAAAGTCTTTTCCAAACCATACTGGCTGCGGCGCTTAATTGCAGACTCTGCCTTTCAGGTACTGCTGCAGCCATATGAGCTTTAACCCAGACGAGTTTCTAAGAGGCTTTTGGGCAAAGCATTTTGAAATCTCTCCGCAGCATCATAACCCAAGACTGGGTTGACCAGGTGGCTGATGGCTTCGAATTTCCAGAAAATTTGATGTGCTCAGCACCTGCCGTGAACCAAAGACCTTGCACAGCTCTGGATGATGATGGAGTTTGCTTCCCACTTCATGCATTTGTTGATGGGCTGCGGCTGCTGATGGGACAGGGTTTCACCGCGGCGCGAGAGTCACCTACGAGCCGGTCGTTTTATATTCGTCTCACCTGAACTATACAAAAACCTAAACTACGACTACACTCAACTGGTGAGTACATCGGTAAGTCGGGTATCGAATCCACAGGGAATGTTCGATAGATCACAATAGATTATTAATTCAGGAATAAAAGTGTAAAAGGTGTTTAGAAACTAAAAAGGGAAAGATGCATAAAAGGGAAATAGTAATCTAGGCGAGTGTATTGAAACTAGATTATGAAAGTGAGTAAAACTATAGGTTGCGTCGAATATCCCTCACCCGAGTTAATTTGTATAAAATGGTTACATGGGTCGACGAGTTATTACACGTGCATCTCGTTTCGACAGTTAATTAAATCAAGGGTTGTCACGCCCTAAATCATCATAAAATCCTAATAAGATTTTGGCGTCAACAAATATCCTGGAAATTACGCGCGAAAGGTCGTAAAGGTTGTAATAACTAGGACAACGCACCCGAAAAAGACCCGTAAACACCATCACCAAAGCAAAGCAATGCGTCAACTCGAGTGATTTCAATTCAAGCACAACCTAATTTAAATTACCTAGAAAGCATGTTAAAAATGCGGTAAATGGAAAGCGGTAATAAACGCGATAAATCTATATCACAAAGCAAGTGAAGAAAGCATGTGAATCTAATTAAGAAAGCATGTAAATCAAACTATCAAAGCAAGAAAGAAGGAAATACAAACTATAAAAATAGAGGGGATGATGAATAGTGCAACAATCAATCCAAAAGGGTGTCAATCCAAGAACAATTGAAGAACAACTCCTCAAAACCCTCAAAACCTAAGCTATTATAACCTAAAATCGTTTTGTCTACTGAATCTGTTCTTATTACAACAAAATTGGTTTATATACCAAGTTAGAATAAAAGAAAAGAAGAAAGAAAATGAAAAGAAAATATCTGCTGAAAAAAATAGAGCATCGATCGATCGACCCCAGTGGTCGATCGATTGACAGTTAAAATCGTGGCCAAAATACAAAGGCTCGATCGATCGACACCCAGGCTCGATCGATTGATCAAGCAGGGCAGCCTGTTGTTTCCCCTGTTTTGACATGCTTTCCATCTCCGCTCAATTTGTCGTAACTTTGCCATACGGACTCGGAATCACGCACCATTCACGGCCATGCAAAGCTAGCGAGGAGAGATACAACTTCTGTGTAGATGTCGGGCCATGTGACCAATCTGTGAAATGATCGGATTGCCCTTGAACGTGCAGTTGTGTACGGAAATTGCGCGAAATGTGTTCGAATCCCATACTTGGTACCTAAATACCTACAAAAGCCCAATTATACCTCATATAGCATGTTAACAGTATAAACCGAGGTTATCTGATTAACGGGCTTAAATATAGAGATTAAGGCACCCGAGGGGGCTAAAATGCGTAGGTTCGACGGATGAAATACGTAATATTCGCGTATTATCACACCCCCTAACTTACACATTGCTAGTCCCTAGCAATGAAATAGGATGCAACAAGAAGAACAAGTAAACCAAAACATGAGATAGTACAAAAGTATGGTATAAAAGCAATAAAAATATAAGGCCACTTTCGTGGGTGACTCGATTGCATTTAGCGTATGCAATAAGCCGTTAAACCCCTAGCTTACCCTAGTGGACGAGTGTCGTCCCATTTGATGGACAGGGTTTCTCCGCGGAGCGAGAGTCACCTACGCGCCGGTAGTTTTATATTCGGCTCACCTGAACTATACAAAAACCTAAATTACGACTACACTCAACTGGTGAGTACAGCGGTAAGTCCGGTATCGAATCCACAGGGAATATTCGATAGATCGCAATAGATTATTAATTCAGGAATAAAAGTGTAAAAGATGTTTAGAAACTAAAAAGGGAGAGATGCATAAAAGGGAAATAGTAATCTAGGCGAGTGTATTGAAACTAGATTATGAAAGCGAGTAAAACTATAGGTTGCGTCGAATATCCCTCATCTGAGTTAATTAGTATAAAATGGTTACATGGGTTGACGAATTATTACACGTGCGTCTCGTTTGGACAGTTAATTAAATCAAGGGTTGTCACGCCCTAAATCATCATAAAAGCCTAATAAGATTTTGGCGTCAACAAATATCCCAGAAATTATGCGCGAAAGGTCGTAAGCACGGGACATACATGATATGCCCCGTCAAATCTCCTAGGCGTAATAACTAGGACAACGCACCCAAAAAAGACCTGTAAACACCATCACCAAAGCAAAGCAATGAGTCAACTCGAGTGAGTTCAATTCAAGCACAACCTAATTTAAATTACCTAGAAAGCATGTTAAAAATGCGGTAAATGGAAAGCGGGAATAAACGTGATAAATCTATACTACAAAGCAAGTGAAGAAAGCATGTGAATCTAATTAAGAAAGAATGTAAATCAAACTATTAAAGCAAGAAATAAGGAAATACAAACTATAAAAATGGATGGGATGATGAATAGTGCAACAATCAATCCAAAAGGGTGTCAATCCAAGAACAATTGAAGAAAAACTCTTCAAAACACTCAAAAACTAAGCTATTATAACCTAAAATCGTTTTGTCTACTGAATATGTTCTTATTACAACAAAATTGGTTTATATACTAAGTTAGAATAAAAGAAAAAAAGAAAGAAAAGAGAAGAAAATATCTGCAGGAAAAAATAGAGCATTGATCAATCGACCCCTGTGGTCGATCGATCGACTATTAAAATCGTGGAAAAAATACAAAGGCTCGATCGATCGAACCCCAGGCTCGATCGATCGATCAAGCAGGTCAACCTCATGTTTCCCCTATTTTGGCATGCTTTCCATCGCCGCTCAATTTGCCGTAACTTTGTCATACGAACTCGGAATCACGCACCGTTCACGGCCACGCGAAGCTAGCAAGGAGAGGTACAACTTCCGTGTAGGTGTCGGGCTCGGTGCCCAATCTGTGAAATGACCGAATTGCCCTTGAACATGCGGTTGTGTACGGAAATTGCGCGGAATGCGTTCGAATCCCATACTTGGTACCTAAATACCTACAAAAGCCCAATTATACCTCATATAGCATGTTAACAGTATAAACCAAGGTTGTCTGGTTAACAGGCTTAAATATAGAGATTAAGGCACCCGAGGGGACTAAAATGCGTAGGTTCGACAGATGAAATACGCAATATTCACGTATTATCACACCCCCTAACTTACACATTGCTAGTCCCTAGCAATGAAATAGGATGCAACAAGAAGAACAAGTAAACCAAGACAGGAGATAGTACAAAAGTATGGTATAAAAGCAATAAAAAGATAAGGCCACTTTCACGGGCGATTCGATTGCATTTAGCGTATTCAATAAGCCGTTAAACCTCTAGGTTATCCTAGTGGACGAGTGTCGTCTCGTTAGGGTTTTCAGTGATGGAACCCACAAACATCATAAGGTTTCCTCAAATATGCCCAATCAAGTACAACAAACTCATCAATGCGAACAAGATTTCAACATGTTATTAGCATAGCAAACGAATTCGCATGAGAAGTGCGTAGTTATTAACATTATCGAATGCACCTCAATGAATTGGAACTCTAACATGTGGGAGGGGAGTGAGCATATGCAAAGTATGATTTGGCGAAAAACTTAAATAACTCAAATACTAAATATCAAAGCATGCATAAAAGTCAATCCTCACGGGCATTACACTCATAAAATGAAATCACTTAAAATAGGGAGGTAACACACGGGACATGCGGGCATAAATAGTAAATGTAAAGGGAAACTAGGCTGCGCACATGTCACAATTGAAGAACGCTATATAGGAAATAAAAATTGCAATATCAGTGAAAGGATACCGCACATATAAAAGAGGCGAAATGCATTTTCACAGATTGTCAACACTATTTAAACATTTGAATTACATCAACTTAAGATCACATAGGACTTTAATAGGGTTGTAATGTAGGCTAGGTTAAGGCACGAAATGAAAGGGATGTATATAAGGATTCAAAGTGTTTGGGGATGAAACTCGGAATAATGGGAAAAGTGGGCAATTTCAAAATTGGACAAATGATTTCCAAACGAGCATTAGATATAACAATCGAGAGAGTAAAAAGGATTATTGAAACACTACAAACAATATAAACAACTTTCTCTTTCTTTTTCCTTTCTTCCTTTTTCTCACTTTTTCTCTTTTGTTTTCTTTTGTTTTTAACTTTCTCTTTTTCACTCTTTTTCTTTTCACTTCTTACTCTTTTCATGCTCAAATTGCAACCACAATACAATAATATCATCCAATCCCAAGCATCAATCCAAACAAGGGTATGTAAGGTAATATGTATGGTATAAAACTCCAATTTGGAGTTGGTTATGGGATTTTGGGTAATGAAAAGGAAGGCTAGTATTTAGGCTCAAGTGGGTTGACTAGGGAACATATAAAGGGTGAGGTCAAGGTCATATGGGTGATATACAAAGATGTCCTATGATCATTTCACAAAGTTTACGCAATTCTCGAGTCAAAACAATATATGAAAATCATGCTCAAGTAACACATTTCAAGTATGAATTCAATTAATGAACGGTCAATGAAAGAATAAAGAGATTACCAACGACTGTAACATTTTCAAAGAGGAAAGAAAAGTGTATACACTCACAAATGAAGATAAGTCTCTAATCTCACTCGGTGTAAGTATATACACTGCAACAAAAGCATACCGAGTTATAAAAATCTTAAACCACATCAATATAACAAGAATGGTGCATGTGCTCACGGATTAAAGTTTAATTCATGAAGTTATTCATAATATTAATGATTTAGGGACTAAAGTCTAATAACTTCTAAAATCGAGAACATGCATCGTTGAATTGTCTATTTGATCGGGCAATTATTAAAATTTATCATCAGAAACAAGGGCAAAATGCTCAAAAAAGAGAAAAAAGAAAGAAAATATTTTTGAAAATTTTCAAAATTTTAACAAAAACATGCTTTGTAACTAAATTGTAATCACTAAATTGTAATCAAATTCAAGGACTAAACATGCAATGGATAGAATATCCTACACCCCCTAACTTAAATATTGCATTGTCCCTAATGCGTCCATTAAAGAACACAACACAAAGCTAGGAAAAGAATGATATTACCCATATGTGGAGCGATCTCCATAAGTACAAGTCCAGATGAAGCTGCAAAACAAGTTAGTACAAAACATATGAAGAATATGTACCGATGTTTTAAGTTAAGAGAATCTATGTCACAAGTCACAATAATATAGAGGGACTGAAGGGCAAATACTAGATAAATTGATGGTGAACTTTTTGATTTTATAAAATGGAAGGTCACACACATCAAAATCCAATAAACAACCACAAACTACATTTTCATTTCATAAGTTCAATACAAAATCACTTAATACATTACAACTAGTGAAATAAAAATAAAAATAAAAATAAAAATAAAAATAAAAATAAAAATAAAAATAAAAATAAAAATAACAATATACTATCCGATCCCAGAATACAAAAATAACCCAGTACAACAGCAGCCTAGTGGCCAGAACCACTAGGATCAGAGGGGTCCTGAAAATGAGGAGGCAGTGGTGTGTCGAAATCACTGCGCTGCAGATAAAGATCTCCCATCATCCGCTACATCATCCGATAGTCCTGTATGTGCTGTGCCCTCGCCTGCCTCTGCATGGCCCACTCCTGCCGCTGCTCGGCATGAAACCGCTCCAACTGAGCCTACTGCTGTGCCCACTGCTGTCGCTGCTCGACCTGCAACTGGTCCAGGAAGGACTCCCAAGTAGCCCACCTGATATGGGTCTCCTCCCAGCGCTGGTCCTGCACGGCCTGGAATGCCGCAAAGCGGGCATCATCATCAGTGTGTGGCGCGTGAGAACCCTCACCCATCTCCATCTCTCGTATCTCGTCATCCTCATTGTCCGGCTCATCAGCCACCTCTACCCTCTGTCTCTTGCCTCCCGGTTGCCCCCACTCGTGCTTAAGCATTTTTGAAATATTATCCTTGGAGAGTAGCCCGAGTGGCTCATGCTTACGGTCAGCGTCCAACTCAGGGCAACCGTGCGATATAAAAATCTTCGTAATGAGGGCAGGAAAGGGAAGGGAATACCTCCAAGCAATCTCTTTCGCCGTCGTGCACATCATGTCTAGAAAGATACTGGGCAAGTTGATATTGACCAAACCATTAATCATCGTGTAGATCAATGCGGCATGCTTGTGATGAACCTCTGACCGATTGTTCGTCACCATGAAAGAGTGGACATTAATGTAGTGCAATAACCTCGGTAATTCCTCCATTGCAGCTGAGCGAAAATCACCCTTTTTCCACGCCTCACCCGGTGCAAGAGACTCTATCAATGTCCCCCTACCAAAGATGGTCCCATCCAAAAAACTGACCGAGTCCGCGGGGTGTGGAACACCCATATAATCTGCCAAATCTGAAATGCTGAAGGGTATCCTCACCCCACGGACAATCGCCTCGTATGTAGTCGTCCCACTGCCCTTTACCTCCACTAACGTCGCATAAAATATTCGGACCAACTCTTCATTGATGCGCCCGTTAGTAGCAAGAAAGGGCTCCCACCCCTGACGGCGCAAAAGAACACGCGCCTCCCTCGGTATATCCTCAATGGCCCACGCAAAATGATATCCAAGCGAACGCTCGAATGTATGAAAGTGGGCGCGGTACCAATCCCGCTCTTGGTCGTAGCGGAAACCATCAACGCCCCCGGCGGGCATACACCTAGTAAAGCTGTATTTCTTTGGTGCCATTTCAACCTACAAAACAAGAATTGGGCAATACAAAAAAAAATTATAAGCACAATTAATGGTTAGTTAGTGTACAAGTTAAAATGGAGGTGCAAGTGCGCAAAACCGAGGTGAAAAATTGCAACACTGCGATAAAAAATGTCGTAATGCGACATGGAATGAAAAACACCCAAATGTGTGCCAAAACTTGGATTGAAAACTGTTTTAGGCATTTTAACGAACACTTGGCGTGCGCAATGTGCGTCAAGGTTTAAATATACCATTTTGAACCAACGAAATCGCCCCACTCATGAACAAAACAACAATGCATCAATATATATGTGTTCATGAGTGGATTTACATCAATAATCACAAGAAAATTCGATTGGAACAACAAAAATCAGGGGGAAAAACAACCACATTCAAACAATGTCAACTTAGGGTTTCAACATGAAATTCATGACAAATAAGCAGCAAAATCTACAAAAACAATGTAAAGTAGGAATGATTATACCTTTGTAGTGTAGAGATTGGAAGAAATTGAAGAAATGTGGTGTTGGAGAAGTTAGGGCACTCATCAATGTATGAGAGGAGAAGAGAGAATGAGGAAAAGTGGGGAAAAAGTAGCAGCCCTCGGCCTTTAACTGCTTGATCGATCGATCGAGCCTTGGCCTTCGATCGATCGATCAAGCAGGGCCAGGCACACTGCTTCTTTGCTGAAATGGGGGGAGGGGGAAATGGAATTCAGGGATAATGGGGGGGGGGGGGTTAAATATAAAATAAATATATATATATTTAGTATATATAAGTATATATATATAAAAAAATATGAAATATGAAATATAAAAATAAAAATAAAAATAAAAATAAAAATAAAAATAAAAATAAAAATAAAAATAAAAATAAAAATAAAAATAAAAATAAAAATAAAAATAAAAATAAAAATAAAAATAAAAATAAAAATAAAATTAAATACACATAGGCTTAAATATACACATAAAAAGGCCTATGCTAACCACAAAAATAAAAATATGTACAATGAGCAACACACACGCATGGTCACGACAAAAATGAAAAATAAAATAAAATAAAAAAGAAAAACAAATGCAAATGCGTGAGAATGCGCGTGTGAAAAACAAAGGAAAAAATATTTTTGCGATTTTTTTTGATTGTTTTGTTAAGAAATGCGTGCCGGGATGCATAGTCTCCACAAATTCAAGTGCGTTGAACCTACAAAAGAGTTAGAACCAAGCATACAAAAAGAAATAAAAAGAGATTAACTAATTACACCAGGATAATATTAAGAAAAACAAAAATGAAGAAGTTAGTATATACAACCTACACTTAGGATGTGCAATTAACTATTTACTAAAAGTTGAAACTTTTGAGGGTCCATCCAAAACACAATTTGAATTTGTCGGATCAACGGTGGACCCTCCCGAACATGCATGCCTCCCGAAAAATAGGAATTCCGTTCGAACGACGGAAGGCATGTGTAAGGCGGTAAAAGTGAACCATCCCCAATTGAAACTTTGGGAGGGAGGATGGGGGATTTGGATAGGATGGGCAACAAATACACATGCGGGTCGAGAAAACATGAATCAACTCCCGAGTATTTTAAAGTTGGAACGGGAGGCGACGCACATGAGGGCAAAGATGCCGTTATGGAAAGCGGCTCGAGCGAGTACTCCTCGTCAGTGAAAAGGTTTGGAACTAAAACGTTTTGAACCAATTCATAGGGCACTCGAATTGGTATGACAGTATATAATGAAGACGGGGATGAAAGAAATTCAATCTCAGGCGATGAGTGATCATCGCTTGAAAAATGAATTTCGGAAGAAATAGGATCGTTTACAATTGAAAATCAAAGAAGAAACGAATTCATTGCAAATAGATACTATGCCTTTTTCATCCTCATTTTCATTCTCTACTATACCGTGGGTCAATTCAAGGATGATTTGTTCCAAAGTAGGAATAAAGTCCTCATTTGGTTCAAAACAGTCCTCGACTTCAGCAGTCTCCGAAGAAAAGTCATCGCCGGATTCAAATAGTAAATCCAACTCGTGTTCCCAACAACGATTTTCTTCCCGATAACGTTCTTCAATCCTCTCATTTTCAAGCATACGCAATCCCTCACCGAATTTCATTCGGCGAGGAGCGGATGCTTGGAAAGGGGAGGTTTGGAAATTATTCCCGGGACTACACTTAAAATCATTAACATAAGAATTTTGAAAATGTTTACAATTGGATTCAAAATTCTTATCATAAGGATCTTACGGCCTAAAATCAGAATGATCATGCACAAAATTGCTCTAATCCAAACTCTGACTTTCGTAATACTCACCCAATGTCATTTTAGATGTTGCAACTTTTTGGGATTGCAAGTATTGACCAAAAGTCAAAGGTTTACCGAAATTTTGAGAATTATCATTAGGATTACCAGAAAAGTTGGGATAAGACATGCTTACCCCAACGAAGGCTCGAGAAGACGGCTTCCACAAGAAAGATGTGCGGCGATGAATTCAAGCGTTCCTAGGCGCTCAAATGTAGAAGTCCTGCAAAAAAGGGTTAAAAGAAAGAATACAAATACAAAGAAAAGAGTACTACGAACTAATAATAAAATTACATTCTATAACAAAATAACTCCCCGGTAACGGCGCCATTTGATGGACAGGGTTTCGCCGCGGCACGAGAGTCACCTACGCGCCGGTCGTTTTATATTCGGCTCACCTGAACTATACAAAAAACTAAATTACGACTACACTCAACTGGTGAGTACAACGGTAAGTCCGGTATCGAATCCACAGGGAATGTTCGATAGATCGCAATAGATTATTAATTCAGGAATAAAAGTGTAAAAGGTGTTTAGAAACTAAAAAGGGAAAGATGCATAAAAGGGAAATAGTAATCTAGGCGAGTGTATTGAAACTAGATTATGAAAGTGAGTAAAACTATAGGTTGCATCAAATATCCCTCACCCGAGTTAATTAGTATAAAATGATTACATGGGTCGACGAGTTATTACACGTGCGTCTCGTTTCGACAGTTAATTAAATCAAGGGTTGTCACGCCCTAAATCATCATAAAAGCCTAATAAGATTTTGGCGTCAACAAATATCCCGAAAATTACGCGCGAAAGGTCGTAAGCACGGGACATACAAGATATGCCCCGTCAATTCTCCTAGGTGTAATAACTAGGACAATGCACCCGAAAAAGACCTGTAAACACCATCACTAAAGCAAAGTAACGCGTCAACTCGAGTGAGTTCAATTCAAGCACAGCCTAATTTAAATTACCTAGAAAGCATGTTAAAAACGCGGTATATGGAAAGCGGGAATAAACGCGATAAATATATACTACAAAGCAAGTGAAGAAAGCATGTGAATCTAATTAAGAAAGCATGTAAATCAAACTATCAAAGCAAGAAAGAAGGAAATACAAACTATAAAAATGGAGGGGATGATGAATAGTGCAACAATCAATCCAAAAGGGTGTCAATCCAAGAACAATTGAAGAACAATTCTTCAAAACCCTCAAAACCTAAGCTATTATAACCTAAAATCATTTTGTCTACTGAATATGTTCTTATTACAACAAAATTGGTTTATATACTAAGTTAGAATAAAAGAAAAGAAGAAAGAAAAGAGAAGAAAATATCTACAGGAAAAAACAGAGCATCGTCAATCGACTGTTAAAATCGTGGCAAAAATACAAAGGCTTTATCGATCAAACCCCAGGCTCGATCGATCGATCAAGCAGGGCAGCCTGCTATTTCCCCTGTTTTGGCATGCTTTCCATCGCTGCTCAATTTGCCGTAACTTTGTCATACGAACTTCGAATCACGCACCGTTTGCGGCCACGCGAAGCTAGTGAGGAGAGATAAAAATTCCGTATAGATATAGGGCCAGGTGCCCAATCTGTGAAATGACCGGATCGCCCTTGAACGTGCGGTTGTGTACATAAATTACGTGGAATACGTCCGAATCCCATACTTGGTACCTAAATACCTACAAAATCCCAATTATACCTTATATAGCATGTTAACAGTATAAACCGAGGTTGTCTGATTAACGGGCTTAAATATAGAGATTAAGGCACCCGAGGGGGCTAAAATGCATAGGTTCGACGGATGAAATACGCAATATTTGCTTATTATCAGCTGCCTGTTCCTATCCGTCGCATCTTTCAGATAATGAAATTGGCACCAACCCAGATGTATCCCAATGGATGGAGGGCCATACTTGCCACGGTCGTTCTTTGGGAGAAGCAATTCAAAAGGGATATTACTCCTACGGAGTTTTTTTATTTCTACCGCCCAAAGGAAAATTCTGTGAAGTTCGCCGGGTACTACTACTTCTCGGTCCGCGATAGGGAAGAGACCCTTTATACTGGGAGGCCGACCAGTGTAAAGAACTGGAAGGGAAAGTATTTCTACATCTCCGGGGAAGGCTAGGAGATCCACCCCGAAGAGAACGAGAGGGAGAGGTCATATCGAATGCCGCGGCAATGTGGTTCTCCCTCCAAGCTAGGTATTTTGATTATAGCCGCCTCCCGTCTTCCTAGTTGCATATTAACCGCCACTAACCTTTGAATTGTATTTTCTGCAGTTCTTGACAACTTGAATTTGAACAAGCGTCAGGAAAAGAGAGTTGCTGAGGCTGCGACAATTCTTGCTGAAGAAAAGAGATTTAGTGTCCTTGTGACCTCTGCCATCATATTTAAGGCAGGTTTCTTTCCAGGCAAGTGTATTTCAAAAGACATGGCCATGGGAGGTAATAATCTGATTCTATATTAGTCCGTTGCATTTTATTTTGACTTTGAATATTTATTATTTCTTTTCCCTTTTCAGGTGAGGAGGTTGACAGGGAATTACTGGCCGCGCAGTTAGCGAAAATGGACGAGGATGCAGTCGTTCTCAATAATACTGCACGGAGCAGGAAGAGGAAGAGGTCCAAAGCTCTCCATCAACTGATTTGAACACTCATGTCGCAGAGAAGACTGACGCTGCAACCCAACCACAATCTAAATTTGATGACGATATAGGAGCCAACCTGGCCGCGGTAGGTTTGATGTCAAATGATGCTCCCCTCAATACAGCTTCACCGCCGCCACCTCCTATTATTGTAGTAAATGCAAACTTGGCATCGCCACAGTGCCGCGGCAGAGTTGGTCCCGACGGTAATCCGTGGCCTCAGTTGAGGCAATCGGACCCAGAGTCCTCATGGGACACAACTAAGAAGGTCGCGCGGAGGATGAAGAGGGACCTTGATGCAGCGGACCTCGACAGGCTGGTGGGAGAAGACCACGATGACCTGGAGGACTACGGCCTCCATAGTCTTCTGAGGGTAAGTGCTTTGTTTTCTTCTATATTCTTTTGCGTTCCATATATTGCAACTGACTTTTTGATTTCAGGCCGCGGATGTCATGGTGGCCCAAAAGAGGAAGTATGAGGCTCTCTATCTGCTGAAATAGGCCATGGATAGGGTGCACGCCGTTGACTTGGAGGCCGTACGAACTTCGTCATTTGAAGTCGGTAAGAAGTCTGCTGCCGCAGCACTCTAAGCAACCCAAATGGACTTGGCTGCTGCAAACAATGCAAGTGAGGAAGCGAAGGAAAATTTCAAACAAGCTGCAGAATCCCTTAAAGCTTCCTAGGCTCAGACCGCAGAAGCTGCATGGGCCGCAAAGATTTTAAATAATAAGCTCGTACTTCTACAAAAGAAGTATGAAGAGCTGGAGGCCAAGTCCGCCCAAGATTCCATAGACCATACCGCGACAATAAAAAAGATGGAAGCAGATCATGGCGATGCTCTTCAGCTGGCCATTGACCACACAGTGGAGTCATTCAAAGGCTGTATGGACTTATTCCTCATCAATAATAGAGCCTACCTTCGCGGCTACCAGGAGCTAAGGCATAGGATTATAAAGAATTTTTCTGAGACGTCGAAGAAGGTCCTTGCCTGGGCGATCGGTGATGCCGAGCATCAATAATGCATAACCGAACTCAAAGCCACGACTGAAGAGAAAGCAAGGTTGAGAGCTGAAGCAGAAGCAGCGGCCGCAGAGGAAGAGACCGAAACAGCCGTGGAGGGTGAGGAGGGTGATGAGAAATATGATGCTGCTTCCTGAGTTTGTTTACTTTTTGATCATTGATATAGGGTTGCGTCCCTTTTTCCAAATTTTAAACTGTAGTGGCTGCGTCCCATTTCCTTGTACTCTTAACTAATAATATCAAGGTTGCGGCCACTTTTACATGCTATATACTTGAGAATGTTTCAATACTTTCATGCTTTTTCTTTTGCTGACCGAATGTATAACTTAAGCTTTGAGATTTGCTTGCTTGATTGAATGAGCCTTCTGCAGCACCAGTATATAAATGGTATAGACATGTGGTTGCAGCCACATTTCTTCGATTTTATCATTCCTTCCGTCTTTCTTGTAGAAGGCTTGGGGTTCTGCAGTGCTTTAGCCAAAGCATCACTTTTTTTATC
Organism: Sambucus nigra; assembly: GCA_949130495.1. Taxonomy (NCBI): domain Eukaryota; kingdom Viridiplantae; phylum Streptophyta; class Magnoliopsida; order Dipsacales; family Adoxaceae; genus Sambucus; species Sambucus nigra. The sequence continues at coordinate 418,355,938 of OX422219.1, forward strand.
TACAGCCATACTCATTGGGCTACGGCGCATTTGTAATATGGCTAGCACTGTGGACTATTGGGTCACTGATTGCTTCAATGCTTCAATGACCATTTGAATACAATTGCTTTACATTTAAAAGATCCACGACTCCATAGCGTACCTGTACAGGTAATGTGGCCCTTTTCCCCTTGCACCAATGGTTGGAAGTGCTACACCTTGAATAGGGCCGCGGCTGTCTGATAAAGGCTGCCTTCATATTTGAAGGTGGTAGTTACATATTTAGGCTTTCACTCATGGGCCGCGGCACCTTCTAGTGTTTGAAACCCATCTTCTGTATCTTTGTTTATTTTCATCCCATAACTAATATGGATTATATAGTGTAGGCTATGTTTTTTTATAGCTTCCCCTTTAGCCGCTTTAACTGTCTAAAGCTTTTCAAAGGTCTCTTTTAACGGTTGCAACTGTATTATTAAGACTATTATAGATTTTAGGCCCCTTCATTTGAACATGAGCCTTTGTAGATATGCGGGATACTTTCAAGCCTTCTCTGGTTGGGTAATGTTATTAAGCCACCCACAGCTAATATACGGGATACTATCAAGCCTCCCCAGGCTGGGTTATGTTATTAAGCCACCCACAGCTAATATACGGGATGCTATCAAGCCTGCCCAGGTTGGGTTATGTTATTAAGCCACCCACAATTAATACACGGGATACTATCAAGCCTCCCCAGGCTGGGTTATGTTATTGAGCCACCCACAACAGCTGATATATATAAAGCCATCCCTGGATGGATATTATAAGCCTCTCAGCTTGATGACGCATCCCAAAATCTAAGAACGGTCATTGTAAGCCCTCGTGGATAATAAAAGCTCCTTGAATCCTCAGCTTCTTTTGTGAATATGATCATCATATGATAAGATATAGTTGCACATCGTGAGGGGAACTTGTGCGCTAATTAAGATTGCAATCCCTCCATAGGTGCATCCCAAAATAATAAGAATCTTCTGAGATAATTTGTCATTCTTCCCTCCGAATCTGTTTAAAACAAAAGGTATTTTTGTAAGATAACAGATTATGAAAACAATATGCAAAATCAGATATGGCAAATTTCGCTAATTTATAACTATTCATATATATCTGACTTTGTAAGGATAACGTAAAGTTTTAATTTAAAATAGCATAAGAGGAGTTGTCACTATAAAGTAGACAGATGGCATATAAGGGATAAGCATGAAAAATGAGCATGTGGTAGGTGAGATAAGGCTGCATACCCTAAACATCTTTGAGGAAACTCCGTAGCATCCCTTGCCCAATTAGCCTTTCAACTTCATCCCTCAGAGCATAGCATTGCTCAGTGTCATGGCCATGGTCCCGATGGAATTTGCACCACGTAACTTTGTTCCTCTTGTGGGGTGGAGCTCTCAGCTTTTCTAGCCACCTCAATAGCTTGTCTTCTTTGATGAACTCAAAGATTTTTTCAATCGGGCAGGACAAAGGAGTGTAGGTCCTAAATTTCTTCTCTGCCTTCTCCATCCTCCTTTTCTGGCATCTGATGCCTGCTTCTGCGATCGGATCCTCTTGAATTGCCGTGGTAGCAAAGGAAGTTTGAGCCATCATCTTGGGCACCGCGCTAACGTTGGGTGAGGTCGCAGCCTCTAGCATTAGTACCCTCTGAGTCAAATAGTTGACCTGGGTCCGGAGTGAAGCATGAATGTCGTAGAGGTGGTTGAGGTAATTGTACAGCTGCACAATCTCATCTTTGATTTCTGTGCTCTGGATGGACTCTCCTTCCATTTTTTGCCTTTGTTAGTCTTTACAAAGTATATGTATAATCTGGGACAAAACTAGTAGAAGTGAGTAATCACAGAAACATTGGAGTAACTAAGTAGGAAATAGGGAAGTAGCGTTATAGTGCTGCACTGTTGAAAGGTGCCGCGGCCAGTAGAGCACACAGGTGCACTGCCGTGGCCTTTGTATGACATTCACCAAGGATGAGCTGAAGACCTCCTGAGTCCGTTCCTTGATATTTTGAAGGTTTAGTAACATAACCACACTAACACAGTCCGCGGCATGAAGGTATTTAAACTACCTGTCGTATCCATTGCTAGGCAGGGAGGAAAGCAATCCCAAAATCGAAACCCAGAAACTGAGTTTTTCTCCTGAAATACGGGGAGAGCATGCCTACTAGGGTCTATCCACGAGAGAATAACCTCTCAGTGCACATAATGGCACTATTTTAATGATAAAACCCTAGATCATAGGCAAAGAACAACAAAAAGGGTGTAAACATAATTCTTCCCTAACCATTCATCTCTTCGGGGGTAAAGCCTATCATGCTTTTCAGCACTATCTAGATGCAATGATATCACAGGGGCATGTAAGATAGATCTAAGGTCATAAAAGAGAGACCAGAACAGATCTGAATATATAAATTACCCATTTAAGGGTGTGAATTATAAAATTTGAGCTCAATAACCTGAATCTACTCGTGAGACAATAATCCAAAAGATCCCCCAGGTGTTAAAGAACTCGAACTATAGAGAGATAAGATTAAAATATCTCAGTTCCCACAGACAGCGCCAGATTGATGATACGAGAAATCGGCCACAAGATGTTCTTATACCAGTAAGTCCACAGTAAATTATGTAGCGAGTAAATAAAGTAAGTAAATAGAGAGAAGACAAGATATAGAGTGGTTCAGCCTTTAAAATAGGCTTACATCCACTATGTTGCTCCATTCTCATTATATGCGTTACATTGTACAATATAATCATGTCTAAAGAGGCGTAAAAGTATGAGAATAAAAGCAGAGTACATGATGATTGATGATCCCGGTGTGGCGGAGAGGTAGCTGCGATATGGATGAGCAATTCTTGAGTTGTATGTAGGGGAGGTGTAGAGAGAATCGGGACTGTATAAACTGCTCCGATTTTGTGGAATTGATCCCCCATATCAAGGTGTGGACCTCTATTTATAAGGGATATGCTCACGTGCAATGAGCACGTGACGCACGAAGTCTGGAGTTAGGATGGAGAGGGATGCGACTTGTAAGGAAAATAACCTAAGCGCCACATCCTGTAACTGGCAAAAGAAAAAGGTGCCGCGCCCTGGACTGGGTGGGTCCATGGCACGTTGATTGTGACCGCCCCCTTGATGAGGGGCCGCTCCCTGTATGAGGGAGGTTCGTGCCCTGTATGAGGGGCCGCGGCATGTAATCAATCCGTAGCAGGGTGCTATATTTGTACTATCATCTGTCCTTGTTGCTGAAGCCAACCTTACTAGTGCATCTTCTTGGCTATTATTTTGTTGAGGTGTACCCTCTTCATCTTCACATCTTTGAAGCCTTATAGCATCATTCTTACCCTCTTTAGGTATCTGGCCATCCTTTCATCCTTGGCCTCATAAACTCTAAACACTTGGTTAACAACTAACCTCGAGTCGCTATGAAGTAGGAGTCGACCAACCCTAAGGGTCTTTGCCAAGGAGAGGCCTGCTATCATGGCCTCATATTTTGACTCGTTGTTTGATGCCTTGAAGTTAAACCTTAGTGCATATTCAACTTTGGTACCATCCGGAGCTGAGAGTATCAGCCCTGCACCGCTTCCACTTTCGCAAGAAGACCCATCAGCAAAGAGGTTCCATACGTCTTCATTTGAAGAGCCCCTGATAGGGTTCCTTGCTTGAAGAGGTACCTTTCCTCCTCATTCTCGACTATTTCATTTCTTACTCTGTTGGACACAACCTCTTTCGTGTCTCAGAAGATGTTACTATTTGACCCCTCTGCGATCACTGGATTGTTCTCAACTTCAGTCTCTTCCCACGTGAACTCAATAACAAAATCTGCAAGTGCGTGCCCTTTAATGGCCACCCTGGGTTGATAAGTAAGGTCATACTCTCCCAAATCAATGGCCCAGGTCATCAATCTGCCTGTATTCTCAGGCTTGTGGAGGACTTGCCTTAGTGGGGAGTCAGTGATGATGACCATAGAGTGTGCTTAAAAATAGGGTTTCATCTTCCTGGATGCGTGTATCAAAGAGTAGTCCAGTTTCTCAATTCGAGGATAGTTTTATTCAGACCCCTGAAGGGCCTTAATATTGAAGTACAAATGCCTTTGCACTCCAACGTCTTCCCGTACTATGGCTACACTTATAGTTGACTCTGAGACTGCTAGATAAACATACAACTTCTCCCCCATGATGGGCCGAGATAAGAGCATGGGAGATCCGAGTTAGGACTTGAGATTATTAAAAGCCTCATCACACTCTTTGTCCCATTCGAAGGCCTTTTTAAGAACCTTAAAAAATGAAAGACACTTGTCCGTCGCTATGGAAACAAATCTGTTGAGTGCAGCTACTCTTCCAGTGAGCCTTTGAATGTCTTTGATACTTCTTGGTGTCTTCATGTCAAGCAAAGCCTTGATCTTCTCAGGGTTTATTTTTATTCCCCTCTGATTGACAATGAATCCAAGAAATTTTCCAGCTCCTACCCCGAAGACACACTTCAAGGGATTGTGTTTCATTCTATACAAGTCCATAATGTCGAATGTCCTCTCTAGGTCTACCATGTGAGTGCAGTCCTTCAAGATATTCGTTAACATATCATCTACATATACCTCCATAGTCTTGCCAATTTGATTTTCAAACATCTTATTCATAAGACGTTGATACGTGGACCCTGTATTTTTCAAGATAAAAGGCATAACCTTATAGCAATATGCCCCCTTATCGGTGATGAAGGCTGTCTTCTCTGAGTCTTCAGCATCCATGAAGATCTGGTTATAGCCTGAATACGCATCCATGAAGCTCATGAGATCATGCCCTACCGTGGCATCTACCATCTGATCGATCTGAGGTAAGGTATAACTGTCTTTAGGGCAAGACTTATTCAGGTCGGTGAAATCTATGCACATCCTCCATTTTCCATTGGCTTTGGGAACAATGATGGAATTTGATAACCACTCTAGGTATATAACCTCCCTGATGAATTCTGCCTCTTCTAATTTTCTGACCTCTTCTCTTACGACGTCATATTTTTCACTAGAGTAAACTCTTCGTATTTATTTGATTGGCTTAGAACCTTCTGCCACATTGAGTTTGTGGCACATAACCTTCGGGTCGATGCCAGGCATGTTTACGTGGCTCCACGCGAAGACATTCTGCCTCTTCTTCAAGAATCTTATCAGCTCTTCCTTGATCTCCAATTTTAAGGCCTTGTCGATTTGGACGATTTTTTCCTATTCGTCCTCATTGAGGACGATGGATTCTACCTCTTTTGCGACCTCTCATTTCTTCAACTTTGTTTCATCTCTAGGATCAAGTGTATCAATGTTATACATGGTGGTTGCTCTTTTATGGGCCATTCTCTCTTCGGCTTAGTTGAAGTACCATTCTCGTGTTATGGTCTAGTCACCCTACACTTCCCCTACCCCATAGGGGGTCAGGAATTTTAGTATTTGGGGGACCGTCGATGGCACGACCTCAAACTCCTTAAGGGCTACTCTTCCTATGATGAGGTTATAGGCCGAGAAGACGTTTTCGTCCATAACAGAAAAATGAATCTTTCGGGTCAACCTCTTAGGCCACTCATTGCCCATTCGCACGTCCATCTCATACATGCCCAACGGATGGACCTTTTCACCGCTGAAGCCCATTAACGGATGATGATAGGGTACCAGCCTAGCTCTGCTGAGTCCTAAGCTCTTGAAATAGGGCCAGAACATCACATCTGCTGAACTTCCTCCATTTACAAGAATTCTCTGTACCTTGAATCCATGCACACTTGTTGTAATTACCAAAGGGTCATCATGTGAAGCTAAGATACCTTTGAAGTCTAGTCGGGAGAACTCGACTATAAGAGTGCCCATATCTACCTTCTTTCTCTTCTGCTTGGCCTCTGAATATGCGATATTTATTACCTCTACTTTGGCCACTGACTTGGCCTCTGCCACATGATCTTTTTGGTCAGCTACTTTAGAGCCACCCCCTGCGAGTCCTCCACATATGGTGCTAACACCGAAGGAGATCATACCAACCCTCTTCACAGGGGCATTGTCATCTTTTGGTGGGAGGTCTGGATCATGTTCATCATTACCATCTGAGTCATCATCTCTTCTTTCTGGAGTGTCATCTCGACATCTGTCGCTCCTCTTCTTTTTAGGGTCATCTCTTCCCCTTTTGGGAGCCTTACCATCGATATACTTCCTCAGCTTTCCTAACTTCAACATCTTCTCGATTTAATCCCTCAAAGCAAAACACTTTTCTGTTATATAGCCGTGGTCTTAGTGGAACTCGCACCACAGATTCTTATTCCTCTTATGGATAGGAGCCTTCAGCTTCTCTGACCATCTCACAGACCAGTCATTCTTGATCTCATTGAAGATGTGTTCGCAACTCATAGTTAGAGGAGTATAGTGTGAAAACTTATCGTCTGCAGACCTCTTATTTCCATCTTTCTTTCTTTGGAATTTCCCGCTGCCACTTCCATTCTCATCCTCATACTTCGCGGCCATATCCTCTTCAGCATTCATGACCTTTCCTATGGTTGCCAATAGCTCTGCCATAGACTTGGGAGGGTCTTCCGCAAGCTTCCACAATAACTTCCCCTTCTGTAGTCCCCAAATGAGGGCTATCATGGCTATATTCTCTTCATAATCTTCAACCTCCAATTTCTCTTTGTTGAATCTAGCAATGTAATCTCTTAGACTCTCATTCTTTCCCAGCTTGACATACAACATGTCACACCCCAAAACCCAATATCCATACTAATCATTTGTTATTGGAATAATTAGATCATAATCTTGAGCCCATTGGAAATATGATTCATTCATCAATATTTTCCTACATAATGAACATAATATTATTCTTACATCATAAAATTCAATATCAGAGTCATAATTAAGCAAACATGCAATACCGTGATTAACTATGATCAACCCAATCCATACTAAATCAATATATACAATGTGTGAGTATATTAAAATATTCAGTGTGACAATGATAAAATCCCATTTTTAAATCCCAGCTCTCTCCAACGGTGCAACTCTCAAAGCTACCAGTCATATGGTGTCTTAGCTGGCAGCGTGTGAACCTAAAATTGTTAAAATATAAACCGTAAGCATTAAGCTTAGTGAGGTACTCCTTCCCTGCAATAGAATAAAAATTCTAGATCGAATATATAGATATAAAATCCGAACAATCCTGCCCATTGGCAATAACAAATCATGGATAGAAAGATCCAAATAATTCTGCCCGTTGGCAATAACAAATCCTGGATATTTGAATATCCAAACAAATCCTGAATACCGAAGTATTCAAACCAATCCTGGATCATGAGACCCAAACAAATCCTGGATATTTTAATATCCAAACAAATCCTGAATACCGAAGTATTCAAACAAATCCGCTCTTAGAGCTATATTCATATTTATATATGAAACAAATCATAAGTACACTCACGTTGGCAGTTTAACTGGCTTTGCCCTTGCCTTTATCCAGTACTTGTTCAATCAGCTCTTCTTCCCTTCCTATCATTCTTAAAATATTAGTATCATCATAATAATATCAATAATCCAAAGAACGATTTAAACATAATTCAATCCATAAGCATCACATGATTCTATTCAAATCATTTATCACAAGTGAAGTTCCATCCAAATCCATGCTAGTATATTCAACATATCCAAATCATAGACCAAATATAAATTCATTTATTCTTGGAAATTCAATCCTTGTCATATTATTATTCCAATACAAAAGACGGTACATCATTTTAGGTCTCGTAGAGCAAGATATGCTCATTTCTTTACCACATGGCAAATCTGCCCTATAGGCCCTCTTATCGTTCATTCAACTTCCACGAATTTCCATAATTTTTCTACATCATAAATTTATGTGATATTTCACCCAACATCATTAAACATACTGAAAAATACAAAATTAAAGTTTCATAATTTTTAAGGTTCGTTTGCTATGTCAAGCAAAACACCGAACACATGGCGGGCATATTTTCACCCTTAGGGCAGATTTCATACCCGAACTTCAAACTCTCACAAAAGACTCATTTATTGGTATTTTCACATGATTTTAGGATATGTCATACCTATATGAGTCCAGGTTAATCTCCAATTGGAATCAATTAATTCCAGTAAGTACACGAAAATATATGGAAGTTTGAATAAATAGAGTTTCTAAACAAAGCAATTTTAGGGTTTTGTACATTCAACTTAACTTAAACTTGCATATATCCATACATATGCACCCAAGCATGAAATTGCAATAAAAAATCAAGGATTTATATCATATAAATCATAAATGAAAGAAAAATAGCAAGATTCGTGGTTGGAATTACCTTAGGGGCTTTTTCGTAATTTTCTATGAATTGTTTTGAATTTTTCTCCTCACTTTCTTCTTCCTAACCCTCACAATTGTTTTTCCTCAACTTAAAACTCTCCCCAAACTGAGTTTGCTGAAGAAAGGAGGATATCTCAAGGGTTTAAGTCGGCCAAAACAACCTCCACCTCCAACCAATCAATTTATAACATGTGGCATCATATAAAACAAAATATCATTTAAGGCTAAATGACTACTTTAGCCCCTGTTCGTAAAAAGATAATATCTTCCCACTAGGATGTCCCTTCGATGGACCGTTTGTTGTGTTACAACCCTAACTCATATATCTACAAATATCTAGTTTACACCTCAAGTCAATTGTTATGTCATAAAGGTCAAAACTAGTCTTAAACTTGAACATTCCTACCGAAAACTTCAAAATTTCACATTTGTAACTAGTTCGATTCTTCATGTTTTATGAAGGTAGGATTAGACTAAACATAATGAATTAAAATTATATATACCAATAACATATTATAAATATCACACAAGCTAATCATGATTTAAATATAATTTATCATAATTATATTCGGGTTGTCACAATTCTCCCCCTGTTAAGAAATTTCGTCCCCGAAATTGACATACCTTGGTTCTCTGAATCAAACAAATACGGATAACGCATCTTCATGCTATACTCACTCTCCCATGTAGCTTCTTCCATGGAATGCCTTCTCCACACAACTTTCACAAGTGGGATCACTTTTGATCTCAATATTTGTTCTTTCCTATCAACGATTGCAAGTGGTTCTTCCACATAGCTCAAATCTTCTTTCAACTCAATAGGTTGTTCCACCAATACATGTGAAGGATCTGCTACATACTTTCTTAACATAGAAACATGGAAAACATCATGTAACCGAGATAATTCTGGTGGTAACGCTAACTTGTAGGCAGCCATCCCGACTTTCTCAAGGATTTCATAACGTCCAATGTAGCGTGGACTTAATTTCCCTTTCTTTCCAAACCTCATAACTCCTTTCCATGGAGATATCCGAAGAAACACATAATCCCCTTTCTGGAATTCCAAATCTTTTCGTCATTTATCCGCATAACTTTTCTGTCTGCTTTGAGCTATTCTCATTCTATCTTGAATAATCTTCACTTTTTCAGTGGTGACTTCAATTAATTCTGGAACCTCTATCTTCCTTTCACCAACTTCACCCCAACATATCGGTGTACGACATCGTCTACCGTACAAGGCTTCATATGGAGCCATACCAATAGTAGACTGAAAACTGTTGTTATATGCAAATTCTATCAAAGGCAAATATTCAACCCAATTACCTTTGAAATCAAGCACACAAGCTCTAAGCATATCTTCCAAAATCTGTATTGTCCTTTCAGACTGCCCATCTGTCTGGGGATGAAAAGCCGTACTAAACTTCAAGTTAGTACCCATAGCATACTGCAAGCTATCCCAAAATCTCGATGTAAAAGTAGGGTCCCTATCTGAAACAATAGATACCGGTGCTCCATGCAATCAAATAATTTCATTAACATACAATCTAGCATACCTATCAACTGTATACGTAGTCTTGACTGCTAGAAAGTGAGTGGACTTCGTCAATCTATCCACCACTACCCAAATCGAATCTGACCCCTTCTGAGATCGAGGAAGCCCAACAATAAAATCCATCGTTACATGATCCCATTTCCATTCCGGTATCGGCAATGGCTGAAGCAGACCAGTAGGTTTCTGATGCTCCACTTTTACTTGCTGACATATAAGGCATCTAGCAACAAAATCAGCTATTTCCTTCTTCATATTATTCCACCAATAATGCTCCTTTAAATCCCTATACATTTTAGTACTACCAGGATGCATAGTATAAATGGAATTATGAGCCTCATCTAAAATTTCCTCTTTCAATCCACACACATTAGGCACACACAACCGTTGCTTATAAAATAAAGTGCCATCATTCACAATACAAAAATCTTTAGACTTACCATCTCGGAGATCTTGTCGTTTCTTCTCAAGAAAAGGATCTTGACTTTGCAAATCACGAATACGGGTAGCTAATAAAGGCCTCATGCTTACATGAGCAAAGAACCTGTCCCCATTGGCTAGCTTCAATTCTACTCCCATCAATCTCAACTCCATGATTTGGGAAACTCTAGCACACCGAATACAAGATAACCTGCCCGAAGCCTTTCTACTCAGAGCATCTGCAACTACATTTGCCTTTCCTGGGTGGTAGTGAATTGTACAATCATAATCTTTAATTAACTCCATCCACCGCCTCTGCCTCAAATTCAACTCCTTTTGAGTAAATAAATACTTAAGGCTTTGATGGTCAGTAAAAATTTCACATACCTCACCATATAGATAATGACGCCATAATTTCAAAGCAAAGACAATAGCAGCAAGTTCCAAATCGTGTGTAGGATAATTACGTTCATGTGTACGCAACTGCCTAGAAGCATAAGCAATAACTTTACCATGCTGCATAAAAACACAACCCAACCCCTGGTGTGAAGCATCTCTATAAATAACAAAACCATCTCCACCATGCGGAATAGTAAGAACAGGTGCAGTTACCAACCTCTTTTTCAATTCATCAAAACTGTTTTCACAATCAGAATTCCATTCAAACTTAACATCTTTCCGGGTTAGTTTAGTCATCGGCAAGGCAATTGAAGAAAATCCCTTTATAAACCTCCTATAATACCCAGCTAAACCCAGAAAACTCCTCACCTCAGTCACATTATTGGGCCTCTCCCATTTTACAATAGCTTCTACCTTCTTGGGATCAACACATATACCATCTCCAGAAATAACATGGCCTAAAAATACAACCTTTGAAAGCCAAAATTCACATTTGCTAAACTTAGCATACAATTGCTTATCTTTCAACAGATTCAAAATAGTTCTGAGGTGCTTTTCATGTTCAACCATATCACGTGAATAAATCAGAATATCATCAATAAAAACTATCACAAATGAATCAACAAAAGGATGCAGTACCCGATTCATAAGATCCATAAATACAACTGGAGCATTAGTCACCCCAAAAGGCATCACCAGAAATTCAAAATGACCATACCGAGTACGAAAAGCAGTTTTAGAAATATCTCTCTCCTTGACCCTCAACTGATGATAACCCGATCGCAAGTCTATTTTTGAAAACACTTTAGCACCCTGTAACTGATCAAACAAATCATCTATACGAGGTAAAGGGTACTTGTTCTTAATAGTAGCTTTATTCAGTTGCCTATAATCAATACACAAACGCATAGTGCCATCTTTCTTTTTCACAAATAAAATCGACGCCCCCCATGGAGATACACTAGGTTGTATGGACCCCCTATCAAGCAAATCCTGCAACTTAATTTTGAGTTCTTTCAACTCAGCAGGTGCCATTCTATATGGTGCCATAGAAATAGGGGTTGCTCCCGGTGCTAATTCAATACTAAATTCAATTTCTCTTTCTGGAGGAAACCCTGGCAACTCACTAGGAAACACTTCAGGAAAATCCCTTACAATAGGAACATCAACTAATTGTAAAGCTCCCTTCCCAGTGTCAAGAACATATGCAATAAAACCCTCACAACCCTTACTCAATAATTTCCTCGTCTGAATAGCTGAAATGATGCAACTGGGAACAATTTTCCTTTCCCCCACAAATTTAAATTCAGGCTCACCGGGCATATTAAAAACAACTTCCTTACAGAAACAATCCATAGATGCATGATATTTAGATAACCAATCCATTCCCAGAATTATATCAAAATCAGAAATATCCAATGGAAGTAGATCTATAATTGTATCTCTAGCCCCCACAGTCAAAACACAATCACGAAAAGCATATTCAGCTACAACCATTTCCCCCATAGGCATATAAATACCCAACCCCACATCTAAACGAGTACATGGTCTATTCAGGTATACAGCAAAAGCATAGGACACAAAAGAATGTGTGGAACCAGGATCAATCAAAACATAAGCACTTCTATCAGTAACAGAAAGTGTACCTGTCACCACATCTGGAGTAATTTGAGCTTCTTTCATTGTAAAAACTCGTCCACCTGGCCTGGAATTACTAGCTTGTCCTCTGCCCATACTTTTCACTGCACTGCCCGGAGATAACATTCTGCTTGCTACTTCACTATGTGCTGCTGGAGTCTCTGCCAATTGCGGACAATTCTTCTTAATATGCCCCACTTGATGACAGTGGTAGAATTCCAATCCCTTAAGCTTAGGACACTCAGATTTATAATGTCCTTCCTCTTTACAAAAGAAACATGTAACCACTCTTGTCGGTGCCTCACCCTTTCCTGACCTCCTAACTAGACTAGAAGATTCTCCACCCCTAGTATCTCTGCCAAATCTCCCCAGACCTCTACCACTATCTCCACCACCTCTCTGAAATTTATGAGGTTCCATCTTAACACTTCCACCCTCACCTCCCTTAAAGTGATATGCATCGAATCTACTCTTCTTAAAACTCTCTCTACTTGCTACCCCTTGGTTCATTTGCCTTTCTGCTATCGTGGCTTTGTTTACCAGAGAAGCATAATCTTCTAACTCATAAGTGGCCACTCTATTTTGAATAGGCCAAATCAGTCCATCTTGAAATTTACAACATTTATCTTCTTCCTCCTGCACATACTTAGTAGCAAATCTAGACAAAGCAGTAAATTTAGCATCATACTCCCTCACAGACATGTTCCCTTGGGTTAAATTTATAAACTCCCTCAGCTTCTCCCTCCTATAGACCTTAGGGAAATACTTAACATACAAAGCTTTAATAAATTCAGCCCAAGTAATAACATCAGTACCTTCCATCCTGGGCACTAAATGGTTGCTGGCTTTCCACCAATATTTCGCCTCTCCTTTGAGCTTAAACACAGCTAGATTCACTTTCTGGTTATCTGGAACCTTCATAACTGCAAAGATAGTTTCTAGATCCCTGACCCACATCTCAGCTTCTGTAGGTTCAACTGACCCTGTATATTATGGGGGATTCAACTTCAAAAACTTCTCATGCATGGAATCTTTCATTTCCTTCCTTGCCTTTTTCTCAATCCTGGCCACGGTCTTTGATTCTAGATATCTAGCCTGTTGTTCTGCCATTTGCGCCATATTTCTTTCTTGTTGCTCTGCCATCCTCATCATTGCCTGTGCCATTATTTCCATCTCTGTAGGCTGCTCTTGATCTCTAGCCCTTCCAGCAACACTTTGCTCTACTTCAGTATTCTCTGCACGAGAAGCCACTCCCTCTTCTCTATGTTGTCCATTCCCAGATTCCATATGGAATTATCTGTAATACAATAAAGTTCTAACAACCAATATAAACAGTTTATACTACTAAACTATTGGTTAGTACATAAACAATTCATAAATATCAAATTAACTCAATACTGCCATCTAATCGTCACACACGTCCAGAATTAATAACCACGCTCTGATACCACTAATTGTCACACCCCAAAACCCAATATCCATACTAATCATTTGTTATTGGAATAATTAGATCATAATCTTGAGCCCATTGGAAATATGATTCTTTCATCAATATTTTCCTACATAATGAACATAATATTATTCTTACATCATAAAATTCAATATCAGAGTCATAATTAAGCAAACATGCAATACCGTGATTAACTATGATCAACCCAATCCATACTAAATCAATATATACAATGTGTGAGTATATTAAAATATTCAGTGTGACAACGATAAAATCCCATTTTTAAATCCCAGCTCTCTCCAACGGTGCAACTCTCAAAGCTACCAGTCATATGGTGTCCTAGCTGGCAGCGTGTGAACCTAAAATTGTTAAAATATAAACCGTAAGCATTAAGCTTAGTGAGGTACTCCTTCCCTGCAATAGAATAAAAATTCTAGATCGAATATATAGATATAAAATCCGAACAATCCTGCCCATTGGCAATAACAAATCATGGATAGAAAGATCCAAATAATTCTGCCCGTTGGCAATAACAAATCCTGGATATTTGAATATCCAAACAAATCCTGAATACCGAAGTATTCAAACTAATCCTGGATCATGAGACCCAAACAAATCCTGGATATTTTAATATCCAAACAAATCCTGAATACCGAAGTATTCAAACAAATCCGCTCTTAGAGCTATATTCATATTTATATATGAAACAAATCATAAGTACACTCACGTTGGCAGTTTAACTGGCTTTGCCCTTGCCTTTATCCAGTACTTGTTCAATCAGCTCTTCTTCCCTTCCTATCATTCTTAAAATATTAGTATCATCATAATAATATCAATAATCCAAAGAACGATTTAAACATAATTCAATCCATAAGCATCACATGATTCTATTCAAATCATTTATCACAAGTGAAGTTCCATCCAAATCCATGCTAGTATATTCAACATATCCAAATCATAGACCAAATATAAATTCATTTATTCTTGGAAATTCAATCCTTGTCATATTATTATTCCAATACAAAAGACGGTACATCATTTTAGGTCTCGTAGAGCAAGATATGCTCATTTCTTTACCACATGGCAAATCTGCCCTATAGGCCCTCTTATCGTTCATTCAACTTCCACGAATTTCCATAATTTTTCTACATCATAAATTTATGTGATATTTCACCCAACATCATTAAACATACTGAAAAATACAAAATTAAAGTTTCATAATTTTTAAGGTTCGTTTGCTATGTCAAGCAAAACACCGAACACATGGCGGGCATATTTTCACCCTTAGGGCAGATTTCATACCCGAACTTCAAACTCTCACAAAAGACTCATTTATTGGTATTTTCACATGATTTTAGGATATGTCATACCTATATGAGTCCAGGTTAATCTCCAATTGGAATCAATTAATTCCAGTAAGTACACGAAAATATATGGAAGTTTGAATAAATAGAGTTTCTAAACAAAGCAATTTTAGGGTTTTGTACATTCAACTTAACTTAAACTTGCATATATCCATACATATGCACCCAAGCATGAAAGTGCAATAAAAAATCAAGGATTTATATCATATAAATCATAAATGAAAGAAAAATAGCAAGATTCGTGGTTGGAATTACCTTAGGGGCTTTTTCGTAATTTTCTATGAATTGTTTTGAATTTTTCTCCTCACTTTCTTCTTCCTAACCCTCACAATTGTTTTTCCTCAACTTAAAACTCTCCCCAAACTGAGTTTGCTGAAGAAAGGAGGATATCTCAAGGGTTTAAGTCGGCCAAAACAACCTCCACCTCCAACCAATCAATTTATAACATGTGGCATCATATAAAACAAAATATCATTTAAGGCTAAATGACTACTTTAGCCCCTGTTCGTAAAAAGATAATATCTTCCCACTCGGATGTCCGTTCGATGTACCGTTTGTTGTGTTACAACCCTAACTCATATATCTACAAATATCTAGTTTACACCTCAAGTCAATTGTTATGTCATAAAGGTCAAAACTAGTCTTAAACTTGAACATTCCTACCGAAAACTCCAAAATTTCACATTTGTAACTAGTTCGATTCTTCATGTTTTATGAAGGTAGGATTAGACTAAACATAATGAATTAAAATTATATATACCAATAACATATTATAAATATCACACAAGCTAATCATGATTTAAATATAATTTATCATAATTATATTCGGGTTGTCACACAACAGATGAGTGGTTTTCTTTTGAGGTCTTACCCCAAAACAGAAGTTATGAATGAACCGTTCAGCCAAGCCTTTAAAGTTCTCAATTGAGTTCTTCGAAAGATACGAAAACCAGATGCGTACTGCTCCTGTTAAAGTCCCAAAAAAGGCCCGGCACTTTATCTCATCTGGGATTGAATAAATATCCGCCGCAGACTGGTTCATCTCAATGTGATGCACATGGTTGGTACTACCATCATATTTGGGAGACACCGTAGGTGGCTTGAACTTGGATGGGGTTGGGAAGCTCACTATATTAGCCACAAATGGAGAACATTTTGAGAACCCTCTTTGCAATGGGTCTCGACTTTTGATGAGGTCTCATATCTTCTCCTCAAGATGTTGGATGGAGTAATTCCATGGCCTTGCAACGTCAGCCTGGCCGAGGTTATCCCCATCCACCTCCAAGGGGTGGACTGAGGGTTACCCAATCGCAGCACAACATCAGCTGTTGACCTCTTCTTATTCCCTATCCCGGCCGTGCTGGGGTCGGATATGTTGGGGTCAGCCATGATGAGGCCGATGTTTCCCATCTCCCGTTTGAGAGCCAGCGGCACTTCGTGACCTAGATAACCTCTGCCTCAGGTCATTTACTGGGCCGAGGCTTTCAAAGGCCGACCCTCTGCTCAATCGATCAAAAGATGATCCTCTTTGTTGGGCACATTCACATCTTCTACCTACATAACCTCGGGTCTATTGGATATCACGCACTGTATTATTTGAAACCTCATATGACTCCCAATAATCTTCTGGAACGTCTTTTGCCTCCATATCATCATACCTATCCTCAAGGCAAGGGTGTCCTTGCCTCCCCAGACATAAGTGCCTAGGGTCAACAATGTCCCTCCTCTATTGAGGTGTAAGTTGGTCTTTTCGCAGTGCCTGGGGTGGTCCTCCAGCTTCAGGATGGGGTTGAGCATCCATCGGAGTAATCATCTCTAGTGAGACCCCAGGTGGCCTCATCATATTTTGATTGAGTTGTGCAAATTTCTCCTACATCGCTTGCTGCGTTGCAGCCAAGGACCTCAAGGATGCTTCCACCTTATCCATTTTGGACTGGGGTGGTGCCTGGATAGAACTAGGTCCCCTAGCACCAGATAGTGGAGGAGGTGGTGGAAATTCCGATGCCATATGTTAAAACTAAAGATCTTGTGAAGTAGATGAACTTAATACCTTAAAGGATCTCTTTCAATGGTGAAACAAATCCATGCAAGGGGTGCGGCCTGGTTCACCACCAGAGTCTCCAGTGAGGTTAAGTGGAAAAAGAGGAAGAGACAACTTCTCGTTCCCACAGACGGTGCTAAAATGATGATGCTGGAAACAACACCACCCCTTAAGGTGTTTGTAAGCTCAAATCAGTGATAATAATGGCAGCACAAGAGTATACTAAATATAAGAGATTGAGATGAGGAAAATAGGATGAACACCAATATATAAGTGGTTCAGCCAATTAGGCCTACGTCCACTGTGCAAGTGAGTGAGTAAGGTCACTAAAATAAGGCACTAACGACCATGGATACAATCTCTCAAGCTTTCGCTCTCTACTGTATAATTTGACAGAGTTTTAGCTAAGGTTATCCTTTTGGATCCCTTTACAAGGTAGAGGATTACCTTTATATATAGTGCTTGGGGGTGTAATGTACCCCCACGCATGCAATGAGCATGTGTGTATTGACCTAGCCAATCCGATGAAGACATCTGTCACTGTCACATGTAGAGAATGATGATGAAATATTCCCCCACGTGAGGGGATTGATTCAGTTATAACTCACTTTATCCACGTGTTCCTACCCTTGCATATGCTTAGAAATGCTCGGACCTATCCCTGACTGGTGCAACCTCGGCCTAGAAGAGTACGAGGTTAGTGAAGCCTAACTGTTGCTTTATCTGAGGTTATTTATGATGGTCTCATCCCAGTAGGAAAGTTGAGGTAAGACAGGTGGAGTTATAACATCGGCTTGGTCCGGGGTTACGTAAGAGTAGTTGGAACGTCAGTTGATTCCCAATCGAGGTTGATTACGGGGATGGTGGTTGTCTTTACTGCCTTGGCTGATACCCAGCCGAGCTTGATGTATGTGGTAGACGTGATGTCGACTGCGGATGACCTGATGGATAACTGACCCCATGGATCATGAAGACCTCAGTTGTCACCTGACTATGAGGTAACTAGTAATGTCGGCTATAGCCTACCTTATGTTGGACGAGATCACTGGTTGCCAATCTGGAGCCCTTATTACCTCGGCCATCTTCTTGGCCGAGGTTGGTGCCTTCGAGCGGTTAGGTACATTTTGGGCATATCAGCAGCCTACCTCGCCTTAGCAAGGAAATCAATGTCTAACTTCGAGCAAGTTAGTGTCCAGGAGTTTCCCAGAGGATAAAATAGCTATGCTGACGCCCTAGCGGTATTGAGCTCAGAAATCAACTCTGACTCAAAGAAAATAATTCCTATCGACTTCCTCGCCCAGTCGAACATCAACCAGAGTGATGAGCTGACAGACATGGTCCATGTTCTCCATATTGAACCAGCGCCTAGTTGGATGGACCCCCTGAGGGACTATTTGAAAGATGGTGCCCTACCAGACGATAAGAAGGCCGCTCATCAGATAAGAGTCAAAGTTGCCCGCTTTGACTTATCTCCTGAGGGCAAACTGTATAAAAGATCTTTCACCGGACCTTACCTCCAATGTGTTCAACCGAAGGACGTCGAACAAGTTCTGCATGAGCTTCTTGAAAGAATCCGTGGGAACCACATTGGGGGCAGATCTCTAGCTTTTCGAGCAATGAAGGAAGTCTACTGGTGGCCATACATGCATAAAGATTATGGGCTATATGCTCGCAGGTGCTAGAAATGTCAACTACATGCTCCCATGGTTCACCAACCTGCCAGCGACCTAAAATCACTTATTAGCCCCTGGCCTTTCGTCTAGTGGGGAATAAACATTGTGGACCCGCTTCCTACCGCTGTCGGTAATCACAAGTATCTGTTGGTCACGATAGACTACTTCACTAAATGGATTGAGGCGGAGCCACTGGCAAACATTAGAGACGCATATATGATGAGATTCATATGGAATAACATAATTACTCGCTTTGGGATCCCCAGGACCATCATTACAGATAATGGAACGCAGTTCAAGAGTGACCTCTTCCAGAGTTTCTGTAGCGACCACGGGATCAGGCACCATTTCAGCTTGATAACATACCCTTAGAGCAATAGACATGCTGAAGCTTTCGATAAAATAGTGATTGATGGACTGAAGAAGTGATTGGAGCAAGCTAAAGGGGCATGGGTGAGCGAGCTGCCATATATTCTATGGGCCTACCGCACTACCCCACGAAGAGCAACTGGGGAAACACCACTCACACTAACATATGGTATGGAGGCAATCATTCCCTTGGAAGCTGGCCTCCCCACCATGAGGTCCACCTTGGTCGAACAAGACCAAAATGATGTATCATTACTCGCTAAAATTGACCTGGCTGAAGAATAAAGAGAACTAGATCTAGTGAAACTAGCGGGCTATCAACAGCAACTAGCAAAGCACTATAACAAAAAAGTCAATCCAAGAACATTCCAGGTTGGGGACTACGTCCTAAGGAAAGTTCTTGGTAGCGCAGTAAAACCATTGGATGGAAAGATAGGTCCAAACTGCGAGGGACCATTCAAGATGACAAAAGACAACCTGCAAGGAGACTATCACTTAGAAACGTTGGAAGGCAGGGACATATCCCGAGCTTGGAGCGCAGCCAACCTAAAGAAATTCTACTTCTAATTTTTTATATTGGTCTTTTTTTACATTGTTGAAATTGGCAATTCATTTTTCATTGATTTTTGGTTAATAAAAGATTATTTGGCAGTGCCATTCTATGAAGTGTTATTTTTTATGATGAACTTTATAATGTGCACATCCTTCCCAAGCGACAGGCGTCCTACTCAACATATAAAAGTAGGGTGTTACCCTCCTCAGGTTTTTGTTATGAAACCCGAATAACGTCCCAGCATTGCCCCTGGTAATATATGAAGCCCTACAGGGAACCCTTAGGCAGCTCGGCCAACTCAGGTTGGTCACCAAATAAGGTTTGGCTCAAAAACCTGCTCGGATAGAACATCCAGCGCCAGGCGTGTCCTCTCCATTGCCACATTTAGGCCTAAGGGGGTGTGATGACACAACCTAAAAGGTAAAGTGGGGAAGAATGGTATCTTATAAGCATATTGGACTGGGAGGACATTAACTCGATAAAACAACTATAGTCGGCTAAGAAGAGCCCAAAATAATGAAAAAATCAATGAAGTAGAAAACACAATACATATGTTCAGTCGAAGAATCGTCCAAAACATAAATATTTTATTACTTCATTACATTTATAAAAAGTTACATTGAAATCCTAATGAGGATTAGGCCTCTGAGTAAGATAATCAGCTACTTACGCTCTTCGTCCGTCATCCAGGTGAGGAGCTAATTCTTCGCCGACTTCATTTGCATCTGGCTCTAGTAGCCGCCTGGGGATAACATCTATAGGGACCCACTGGTCATCCCTCCTGAAAGGGTTAGGCATCAGAGTCGAAGGGGAGATCTCATAACGATACGAGAGTACTGATTTCCTGTCCCTGAGAGCATTCAACCATCCCCTAATAAAGGATAGCTCTTCAACCTCGGCCAACCTCGTCGGAGCATCTATCCAACCCTGATCATAACCATCAACCCATACCCGTCGAGGACCTTTCTTGAACAGATGCCTCAGCAGCGTAACATCTCTTTGGAGACCGGCAGATATCACATATGCCCGACGAACATCTCCTCAAAGCTCGTCAATCTCCCCAGTTTAACTATGAACATCTGTAACAGCTTGCCATTCAGTTGATAAAGAGGAACCACATAGAACCTGTGGAGTAATGCTAGGCGCATTTTCCCAGAGTTACGAGACTTATTGCCTCAGAGTTTCATTCTCTTGCTAAAGCATCTCTCCAACTTAATTAACCTTTGAGGCAGCCATGAGCCTTACCTTCAGAATATCCACCTCTTCTTGTACAGAAGCACCTATTTCCTTCATCTCTTGGAGCCCGTCCTTCAGCTTGGCGATGAGCTCTGACTGGTCCTTATAATCCTTATTCCTTGGCCGAAGGGATTTACAAATCTTTACGAAAGTCCTACGAACTTGATTGCTCGCATCAGGACCAAGAATATTTCTCAGTTGAGAAGTAGCAGGTATATATTCATCAACATCAATCAGCTACAAGACATACAAGCATTAAAGAGCAAAGAAATCAGTATGAAGAAAGGAAAAAGATTTTATTTCATTAAAGAAAAGGTTCCAAGTACATCAATGAAAGAAATGAAAGAACAACAAAAGAAAATAATACAAGAAGTTCCCGAAGAAAAGCTAGCTGGAAACCTCAGTCTGCTCTGAGGTGGTTGGTTGCTTCCCCTTGTCTGCAGCAGCCCCAGGCGCACCTCTCTCAGACGAAGCAGTTGCCATTCCTTGGTTAAGGGGCACTTCGACAGCGGTAGTCTAGGAAATAGTAACACCTACACCAATAACAGGAGTAGGTGCCTCATCCACAACGGGCTTAGGTCCAGGATTTTTCTTGTCAAAAGGTGGGGAGTCGATATCCACCTCGACAGCCAGGAAAGCCTTGTTCTAACCCTTATTGAAGTTCAGACGACTGATATAGCCAATCTGAACATCAGCATCTTCATACGCAACGGTCCATCCGATATTGTACGAGCTTTCCTTAAGGGTGGCAGCCTCGAATTCCACCTTCTTTACCTTTTCCACGAGCACCCTATTCTCCTCCACCATGGCCAGCTTGCTCGAGCAGACCAAGTTATGGGACTGCCTCAACTCCTCGAGCTCCTTGGTTTCCACCAACTTTGCTCGATTGGCCAAAATAAGGGCAAGATCAGAAGACTTTTGGGTAGCATCAGTAGTCTTTAAGTTGGCCTCTAGCTCGACATTCTTCCTCGCTAGCTCATCGCCTCTACGGTAGAGGACGACAAAATCGGTCACAAACTGCAGAGAAGAGAAACTTTAGTAAGAGAAGTATTGAACAGAGTATTACGAAAGAAAGGAGGAAAAAGCGAACTTACCAAGGCTAGCCTCTGACTCGCCTTCTGATGATCAGTCAGCAAAATTGCTCTTTTGAGCAGCGCATGGGCCAGCTGAGGAGACAGGGCAATAAAATCTCCATCAAACAAAGTAGATACGGGCACAATAGCTTGCCCCACCTTTGTCCTTACCTCCTCTCTCCTCTTCTCCTCTTCCCTCTCCTTCCTCTCCTTCTCATCTCTCTTTCTCTCCTCCACCTTCTTCTTCTCCTCCTCCTTCTTTCTCTCCTCTCTCAGCAGAACCTCCTCTCTATTCTTCTTCTCCTGCTTATGAGCAGCAGACTGAGAACCAGTGGTAGCATCCCCACTGCTAGACTTCTGATTCTTTGATCGGCGAGACAGAATCACATTATTATCATCATCATCATCATCTCGGATCAGATTCTTCCTGGAAGGAGCCATGCCTTCCTCACTAGAACTACTTGATTCACTCGAAGATTGTTGAGCCTATGAAACCTCTTTCGAGATGGAAGATTATTCACCACCAGAGCTCTCCTCACTGGAATTACCTTCAACACCACCCCTATTACCACCCTCACTCTCCTCACCAGAGCTGCTTTCTTCCTCGTCCAATTAGATGGGATCGATGGTAACCTCTTCGGTGATGTCTATCTTAGGAACGATACCCACACGTTGCGCAATAAAATGGGACCCATCATTCTTGTCTTCTATAAGGAACGCCGCTGATCGAGGGTGTTCACCATTAGCTAAAAGCTCCCTGATTTTCTAGGCTTTGACCAACTCAGCAGCTCGGATCTCGCTGAGAGCAGGCTCCGAGTTCTTTGTCGTCACTGAAAAGAAAAAGAGGAAAATATAATAAAAAGCACACAAAATATAGGATCAACGAGCAGAAAAGGACTAAGCCCACCTACGTACTCCTCCCCATAAAAGGGAATCACAAATCTCCCAGACCTCGCCCCTCACTATGGGGAGGGAACTGCCAATTTCTATCAATAAAACCCTCATGCCAGTAGTCCTTGTGGGAATCAGGTAGATTTACTACCAATACCCTATCATGACTCCTGGCCTTGAGGTACAGAAGACCAGAGCTTATTTGCGAAAAAGAATAGCAGAAGCAGATTTCAGCAAGCCCTAAGTTGGTGCCATAGAGCTGATTTATTCTATGCACACCATTGACGATATTCCAGACATTGGGCGAGAACTGTGCAGGAACAATATTGAAGTAACCAAAAAAGTGCAAAACTAAATTATTTGGGGGGAAAGTAAGACTCCTTTGGGACAACATGAGAACAAGGATCCAGTGACCATCCTTAACTTCTTTGACATTATGAGGGATAGGGGCACACTCAATGTGTAATGACCCCACTTTTTTGTGCTTATATGTATATAATTTGTTTTTACACTCATGTGTTACTTACTATCTTATAAATGTTGTATTATTAGATATGTGGTGTTATTGGCTATCAATATAACAAACCCCATTTTTAAATATGAAGAGTTAATCATAAATAGGATCAAATCGAAGTCTTATGACATATCTTAAGGTATATAATAAGTTTTGGGGTAGAAAATATAATTTTATGAAACTTCAGGGACTAAAATAAAATTATAAAAGGGCCATTTTGTTAATAAAATATTTTCAAGGACCTCTAAGAAATATTGAAAATATATAGTGTGAAATTACCAAAATACCCTTCATGTGTGAAATGACCCTTATACCCTTATCATCTTTCCACCACGTGCTGGTCACCTCCACCTTACACATGCCGTCTTCAGAGAGAAAGCTAAAACACTTGTCATCATTTGGTGATGTTAAGACTGAAAGACCACCCCAGAACGCGACACCCAAACGATGACTTGTCACCATAAATGCTTGATCACCTAGACACATGTCAACACCGTAATACTTTTGGAAACCTATAAATAGGGCCTTAGGGTTCATTTGAAACTCACACCAACTCCTTGAGAATTATAGTAAGAAAGAGTGATAGAAATCTTGGGAAATATCTTAAGAAGGAGTTCTATAATTTTGAAGAAAGAATTCATTTTGTAGGTATGATTTTATTTAAATGTTATAGCTTTACTTTCGTATTTTATAGCTTTAATTTCGTATTTTATAGCTTTACTTAGTAGTTATGCTGGTAAAATACACTAAAGACTTTACTAATCAAAACATAAAATTTGGAAACAATCTAAATTGATTTTATTTTCAAAATATGTCAACTTGTTTGAAATATATATATATATATATATATATATATATATATATATATATATATATACGCTTTTTAAAATGATTTTTGTAAGAAATTGCTCGTTATTATGGAATCTCATTTAAGTAATTCCAAAGTCAGTCCTGGTGAAATTCTATCTAGTTGAGATGGTATTTAAGTGGTGCCCCTGTGACCCTCTATCTCTACTGGCAACCGATTGATTAGGAAGAACTATGAATTGAATTCTTTAAATACGATGAATGAATATTAAAAATTTAGAAAATGGTTTTAGTAACCTTTTTCAGCAAGATATTTTAGGATTAAAACACAATATTTAGAATTGGGCTTTATTTAGAATACGTAATTAAACCTTTATTGTATTTGTTAGATTAATGTGTGATTCAAGACTCAATATCTATATTTTCGAGCCTCTATTTTTAGGTGAGTACTCTATGTCATTTCTTGCACATTTTAATTATATGATATTATGCAAACTATGTATTTTGTGAACTGCTTTTATTCTCAAAATGCATCTGATACCGATGATTGATTCATTATGATATGTTTATATTTGTCCATATAGATATACCGGTTAACATGAGTATTGAAAATGATATTGAATATTGGAAATAAGATTTGGCCTAAGGGGCCTCTTTACTGATTGACCTTCCCAGCTGGGTTATCGCTGGTTTGCCCTAAATAAGGCATTGTGATGAACATGTTCGATTGACCCTCAACTACCGGGGTATAATACGGTAGAAGAACACGGTATTAGAGTGTACTTGGCCATTAAAATGATATGATTGAAAGAAAAAGATATCACATTTGATTTGTTGCATTCTTCTTATTCTGAGCTATCCAATTGTGATATATATACTATCATTTCAAAATATATATCTATTTACTGCAAGTTCCTATCCATATATGTATACCCCTTCTCTTTTGACTTGAATAGGTATCTATTTTCTGAAAACCTTGGAATGTCGGGAGATTAAATCTTATTCAACTTTTAGCTGACGTTGTATAAATAACGATTTTCAGGAAATAATTAGACCGGAGGATGGAGTGTAGAAGGACTATGTTGAAGATCTAGCTTAAGGAGCTCTTTTGTTATACTTTTAAATATAATGTTTATTTTTAGGAGATAGAGCATGTTTGGCTCTTTAGTAATACGTTTTTAATTTTGGCATAAGTTGTAATCCGTTCATACTTTAATATATACGAAGCTCCCTTTTAGAAAGATCTGATGACGTAATTCCATTTTTTTTTCTATAGTTTACGATTCATGACCATGTGAATGTATTTCCGTTGCATTTATTTTAAGAAATATTTTAAGTCCATAACATTGAATGCCTTGGTGGCATGTCAAGACACTCATTCCCTACTACTATTGGGTTGGGGTCGTGACAGAGGTGGTATCAGAGCATAGGTTATGAACCCGTAGACTACTGAACATAGGTTTTGAATGTTATAGATTTCGTGTTTCCATCCTTAGGAGATAGTATTAAATATCTGATTTATATGATAACCCTCCCTATGTGTTAAATTATTTATAACTGGTATTTTAGCTTTCAATCTTGATATAGTATAGTAGATCTTATGTTTTACCATGACTGTAGAAAATGACCAAGAGAAGATCATCTATGGGAACTAGTGATTCGAGTATAGAAGGACTGGAAGGTACATACAGGGCGATCGAAAGTCTAGCAAAGATTGTGGAGCATCAGGTAAATAATGGAGTACCAAGGAATTCTCAACTAAGTAAATGTACTATTGAACAGTTCAAGAAGTTCATTCCTCCATATTTTAAAGGTACTCCTAACCCCACCGAAGCAAAAAGTTGGGTGATGCAAATAGAAAAGATACTCGGTGTTCATAAGTGTACTGATGAACAAAGAGTATCATTTAGAACGTTTATGTTAGAAGGTGAAGCCGAACATTAGTGGAGAATGACTAAGAGAATATACGAGGAAAGGAATAATCCCATAGGTTGGAATGATTTCCTAGTGATATTCTACGAGAAATACTTTCCTGAAATGGTACAAGACCAAAAAGCAGCTGACTTCATGAGTTTAGTTTAAGGAAATATGACAGTTAGTCAATTCGAGGTGAAGTTTACCGAGTTATACCGTTTGCACATCATGTTGTGATAACCGATACTTTAAAGGCCAAGAAGTTTGAACGTGGGTTAAGGTTGAATATTCGTAGTCGAATTTCCATCCTGAAGTTGAGATCATATATTGACATGGTGACGAGAGCAACGATAGCTGAGAAGGATAGTGAAGAATATAATCAGATTAGAGAAGGGAAGACGAAGTTTGGGGAACAAAGAGGAAGGAACCCCAATAATAAACCCTTTAGGACTATACCCAATACATGACAACTTTTTGTGAACAAACCCTTTAATGTTGATAGATGCCAATGATGTAGTAATATTCATAGAGGGCAACCATGTTACCTGGAAATAGGAAATTGCTTTGGGTGTGGCCAAAAGGGACATAAAATGAGAGATTGCCCTAATAAAGGGAAGGCGCCAATAAATACTTTTAATAACAATAAAGATCATGGCAGACAAGGTAGAATTTCTAATCTTTCTGATGCAAAGGCTTCTAATGCAGTAGTGTCAGGTATACTTTCTATATGTGCACAACCTTTTCAAGTTGTAATAGATCCTAGTTCTACCCATTCATTTGTGTCTTTACGTTTTGTTAATCGCTTTCCTAATATTCCCGAACCCTTGAATCATAACATACACGTTTCTACTCCTTCTGGTGATTTATTAACGGGTACATTAGTATATAAATCTTTCCCTATAGATGTCAGTAGTCAAACTATTTGTTGATTTGATAGTTTTAGACATAAGATATTTTGAAGTCATTTTGGTGATGGATTGGTTAGCATCATATCATGCTAATGTAGATTATTTTGAGAAGAGAGTTACTTTCTAAATTCCTAACCAACTAAAATTTAGTTTTGAAGGAACTGGCGTCCTATCTCCCATGTGTATTGTCTCTGCAATGTAAGCCTATAGTTTTCTTAAGAAAGGATGTCAAGGATTTCTTGCAAGTGTTATTGATTTGAAAATGAAGGATCCTAGTTTAGAAGAGATCCCTATAGCTAAACATTTTCCAGATGTTTTTTCGGATGATTTACCCAGTCTACCTCCTAGTAGAGAAATAGAGTTTACGATTGACCTTCTTCCTGGAGCTATACCAATCTCAAAATCACCTTATCGCATGGAACCTTTAGAATTAAGGGAATTAAAAGTTCAATTACAAGATCTGTTGGACAAGGGTTTTATTAGACCAAGTATATCCCCTTGGGGTGCTCCAGTGTTATTTGTTAAAAAGAAGGATGGGACGATGAGGTTATGTATAGATTATCGTGAACTGAACAAGGTAACCATTAAGAATAAATACCCCCTACCTCGTATAGATGATTTGTTTGACCAACTACAAGGTGCGCAAGTATTTTCTAAGATTGACCTTAGGTCATGATACCACCAATTGAAGATTAAGGAAGATGATATTTCGAAATCAGCTTTTCGTACTAGATATGGTCACTATGAATTTCTTGTGATGCCATTTGGACTTACTAATGCACCATTCGTCTTTATGGATATGATGAATAGAGTGTTTAGGAAATATTTGGATCAATGTGTGGTTGTTTTCATTGATGACATCCTTATTTATTCCAAGAGTATTGAAGAGCACGAGAATCATTTAGAGATAGTATTACAAATCTTTAGGAAGGAGAAATTATATGCAAAATTAAAGAAGTGTGAGTTTTGGTTGCCTAGTGTTTATTTTCTAGGAGATGTCATTTCCAAAGAGGGACTGTCGGTTGACCCTCACTAGATCGAGGCTATACTAGATTGGCCTAGACTAACTAATGTAACAGAGATTCGTAGTTTCCTTGGATTAACAGGTTATTATCGAAGATTTGTTGAAGGATTTTCTAGCTTTGCCAAACCTCTATCCAGGTTAACACAAAAGAAGGTAAAATATGAATGGTTTGAGGAAGTTGAGAATAGTTTTCAAGAACTTAATAATCAATTAGTAACTGCCCCAATTTTGACTATTCCTTCAGGGATATGAGGATTGGTGATTTATAGTGATGTTTCAAAAAATGGTTTAGGATGTGTGCTAATGCAAAATGGGAAAGTTGTAGCTTATGCCTCGAGACAATTAAAACCACATGAACAGAATTATCCAACCCATGACTTAGAATTAACTGCTGTAATTTTTGCTCTTAAGATTTGAAGACACTATTTATATGGTGAGAGTTGTGAGATTTATACCGATCATAAGAGTTTGAAATATATATTTAATCAGAAAGAATTGAACATGAGACAAAGGAGGTGGTTAGAATTGATGAAGAATTATGATTTAAATATTTATTATCACCCAAGGAAAGAAAATGTAGTAGCTGATGCTTTACGTAGGAAGTCTACAACAAATTTACCATGTCTCATTACAAATCTGGAATCTTTGTTAGCAAATTTGAGAAGTATGGAAATAGATGTACGTATTTATAGCAAAGGAGTAATAATCGCAACCTTACAAGTACAACCGACGTTGATGGAAAGGATCAAAGTAAATGACCCACAACTCAAGAAGATAAGAGAAGAGGTTATTGAAGGGAAGAGATTTGAATTTGCGATACGGGATGATATATTGAGGTTTGGAAATAGAGTGTGTGTTCCGAGTGATGCCCAACTAAAGAGGCAAATTTTAGAGGAAAATCATTGCTCGAGATTTATGTTTCATCCTGGAAATACCAAGATGTATAGAGATCTTCGAGAAGTGTTTTGGTGGAATAATATGAAAAGGGAGATAGCAGAATTTATATCTCACTGTTTGGTTTGTCAATAAGTAAAAGTTGAACATTAAAAACCATCAGGATTATTACAACCTCTACCTATCCCTAAATGGAAATGGGAACATATTACCATGGATTTTGTGACAGGTTTACCAAGGAGTTCAAATGGTAATGATTCTATTTGGGTAATTATTGATAGGTTAACTAAATCTTCTCATTTTCTTGCCATTAAAATTACCCATTCATTAGAAAAGTTAGCCAAGTTGTATGTGCAGGAAATTATTAGGCTTCATGGAACCCAAATTTCAATTGTTTCTGATCGCGACCCTAGATTCGTTTCTCGCTTTGCGAAAAGCCTACAAGCAGCCATGGGAACAAAATTGAATTTCATCACCGCTTTTCATCCTCAAACAGATGGACAATCTGAGAGAACCATTCAAACCTTAGAGGATATGTTTAGGGCCTGTGTACTTGATTTGAAGGGGAATTGGGATGATCATTTACCATTAGTGGAGTTTGCCTATAACAATAGTCATCAAACAAGTATTCAAATGTCTCCATATGAAGCACTATATGGTACAAGGTGTCGTTCTCCAGCATGTTGGGTAGAAGTTGGAGAAAGAAAATTGTTGGGACCAGAATTGATTCAGATCACAACAGATAAAGTGAAATTGATACAAGACCGACTTCGAATCGCTCAAAGCCGTCAAAAGAGTTATTTTTACAATCGACACCGACAGTTAGAATTTTAAAAAGGTGATTATGTGTTCTAGCGAGTATCGCCTTCAAAGGGAGTAATACGATTCGAGAAGAAAGGGAAGTTGAGCCCAAGATACATAGGACCTTTTGAAATCCTTGAAAAGATAGGAGTTGCGTATAAAATAGCCTTACCACCTGAACTCTCTAGTGTACATAATGTGTTTCACATATCAATGATAAAGAAATATGTCCCAGATCCAACACGTATCTTAAGTCATGAAACTGTTCAAGTTAGAGAAGATTTGTTATACATTGAGCATCCGGTAGAAATTTTGGACCATAAAGATCAAATATTATGGACCAAGATAATTCCACTGGTCAAAGTATTATGGAGAAATCATTCAGTTGAAGAAGCAATGTGGGAGCGGGAAGATTAAATAAATGAGAGATATCCATACTTGTTTGTAAATTAATGAGTCAAGTTTGGGGACCAAACTTTTTATAAGGAGGGTATGATGTAATGACCCCACTTTTATGTGCTTCTATGTATATAGTTTGTTTTTACACTCATGTGTTACTTACTAAGTTACTATCTTATAAATGTTGTATTATTAGATATGTGGTGTTATTGGCTATCAATATAACAAACCCCATTTTTAAATATGAAGAATTAATCGTAAATAGGATCAAATCGAAGTCTTATGACATATCTTAAGGTATATAATAAGTTTTGGGGTAGAAAATATAATTTTATGAAACTTCAGGGACTAAAACAAAATTATAAAAGGGCCATTTTGTAAATAAAATATTTTCAATGACCTCTAAGAAATATTTAAAATATATAGTGTGAAATTACCAAAATACCATTCATGTGTGAAATGACCCTTATACCCTTATCACCTTTCCACCACGTGCTGGTCACCTCCACCTTACACATGTCGTCTTCAGAGAGAATTCTAAAACACTTGTCATCATTTGGTGATGTTAAGACTGCAAGACCACCCCGGAACGCGACACCCGAACGATGACTTGCCACCGTAAATGCTTGATCACCTAGACACATGTCAACACCGTAATACTTTTGGAAACCTATAAATAGGGCCTTAGGGTTCATTTGAAACTCACACCAATTCCTTGAGAATTATAGTAAGAAAGAGTGATATAAAGCTTGGGAAATATCTTAAGAAGGAGTTCTATAATTTCAAAGAAAGAATTCATTTCGTAGGTATGATTTTATTTAAATGTGATAGCTATACTTTTGTATTTTATTTCTTTAATTTCGTATTTTATAGCTTTACTTAGTAGTTATGCTTGTAAAATACACAAAAGACTTTACTAATCAAAACTTAAAATTTGGAAACAATCTAAATTGATTTTATTTTCAAAATATGTCAACATGTTTGAAAAATATATATACGCTTTTTAAAATGATTTTTGTAAGCAATTGCTCGTTACTATGGAATCTCATTTAAGTAATTCAAAAGTCAGTCTTGGTGAAATTCTGTCTAGTTGAGATGATATTTAAGTGGTGCCCCTGTGACCCTCCATCTCTACTGGGAACCGACTGATTAGGAAGAACTATGAATTGAATTCTTTAAATACGATGAATGAATATTAAAAATTGAGAAAATGTTTTTAGTAACCTTTTTCTGCAAGATATTTTAGGATTAAAACACAATATTTAGAATTGGGCTTTATTTAGAATACGTAATTAAACCTTTATTGTATTTATTAGATTAACGTGTGATTCAAGACTCAATATCTCTATTTTCGAGCCTCTATTTTTAGGTGAGTACTCTATGTCATTTCTTGCACATTTCAATTATATGATATTATGCAAACTATGTATTTTGTGAACTGCTTTTATTCTCAAAATGCATCTGATACCGATGATTGATTCATTATGATATGTTTATATTTGTCCATATAGACATACCGATTAACATGAGTATTGAAAATGATATTGAATATTAGAAATAAGATTTGGTCTAAGGGACCTCTTTACTGACTGACCTTCCCAGCTGGGTTATCACTAGTTTGCCCTAAATAAGGCGTTGTGACGAACATGTTCAATTCACCCTCAACTACCGGGGTATAATACGGTAGAAGAACACGGTATTAGAGTGTACTTGACCATTAAAATGATATGATTGAAAGAAAAAGATACCACATTTCATTTGTTGCATTCTTCTTATTCTGAGCTATCCAATTATGATATATATACTATCATTTCAAAATATATATATATATCTATTTACTACAAGTTCCTATCCATATATGTATATGCCTTCTCTTTTGACTTGAATAGGTATCAATTTTCTGAAAACCTTGGAATGCCGGGGGATTAAATCTTATTCAGCTTTTAGCTGACGTTGTATAAATAACGATTTTTCAGGAAATAATTAGACCGGAGGATGGAGTGTAGAAGGACTATGTTGAAGATCTAGCTTAAGGAGATCTTTTTGTATATTTTTAAATATAACGTTTATTTTTAAGAGATAGAGCATGTTGGACTCTTTAGTAATAAGTTTTTAATTTTGGCATAAGTTGTAATCCGTTCATACTTTAATATATACGAAGCTCCCTTTTAGAAAGATCTGATGACGTAGTTCCATTTTTTTCAATAGTTTACGATTCATGACCATGTGAATGTATTTTCGTTGCATTTATTTTAAGAAATATTTTAAGTCCATAACATTGAATGCCTTGGTGGCATGTCAAGACATTCATTCCCTACTACTATTGGGTTGGGGTCGTGACACAATGTCCGTCCAGTTTGGAATATTATAGTATTTCCTAAATTCAGCTATCGACCTATTGCCTACTCTAGCCATCGAAAAGGAAAAACCCTAGCATCGGATATGAAGAAATTCCAACAGAAAATAGAAAAAGAAGAAGTAAGAAGAACTTATGATGTAAGAGTCATCTTGAGACAAGGCAAAGCCACAAGCAGGGACAATGAAAAAAATCTTTGAAATAGAAGACGAGACCTGAGAATAAAAAGAGCTGCAGTGAAAGCTTCAACAGATTGAGAGAATGAGAAGAGATATGAAAGGGACGATTCGAGAAATGACCTCTCTAAAAGGATTTAAACCTTTGTAATCAGGATGCACTAGAAACGAGGCAATCTACCGCCTAAGTTAGTTTGGGAAGGGCGCTTTAGTTCAAAAGTATGCATGAATAACATAAATTCCATTACGACTAATCATTTAAAATTATTGAGCCCAAATTGTGACCCAAAAATTTTAGGGGCAATTGTGGGTACCTCGATTTGTAACTTGGTCCCAGACGAGAAGCCCAATCTAACGCAGCCCAGAGTCTAAAGGCCTCGCACCTCAACTAAATTAGTTTGACCCAGTCAGTTCCTAAAATCTCTCTTCAGAAATATCCTAGGGATTGTGGGCTAACGTGGGGGAGTTCCACTCCTCCACTCTCTAAAATAACATATATATAAAAAACCATCCGCCTGGGGAAAAGGGCATGCATTATTATTCCTGTAAAACACTACCTGGAGTAAAGAGAAATAATATTGAGAGCACCACCGTGTACGTAGACATTCTTGATGAACCACGAAAATTTTGTGTTGTCTGATTGTCATTCCTTACGTTCTTTATTTGTTCTAGTGATTGTCTTTTCTTATTATTTTGTGATGAACTTAATTGTCACCACACTCGTAATATCACCTGGTCCCCCACACTGAACTCCCTGAAGAACCTCTTGGCATCGGCGTAACTCTTATGTCTATCCTGAGAAACCCGAATACGGCTTCGAATCATCTCAATCCTGGCCGAGGTATCTTGAATCACCTTTGGCCCAAATAGATTGTTGTCCTCTAGTCAACATGCAGGAGAACGACAAGGCCTACCGTATAACGCCTCGAATGGAGCCATGCCAATAGTAAACTGGTAGGAGTTATTATAAGACTCCGCCAGTTGAAGTCATTTCTCCCAGCCCCTGCCAAAATCAAGGATAAACATACGCAACATATCCTCTAACATCTGATTCATCCATTCAGTCTGCCCATCAGTCTGTGGGTGATAGGCCGAACTCAATCGTAACTCCATACCCATAGCCTCCTGGAAACTTTCCTAAAATCTGGACACAAAAATCTGATCCCGGTTAGACACAATATCAAGGGGTACCCAATGGAGTCTCACTGTCTCAGTAATGAAGATCTGAGCGTATCGTCCAGTAGCATAATCGGTCCAGACTAGAAGAAAATGAGCTATCATGGTCAATCGATCCACAATCACCCATATAGAATCGTGACCCCTCTGCGATGTAGGAAACCCTGTGATGAAATCCATGGAAATGCTCTCCTAATTCCATATATGGATCTCTAACGGCTGTAGAAACCCTGACGGTCTCTGATGGTCCACTTTTACCAGCTGACAAGTGGCATATTTCGAAACAAACTCGGAGATGTCCTTTTTTATTCCACTGCACCAGTACTGTCGCCTCATATCCTAGTACATCTTATTCGCTCTAGGATGTACCAAAAATCGTGAATCGTGCGACTCTGCCATCACTGCATGTCGTAAATCCTCCCCCTCTGGAACTACTAGTTTGCCATTGAAGCATAAGCCCCCATTTGAACTCATAGAATACGACTCTGCCCCCTCGGCTAGAAGCTGTACGATTCGAGCCTGACAGAACGAGTCTGCTGCCTGAGCCTGTATCACCCTAGTAACGATCTCGGGTGTAACCGTCATCACTGACATGAATGAGCGAGCAACTACATCCTGATGTGCCAGTTCCTTCCATTTCGCCTTCCACACCTCGACCACCTCACCTGCTGGCCTATGGATCAACGCGTCTGCTACCATGTTAGCCTTCCCTGGGTGATATTTGATATCGAACTGATAGTCCTTCATAATTTCAAGCCACCTCCGCTGACGCATGTTCAACTTTCGCTGCGTGAACAGTTACTGTAGTGACTTGTGATCAGTGAACATGCAAAATTTCTCCCCCAAAAGATAATGTCTCCATACCCGAAGTGCAAACATGACTGCCTCTAACTCCAAGTTGTGGGTGGGGTAATTCCTCTCATGAGGCTTAAGCTTACGGGAAGCTTAATCTATAGCCTTATCCTCCTATTTAAGTACACCCCTAAGTTCTAATAAGGACGCATAATTATACACTAGGTATTCCACTCCCGACCTGGATAATGCTAGAACTGGTGCTGAAGTCAGCTTGTCCTTAAGCTCATCAAAAGACAACTGGCAGGCATCATCCCAGATAAATGGAACCCCTTTGAGAGTGAAATTAGTCAACGGATCCTCTATTTTTTAGAGTCCCTGAATAAATCGCCTGTAGTATCCAACTAGCCTCAAGAAACTTCGTGTCTCTATCGGCGACGTGGGTTGCCCCCACTCCCTCACCACTGACACCTTCCACAGATCTATAGGTATCCCTCTTTTAGAAATAATGTGCCCCAAAAACTGAACCTCTCTCAGCCAGAACCCACACTTCTCATATTTCGTATACAACTCATGCTCACGTAGTGTTTGTAAAACCTTACTCAAATGCTCGGCATGCTCCTCCTCAGCCTGAGAATAAATCAGGATGTCATCTATGAAGACAATGACAAACTGATCTGAGAACTCTCTGAACACCCTATTCATTAAGTCCATAAATACGGTCCGTGCATTGGTTATCCCAAATGGTATAACCTTGAACTCGTAGGATCCATATCTTGTCAAGAAGGAAGTTTTAGATACGTCCTGCTCTCTGATATGTAACTGATGGTATCCTGACCTCAAGTCTATCTTTGAGAAGTAGGCGACACCCCTCAACTGGTCGAATAAGTCATCGATTCAGGGTAACAGATACTTATTCTGTATCATGACCTTATTCGACTCTCGGTAGTCAACACATAACCGTAATGACCCATCTATTTTTTTTATGAATAGTACTAGAGCACCCTAAGGCTAGGTACTCCTACGGATGAAGCCATGTACCAAAAACTACTCGATCTGATCCCGTACCTCCCTCATCTCTACCGGAGCCATACGGTAAGGTGCACGAGCTATCGGTCGAGTGCCTAGCGTCAAGTCTATTATAAACTCTATCTTTCTACTAGGCGGTAGCCCTGGTATGTCTTTAAATACATCATTAAACTCATGAATAACCGAAATTGAATCAAGTGGAATCACCACCTCCATAGAGGTCTCCTCCTTTATATAACATAACTGGATTGACTAACCTCCCTCAGGATGAGGCATTGCCCCCAAAAACATCTCCTGACCCGGTACGACGAACATAATACTAAGACTATAGTAATCAATCATGGACCTATACGTAACTAGACAATCCATCCTAATAATAGCACCATACTCGGACATATCTAATACAAGTATATCGACAGGTAAAATAAATCTCATAATCTCTATACCCACGCCCTGACATATAAAGAATATCTGTGACCTATAGACTAGCGGTGAGTATACACTTGTAACCGTACTATCTGTCGTGTTTAATAATCCCGTTGAACGTGCAAATCTAATGGAAATGAAAGAGTGTGAAGCCCCCATGTCAAATAATATTCGCCCCAAAGACCCCTGGATAAAAAACATACCCTCAACAATGACTGGATCCTGGGGAACTGCGGCCTGGTGGACGTTGTAAACATGCCCATACTATAGCTGTCCCTACTGGACTGGAACTGCTAGAATAGCTGGTAAGGATGGCATCTGTGGTGGCGCTGGGAGGGAGACTGGGAAGATAGGCCGCTGAGGCTCCTGTTGAGCACCCTCTTGCTGCTCCGGTGTCTGCGGGGGCCCTGCCCCTTTCAGAACAATCCTGACGTCGATGACTATTTTTGCGACAGCCAAAGCATCTACCACCAAAGTTTTCTCCCCTCTAATTTTGCTGTCCTCGACCCTGTTGGCTGTTACCACCCCTCCCTTGGCCCTGCTGAAAGCACTGCTGGCCCTGGAACTGACTGGCCCTGATGCCCTTGCCTAAAACCTCCCTGTCCCTGCCTATAGTCACCTGATCTAAACCTCTTAGCAGGGTCCCTTTGATGGGAACTCTGCTCACCCTGTCTCTACTGGCCCTGAGATGATTGCGCCCCACTGGCACCAATACCCCCTATCCTGCCCTGCTGGCTAGACTCCCCCGCTCATTTTCTTCCCTTCAGATGGAAGCGGTGATCCCGGCAGTGTAGTAGTGCAGCGTTAAGCATATCAGTATATATACCCAATGAAAGATTACCCAAAAGGTGCTGATGAATCCTCCATGTCAAGCCGTCTATAAACATCTGAGTTTTCTTCCCCTTAGTAGGTACCTCATCTGGCACCAGATTAATCAATCTTGTAAACTCTTCCTCGTACTCCGCAACGATTTTCCCTTCCTGGGTGAGGTCCAGTAATTTCTACCTCATCTCAGTTTGAATGGCGGAAGGGAAATATTTACTGTCGGACCGCACCCAGAAGTCCGGAATGGTTATGTTGTCTCTCTTCACTCCCACCACTGCAGTGCCGCTACCACTAGTTAAAAGTATCTAGTATCTGCCTTTGTACCTCGGTGCACTCGTACATCCTCAAGTGCCGCTGGATGTCTTTCTTCCATTGGATCGCTACCACAACATCACAACTCCCTGTGAACTCCTGAGGATATGCCTTCTAGAAGGCATCTCTGACTCGCTCCCAAGAAGAAGGGAACGCGTGAGCTGGTGCTGGTGCCATAGCCTGTGCTTGGGGTGGGGCCTGCTGTACTACGACTAAAGCTATATTTACCACTTGTGCTACGATAGCGGCAACCTTCGGAGCATTCATCGTACCCTGAGACGGAGCTGGCTGGGGATTGGGATGGACACCCCTAGGAGCTCACTGTGCACATCTAGGAGGCATATTAGATGAGAGAGAAGATTTATAATTCCACTGTACATATCTCAAAATAGCTGAAGATGTAAAATGCACAATTAATGAAACACAATAGTCCTAAATATAGGGCTCTACATCAAAGAAAGTTACGCTGGAAGCATAATAAGCATCATAGATCCTAAAGACTCTAGAACCTGAAGCTCTGATACCACCTATGACACCCCACCTAATTAAATACAGAGTGATCAGTCCTTTATTAAATATAAAACAGAATATCTAGTTGGACCAGTCTTAGCATCACTGTCGAAAACTTTTTATTAATTATTAACCACCTAGTATTTAAAGTCATATGTCAAATTTTATATTTTAATATAACATGTAAGAAATTTAAATGATTAACTAAACATTCACCATCCAATAACAATCTCATAGGAATTAAAATGACCTAATAAAATAAACTAAGTCTGGAGTAAACACTTCCAGTCTAAATACCAAATACAATAATCTGAAATGAAATAAAAACTAACAATTGAAATATAAATGAATGTATGAATCCACTATCTTTAAACAAGAATGGGCAACATGCCCCGACTGAAAGAAATAAGTCTGAATGAATCAAGGATAAATGTGGAGGCGTATAATACCGAGGTCCTGTAACTTCCACATCAGCTACAACACGTAAACTGAATGGAACTCCTATAATTGGTGTCCCTGTAGCTGGACACCTAATTTTTTTGACAAAAATTGATTTGGAAGCAAACGAGTCAGAGCCCGAGTTGAAAATATTTTTAAAACAGCAAGCATTTAAATTTCATAAATACCAGATATTGTATATATGTTAGTCACGTGCTCTCACTTGAAATTCTCGCCTCTCAACTATTGTGCACTCCTAACGTATACTCCTATCACATACTAGTTATACTATCTCACCTAAATTATTTGAATCAAGTCTCTCACTATGATGCCTAAGTCATTGTGTCCACCCGTATTACTCGAATAATACATTCTTGCATTTCCAATATTTATTAATCAATTCAAGTATCTCTTTACTCATATAAGTTCCCAATATTATAACATATTTTATATGACATACTCTATCTTATCTACTTAGCAACACGGTAGAATAATCACCAGTGTATATATATACATCACTATCATAATATATATATATATATATATATATATATATATAAGGCACCCCGAGACTAAGCTACGGTGCTCTGCTATAATGTCCCAATATATCACATACTACATGAAGGACTATAGGTTTATAATCACTCTAGAACAATATAAAAACATAAGTCACACATAATGGAGGCGAATCATAGTTCCAAGTCACAAGGGAGACGCACATACCCACTCACCCCTATGACCTTTTGCATTATCATTCACAGATAAGCTGTACTAAGGTTCTGTGGTACAAGTCCATATTCCCCCGATGGGCTCATCAGAATAAGACTGTGTTAGCGCGAAAACCTCCGTGGTAGCAAGTAGTGCGGTATGATGTATTACACATAATAACCCATACGATAGGTAATTACACAACCTGAGTATATATAAATTTCATATAGGTATACGCACGTCCCAATTTTCAAGTCTCGTACGTATTATATTTATATCTCGAATATCCTACGTAATATTTTATTTAATGCGGTAACTCTCGTCACATAACTTCAAGTACCTTTCCATATACCAAAAGGTTACTAAGTTTCCACTTATTCCTTAGGTTATTTTCTATAATGTACCCCCACTACTGGTACTAACCTTGAATATTCATTTATCCTATTTAAACCCCAATTTATATAATTTCCAATCGTAACTCATTCGATTAACACTCGTAATTTCCCCATTCAATTCCATACAAAATAATATTTTTCGGGTCTTATGTATATCCTATTGCCCTTCCCTTAGTCTCATTATGTTCAATTAATCAACACAAAATATTTATAAAAGTTGGGATTTAATCAAATATTAAAAAGGAAACAAATCACATTTTTAAGGGGAGTTGATCAATCAAAGAAATGGGTCGATCGATCGATCAGTCGATCGATCAACATTCTTGAGTCGATCGATCGATTAGTTATTTGCCCAGATTTTTCCTTAACAGTTATGGGTTTCTTAATTTTTTACCACCAAAATCATATTTAAACATCTCCAAATTGATATTCATGTAACCCAGATCCTATACTAACATATATGGGAAAACCCTAACGTATATAAATCAGTTAAACATCATGAACATGCATAAATTCACCCAAATTTCATATGTAGTCTCAAGAACTCTAGTTTTGACTTTATCATCAATTAAACATGTAAATACCAGATTTCTCCTACCAATTTTATTATAATAACGTGGGTTTGATTCCACATGCATAAACGAACCTATTCCATTTCAATTTTAACCCAAGAATCATGATTTACACTATCGAAAATCCTCTAAAACATGGGATTTTCATATAGATGTTACCCTATTCTAACATGGATCATATATCTATCGTAAATTTATGCAAGATAATTACTTTTGTTATGTAGCAGGTCTAGTTCGTTGGTGATGAAAGGTATGGGGTTGATTCTCTCTCTCTCCTATTTATACGTTAGCGGCTATGGTGGTGCAAACGGTGTTCCAACAGTGGTTCAAGCCTTAGAAAACCCTTCACTCTCCTCCTCCAATGGTCTCACAAGCTTTTGTGTTTGATATCTCTACAAAGCCTAACCCTATCAGTTGATATAAGCTTAGGAATTTCGTGGGTTTAATTACCCCCCAAATAAAAATGTCTAAAATACCCTTTCGGGGTGCCGGTTTGGCTTAAAAATATCTCGGGACCCAAACTAAACCCCCGGCTAGACTTTTCTGACTATCTCGACCCTTCGGACACTTTGGCGGACTCAAAATAACGTTATGGGTGGCTTATAAATAATTTACTTTTATTCCATAAATTTTAGTCCCGATAATTTCCCATAACTGTCGTATTATTCACTCGACAATTTGAATAGATTCATAATTACATATTACTTTACTCACTAAGTAATATTCAACATAATGAACATCAATAAATACTAACTCTCTTCATGCTAGTAATTGTCTATATATATCCGGATTAATTTTAAATAAATTTCCCATTTTGAGTAAATTAATCCCATAATTACAATCATTAAAAATACGGGGTATTATAAGGTGGTTATGAGTGGTTCATTAATTTTGTTAATTAATACTTTCGTAATGTTTATATTTACCTTATGCATGCATGTTTGAAGCCTTCGACTAGTTCAAAGTGTGAAAGGCTATGGTGGATAATGGGTGAGGTAAACTAATTCAAAATTCTACCACCTAATTATAGAGGTGTTTACTTTTTGGGATAGTTAATGGATCATTTATTAGAGGTGTGGGGTTTTATCCCAATTGCCTATACCGGGTATTCCCCTTAGGAATGATGTAGAGAAAGGAAGGAATAAGGCTCTTTTGGATATGACAGGGTTCATGGTTAATTATTCAGGACTCCAACATTCTTTTTAGGATTTTACATAAGAGAGGACATGTACGTACTCAATTTAATTTATTCTTAATCAGCCTGTTTAACTCCCATCGAACACTAGAGTGGACACAAACTCATTCTAAGGCATGTTCGGATTTGGAGGTTCCCAACACTCATGTTAACGAGCGAAAGAAGTTGATATTAAGATAGAGGTATATGTTGGTTATCCCAAAGGTAACAAAGGTATTTTAAATCATATTCCAAAGTACAAGAAGGTCTTT
Organism: Sambucus nigra; assembly: GCA_949130495.1. Lineage (NCBI taxonomy): Eukaryota > Viridiplantae > Streptophyta > Magnoliopsida > Dipsacales > Adoxaceae > Sambucus > Sambucus nigra. The sequence continues at coordinate 418,397,349 of OX422219.1, forward strand.
GATTACATTAGTGACGAGTTCTTGTAGGAGGATTATGTAATAAACTTCGGGCCAAGTGTAAGTTGGTCTTACAAGACAACAATGTACATCATATTACCAATAGTACTATAACACCCGTACAACATAAAATACAATCTGGTATCAATAATACACTACCTTATCATAGTGGGAGAATTATCGATGATCAGGGTATGCTCGTCCCTTATACTAGATAACAAGTGGTGCCACATCATAGTGGGATGGGGAGCATTAGGAGTCATTCTAAATGGTTAGTGTTTTGGTGATCATTTTGATGAGATCCCAGGAAAACACGAACACTATCCCGGTATATAAAATAAGGCATTCCAATATAAAGATTTTTGCTTTGACATATGAAAATGGATATCCAAAGTGGTTCGATTGTAAAGACAAATTTTTGAATAATGTCAATTTGTATATTCTAGCTTATTTCGTGTTTGTACAAAACTTTTTGAGTTGTAAGAGAATTTTTTTTAGTTGTTCATAGATTAGGAATATTTTATAGTTTTGGCATATTCTATTACAAGTTGGCATTTCAAACTGAACACTACATCTCCATGATCATTAGAAGACACACCAATATTTTATGGAGGTATAAACTTGTGGTTTTCATAGACTTTTATGAATCATATTTTGAGATGATTTGCATTAAAAAATCGAGTCTTTCGATACAAAGAATTTAAAAATAGATTTTTTTTTAATCCTCGTTCAAATAAGATCCAGTCTTGTTTGAATAAGATGTCAATCTCGTTAGAACCACCATCAAACAAAGTTCAAATGAGAAATCTCTGCCTAGACATAGATATGTCATTCGAAGCTTGTTAGAAGGATGTTAAAATGAGATTCGGCTATCATTAAAATGAGATCTGACTTGGTTCGAAGGAAACCATATTTTCATTTGAATGAGGTCTGCTTTTTTTCGAATGACCCCAACACCTCAAAATTTATGTTTTTGTTATAAAAACCTATTTTTTCAGAAATTTGGAGGAACTTTGGCAAAAATGATTTCCCAAGACCTGTTCCAAAGTTTTTACTTTTTGTTTTTCCAAAACCACTTTTAGTTTCACAAATCTTTCATCCCCATATGTGATTCGTGAGATCGATGAAACCCTAGTTTCCATACACTTTCATAAGCCCTTGTAGAGTCAATATTTATTATTGACTTATGGAATCGAGGTTTCACAGCCAAAGAAGAAGAAAGGATGATCGATGGATACCGAAGTAAGACCACTTCCCGTGGACAACACTGGGCTGGGCCGTATTTTATAGAAGGAATTGAAGACTCCGCGCGTTCTACTTAATCGTTCAAAGTATTTTGTAAGTCGACGGTGTTTGTCAACTACTCTATAGTGCTGAATAAAGGTTTTTCCCTTTTTAGGTATTTTTCCTTACTTCGTGTATTTACTTGCCTAGTTTGCAATATTTAATATGGACCACATTTTTGCATGCACACTAAAGTAATTTAAAGATAAAATTTGGTAAAATTGAATTTTTGCATGGTTGGCCTAATATAAGAATCAATCCATAAAAATTCTCATTCTCAAATTGGTATCAGAGAGGATTACACTAAAATATCATGTGATCTTGATTTTATAGATTTTATTTTTAGATACCAATTTTCTCAAGTTGGTATCAGAGCAGGTTGCACTAAAATATTGTGTGATCCTTTTTACAATTTTTTTTATATCAATTCTTTTTAAAAATTGACGATCTTTACAAATTTTGATTTTATGGATTATTTGTATAACAGACTTTCGATTTTTGATGGGTCAAATTATGCGCATTGGAAAGATTTGTTGATGTCTTCTATAAAATCTATTGATGAAATGATCTGGCCTGTATGTGAAAGAGGGTTGACACTAGGCAGATGTGTTTACAAGAAGACGCGTTAATGCTTGAAAGGGGTCGAGTCGAGGAAGTAAGTCATCTGTCTTGTAATTGTAAAACCATACTTAGTGGACTTAAGGCTATGGCCGTCCGAAGTTTTTTTCCATTGTGGATTTTTCCTCGTACATCGCGGAGTAGTGGTTCTTTGTTTATTTTATCATTTGCAAATTCACCTAGAACGCATTGAAACACGAGGCCCCCAATTTTAAATTTTTAAATAAGAATTTCCTTTAAGTGCGGAATAGAGATGGTTCAACTAAACAACTATATAAACTAAAAATTAATTTCTTCACAAATTAAAACAAATTATAATTTTCTCAAAATTAAAATTATACTAAAAATCAAATTTGTGAATTTTTACTTTCAGCCCCCAAAACAATTTAATACAAGTCCTAGAAATTTTTCTAACAATAAATATTTAATTTTTGTAAATTAGGCCCAAACAAATTTTACCAAATTAAGGTTACATAAATTAAATTAATCAAATTATACCCAAACTAATTTAGCACCAAATTAAACAAGAGTAGTGAATTAAGCCATATTTTATCTTTTAGTCCTAAGCTTGGGTTCTAGGTGATTTTACAAGATAAAAGAAAATCACAACACACTACGCTGCGATGTACGAGGAAAACCCACAACGGGAAAAACCTCGAACGACCCCTAGCCTTAAGTCCACTAAGTACAGAATTTTATAAATACAAGATAGATGACTTACACAACTCGACTCGACTCCTTTAAAGCCCCTAACGCGTCTTCTTGTATCAACCTCCTCTTAGCCAACAATCCCGGACTCCACCGGAACCTTGGAATCCACCAATGAAGCTTTTGGGAACAACCGTCAACCACACACCATGTGAGAACGCCGCAGAAAAAAGAAGTCTTCTTCTTTTAGGGATGTAGAAGTGAACCCAAACTTCACTTAGTTTGAGGTGTAGAGGAAAAACCCGATGCCAAACACTCCAAGCAAGGATATATATAAACAAACTATGGGTGTATAAACCTTGATTTTGTTCTAAGGATTAAAACATTATAACAAAAATCAAGGGGACTTTTTCTTAGAAGAATTTTTTCTAAAAAACTAACTTAGATGTGTGAAAAAGTCTTAGAAAAAATTCTGGTCCCGAAGTATATTTATTTGGCAAAAAGATAGTGGGAAAAAAGTGGGAAAATGGAATAAAACTGTCAAAAAATTGTTCCCGCCAATTTCGTTCGAACGGCATTTTCATTCTTGTTTGAAATCTCGATCGAATGACTTTTGATCTCATTTGAACTAAATTTATTCTCATTCGAACGACCTTTCATTATTGTATATAATTTCGATACGAATGCGTGGACGCTAATTTCGTATTTTTTTGATTTTTTTTGGATTTGATATGATTTTTCTACGGAAAGGTGTCCGAAAACAAAATCTTTAGTACTATGAATTCAAAAAAAGTTTAACAAAAAAATACTAACACCCAAAATAAATTTCCAAGCTCCTATATATATATTAATGTATTCATACTTTTAGGAGACATTGGAATTCACATGTTAATGATGTGAAACTTGGCACGAAAGTCGGCAATAATGTTCTCTTGAAAAGTAATGCCGCAATGTATTCAACTTTAACTTGTCATAGGCTTGAAGGATACACTTGAACAATATCCTATGACTTAAATGTTTTTGTTCGAAATTGAGCCAACACTACATTAAGACTCAATCGGAGACTTGTGTCCTTACAAATCTCCCCCTTTGGCTATTCCGGGACAAAAACCAATCAAAAATCCTAAAGGACCGTCAAGCTCTACTAGACTCAAAAACATCCCACCCAAAATAAAAAATTACAATCTTGACTCAAAAATCCAAGGATGATTACTATCTTTGCCCATGAAAGTTAACTTGTCATTAGACCGTTAGAATAATTCCTGTACACTTAAGCAAAACATTAAATGCATAGGGAATATTAAAATATCAAATGCATTTAAAATAATTACTCCCCCTAACTTAATTCTCCCCATTTTGTCTGAGAATGACACACTTAGAAAGACGTCACCCCCTAAGATAAATCTCCCAAACCTAAGATATGATTATAATAGGATTAGATACCATTTCTTCCCCTATCATTCTCCCCCTTTTTGTTCAGGAATAGACAAAGGTGATAGAATTAAATAAAAACAAGCGTGCACACAGTGCAAAGAACATGAAAGCATATAGGCAACAAAATCAGAACTAATCCAAACAAATAATAAAGGATACCAACTGAGATGCAAGAAAATGATACCAATATGATACATGAGATATTAAGCATGTGATATCAACAAAAATGCAACAAGATAGATACCAATTATGAAGTAGAGGCATAGATGGACTAGAAAGCAAGGCAAAGACAAAAGAAATATCATATATATACATACTCTGAATATACCAATAATATGCACACATATATATATAGATATAAACTCACAGAGGACACAAAATACAATAAGTTTTTCACACTCGTATGGCAAAAATGTGTCATATGGAAACGGAAGTGTAGGGGTGTGAACTAGTAACAATTAAATTTAGACCCAAATACTTAAAACATGTTCACGGAGTTCTCATTTGATTGCAAACTTTATCACATTTGAATATAACCTCATGTGACAATATAAATTGAACTCAATGAACAAACATACGCAATTCATACAAGCCTAGGATTTTGATGATTCTATAAACCAATAGAGTCATGATAATGAAGGGACAACTAGGATAAATGAAGATTGTGCAAACCGTTGATATACCATCCAATATCCCTCAATAAGCATATATATTTTGAATGAATATATCAATTAAAAATAGACTTACTTTTCACAAAGGATGATATTTCCTTTCAGAGACCTTCCCCGTGCATATTTATATAACATTTATAGATCTCACAAATCTCACGTGCAATAGATTTTGACATGCACTAGTCCTCCTAGTTCACAAATATGTAGATGATAAGATTGGAAGGAGAACACGTCACAAAGCTCAAATATAACGTGTGACGATTAAATTTCAAAAGAGCTCGTGCATGTGTGAATTGAGGCATATAAAAATAGAATCCATTTAAGCAACAAAAAATCCAACTACTCCATGTAAATATGGTAAAGAACATTTTAAGGATTGACAATATTAACCAAAAGTTCTAGCCACATGGGAGCGAAAAAGAAGGGATTCAAACACAAGTATATGACACATAAAGCGTGTCAAACTAAAATACACACAAAATAAAAATCTTTTTGAGTTTTTGAAATTTTTAACCAAAAATAAATATATTTACTCAAAAGACAAACAAAATCATTTGTATTTTTTTTATAAAGCTTAAATTACTAACCGGGTAAAACACAAATGATAAACAAAAATCTTTTTGTATTTTTCATTTAATGCAAACTTAAAATGAAAGAAGTATAATACAAAAGATAAACAAAAATCATAATTCTAGCATGAGATATGTGATAAAGCAATGACTAGAAAATGATTAAACAAGCATACATTTAGCATGATAATATAGCATGAAGTACACAAGCTAAAGTATGCAAACATGCAAGCAATTACTCATATGATATATCAAGGGAGGAGTCATGTGCAAGCATGCTTGAACCATCGAAAATATAAAATATTGAAAAAGGCATATTTTCCATTTTACAAACTCGGAAAGGATCTTAAACGCAATAGTTTAGCGATTCTGCTCTGATACCACTTGTTGAAACACGAGGCCCACAATTTTAAATTAAAAAAAAAAAGAATTTCCTTTAAGTGCGGAATAGAGATGGTTCAACTAAACAACTACATAAACTAAAAATTAATTTCTTCACAAATTAAAACTCAAGTAAAACAAATATTAATTTTCTCAAAATTAAAATGATACTAAAAATTAAATTTGTGAATTTTTACTTTAATCCCCAAAAACAATCTAATACAAGTCCTGAAAATTTGCCTAACAATAATTATTTAATTTTTGCAAATTAGGCCAAACCAAATTTGACAAAATTAAGGTTACTTGAATTAAATTAATTAAATTATACCCAAACTAATTTAGCACCAAATTAAACAAGAGACGTGAATTAAACCATATTTTATCTTTTAGTCCTAAGCATGCGTTCTAGGTGATTTTGCAAGATAAAATAAATTCACAACACACTATGTCGCGATGTACAAGGAAAACCCATAACGGGAAAAATCTCGGACGATCCCTAGCCTTAAGTCCACTAAGTACGGAATTTTACAAATATAAGACAGATGACTTACACAACTCGACTCGACTCCCTTTAAGCCCCTAACGCGTCTTCTTGTATCAACCTCTGCTTAGCCGATAATCCCGGACTCCACCGGAACCTTGGAATCCACAAATGAAGCTTTTGGGAACTATCGTCAACCACACATGGTGCCTTTCACCATGTGAGGACGCCGCAACAAAAAAAAGTCTTCTTCTTTTAGAGATGTAGAAGTAAACCCAAACTTCGCTTAGTTTGAGGTGTAGAGAAAAACCCGGTGCCAAACACTCCAAGCAAGGATATATATAAACAAACTACGGGTGTATAAACATTGATTTTGTTGTAAGGATTAAAACATTTTAACAAAAATCAAGGGGACTTTTTCTTGGAAGAATTTTCTCTAAAAAACTGACTTAGATGTGTGAAAAAGTCTTAGAAAAAATTCTGGTCCCGAAGTATATTTATTTGGCAAAAAGATAGTGGGAAAAAATGGGAAAATGGGATAAAACAGTAAAAAAATTGTTCCCACCAATTTCGTTCGAACGACATTTTCGTTCTCTTTTGAAATCTCATTCGAACGACTTTGGATCTCGTTAGAACTACATTAATTCTCGTTTGAACGACCTTTCATGATTGTAGATAATTTCGATACGAACGCGTTGATGCCAGTTTCGTATTTTTCTGATTTTTTTTGGATTTGATATGATTTTTCTACGGAAAGGTGTCCGAAAACAAAATCTTTAGAACTATGAATTCAAAAAAAGTTTAACAAAAAAATTCTAACACCCAAAATAAATTTCCAAGCTCCTATATATATTAATGCATTCATACCTTTAGGAGACATTGGTAACCACATGTTGATGGCGTGAAACTTGGCACGAAAGTTGGCAATAATGTTCTCTTGAAAAGTAATGCCGCAATGTCTTCAACTTTAACTTGTCATAGGCTTGAAGGACACACTTGAACAATATCCTATGACTTAAATGTTTTTGTTCGAAATTGAGCCAACACTACATTAAGATTCATCGGAGACTTATGTCCTTAAAAATCTCCCCCTTTGGCTATTCCGGGACAAAAACCAAACAAAAATCCTAAAGGGCCATCAAGCTCTACTAGACTCAAAAACTTCCCACCCAAAATAAAAAATTACAAGCTTGACTCAAAAACCCAAGGATGATTACTATCTTTGCCAATGAAAGTTAACTTGCCGTTAGACCGTTAGAATAATTCCTGCACACTTAAGCAAAACATTAAACGTATAGGGAATGTTAAAATATCAAATGCATTTAAAATAATTACTCCCCCTAACTTAATTCTCCCCATTTTGTCTGACAATGACACACTTAAAAAGAGGTCTCCCCCTAAGATAAATCTTCCAAACTAAGATATGATTATAATAGTATTAGATACCATTTCTTCCCCTATCATTCTCCCCTTTTTTGTTCAGGAATAGACAAAGGTGATAGAATTAAATAAAAACAAGCGTGCATATAGTGCAAAGAACATGAAAGCATATAGGCAACAAAATCATAACTAATCGAAAAAAATAATAAAGGATACCAACTGAGATGCAAGAAAATGATACCAATATGATACATGAGATATTAAGCATGTGATATCAACAAAAATGCAACAAGATAGATACCAATTATGAAGTAGAAGCCTAGATGGACTAGAAAGCAAGGCAAAGACAAAAGAAATATCATATATATACATACTCTAAATATACTAAAAATACGCACGCACATATATATAGATATAAACTCACAGATGACACAAAAGACAATAAGTTTTTCACACTCGTATGGAAAAAATGTGTTATATGGAAACGAAAGTGTAGGGGTGTGAACTAGTAACAATTAAATTTAGACCCAAACACTTAAAACATGTACACGGAGTTCTCATTTGATTGCAAACTTTATCACATTTGAATATAACCTCATGTGACAATATAAATTGAACTCAATGAACAAACATACACAATTCATACAAGCCTAGGATTTTGATGATTCTACAAACCAATTGAGTCATGAAAATGAAAGGACAACTAGCATAAATGGACATTGTGCAAACCGTTGATATACCATCCAGTCTCCCTCAATAAGCATATATATTTTGAATGAATATATCAATTAAAAATAGGCCTTGGCAATTATTTTTCTTTTTAATGCCATATTTTATTTTTAGGCCTTTGGACCACGTATTTCTTTTAGGTCCATTCCAAATGGTGGCTTACTTTCGGAAAGGATGATATTTCCTTTCGGAGACCTTCCCCGTGCATATTTATATAACATTTAAATATCTCACAAATCTTACGTGCAACAGATTTTGGCATGCACTAGTCCTCCTAGGTCACAAATATGTAGATGATAAGATTGGAAGGATAACACCTCACAAAGCTCAAATATAATGTGTGATGAATAAATTTTAAAAGAGCTCGTGCATGTGTGAATTGAGGCATATAAAAATAGAATTCATTTAAGCAACACAAAATCCAACTACTCCATGTAAATATGGTAAAGAACATTTTAAGGATTGACAATCTTAACCAAAAGTTCTAGCCACATGGGAGCGAAAAAGAAGGGATTCAAACACAAGTATATGCCACATAAAGTGTGTCAAACTAAAATAAACACAAAATAAAAATCTTTTTGAGTTTTTGAAATTTTTAACCAAAAATAAAAATATTTACTCAAAAGACAAACAAAATAATTTGTATTTTTTTTATAAAGCTTAAATTACTAACCGGGTAAAACAAAAATGGTAAACAAAAATATTTTTGTAATTTTCATTTAATGCAAACTTAAAATGAAAGAAGTATAATACAAAAGATAAACAAAAATCATAATTCTAGAATGAGATATGTGATAAAGTAATGACTAGAAAATGATTAAACAAGCATACATTTAGCATGATAATATAGCATGAAGTACACAAGCTAAAGTATGCAAACATGCAATAAATTACTCATATGATATAGCAAGGGAGAAGTCATGTGCAAGAATGCGTGAACCATCGAAAATAGAAAATATTGAAAAAGATATATTTTTCATTTTATAAACTCAAAAAGGATCTTAAATGCAATAATTTAGTGATTCCGCTTTGATACAACTTGTTGAAACATGAGGCCCCGGATTTTAAATTTTTAAAAAAGAATTTCCTTTAACTGAGGAATAGAGATGGTTCAACTAATCAACTACATAAACTAAAAATTAATTTCTTCACAAATTAAAACTAAAGTAAAACAAATTTTAATTTTCTCAAAATTATAATTATACTAAAAATCAAATTTGTGAATTTTTACTTTAAGCCCCCAAAATAATTTAATACAAGCCCTAGAAATTTGCATAACAATAAATATTTAATTTTTACAAATTAGGCCAAACCAAATTTTACCAAATTAAGGTTACTTAAATTATACCCAAACTAATTTAACACCAAATTAAACAAGAGTAGTGAATTAAACCATATTTTATCTTTTAGTCATAAGCATGCGTTCTAGGTGATTTTGCAAGATAAAATAAATTCACAACACACTATGCCGCGATGTACGAGGAAAACCCACAACGGGAAAAACTTCGAACGATCCCTAGCCTTAAGTCCACTAAGTATGAAATTTTACAAATACAAGATAAATTACTTACACAACTTGACTCGACTCCCTTCAAGCCCTTGACGCGTCTTCTTGTATCAACCTCTGCTTAGCCAATAATCCCGGACTCCACTGGAACCTTAAAATCCACCAATGAAGCTTTTGGGAACAACTGTTGTGATAACCCGCTCAAAATAATAACGGGTGGCCAGCCCTATACTATAATAAATCAGGTATCCCAGATGGCACAGTCTCAACATCAACTGATAATACTAAAATATAAGGCTAACTACCCGAAATCATTAAAAGTGGATTGCTAAAAATTTAAAACTTTTATTTAACAACAACAAAAAAACCAACTATGCAACCATAACCAACAATACACACCTAACTATAATGAGTGATAAGTGCAAACTCTAAATATATACAAGACGGCAATACAATGAACTACAAAATCTCAACAATAAAATACCCGAATATGCTGTCGGGTAACAGACAATACAATAATCTGAGGAAAGAAATGTAAAAGTGTTAATCTATAACACTTGAGTCTAAACTCAATATACAAACTGAATCCTAATCTAGATGTACAATAGATAGGAGTCGACTAAGACAAAGTGCCGCAACAGTCCGCTACTGCCACAGCTCCACGAAAACACTGGATGGATGGACATCAATGGCGTCCTTGCGGAGGACCACCTAAAGTAATACAATATATACATGGAGGAGAAAATATAAACGGGTCAGAGCCCGAGTTGAAAACATTTTATAGCAAGTTTATTAAAATTCATAATAATTATAAATGCATTATTACATGATTAAGGTGGAATCGAACTCTCCATAATAATCCAACTCACCTCTCAACTAGAGCGCGCACTAAATGTATGCACGTGATCTCCAAATGTATGCCCAATTCTAAATTAGGCAAAGAATCTAACTAGATCCCAAAATAAATATTAGATTAAGATATCTAACTTATCTCGACATCTACACTTATCTACATTCCCATCTAAAACATTACTTTATTTTAAAAATTTCATACTTCTCTTTATATTTGTTCACTTCTTGAACATATAGGGTTGCATAATCAACCACATAACCACATAATCACAATACATCCATATTCTCATTTACTAGAGTTTCATATACTCTAGTTATGCCCTCATTTGGCATGAATACAATATATATAATTATATATGAGTTATTAGCAACAAGAGTTAAGGACTAAACTCCTCCCTATTCTCAACACGGCAATGCGTTTCGTGCGTGGGACGTCTCGTCGAAGCTAAATCCAAACAAGGAACCCCTCGTTACACTACTCCTGACTGTATTGATCATCGAGGTTCATTATACCCTCAATGCATGATGCATGTAACCCAATTTATTATTTCTCAATTTTTAATTAATTATTATTCCCAATTCTCATCAGTACACGGCGTTTCATGCATGTGACGTCTCGCCGAAGCGAAATCCAAATAAGGAACCCACCTGTTACACTACTCCTGGCACTATCGATTGTCGGGATAGGTGATATATGTATATGAATATGAGCATTAAGGACTAACTTCTCCCCAATTTCCAACATTACACTGCAGTTCGTGCGTGGGACGTCTTGCCGAACCCCCCCGATACACTAGTCCTGGCAATGTTAGTCCTTGAGGTCCATTACGCCCTTGATACCCAAGTACAAGCACAATAAACTATAACCATCTAATCGAGTTATGACTCGAGGACGCAGGCTCACATGTTATCATCTTCCAGCAACCCATAAACTTAGCAAATTGACACCAGGTTCAACGACACCCACAAATCCTTTTTTCCCACTCGCATTACTGGCACTCTCATCGCCAAACTTACTTGATTAACTTGAATCTCGAAAGTTCTTACCCTCTTGCGAACGAAGACAATATTCATGACACTTTAGTAGTGCCGCGTTCACTATCTCGACGAAAGTCACTAACTTAGGAATCTCTAACAAATGTTGCTGGATTCTCTAATCTAAACCTCGAACAAACTTCGATATACATTTCTCTTCCGTGTTTACCTCATCGGGTACTAATTTCGCCCATCTAAAAAAATCTTCCTCATATTCTGCCACCATTCTATTACCTTGAAAAATCTTCATATTCTGAGTCGGGGAAGGAAAATACCTTCGATCAAAGAGCTCCCAAAATTCTATTATAGGCTAAGTATCTCTCTGTTCAGATGTGGTGACAGACTCCCACCATTGAAGGGTTGCACTCGATAACTTAAAGGTGGCTAATAATTGCTTCTACACCTCACTACACTCAACCATACGGAGGTGCCTCTATATACTATTCTTCCATTGACTTGCAGCCATTGCATCAACTCCCCCTACAAACTTGGGAGGATTCACCTTACTAAAATCTTCCTTCACTCTCTCCCATAAAGACAATCCTAAATGGGGTCGGGCTGCTTGAAAACCAGATTGCTGCGCCATCGAAGAAACGGCAGCAGTTACTGCTTGTGCCACAATATTGACAATTTCATCTGTAGTCATGTTCTTTTGAGGCATTTGGGGTTCTACATTCCCTTTATTTGCCCTGACTGAACAACCTCCCTTCGGTGGCATCGGAAACAAGAACAATTGTATCAGAATGCCTTTCAAATATTTTCATATTGCAGAAGAATTATGGACGTATGAATGCAATCGTCCTAATAATAAGGCTCTATATCAAGAACGCTTACGAAAGATCGTAGTAACGCACACAGATCCTAAAGACACTAGAACCTGATTCTCTGATACCATCTGTGACAACCCGCTCAAAATAATAACGGGTGGCCAGCCCTATACTATAATAAATCAGGTATCCTAGATGGCACAGTTTCAACATCAACTGACAATACTAAAATATAAGGCTAACTACCCGAAATCATTAAAAGTGGATTGTCAAAAATTTAAAACTTTTATTTAACAACAACAACAAAACTAACTTTGCAACCATAACCAACAATACACATCTAACTATAATGAGTGATAAGTGAAAACTTTAAATATATACAAGAGTGCAATACAATGAACAATAAAATTTCAACAATGAAATACCCGAATATGCTATCGGTAACAGACAATACAATAATCTGAGGAAAGAAATGTAAAAGTGTTAATCTACAACACTTGAGTCTAAACTCAATATACAAACTGAATCCTAATGTAGATATACAATAGATAGGAGTCGACTAAGACAAAGTGCCGCAACAGTCCGATACTGCCACAACTCCATGAAAACACTGGATGGATGGACATCAACGGCGTCCTTGCTGAGGAACACCTAAAGTAATACAATATATACATGGAGGAGAAAATATAAACGGGTCAGAGCCCGAGTTGAAAACATTTTATAGCAAGTGTATTAAAATGCATAATAATTATAAATGCATTATTACATGATTAAGGTGAAATCGAACTCTCCATAATAATCCAACTCACCTCTCAACTAGAGCGCGCACTAAACGTATGCACGTGATCTCCAAATGTATGCCCAATTCTAAATTAGGAAAAGGATCTAAGTAGATCCCAAAATAAATATTAGATTAAGATATCTAACTTATCTTGACATCTACACTTATCTACATTCCCATCTAAAACATTACGTTATTTTAAATGTTTCATAGTTCTCTTTATATTTGTTCATTTCTTGAACATATAGGGTTGCATAATCAACCACATAATCACAATACACCCACATTCTCATTTACTAGAATTTCATATATTCTAGTTATGACCTCATTTGGCATGAATACAATATATATAATTATATATGAGTTATTAACATCAAGAGTTAAGGACTAAACTCCTCCCGATTCTCAACACGGCACTGCGTTTTGTGCGTGGGACATCTCGCCGAAGCGAAATCCAAACAAGGAACCCCCCCGTTACACTACTCCTGATCGTATTGATCCTCGAGGTTCATTCTGCCCTCAATGCATGATGCATGTAACCCAATTTATTATTTCTCAATTTTTAATTAATTATTATTCCCAATTCTCATCAGTACACGGCGTTTCATGCATGGGACGTCTCGCCGAAGCGAAATCCAAATAAGGAACCCCCCCCCGCCCCCCGTTACACTACTCCTGGCACTGTCGATTGTCGGGATAGGTGATATATGTATATGAATATGAGAATTAAGGACTAACTTCTCCCCAATTTCCAACATTACACTGCGGTTCGTGCGTGGGACGTCTCGCCGAGGCGAAATCCAAAAAAGGAACCCCCCCGATACACTAGTCCTGGCAATGTTAGTCCTTGAGATCCATTACGCCCTTGATACCCAAGTACAAGCACAATCAATAATAATCATCCAACCGAGCTATGACTCGAGGACGCAGGCTCACATGCTATCATCTTCCAGCAACCCATAAACTTAGCAAACTGGGGCCACCTGGTGGGGTTCAACGACACCCACCTCGTGATCAACTCACACACACAACGTCCCGGGAAGCGGTCATAGCTCCTAAACGGCAAGTGAGAACGTCACATACCCCCGACTTCTCACCCCCAAAAAGAATGCATATATATATTGCATAATAATCACAATGGACGACTATGACCTGGGGAATATCCACACCCTGCTCTTTGAGCCAGGATGCTCACCCTCAACCCACGCAACTTCCCAATGATAGCAAGGAGGGGGTATTCTTCACTATATATATATATATATATATATATACCATCATATAAGGTATACATACATGATCACATCATATAAAGATATACCGTCATATAAGGTATACCTGCCATATCATTTACATTTTTAATATTACGCACTTAGGCGTAGTTGAATTAATATCATTATTTAGTATATCACTCTATTTTGATACACTAATCGTCAATTCTCACACATTAACCCCACTTAGTATACATTATACTATTTCTCACTTGAAGCTCACAAGTCCCTTCTAATAATGAATTGTTTCTAAATTCAATTCTGTTAAGGATATTCTTTTATCCTAATGCTCTTCAATTAGCATTTCTCATTGTGTGAGACATCTCCCAAATTAAACATCAATAAGGATATTTCTATATCCATATGCACATCAAATAACATTTATAATTCTCCATCCATAATAGGGTTTAATTCATTTTATGAACCTTTTAAAGTTATCCCATTTGGGATTGAATTCTAAAATCCAATGTCTCTAAGTTATTCTCATTCTTTCATATAAATATAATTATCCTCTCCAAATAGGATCTCCAATTAAGGTGGGCTTCCCCACTTAGAATACACCATAATATCTAATCAGTATTCCTCAAATTTAGTCAATATTACTCCAGTAATTTCTTATAAGGGAAACCCTCTAAAAGTCTCCAAAACATACTCCTAATAACTCCTATAGAGGTTCCCAATCGATAACCTCAAACAAAATGGAATGAAATTCTCCCTAGAAAAACAGTCCCCCAAAAGCCTTGTTTCCGAATCGATTCGGGCCATTTCCGAATCGATTCGACCCAGCGAATCGATTCGGCCAGGAAGGCGAATCGATTTGGGTCATCAGACCTCGGACTCTGTCTCAGGCCGAATCGATTCGGCAGGGGTCCGAATCGATTCGGCCACTCAGACCTGGGCACTTGCATATATTTGAATCGATTCGGTAGGAGGCCGAATCGATTCGGCCCTTCAGAAATCTCAAAAATGGCTACTTTTTGTAAACCTAAAATACCCAAAATTCATTTTAATCATTTTCTCTCCATTTCTCTTCAACCCAATCACATATAAATCATCAATATTCATCCTAGAATACATATAAACGAATTTTTATCCTCAAATCAAAGATCTACATATCAAATCTAAGATTATACCCAAAAGTTAGGTTTTGATAAACTAAACCTAAAACCCAAAGATTCAATCCACAAATCATGCAATAAATGGTACACAACAATTATTTAGCAAGTTTAATCACTTGCCTCGGGTTCGTAGGGTCTAAATCAGCCTTGAGATCGAATATTTGCTGGAAAATCCCACTTTCTCTCTCTTTTCTCCTTCTTTATCTTCTTCTCTCTTTCTTTCTTTCTATTTCTCTTTCTCTTTGGATAAATGAATCTCCCGTAGGCTTTTTAAGCCCTAACTCCCAAGATACACATCTTTATATGTTAATACACAGTTTAAATGACTCGATGACTTTAATTCGAGCCAAACAAGCTAAAATTATTTTGGAACCTAAATAGACCCCAAGTACAGTCATTTCGACTTTCTCGACCCTTCCGGACACAACTACACCCTCAGAATTGTCATTCGATACATTTTTTAACGACTCCAAGTTTTGTCCTCAAGTGCCAATTTAATTAATCTCCAATAAAATGATATTTATTTCTCCCAAAATAAATAAATCATCGTCTCCAAGACTTCGGGTTATTACAACCGTCAACCACACATGGTGCCTTTCACCATGTGAGAACGCCGCAGCAAAAATAAGACTTCTTCTTTTAGTGATGTAGAAGTAAACCCAAACTTCGCTTAGTTTGATATGTAGAGAAAAACCCGGTGCCAAACACTCCAAGCAAGGATATATATGAATAAACTTGGAATAAACAAACTATGGGTGTATAAACCTTGATTTTGTTCTAAGGATTAAAACATTTTAACCAAAATCAAGGGGACTTTTTCTTGGAAGAATTTTATCTCAAAAACTATCTTAGATGTGTGAAAAAATCTTAGAAAAAATTCTGGTCCCGAAGTCTGTTTATTTGGAAAAAAGATAGTGGGAAAAAGTGGGAAAATAGGATAAAACTGTCAAAAAACTGTTCCCGCCAATTTCGTTCGAACGACACATCTAACGATAAGTCAGAACAAAAAAAATCTCGTTTGAACGACTTTAGATCTTGTTCAAACTACATTGATTCTCATTCGTACGACCTTTCATAATTGTAGATAATTTCGATACGAACGTGTGGCCGCCAGTTTCATATTTTTCTGATTTTTTTTGGATTTGGTATGATTTTTCTACGGAAAGGTGTCTGAAAACAAAATCTTTAGAACTATGAATTCAAAAAACGTTTAACAAAACAATACTAACACCCAAAATAAATTTCTAAGCTTTTATATATATATATATATATATATATATATATATATATATATATATATATATTAATGCATTCGTACCTTTAGGAGACATTGGAATCCACATGTTGATGACGTGAAACTTGGCACGAAAGTCGGCAATAATGTTCTCTTGAAAAGTAATGCCGCAATGTCTTCAACTTTCACTTTTCATAGGCTTGAAGGATACACTTGAACAATATCCTATGACTTAAATATATTTGTCCGAAATTGAGCCAACACTACATTAAGACTCAATCGGAAACTTGTGTCCTTACACTAATGACAATGTTGAAAGTCTTAAACCCATCATTGCTTGGGCGGGGGATGAATTTAAATGGAGCACTTACAACTCTCATGGCTTGAGTGATATTTCTAGAGCCATCACCACTGATTATTTTTGCCACATTATGACGTGCACCACATCTAAAGAAGTTCGGGATACCCTCCATCCCACTCACGAGGGTACCAATGTCGTGAAAGATTCGAAGCTACAGAACCTCACCTCACAATTTAAGACTATTACCATGCTAGAGTCTGAGTCATTTGATGGGTTTCATCCACATTTGTTAGACATAGTAAATTCTAGTTTTAATGTGGGTGAGAAAATTCCTAAGATGAGAGTTATGGAAAGTATTTTGAGATCTCTTCCGACCCGTTTTATTCCTAAGATTACTCTGATTAGTTCTTTGAGTATATTCGACAAACTTAGGTTGTAAGAACTCGCAGGAGACCTTCAATCTTATGAAATTGATATGTTTCCAAAAACTAAACAGAAAAAGGAAGTAGGAATTGATTTAAAATCCCAGTCCAAAGAAAAAAGAAAAAGTTTACGATTTTGAGTCTGATTGTGATTCTAAGGTTGATGATCTTGCCATGTTTGAGATTTTTTTTTTCAAATTTAATAAAGAAAATTCTTCCAAAGAAACGATTTTTGAGAAAAATAAAATGGAAATAAAGGAAGAATGTTTGTGAGGATGATATAAGATGTTATGAATGTGATGGAAAAGGGTAAAAGGCACACGAGTGTCCCACCAGGCTAAAGTGACGGGGCAAGAAGATTGCACATAAGGCCACTCTTAGCGATAATGATGTCGAGTCGGTGGATTCCGAGAATGAATCACCACATGAACCTAACTTCATTGCGTTCATGGACAGTCACGTGAGTTCTTTTAGTTTGTCCCACAAGGATGAGGACATTTCTTAATATGAGAGTCTCGAATCATTCCGAAGAGAGTGAGATTAAGGAAGAGAATTTGAGTGAGGGGGAAGGTGGACTCCAAAAAGCCTTTCGTGAATTTTACACTGAGACTTTAAAAATGAAAAAGATTAATAAAGATTTGTCTCTTAGGGTGTGTGATTTAGAGAAGGAGGTAAATATTTTGAGAGAGTGTGAGACGTCGGTGAGTCAACTCGAGAAGGTGAAAGTTTCTTTATGTGAGAAGTTCATTGTTTTCGGTAGGTAGAAAATCTATTTGACCAACAATATGGCTAGTCTTACGAGAGATCTTCAAGCTTCATTAGAAACTTGTGTGAAACTTGAAGCTTGTGTATCCCAACTCCAGGTTGATCTCAAACGTGCCCAAGAAGTCAAGCTCACTTTAGAGAGAGTTTCTTATATGTGTGTTCCGTAGTATGTTTCCACTTGAGTTCTGATACATGTTCCTCCACACACTCCCACACATGTTACTTCATAAGCTCCTACACATCACCAGAGAGATTTTGAGAGTTTTCGAGAGAAAGTGGAGTATTTTGTCAAGACTTCACAATGTTTGATGGAGGAATTTCATAGGATAACTTCTCCTTATGAGAAATCCTTTAGGCCTAATGATTGGGGTCGAGACGTGTATCTAGTATAGGATGTTTATCATGTTCATATGTCATATTCCTAAGGCTAGATTGTATTATGATTGTATTGATATGTTTTTATTCTTTGATATATTTTGAAAAATTCCAAAAAGAGTTTTCTTTTTTTGATTTTTTTTTTCAAAAATCAAAAAGATTTTTGATTTTTAAGAAAAAGTTTAAAAAATTTTATTTTTGATAAAATTATTAAAAAAGTTAATTTTTTTTTTGTATTTTTGATTTTCCACCATATATGGATGAACATTTGAGATATTCAGGTCACTGCTACATTCCATTCATTCACGTGGCTTCTTCATAGTGTTTTAAGACATGAATTTATTTCTATAGAATGCTTGATAATGTGTGGATATCAATAAGTTGCTCATTGATGATTACTTTCTGCATGTTAGACTCTTTGTCACCTTTATTACACACATGCATGGACTTTTGTAACACCCCTCACAATCTGAACAACAGGGTGGCCAGCCTCCACCGTCAAACTACGACGAATGTCACTAAAAAATATCATTCTTAGTACGTGACAGATATGAGACATATAAAATTTATTCAACAAGGTAATAATTAAATCAATCCCAATAAATAATAATCATCAATGCGATATAAAATCCATCAATATGCTAATCTCCAATAATATCCAAATCTCAAATTAAATAATAACTCCAACAAACTGAATGCATAATGAAAAATTTGAATAAAATCGTAACAACTGTGGAACCGAATGGCCCACTAAATCCATAACTGAGTCTCAAAATAAATGCAACGGAATGTAAAACTAAACTAAACTACTAGTATAAAATAAATACTCCAGTTACACCTCCAAGATAAATCTCCAAATACTCCAATGCAGCTACTCCAGCACTACTATCGAAAAAATGCTAGTCAACGCACAGGGTGAGAACCCCGAGTATGGATACCGGCTATTCCCTCTAGTGAGGGTCCGTGAACCCAGACAATAGCATTATACATGATAAATATCATAATAGTATATTTTAAATTAAAATGAGATAATTAATAACTATGCGAGTAAAATAAAGCACATATGCTAACACACGAAACTACTATCCAAAGTCCAAGTCCAATTATCCAATTTCCAATAATATCATTTAATCAATTTACTTAACTTTATAATTTTACTCATTTTATTATTATCAGGCACGGTGCTCCCGCATATAAATCTTACTCCATTTTGGTAGTGGGACTCCTACCAATTATCAAAATTTTAGTGCGGGACTCCCACTTAAATTCTTTCTTTGTTTGGTTGTGGGACTCCCACATGTTCTACACCACACCCTTTCCCTCACTATGGCCAGTCAGCCCGCTATACTGTCATGTTTGTGCACACTCGTGAGGTTCCACGCACGACACGTAACTATAGTCCATCAGCCTATTTAACTGTCAGCCTGCACATACTCGTGACGTCATGCACACCCACGACGATATAGCCAGTCGACCCGTTTAATTGTCAGCCCTGCACATACTCTCGCCGCAAATATATTTTAATACCTGCTTTATTATCCAAGGTATTAATTCTCAAATTTTCAATTTCTCATCTTCATATTTTTATTTACCCCACCCTTATTATCGATGTGAGATCCTAAAAAACACCCTTAGTCCCATACCTAAGGGTCTCCAACACATAAATACGTCCTACCTTAATTATAGGATGAAAGTCTATCAAAAATCTCTTCCTAGTCTCCTGCCGAGGCTAACCTAATCAACAGAACGACATAAAAATCAGCCCCACCCCGGAATTACCCATCCGTAAAAATCTACACGAACTAGCCCCATACCTAGAAAGTGTAAATCGTAAATAGGGCCTACCCACTAGTCCCTTACCTAGCAATTATCCTTAAATATAGTTGAGAGCATACTACTAAAATCCCATCATTCTCGCGATGATAAATATAAATATCAATCAATCACATAATCCAACAACACATATAAACAATATCACAAATTTATTCGTGATGGCACAATTTAATTAAATTTAATTAATAACATCGTCATTGTTCCTAACACAATTATGTCTACACAATAATTTTAGATTAATCAACATGCAAGTTCATGACACACACCATAAGTGTCCACTTTCATTAACTACATAACTTTTATGCATCTGTACACGTCCCGATTTTATTTAAATAAACCCCATAAAATTCTATATGCGATCCTACACCCATAATAACCAAAACTCAAAAATCTATCCTACACACCCAAGGGTTTCAAATCTTATATCATATTAAATTTTTTCATCAAAACGGTATCTAATTTAATTATCACCTTTTCTAGTTAAGTTGCTAATTTATTTTAAGAAAAACATTATTAAATGTTTAGGTGACACTTAAAAAACATAATACTAAAGGAAGAGAATAGAGTATCCATGCCTGAAAAATCGTTGGTTGAAAATTCTGAATACTCAGTTGAGTGAAAGATTTCTTAAAATATAAAAAATTATACTAACAACTCCCTTAATTCCGTGTGCATCCCAAACTTTAGTGGAAACTGACTAGAAATTTTCATGTGAAATAAAACCACTTTGAAGGAGAAAATTAAAGTATTCATTAGTACACAACAAACAACAAAGGGTTTAAAGGGCCAATTAAATAACAATAAAAAAGACACAGCTAACTAAAAGAATAAGGACGTGAAAACTGTATAAAAAAAGACCACCCCCAATTTGGGAGCCATTCGCCTAATAGCAGGATAAAAGGCTAAGTGCCACTCTCTCTCTCACCTTAAGTAGTAAAAAAATATATAATAAATGTGATACAAAATTTATAAAGGCACCATCTCTTTATCATGCCAAAAAAATAAATGTTTGGTTTTACAAAATTTATAAAATTAAGAATTCATTAATGTTTATTCAATTATAAAAATTTTCGAATCCCCATAAAAATATTTTACATAATATCAAATTTCGACCAAAACAGTCTTTTAATTTAAATAGTCCACTGTGTCTGTTATTCTAAGGCTATGCAATTAGCTCTCATCGTCGGCCACTAGTATCCTTGCGTCATTACCATTTGTAAAAGCGTTCGACCTGCTACATGTGCTCCACAAGACCCTTCGTGGATCTCTTCAATTAATTCTTTCACCTCGGAGGGGTGTACACATCTCTGCAAAGCTACCATAATTCCTCGTCTATATAAAACACCATTAGTTAATACATACCGAGCAGCTTTAAACTTTAATTTTTTGGCAGCGAGCTTGTCAATTGGCAATTCTCCTTCTTCAATATATGCCCTGATGGGATCCATCCAAGATGGTCCTAAATGAAGGGTGATAAAGTTCATCGTCAGATCTTCATCTATGCTCCGACCAGCTAACACTTCAATTGGGATTGTTCGTCGTAGCTCGGTGCGAGTAGCTGATACTAATCGAGCTAGGGCGTCTTCTCTCGCATTCTCCATTCTTAGTATTCTGACCAGCTGAATAGCGGTAAATTTTGACACCAACTCCTTTGCCTTTTCATGATATCTGATCATTAATTCTCCTCTAACTGCATATACTCCCATCATTTGGTTTATGATCAATTGAGAATCACAAAAAACAATTACCTGTTCCGCTTCCATAATTTTGGCCAAACTAAGTCCTGCAATCATGGCCTCATACTCAGCCTCATTGTTGGAAGCTTTGAATTGGAAATGCAAAGCGTATTCCATATCGACCTCATCTGGAGTGCTCAAAACTATCCCCGCGCCACATCCTGTAGTACAAGATGATCCATTTACATATAGCCTCCATATAAGTAACTCGTTTTCGAATTTCTGATCAGTTAGAGTTCCTCGGTGAAATATTTGTTGCTTCCTTTCCTCCTCGGATTTTTCTTGCTCTTTGTCGATTATTTCTTCTTGCCCTTTTACCAACCGGAGTTGGTCTGAGCTCGAAGTCAATGATCTTATAACATCCACTTGCCCTTTTACCAACCGGAGTTGGTTTGAGCTAGTGTTTGTTGATCCTGTAACATCCACAGGTTGATCAGCGAGTAACTTTTGTTCCTCGGAGCTATCAGGATAGGTGAACTCCGCTATAAAATCTGCTACAACCTGTCCTTTAAGCGATGATCTGGGTTCATATGCTATATCATATTCACCGAGCTCTATTGCCCAGTACATCATTTTCCTAATTTTTCTGGCTTATGTAGGGATTGCCTAAATGGCATATCAGTATATACTACTATAGTATGAGCCTGGAAGTATGACCTCATTCTCCTACTCGCCTCAATCAGCGCTAGTGCCAATTTCTCCAGCCTTGGATATCTAATTTCTGCTCCTCGAAAGGCCTTACTTGTGTAGTAAATTGGCTTTTGTACTCCATTCTCCACTATGATCAACGTCGAGATAACTGCATTCTCGGACACTGCAAGGTACAAGTACAATTTTTCTCCCATCACTGGCCTGGACAACAGTGGAGGTGCTTCCAAGTATCTCTTCAAGTCTTGAAAATCCTTCTCGCATTCATCATTCCACTCAAAAGTCTTTCTGAGTGTCTTGAAGAATGGGAGACATCTATCAGTTGTTCATGACACAAATCTGTTGAGTGCCGCTACTCGTCCTGTGAGACTCTGTACTTCATTCTTCGTCATTGGAGATCGCAACCCTAATAGAGCTTTGATCTTTTCAGGATTTGATTCAATGCATCGTTGATTGACAATGTACCCTAGAAACATGCCTTCTCGTACTCCAAAGATGCACTTCGTCGGGTTCAGCTTCATTTGATATTTATCTAGTTAATTAAAAGTCTAACTTAAGTCAACTAGAGGATCGGCAACGTTCTTACTTTTCGTCAGCATATCGTCAACATAGACTTCCATATTGTCACTGATTTGTTCAGCAAAGACCTTGTTCATCAGCCTCTGATATGTCACACCTGCATTTTTCAAACCAAAAGGCATAACATTATAACAATAAGTTCCCCTAGGGGTAATGAAAGAAGTACTCTCCCTGTCTTTAGGTTTCATTTTGATCTGATTGTAGCCAGAATAAGCATCCATGAAGCTCAGCAACTCGTGTCCCGAGGTAGCATCCACCAATTGATCAATTCGGGGCAGTGGAAAGTGATCCTTTGGGCATGCTTTGTTGAGGTCGGTGAAGTCTACACACATCCTCCACTTGTTGTTTTTCTTCTTTACCATTACCATATTAGCTAACCAATCTGGATATTTAACATCTTCAATGAAATAAGCTTTCTGGAGCTTCTCGACTTCCTCCTGTATAGCTTGATTCTTCTTGGGACTAAATACTCTTCTTCTCTGCTTCACAGGCTTGATCTCCTTATTCACATTGATCTCGTGACATAAGAAGTTTGGGTCTATCCCAGGCATATCTTCATGACTCCACGCAAAAGTTTGTCTTCTGCTTCTAAGGAAAGTTATCAATTCCTGTTTTAATGAGGCTTCCAACGATGAACCTATTTGAGTAGTTCGCTCAGGGTGCTCGTCTTCCAGAATGATGTTTTCAGTAGCTTCCACCACTTGACCCTTCACGAGTTGCGACTCATCTCGAGGATCCAATGTTTCAATTTCTGCACCTTCATCCACTTGATAGGTAGTAGTCTTTTTCTTTGATTCTTCCAGTTCTTCTTGCTCGGCGGATGAATAATAACATTCCCCAGCTACTTTCTGATCACCTTTCACCTTTCACCATATTGGAGCAGATCCGGTAAGTGTTCCCGAGAATGCTCTGCATCTTATCTCATCTGGGACAGCATAGATGTCGGCTGTAGCTTGGTATTGTTCTATATGAAGGACAGGGTCAGTGTTCCCATCATACTTGGGAGTCACAACAGGTGCTTTGAACTTTGATGGTGTTGGAAAATCAACAATATCCTGGACAAAAGGTGTTCCTCGAACAAAGGTTCGTTGTAGAGGGTTCTTGGCCCTAGCCATTTCCCCTAATCTATCCTCTAGCCTCTGAATAGATCCTTTCCATGCATCATTTCCTTCCTCGGGCCTATTGGTTTGAGAAGCTGATCGCGTTGAAGTGGCTTCCTGGGATTTATCTTGACGAGCAGTTGGTCGGTCATAGGATTTATCTTGACGAGCAGCTGGTCGCGACTGGGCAGATCCTTCCCTTAAATCTGATGGTCGTCGAAAGCTCCTCAATGCTGCATTAAGAGGACTTTTGTTCATCCTAGGGCTTAATCGGTCGAAAGGAGAAACCCTACTTAATCTTTCCAATGCGCTGGTCCTTTCTGGGGAGAGGGTGACACATTGTTCAGTATCTGTGGCTCGCACTGACGAAGTTTGTCCAGGTTGATAAGAAAAATCTTCAGATTCCTCATTGCGATATGAATTAGTACGCCTAGTATGCAAAGAAGGAGCACGGGTATTTCTTTGAATTCTTCGTGGTCCGGAATGGGCTGATGCACCGCCATGGAGGGTTTGGATGAGTTGTCGCATTGTTTCTTGCATGACGGTCTGGCCCTGAGCCAGATTTTCCATTATTCCAGTTAGATCTGGAATAATTGGTGGAGCAGATGGATTTGGAGGGGTTCCAGCGTTTCGATTGCTGGATTCAGGAATATCAGCCATTGGTAATGGATTGTTTTTTATGAAAAACGATATTATCAGTCCTTTCCCACAGACGGCGCCAATCTGTTGATGTAAAAGATTAGATCACTCTAATAATTCAATCACAGATAAATAAATGAGACAAAATTTTTTAAAGTGGTTCAGCCTTATAAGAATGGCCTACGTCCACTGTTGCTTTATTGCTGAGTGTTTGGAAATTCTCGAATATAAGTTCTATCAAGAAATTCCACTATCGATTCAGGTCCCCCCCTACAATGAGGATTGTACAACGTATTTATAGCCCTAAGGCTATAATGTGAAAGGGTAATACATTAAATGATATACATATGAAAGGGTAATACATTTAATTTCCTCTTTGCGTGTGCGTCTGAATGATAAGCATTTAATGAATCAGTTGATCTGTTGATTATCCATCTATTAATGCTTTGTTCGAGATACAACTCGGACCGCCTGAGTTGCTCGGACCGCCTAAGCTTCTCGGTACTCAAGAGTTCCTCAGAGAGGCATTGTTCTTCGGAGCTTGTGAGTTCCTCGTTGTAGTCTTGTTCCTCGGAGCGCGAGGGTTCCTCGGAAGTGTTGGTTGTTGCCACGTAGATAGCCACGTGTCTTCATATGATTGGTCCATGTCAGCAGATTAAATTTGGTATCAACAATGAGCTTCAACCTTATAGCTCTAACTAAGTCCCACCTCCTGCCGCCATGCAAGCCTCGCACACGAATCATCAAACGAGAGCGCAAAAGATTACTATAACCTTCTAACATGGCAGGAGAACGAAATCTCACCACAGGAATTCAACAATCCTAATCATAAGGCTCTATAACAAATCGAGAGCAACGCTGAAAGCGTAGTACGTCTGCACAGATTCCTAAGGACACTAGAATCTGATGCTCTGATACCATCTGTGACACCCCGCCTAATAAAATACTGGGCGATCACTCCTATATCAAATTATAATAGGAGTCTCATATGGATCATTCTTAGCATCACTGTCGAAAATCCATTTAATTACTAATAACCTATTAGGCCGGTGTCAAAATTTTACTTAACTACTCTTTTTAAACAACTAAAATTAAAACATCCACACAGATTTTGCGAAAATGAAACTAAAATGAAAATAAAATAACCGAACACTCGGTCAAAATATACAACCATATCGAATATTATACTAAAAGAATAAATAAATGCAATTGGACCATTGGCCCGAATGTTTATACAGTACCTCCTATCTAGATTATAAGGATATAAGAGTCTATCAAGAACCTGTATGCATCCACTGCTGCTGCAGCTGACGTCTGACTCGAAAGATGTGTCATCCAGGAATCCCTATGTCTGGACACCTATATAATATATATAATATAGCAAGAAAGGGAAAAGCAGATAAACGGGTCAGAGCCCGAGTTTTGAAAATATTTAGCAAGTGCATAAATGCCTTATTTTTTTTAGAAAAATATTTTATCTCATATTTAAATTTGGTATCGCACTCCCATGAGATACCCCTCACCTCTCCACTAACAGTGCACTCCTAACGCATCCCTCTAAACACCCTAGTCAAGCTACCCGCTAAACTAGTCTATCACCCAACCACTATCAACCCTAGATAGACCAAGAAATGTACTAAGGGCTAAAATTCTCCCCAGTCTCAACACTAAGCCATGTTCATGCGTGGGGTGTCTCGCAAAGAGAAATCCAAACAAGGAACCCCCCCGATACACTACTACGCGGCAAGGTCGATCATCGGGATCCGCCAGTCCCTTAGTACAGAATATATGTAAATATATACACACCATAAGAAATACTAATATTAGAGTACTAAGGATTAAACTTCTCCCTAGTCTCAACACAATGCCATATTCGTGTGGGGTGTCTCGCAAAGCGAAATTCAAACAAGGAACCCCCCCTATACATCCGGATCTATCTCCCGGACCCTCGGTACTACGCGGCAAGGTCGATCATCAGGATCCATTAGACCCTCGGTACTCGATTCATCCATATATACATATTCGTATTACAATATACATCCGGATCTATCTCCCGGACTGAATATTCATATACAAAGTATTTATCAATACTTTCATTTGTATCTCAAAACGTTCCATTTCCCTTCTCATATCTAGGAAATGTATTTAAAAGCCAATTCATTATCATGAATTGCTTTCACAAACCATATAACTTTTTAAAAGCCAGTTTTATTATCATAAAAATTCTTTTCCATTTCAAAATATCCCATTTCCCTTTTCAAATTCAGGAAATGTATTCAAAGCCATTTTCATTATCATAAGAATGCTTTGATCATATCATATGCTTCCACTTCCCTTCTTCCATCCGGTAGGTGTTACCGAAGCCCAATTCATAAAACCCATTTCCCTTCCTATATGCAGGAAATGTAATTAAAGCCAATCCATTATCATGAATTTCTTTAACATAACGCGTTCTAAGACCGCCCGTCCGGGTTTCCCCACTATGCGCGCCCCTAAATGGCTATCATCTTCCTGGGCTTATCATCAAGACAACCTGGGATCCTACATCGCAAGACATCGGGAAGCGTCCATATGCCTGCGGGATAGTCAAGACCACACCAGGAATCTATTAACCAGCGTAGAAAAATACAACAAACGCTCATATGGCCTATAGGACTATATCCACCCTGCATTCATTAGTCAGGGGGCTTCACCATACGCACCCAACTTCCCTTATGATAGCGATTTAGAGAGGTGTGTATCCATATCTTATTAATTAAGAAAATCATTTATCTTTCCATTTTGAAAACATTAATTTTTTTATTTTCAAAATCACTAACATCATATATATATATATATATATATGGCCCTTATTGTCGATCTCATCTAGCTATGATAAATAATCCCAAAGGTTCCCTCAAGGAATCATAATCATGCATTCATATAAGAATGATACTAAACCCACAGTATTTTCTCATATACATTCAATTACGTAGATACCTAGGCTCGATGGTATCCGAACTCTATCTCTCAAATCTTATTCGTCCCGAACGTTAACTATGTTCATTCCCCGGATTATGCCCTACACCAATCCAAGGCCTTCTCCTCATCTAAAGGTTAACTAACCCTCAAAACCGTCATTTGGGAGTCCTGGTATCATAATTAGTATCCTCCATATAAGACCCCAAATTGTAATTTAATCCCCCTATACTCTTTAAGGGAAGAAACTGGCAATTCTACCCAAGGCGAATCGATTCGCCCCATTTGTGAATCGATTCGTCTAGGCGAATCGATTCGGTTCCCAACCCGAATCGATTTGGAAAACATTTTGCAAACAGGTCCCTAATGGCGAATCGATTCGGTCTAAACCCGAATCGATTCCGCCCACTGTAGAAACCTAAGTCCCCTTAGGCGAATTGATTTGGTCTGGATCCGAATCGATTCGGCCTGTTCGAGGGTCACAGTTTGGGTGATTTCTCAAATTCTAAAATACCCAAACTCAATCCAATCTCCATTTAAATCCTAACTTGGATTTATTCCTACAGACCCAAAGTTTTAATATCTCCTCAAATTCTTTAGAGGTCCTAACAATCCTTTTGAAAACCCTTAATATTTATCTCCAATAAGTTATGTCTAATGATTTCGATCTCGGACCGCTTTCCGAAGAAAAATCACTATAAATAAAAAAAAATCAAAAAAATACGCGATTACCGCCCACGTGACCGTGTCGAAGAGATCTACAAATTTTATTTTTTGACCAAGAGCCGAATCGATTCGTATCAAGGCCGAATCGATTCGGAAATCCTGCTGGTCACTATTCATCATCATCTCCAACGATCCCAAACCTCCATTAATACACCTCCAAGCTTTTTATCGCCTCACCCAATATCCTACAACCTCAACCAACTATAAATACACATATATTAAGGGTTATAAACATCCTAGAACCCTAAACCACCAATTAATTTGGTTAAAACCTAAGTTTCTCCAATTAACAAATTTTATGGGGTTTATTCGTTTTAACTCCCCAAAACCCGTTTTATTCATGAATACCCAACCCAAAATCTTTAGGGTTTGTTTATACCAAACTACAATATGAGATTTATGCTCAAAAGTAAATAAAGCAAGTAAACACTTGCCTCGTGGATATAATTCGACGACCTCGAGCCGAATCCCGCGGAGTTTGGCCGGAATCTCCCCTTTTTCCTCTTTTTATCTTCTCCTCTCTCTCTCTTCTCTCTCTTTTCTTTCTTTCCTTTCTCTTTCTTTCCCCTTTCTCCCTTTTTAAATAAGAAGAAAAAGGGTTATACCCCTTAAAACCCAAAAACAGCTCGTTTACTCAATTACGAGCCCATTTAACTCTAAAATTCCCCGAAACTCAATTTCGACAATCGGATACTCTTTTCCGACTATCTCGGACATTCCGAGACTCATGGCGCAGTCAAAATTTCCATCCAAGGTACTTGACCGCAAATCACTATTCTAACCCATTAAAATTTAAATGCGGGTTTTCTACTTAAAATCTTACCTCTTTGTCGCAATTAGGGCTGTGCTTTTTTTCCGAACATTCCGATTTTTCCGATGTCCGATCCGATATTTTCCGATTTTGGAACATATATAAGGTTTCCAATTTCCGATTTTCCGATTTCCGATTTTTCCGAATTAAATTGGATAGGAAATTGGAACTATGTTTTAAATTCCGATTTTCCGATTTTTCTGATCCGATTTTTCCGATATAATTTCCGAATATTTTTTCCGATTAATATTCCGAATATTTTTTCCGAATATTTTCTATATATATTTTTTTACCTTATAAGTTATATCCTTATGTAATAAGAATGTGTACAATTTAGATTTCCTTTATTTTTTACCTTACCCCATATATTTATATATGCTGTTAGTAGAGAGCAACTAGGGTTGTATGATATCCTTATTAAAATATCTCTCACATCTCTCTCTCTCTCTCTCTCTCTCTCTCTCTCTCTCTCTCTCTCTCTCTCTCTCTCTCTCTTTCTCTCTCTCGTCTCGCCCCTTTCTCCTCGGCGGTGCATATATCTCACCTCTCTCTCTCGACCCAATCTCTATACGGTCGTCCAACCCCTTTCTTCTACTTTCGGCGGCGCATATTTGTTTACATCGTCCGACCCTTATAGTCTCGAACATAGGTAAGCCTTTTCTAGTTTATTTTTATCTGTTTATTTTTTTTATTTCTACTTATTTACAGATCTGTTTACATCGGTTTATAGGCTCTGTTTACATCTTGTTTACTTCTGTTTATAAGATCGGTTTACATCTTATTTACATCTGTTTACATCTTTTTTATTTCATCTACTTATTTTGATCTTGTTTACATCTGTTGGGATCGATTTATAGGTTTAATAGGTTTGTTATATTGATCGGTTTATAGGTTTACAGATTTGTTTACATCGATTTGTTATATTGATGGCTGCGGCAGAACAGAAAAAAACTAATTTCTAATTTCTCATACTGTCTTCATGCGGCAGAACAAAAAAAAATACCATATTTCTAATTTCCGAATTTTTCCGATTTTTTTCCGATTTTCCGATATTTCCGAATTCGGAAACTTTTTTGATTTTCCGAAAAAATTGGATAGGAAATTGGAACAAATATTTTATTTCCGAAAAAATTAGAATTTTTTCCGAAAGGTCATTTTTCGATCCGATCCAGCCGAAACACAGCCCTAGTCGCAATACTCCATGGCGACATATAATTAAAAAATTTCGACCTATATAGTCCCAAAAGTAATTACAACACCTATTGAAAATCATCTGATCCTCAAAAATCCCAAAAATTACTATTCTAAAAAATTCTCCAAATCCCAATTAATTATTAATTATGGAATTTAATTGTCTCCAAAAGTACGGATTGTTACAGATACACTAAACATTATCTGCATTATGTGGCTACACAATTGTCATGGATAATACATGGATTCATTATAAAAATATGCATGTCATCTCCAATTTTTTTGCAGAAGCATTATTATGTTCCTCACGAGCAATTACGTACCTATGGTATTTACTGATTCAAGTGTTATATATTTAATGGTTATGGAACACACATTAGTAAATGTAATGTTTATGATATTAACACAACAAAATCATCTTGTTAAAAGTTGTATGTAAATCTTATAAAACACGAACTTGTATTGTATGCATCATTTAGTTGTGAAACCCCACCCAATTAAACTTTAGGTGATCAAGCCTTAATTTAATTTAAACATGTTTCTTAAATGGTTCATTCTTAGCATCACTGCCGAAAGCTTTTTAAGTTACTAACTACCTAAGTGAAAATTAGCGAGTGCCAAATTTTATCTTTTTTAAGCAGAATAAACAATCCATACAACACATTACAATTCTAGTAATAATAAAACCGTTTACATAAATAACCGAATGCAGGTAAAGCCTTTCCGAAAACCACGGCCAATAAAGGACAACTCAAAATCCAGAATCAGACTAAACTATAAAAGTAAAAATAGGACAACATGTCCCAACAAGAATACTAAAATTGAAATCCTGCACTAGAACTGAAAAAATAGGAAGTGTCTAAACATTCCCTACAACATCCACACGTGCTGCAGCTCCCAAATCCCCGGAATGAAATCATGTTGGGTGTCCCTATGGCTGGGCACCTAAAAGGTTTTTAAAAATTTTACATAGCAAGAGTTAGTACTCAAAACATTTGAAAATATTTTGCAAGCAGTTATCACAATTGAGTTATTTATTACGCATATTAAGGTTCTGCACACTCCCTTGAACTTCCTCACCTCTCTTCTATAGTGCATGATTATCGAGGATACTTAGTTCACCTAGTTATACTTCCCATAAGCGTAGGTAACTTATTTACTGCTCGTTATCCTTATTCTTGTAATAATTACATCATGTTATAAATTATTACTAATATATTTACAATTTCTCATTATCTACTATTCTCAGTTTGTAGATTACGCATATAGAATACATCTTATCACACAATCGTATATTGAATATCGGTTATCACTAACATATCCGTTTACTACACATAAAGGACTCTTGGTTCAGAATGATTCATCGACCCCAAGTAAGAGTTGGTTCGGAATGATCCATCGACCCCAACTATTTAAAAATATAATTATATACACATATTCTGGTTCGGGACTCTTTCATCGCGACACCAGTTTAAGGTTTGGTTCGGCATTTCACATCGACCCCAAACATATAATAACTTTATGTTAGTTCGGAATGTCTCATCGACCCTAACATAATTAATTTAGGAAAAATTCTCGTAACCCAAACTTTTATATAATATAGTAGGTACACACCCGACCTATCAAATCATGCCCGTACGTAATATATTTTACTTATATTCACCTTACCCATTAATTTACAATTTATTTCACTTTTGTAATTATTCGAGTATTCACGCAACTCTAAGGGTCCTAGTTACCCCTCCCTTACTTCAGTAGTTAAGTTAACTTTAACCTACTGGTATTATTTCGGAAACTTACTCTCACCCTTTCCGTAGCCAAATTCTCACAATCCCAACATATGGCTATCGATCGTTCTCCCGTCGGTCCATTTCTCCAAAATTCCCACTCAATCATTTATGAAGAAATCTAATGGTACACCTACTAGTATTTATGAAGTCTCCTCATAGGTAAAATATCATCACTAAGGTTCCCATCAAGCGACGGTAATTAAAAAGAAATTTATTCACAAAATTTTCTAAAGTCCAGCCAGGGTCGATCGATCGACTGCTCGATCGATCGACATTCAAGGGTCGATCGATCGATCAAGCAGTGACATACCCAGTTCATCTTCTTCATGCGGGTTTCACCATTTTTATCTATCTATCTTTCATGATAATCCACCATATTTGCAACCAACAATTTCTAATCATTCCTACATATTCTGGGATGATTACTAACAATTTAAAACGACAAAATCATTATAAATCTTGGCCAAATTAACTAAAAATCTTTCTAATATTCAAGAACCCTAAAAACACATTCTTTACATATTTCATCCAAATTCCAGATTTTTAGTTCGAATTAATCATCTAGTTTTTATGATATCAGAATACTTGGAGATCCAAAAACGTCCTACATACAATCCCTATCCATCATGGATCATAATCAATTGTTTTACCTCCCAAAATATCATAAAAACCATGTTCTTCCTAAAGCTTAAGTATGGGTATTATAACTCAATTTATTTTGCAAATAACCACTTGCCTTATGATTTGTAGGGTCTGATTTCGTGGTTGTTGATGATTTTGATCCTTCAATCCTCCTTCCCAACAACTTTGTGGTGAAATCTCCTTAGAATTTCCCCTCCTTTCTTCTTTTGCCTTAGGAAATTGTCTCTCTCTCTCTTATCTAATGGCTATGGTGTATTTTCTTTCTTTCTAACCCTAGCCTCAACTCTTATAATCTGATCTAGGGTTTCAAAATTCGTAGGTCTACTTACCCATAAATGTAAAGAGACCAAAATGCCCTCGAATGGTCCCGATTTAGCCCAAAAATGACCCGACACTCAACTAGTACCCCCGGGTACACTATTTTGACTAATTTGACCCTTTCGAAATCATCTGTGGACTCTAAATTATCGTTTGAGTCTCCTAAAATATTTTTCTAATCTCATCTTCAATTTTTGTCTATGCGTGACACTCGGTTGAAATAACTCAGGTACGTCCATATAATCACTAGACCGTACATTTCAACATTCGAAATTTACTACTCACATTTATTAAATTTATTAATCGTCATATCACATTCATCTTTTATCGCATTAAATTACTCTACTCACGTAATTTAAATAAAATATATCACATTAAATTACTCTACTCACGTAATTTAAATAAAACGTATTTTCCTAATTAAGCAGAATTGCGGGGTGTTACATGTAACATCCCGCCCGCCCGGGGAGAGCGAACGGAGCGCTAATGTGATAAAATAAATCCAAATCCATAAATCACAAGGTATAGAGCATCTAAGTCCCACAACAACAAAAGAGAAACTACAAATCTCAATCTCTTCAAATTAAATACCAAATCTCTCGAATTACATACACCAACTAACTCGAAAATAAAATACAAATCTCCAAAGCTCTATACATCAAAATACTACAAATCTTTTCCAAACAATCCTCACTAAAATCAATCTCCATAGAGCCCAAAAATCCGCGCTAACCTGCCACTAAAAGAAAATATGGGGAAGTACACAATACGACAAGAAAGGTGCTCAACAAATATATGTTAGCGATGAATAAAACGTAACAACGCGAGTACGAATATTCAAATCAAAATGAAAATCTCAATAGCATTTTATCATTATAATTTTTCAACAACACTTTAATCGGGTCACCAGGCCTCACCACATCCGTATATGCTTTATCAAGTCATAGCCCGGGAAACAGGAATTTTGACGGGTGCCCAACATCCGTGCCATATTAAAATCTCATGACAACGTTCTCATCAACAATATAATGACACCATATGAATCAAAATAATTTCAACAATTATTTTTCAGATTTTAATGAATTTATCAATTCAAATATGAGTTCAATTAAATATGAAATCAAAGAGAATGACACTCGCGAGATTTAAGGAGCATATTGTGTAAAACCCCATACCTCAAACCATGATGAGAAACCAACGATCACATCCTCAAGATCAACACAAAAGATCTATAAAAGATCCTCCAAGAACCTCCAACAAAATAGCCCCAAGAACACCTCTAATCTAAGGTTGGAACTCACAAATCTCAAGGGCCAATGTGTATATAAAAAGAAGAGGAATATAAAATATATTTGCTGCCAATTTTTTTGCCAAAAGTAGGTTAAAAGGCTTGCCCACGACTTCCTTTTATAATGCAAAGAAATGAATAGTTGGAATCCAAAAGACTCCTTTAAATAAGGCAAAGAAATGAAGAGTTGGAAGTCAAAACAACTCCAAGAGTTAAAAACATTTTAAAATCATTTTAAAATCTGTTTTGACTTCGATTTCAAAATCGTTTGAAATTCTCGCCTTTAAAAATAATAACCAACATATTTGAGCAATAAAAATAATTTTATCAAAAACTTTATTTTCCT
Source organism: Sambucus nigra (assembly GCA_949130495.1). Taxonomy (NCBI): domain Eukaryota; kingdom Viridiplantae; phylum Streptophyta; class Magnoliopsida; order Dipsacales; family Adoxaceae; genus Sambucus; species Sambucus nigra. The sequence goes on from OX422219.1 coordinate 418,432,571, forward strand.
CCATTTTCCAGAAATTAATTAAAATAGCCCAAAATTACGCGGGTTGTTACATTACATACTTCCCCTATTACAAAAGGAATTTCGTCCTTGAATTTAGAAAATACCTATTATGAATAATTCTAGATATTGTTCTCGCATATCCTCCTCCCGTTCCCATGTGGACTCATCCATATTGTGATGTCCCCACTGTACTCGTACTAAGGGTACCACCATCCAGGATAGCCACGGGTCTTTCTTCATACGAGACATCTGGCTGCAAATCGATCTCCTCTAGTGGAATGTTCTAGAAGTCTCTCTCACTCCTTTTGTATTTCTTCAGCGATGTCACATGGAATACATCGTGTATTCGCTGAAGATGCTCAGGGAGTCCCAATCTGTAAGCTATCGGTCCCACCCTCTCAATGATAGGAAACGGACCCACATATCTCGGTGATAATTTCCCTTTCTTGACGAACCTCATAATCCCTTTCATAGGAGATACCCGAATTAACACCTAGTTGCCCACATCTAACTCCACGTGTCTCCTACTTGCATCAGCATAACTCTTTTGTCTATCCTGAGCTATTCGAATACGTCCTCGAATCAACTCTATTTTGGAGGAAGTCTCCTGTATTATCTCTGGCCCCAATAGCTTGTTATCCCCCACCTCTAACAAACAGGCGGGCGAACGACAAGGCCTTCCATAAAGTGCCTCGAATGGAGCCATGCCGATAGTGAATTGGTAAGATTTATTATATGCAAACTCCACCAACCTCCCCCAAAATCTAGGATACACATTCTCAGCATATCCTCCAACATCTGGTTTACCCTTTCAGTCTGACCATCCGTCTGTGGATGATACGCCGTACTCAATCGTAAGTCGGTGCCCATGGCCTCCTGAAAGCTCTACCAGAAGTGTGACACAAATATCTTGTCTCGGTCAGACACAATATTAATAGAAACTCCGTGAAGCTTAATGATCTCTGAAATGAATAGCTGCGCATACCGCATTGTATCATAATCTGTACGAATCGGTAAGAAATGAGCTACCTTTGTCAGCCGATCCACAATCACCCATATGGAATCGTGACCCTTCTATGATGTTGGTAACCCAGTAATAAAATCCATCGAGATACTCTCCCACTTCCACACGGTAATCTCCAGTGGTTGTAGCATCCCTGAAGGTCTCTGATGGTCAAATTTTACAAGCTGACATGTAACACACTTTGTGACAAATTCTGCAATGTCTCGTTTCATACCTGACCACCAATACAAGCGTAGCATATCCTGGTGCATTTTGTCCCCACCTAGATGTACCGAGAATTTTGACCCGTGTGACTATGTCATAACGGCATGCCTCAAATCATCATCTTCAGGTACTATCAGCCTACCATTGAACCGTAGTCCGCCCTCTGAGCTGATGGAGTAGGACTCTGCCCCCTCGGCCAGTAACTGTCGTACTTTGTCCTGACAAAATGGGTCTTCGGCCTGTTCCCTCACTACCCGAATAACACTCTCAGGAGTGATAGCTAAAACTTCCATGCATGCTCTCTCCATCTCATCCTCGTTTCGAAGTTCACTCCACTTTGCCTTCCAAATTTTTGCCAACTCCCCGGTAGGTCTTTTGCTTAACGCATCTGCGACCATGTTAGCCTTACCAGGATGATACTGTTTATCAAATTGGTAGTCCTTCACGAATTCAAGCCACCTTCTTTGCCTCATATTTAGATCCTTCTGAGTGAACAGATATTGTAATGACTTATGATCCGTGAATAGAGTGAACTACTCACCTAAAAGATAGTGCCTCCATATCCTCAATGTAAAAACGACCGCTGCCAACTCGAGGTCATGGGTGGGGTAATTCTTCTCATGTGGCTTAAGCTTTCGGGACGCATAAGCTATAGCCTTCTCCTCCTGCTGTAACACACCCCCAAGCCCTTGTAAGGACGCATCAGTATAGACTCGGTACTCCACTCCGCTCCTAGGCAAGGCAAGAACGAGTGCTGATGTCAACTTGTCCTTTAATTCATCAAATGCTAATTGACAACTGTCACTCCATACAAAGGGCACTCCCTTTCGAGTCAAGTTTGTCAAAGGTCCGGCAATTTTTGAGAACCCCTTGATGAAGCAACGATAATAATCGGCCAAACCCAAGAAACTGTGAATTTCGGTCAGTGTCGTGGGCTGTCCCCACTCCCTCACCGCCGATACCTTACTTGGGTTAACCGCAATGCCTCTGCTAGATACTATGTGACCTAGGAACTGAACCTCCCGAAGCCAAAATCCACATTTCTCAAATTTGGCGTACAACTGATGGTCCCGCAATGTCTGTAGAACCATTCGTAAATGTTCAGCGTGTTCCTCCTCCGTGCGAGAGTAAATCAGAATGTCGTCTATGAATACAATCACAAACTGATCCAAACACTCCCTGAATAATCTGTTAATGAGATCCATGAATACTGTCGGCGCATTAGTTAACCCAAACGACATCACTCTAAACTCGTATGACCCGTACCGCGACAGGAAATTGGTCTTGGGTACATCCTCTTCACGAATGCGCAATTGGTGGTAACCTGATCTCAAATCGACCTTTGAGAAGTATGCAGCCCCTATAAACTGATCAAACAAGTCGTCAATCCTCGGCAACGGATACTTATTACGTATCGTCACTTTGTTCAACTCTCTGTAATCTACACACAGACGAAGTGAACTATCCCTTTTCTTAACAAATAACACCGGCGCACCCCATGTCGATGTACTCCGTCGAATGAAACCTTGTCCTAATAATTGCTGAATCTGTTCTCTCAGTTCTCGCATCTGCGAAGGAGCCATGCGATACGGTGATCTAGCAATTGGTCTCGTCCCCGGTTCTAGGTCAATAACGAACTCTATCTCCCTGCTTGGTGGTAACCCTGGTATCTCCTGAAATACATCCTCAAAATCCCTCACAACTAGGATTGAGTCCAGAGAAACGACAACCCCTTGTGAGGTCTCCTCCTCGATATAATATAAATGAGTTCGCGATCCTCCCTCGGGGAGTGGCATTGCCACAAGGAACATCTTTTGCCCCGGGATGGCGAACACGATAGTCCTCTCATAACAATCAACCATTGCCCTATAATGCGCCAACCAATCCATGCCTAGGATGACGTCATATCCCTCCATATCCAGCACTAGGAGGTCCTCCGCTAGACTCAATATCCCGACCATAACGTCCACACCCTTACAAATCGAGTGTATAAGGGACCCACTACCCATCGGTGACTCCACGCACATAAAATGAGTGTCAGCTGTCGCTAATAGGCTGGTTGCCCGTGAAAATCTAGTGACAATAAACGAATGCGTCGCCCCCGTGTCAAACAAAATACTACCCTCAAGTCCATGAATAGGAAACATACCCGCGACTGCCGGCAGTACAGGTTGTGCTGGCTGAAAAGGAATATCACGGACATTGAACACACGTCCGTACTGCATCTGTCCTGGCTGTGGGGCTTGTGATAGTGCTGGGGATAGCAGAGCTTGCTTCCCCTATTGGGCACCCTGTTGTTGTGCCCTATCTGGCTGTGGACAATTCCTGCTCTTGTGACCCTGCTGGCCACAAGTGAAACACTGACCCGGAAACTGTCTCTGCCCTTGGCCCTGTTGGCCCTGACGTTGGCCCTGTCGACCTTGGCCTTGCTGTCCTCCATTGTGGTTTCCTTGGCCCTGTCGGCCCTGAGGGACTGGTTGTTGGGGACCTTGCTGGCCCTGTCTATCAAAGCGATGCCTCCCGTGCTTAAACTTCTTGGTAGGGTTCCCCTGTCGAGAATCCTGCACTAACTGACCCACTATTTGCTGCTGTGGTGCGCTGCTGCCACTACCTCCATCTACCTTGCCCGATTGGCTATGCTCACCTCTCTTGTTTCCCTTCGCATGAAAACGGTGATACTGACAGTGTAGTAGAGTGGCATTGACGACATCTGTGTAGTTACTAACGCCGGATTATCGATCAAATGCTATCTGATTCTCCAGGTTAGGCCCTCCATAAATTTTGACTTCTTCCTCTCCTCATCGCTCACCTCGTTTGGCACAAAGTTGGCCAAGAGGGTAAACTCCTCCTCATAATTAGCAACTAAGCGATCACCCTGAACCACTTTGCTGAATTTCTTCCTCATCTCTGAATCCACTGCTGGAGGGAAATACTTACGGTCAAATCGCACCCAAAACTCAGAAATTGCCAAAGTGTCCCTTTCCTCGGTAGTGGTAACTGACTCCCACCACTGTAAGGCTGCTCCCTACAGACAGAAGGTGGCTAGAATTTATTTTTGTACGTTGGTGCACTCTAGCATGCGCAAGTGGCGTTGTATATTTTTCTTCCAGTTGCACGCCTCTACTACATCGGTACTACCCTAAAACTCGGGTGGATGTCCTTTCTGAAATGTCTCTCTGACTCGCTGCCAAGTAGATGGTCCTGCTGGAGCCTGAACTACCGATTCCACAGGAGGAGGTACTAGGGGCTGAGGAAAGTGGGCTGCCATGGCCCTCATAGCTGTCTCCACTGCCTGAGCCACTATCACTGCAACCTGAGTAGTGGAAATTAACTCGGGTGGGGGTGGTGGTATCGGCACTTGTGGCTCCTGATGAGCCTCCCTCACCTCATTTCTGGCTTCATCCCTCTCCGCTCTCTGTTTCCTCGGTGGCATCTGAAATAAGATCAAACTGTATAAGTACACAGTTTATACAAAATTTAAGAGCAGATGTACGATAACGCAAAAGCGGGTATTGAATCAACAGTCCTAATAGTAGGGCTCTAATACAACCAAACGTTACGCTGAAACGTAGTAAGCTGTACAGATCCTATGGACACTAGAACCTGATGCTCTGATACCATCTGTGACACCCCACCCAATTAAACCTTGGGTGATCAAGACTTAATTTAATTTAAACAGGTTTCTTAAATGGTTCATTCTTAGCATTACTGCTGAAAGCTTTTTAAGTTACTAACTACCTAAGTGAAAATTAGCGAGTGCCAAATTTTATCTTTCTTAAGCAGAATAAATAATCCATACAACACATTACAATTCTAGTAATAATAAAACAGTTTGCATAAATAACCGAATGCAGGTAAAGTCTTGTCGAAAACCACGGCCAATAAAGGACAACTCAAAATCCAGAATCAAACTAAACTATAAAAGTAAAGATAGGACAACATGTCCCAACAAGAATACTAAAATTGAAATCCTGCACTAGAACTGAAAAAGAGGAAGCATCTAAAAAATCCCTGCAGCATCCACACGTGCTGCAGCTCCCAAATCCCTGGAATGAAATCATGCTGGGTGTCCCTGTGGCTAGGCACCTAAAAGGTTTTTTAAAAATTTTCATAGCAAGAGTTAGTACTCAAAACATTTGAAAATATTTTGCAAGCAGTTATCACAATTGAGTTATTTATTACACATATTAAGGTTCCGCACACTCCCTTGAACTTCCTCACCTCTCTTCTATAGTGCATGATTATCGAGAATACTTAGTTCACCTAGTTATACTACCCATAAGCGTAGGTAACTTATTTACTGCTCGTTATCCTTATTCTTGTAATAACATCATGTTATAAATTATTACTAATATATTTAAAATTTCTCATTATCTACTATTCTCAGTCTACAGATTACGCATATAAAATACATCTTATCACACAATCATATATTGAATATCGGTTAACAATAACATATCCTTTTACTACACATAAAGGACTCTTGGTTCAGAATGATTCATCGACCCCAAGTAAGAGTTGGTTCGGAATGATCCATCGACCCCAACTATTTAAAAATATAATTATATACACATATTTTGGTTCGGGACTCTTTCATCGCGACACCATTTTAAGGTTTGGTTCGACATTTCACATCGACCCCAAACATATAATAACTTTATGTTAGTTCGGAATGTCTCATCGACCCTAACATAATTAATTTAGGAAAAATTCTCTTAACCCAAGCTTTTATATAATATAGTAGGTACACACCCGACCTATCAAATCATGCCTGTACGTAATATATTTTACTTATATTCACCGTACCCATTAATTTACAATTTATTTCACTTTTGTAATTATTCGAGTATTCACGCAACTCTAAAGGTCCTAGTTACCCCTCCCTTAATTCAGTAGTTAAGTTAACTTTAACCTACTGGTATTATTCCGGAAATTTACTCTCACCCTTTTCGTAGCCAAATTCTCACAATTCCAACATACGACTATCGATCGTTCTCCCGTCGGTCCATTTCTCCAAAATTCCCACTCAATAATTTATGAAGAAATCTAATGGTACACCTACTGGTATTTATGAAGTCTCCTCATAGGTAAAATATCATCACTAAGGTTCTCATCAAGCAACGGTAATTAAAAGGAAATTTATTCAAAAAATATTCTAAAGTCTAGCCAGGGTCGATCGATCGATGGGATATGGTCGATCGATCGACTGCTCGATTATCGACATTCAAGGGTCGATCAATCGATCAAGTAGTGACAGACCCTGTTCATCTTCTTCATGCGGGTTTCACCATTTTTATCTATCTATATTTCATGATAATCCACCATATTTGCAACCAATAATTTTTAATCATTCCTTCATATTCTGGGATGATTACTAACAATTTAAAACAACAAAATCATTATAAATATTGGCCAAATTAACTAAAAATCTTTCTAATATTCAAGAACCCTAAAAATACATTCTTTACATCTTTCATCCAAATTCCAAATTTTTAGTTCAAATTAATCATCTAGTTTTCTATGATATCAGAATACTTGGAGACCCAAAAACGTCCTACATTCAATCCCTATCCATCATGGATCATAATCAATTGTTTTACCCCAAAAAATAACATAAAAACCATGTTCTTCCTAAAGCTTAAGTATGGGTATTATAACTCAATTTATTTTGCAAATAACCACTTGTCTTATGATTTTTAGGGTCTGATTTCGTGGTTGTTGATGATTTTGATCCTTCAACCCTCCTTCCCAACAACTTTGTGGTGAAATCTCCTTAGAATTTCCCCTCCTTCCTTCTTTTGCCTTAGGAAATTGTCTCTCTCTGTTCTCTAATGGATATGGTGTATTTTCTTTCTTCCTAACCCTAGCATCAACTCTTATAATCTGATCTAGGGTTTCAAAATTCGTAGGTCTACTTACCCATAAATGTAAAGAGACCAAAATGCCCTCGAATGGTCCCGGTTTAGCCCAAAAATGACCCGACACTCAACTAGTACCCCCGGGTACACTATTTTGACTAATTTGACCCTTTCGGAATCATCTGTGGACTCTAAATTATTGTTTGAGTATCCTAAAATATTTTCTAATCTCATCTTCAATTTTTGTCTACGCATGACACTCGGTTGAAATAACTCAGGTATGTCCATATAATCACTTGACCATACATATCAACATTCGAAATTTACTACTCACATTTAGTAAATTTATTAATCGTCATATCACATTCGTCTTTTATCGCATTAAATTACTCTACTCACGTAATTTGAATAAAATATATCACATTAAATTACTCTACTCACGTAATTTAAATAAAACATATTACATTAAATTACTCTACTCACGTAATTTAAATAATACGTATTTTCCTAATTAAGCAGAATTACGGGGTATTACATTAGTGTTATGTAATATACACAGTAAAGTTTACTACTTTAATTACCTAATTGATGTGGACAACGATCTTGCATAATGTCAAACTTAATTATGAGAGGCGTTGTAAATGCGTTCATATAGTAAATGATTATTCGAATAGTAAGTACGGTCATATTATTAATGATACTTTGCGATTGAAATTATGTTAATTGAATGGTTGGTGCCATGTGATTTACATAGATATTTTAACTAAAGTAATAAGTTGTGATGTAGCAATGTACCTATTTGATTTCAAACAATTTTTAGCCACTTACATACTCACATGTATATGTTAATTGTTGATATATTGTTATATGTGGATATAATTGGTTTCTAAGTCGCATTTATTTGCAAAACCATTTACATATTTAACTAAGCATCATTTTATCCGTAACATTCCACCATATAGTTTCAATATTTACTATTACATATTTTTTTATATTCAGCCTTTAAGGATGACAAATATTCAAATGTAATGGCTACTATATGGACACTAAATCAGCTGCTACCTAACGGTACTTGAATCATGTAAAACATGATTTCATTAAGTTTTTTTTTATATAAATGACAGCGTACATACAATGTATCTTACTGTATACATGATGCATAATCTTTAGGCTACACATTAATGTTTACTGACTGTATGACATAATTGGTATTGTTATCTGCATATATGATTACATTGAATATGTACTGTAATTGTTCCGGTCAACAAACTAAGTAATTTGTTACTTAGCTATGTATGATTTTGTAGGTGTGAACCAAAAAGGATGCAAATTTAACGCAATCTTCTTTGATTGATCCATCACTGAAAAGATGGGAGAAGGTGGTAAAAAATATCGTTTTAATTTGGTTGCATTACGAAAATTGTTGTCTGACATGGAGATAGGCGATGGGTTGAAAGAATGCCTCAGAAAAACTCCATTTTGGGCGTTGTTTAGCACATTAATAACAACGAAGTTCGATCATTCGTTTATTAGTAAATATGAGACAAATGTTGAATTGATGATCTGTGCTTACACCGGGGAAGATGAAATTTTCAAAATTGATGGTAACGAAATCCAATTCACCCCGAGAGACGTATCACTAATATTCAGTATACTGTTTGGGAGTAGTTCATACAAAATACCTTCATATGGAGGAAAACTGGAGACCCCGTTTGTTCGTAAGTGGCTTCGAAATATTAATGGGGTGGTTCAAGCGTCCAATATTAGGAATGCCACGATAGACACGTCGATGTTACTAATGAATGGTGGGTACGTCGACGCTACAAAGCTTGTGTGCCTTTACACATATTGTACATTGATTTTCCAATTGTGTATTGAGAATGAATGAAATCAGGAATTTCAATTGGCCAGTCTTAATACATGACTACTTGATAGTGTCACTTGATAAAAATCACACCAAGCCCCACAAATGTTACGGATGCGTCACTAGCTTATTGGTAATAACCTTTACACTTATATTTATATTAGATTTTTTAAGAAATATTATTTTACTTACAACATTTTGCTCTTGTTTACTTGAATTCAATATTAGTTCTGCGAGAGAACAAATATTATTGAACCCTAGACGTCAAATTGTACCCAAGATTCATGAAGTGGAATCTTGCAAACTTGAGCCCAGTACTCGAAGATGACATCGTTCTACGTGAACATGTGAAACTAAAGGTATTTTGTTTGTATATATACTATATATATTTATATTAGATGTTTTTTATGTAAAATTTGTTTGTTGACTTAGTGATATAATACTCTTCACTTGTTTGGATGACTATTAAAGTTTTCCTAAAAGTAGCAACCTGATGTGATCTTATCAAAATACAATTGAGTTAGATTGAACATTTTTGTTTTCGTTTGAAACAAAATCATGCAGACCTTTGGGTTGCTATAGTCATCCAACCCAAGCTTATAATCTTTAGCAGTAAACTATGTGTAGCTCCCAATGTGGGTAAATGATATACTATTTTAGTTAGTAAATATTATCTGAGTTCCTAAAATAAATACCTTATCATCTAAATATTACATAATGTAGACATTGTATATTAAAAACCATACCAAGTAGTATAGGTTAACTCATTGTGTATGTTGGCATGGTCTGCTATTTTTTTTATACCTAACTATACTATATGCAGTTTCTGTTTATCGTATGGTCATGAAAAAATAATATATTGAATGATTTGTGGGATACTAACATACAGTACAATTTACTGCTACATATAATATTATGTAAGACTCAGTGATTGTAAACACGAGAATACTTCCCAGGTGAGCATGTACGTGTAAAATGATACCAATATCCCACTTTTGTAAACATTGGCAAGCACATATACTATGTTCGATATACTAAGAAATAAAGTTTACTGCTACACAATACATCCTAGGTGATTGTTCTATTTTTTTCATACCTAATAATAATATATGCCATTTCAGTTTATCATATGGTCATGACAAATTAATAGATTGAATTATATGTGGGATATTAACATACAATACAATTTACTACTACATATAATAATATGTAAGACTTGTAATGACTGTAAAAAACATAATACTTCATAGGTGAGCATTTAAGTGTAAAATGATACCAATATCCCACTTTTGTAAACATTGGCAAACACATATACTATATCAGGTAAACTAAACCATAAAGGTTATTGCTAATTATTACTTACTAGTTGATGATTTTATTTTATTCATACCTAAATGTATTATATGCAGTTTTAGTTTATCGTATGGATCTCACATATTGTTACTATTGATTACTACGTGGGATATTAATAAACTAAATAGTTTGATGGTACATATAATACTATGTAAGAATTATGTGTACTCTAATGTTTACTGCTACAAATAATAACAGTAACGTGATGATTGGTTTTTTGTATACTCTTATGTCATTCCTATTAAGGTCATTTTGACATATGCATGATGTTTTGATGTGAAGTTTGTACACTAAAGTTTTCTGTTTTGACTAATAGTATGTAAACATTCTGTTTACGGAGCAAAACCGCATCAATTAGTTAAATCATATTTGGGAACAAATCATCAATTAAAGTTTATCGTTACACACATTAATCGATTTACGTTATTTGTTCGATACAAACAAATGTTGTATAACATTCATGAGCTGCTTTGCTTTTTATATACTCTAATGTGCATCCTATTAAAGTTATCCTCACATACGAATTATGTTTTTTTATGCAAAGTTTGTACAGTAAAGTTTACTGTTACAAAATGTTTGTTTGTTAACACAGCGTATAATATTACATACTTTATATATTTATGTGTATGTCATAATGTATTAACACCTTGCGCTAATTAAAATATTTTTTGTGAACAGATTAATCTTGGAAGGCTTTACAAAATGAAGATTGAGGAGGATGTTTTGAGAGAAGACATTGATTTCGATCCAGAGTACTATATGTTGCTCAATGATGTCTATGATGAGGGTTACAAAAATGATGACATCCCATCCATTAGCACTAATGCGGATGGCGAGGGTACTCTGAAAGCATCACCTAGGAAGCAAGACGATCCCACATTGAAGAAATTAAAAGAGATGGAGGTTAAAGTTCAACCTTTGCAAAGCTTGTGATGTGATAGAGATGTTCTTTACGAGTAGTCGTCCGATGAACTTTCGGATATGAAGAAGAAGAAGAAGAAGAAGAAGAAGAAGAAGAAGAAGAAGAAGAAGAAGAAGAAGAAGAAGAAGAAGAAGAAGAAGAAGAAGAAGAAGAAGGAGGAGGAGGAGGAGGAGGAGGAGGAGGAGGAGGAGGAGGAGGAGGAGGAGATGGAAGTGTCTAAGCAAGAGAGAATTGAGAAATTGATAATCAAAATTAAATTTCTTCAAGAAAAAGTTAGGTTAATGGAAGATAAGGAGAACGATGAGGTTAGAAAGTAAATGGGTAAGTATATTTCTGAGTCGACACTTTAAACGATAAAATCATGGAATAATGACGAATACGGGTATTAGTTTACTTTCTATTGTCATACGGATTTAACTCCATTACGATCTGCCCTGTTACATCTAATATATGTTGAAGATAAAATGAAATAGTTTTCAAAATGTTGAGAACTATTTACGTATAAAAGCAAACTCACAATTGACGTAATGGTATCCAGTTTATAGTGTAATTTCAGTTTATAAGTAAATTACCAATATTTACGTATAAAGGTAAAGTCACAACCAATGCGATGTTATATCCAGTTTATAGTGTAATGTACTTTGGTTTTGATATTGTAGGTAAATCGTTCGCTGTGGTGGCAACCGTGACTATTTTATTTTCTGTAAAGATTTATTGGAAGTAATAATCGAAAAGTGTATTGAAACTAATGTGGGTCGTCTAATTGCATTTATTTATTTCATTATGTCATTACATACAATATGATGACATGCGTCCAATATTGTAACAAAAATACCATGAAAGTATAAACTAATACTTGGGCTAATATATTAATTTAGGTTGTTGATGAATACACGGATATTTTGGAGAAGGATCTCATTGCGTATGCCTCAACACTTCCAGATGATAATTTCTTTGATCAATATGTGTTATTCACTAGCATGTATTAGGTGAGTTTGTCTTTGGAAGTTGGTTTGCACATATTGATGGCCGAAATATAATTTTTACAACATTTCATATTATCACACTTATTTTTTGTAATGTGCAGCCCATGATTCATGACAAAATGGATGGGTTGAAAAAATTCTTTATCGATATGAAACTTAAGCTAGATCCAAGAGAGACGCGGTGGTATTTCTTCCCATAATTTTTGCCTCATCACGGGAAAGAAGAGAGGGGTAACACTTTCATCTTATGGTGCTCAACACACACGAGGGTTGTTGGAATAAATACAACCCCTTCATACCTAGGGATGGGATGAAGGAGTTATACCAATCGGATGCCCGAATATTATCAAGTAATATTAATGCATTTCAACAATACATAACATAACATTCTCTCATTCAGAATGAAAATGCATATTTTTGTGCAAAATTTAATTAGATTTTAATATTTAAATCTATCATTATGACTTTGTGAATGAAAAAACATAGGTTATTTTCTGTTATGATAACATTGTGACTGTTCAATACTCTACCCAAACGTTAAATTATAGATGCACACTGTTCATGTTGAATACGTTATGCTACTATAATAAACTTTTTTTAACTTCAAGTAAATGTCGTTTCAATCACATTTGTCTTTTATTAATTATTATTATGCATATAGTAAAGTTTATTGGTACACTTATTATGTACTATACAACATCCATACATATATTATCATGTATGCATAACATTTAAAAAATGTAGAAATGAAAGTTCACCATTTAAGGTTGCATTTGAGTAAATGTCAATAGTTTTTAGAAGCAAAAACATACACGTTGTGGATGGTTGTTGACATCCACAATAGGTTTTTGGCTTCATATATATACACTTTCTTTTTGTCCTTGACTCAGTGACCTAACAGTCTGCCCCTGTTTCAATGAGTTTTAAAGTACTCGTAAAAGTAGCTAGTAACAACCATCATCCATACTCAATTTCTTTCTTCATCCATATTCTGCCTATTTTTCTGACTAAGTGATCTAGTAGTCTTCCCCTGTTTCAACTATTTATACATTACTCCTAAATGATGCAAGTAGCATTTGACATCCATATTATGTTCTCGCTTCATACAACTACAAGGTCTTTAGTACTGTAAGACTAATAGTATGTACACATTATGTTTAAGGAGCTACACCACGTCAATTAGTTTAATCATATCACGAAATCGATCATTAATTAAAGTAGCAAGTAGCAGGTGACATCCATTTTCTGTTTCTGGATTCGTACATATACAATGTTTTGGGTGCTGTAGACGTTAAGGTGTTCACATGTATATCTTACATAGGAATGTTATTTAATAATTTGTATGATTTTAACTAATGGAAATTTTGTGGATGATATGTAACACCCCATATTTTTATGATTTTTACATATTGGATTAATTAAATTAAATATGGGAAATTAATTGATAATTAATCTGGATTAAAATCAATATTAACTAGCGAGAGAAGAGTTAGTATTTGTTAGTGAGAATTTTATTGAATATTACTGAGCAAATAAAATAATATATAATTGTGGATATGATTGTGAAGTGATATAAATTATCGCGAGTAAGAAATACGATAATTATAGTAATTAAGTCAGAACACGCTTGTAAGTCGAGTCGGTACCAAATTAATGTAATAAAAGTAAATTATTTATAAGTAATTCGAATGGTCATTTTGAGTACTCCATTGAGTTCGAAAGGGTCGAGATAGTCAGAAAAGTCTACCCGGGGGTTTAGTTTGGGTCCCAGGGCAATTTTAGGCCTAACCAACATATCGGGACGATGTTTTGGTAATTTCTATTTTTGGGCATTAATTACCTACGAAATTAGGAGAGTTATTATGTCAGTTATGTAATGGATATTAGGGTTACCATCCTCAAAATCCAAGGGGGAGTTACAGAGGAAGAGGGAGAGCCAATTCTAGGAGTCTAAAGCAGAGAACAACAATCTTGAACCACCGAGACCACCACCGCGTAGAACGGAGAACATAGAACACAACTATACCAACTATACCAACGAATCAAACCTTCACTTTTGAGGAAAGTGTTTAAACTTTCTTAATTTAGAGCTATAATGGAACCCATGTTAGTGTAGGTTCAATTTGAGTATGAATATGGTGTTTATTTGATCAAATTGGAGAGTGAGAGTAACAAATTAGAATCTGAAGATAATTAGGTTGAACTCTTCATGTATGAAGATTAGGAATCGTGAATTGAGAACTCATTATGATGAATGAATCTGAAAATTTTGGCATTTTGTAATGTGAATTTGAGAACTAGGGTTTAATGAAATAATTTGGGGATTTTGAAATTTACTAAGAGTTATGCATGATTTAATGATCCTAGATTGTTAGAAATCATATATATATGTATATCAAAACATTGATTAGAATTGTTGGATTGGTGTTTAGGATGATTCTGTAGAGGTTTTAGTATCATTAATGGTGGGAAACGTACTTTCAGGATGTAGAAGCCGATCAGATCGGTTCATTTTTCTACAGATCAGTTCCCTTTTTTGCAAATTCGGATCGGTTCGTTATCCTACATATTTCTGTAATGGCCGAACCGAACCGATCATTCAGAATTGGATCGGTTCGTTTTTCGAAAAATTTAATCTACAGTTATTTCGTAACTCCCAGTGATATGTTAGTAGTATAATAGTGGAATTAGCTACTGTAAAAGATGCTTGGGATTATTTATTGCTTTACCTAAAGTACGACAGAGAGAACAATCGTAATTGAATAATATCGGGAGTATAGTGAGAAGTATACCGCATACGAATATGTATTTAGGTTATATATACCTACTAATTGGAATAGGTTGCATGAATACCTACATGACCGATTTACTATGTGTATAACATACCAATGCTTTTTGCTATCACGGGAGGTTATGTAGAAAAGGGGACAGTCTTATCCTGATGAGCCCAATTGGGGGGATTTTAGATTTAGTACCTCAGAACATGAAACTTAGGTACTGACTATCAGTGAGAATGATAGTGTTGACGGTCATATGGTTATGTAGGTGTGTGCGTAGCCTATAGGCTTGGAACCATTCTCCCCTACAATATATGTGATTTGTAGTTCGATTGTTCGTGAATGATTCCGAATCATTAGTCCTTACTTAGTACGAGATATGCCGGGACTTTATAGCAGAGTATGCATGCACCACAACTGAATCTAGGGGTGCTTTTTCAGTATATATATAATATTGTGATAGTTATGTTTATATGCTTGTAATATTATCTACTGTGTGATAATTCTAGATAAAGAAGATGACGAATTCCTAAATAACTTAAGGATGTGAACCTTAAACAACTTTTGTGAAACT
Source organism: Sambucus nigra (assembly GCA_949130495.1). Classification (NCBI taxonomy): domain Eukaryota; kingdom Viridiplantae; phylum Streptophyta; class Magnoliopsida; order Dipsacales; family Adoxaceae; genus Sambucus; species Sambucus nigra. Next base: position 418,448,133 of record OX422219.1, read on the forward strand.
TATACTCAGGTTAGTATATATAAGAACAATGCATAGTAATGGTACAAGGAGATTTCGGGATATTACTACGGATGATAGAAAGATAGTTTATATCTATAAACTACTTATATGAGAGTTATGTCTAGAGAAGTTTAGCGGTACGTTAGGCGCCCACATTTGTTAAGGGGTGAGAATCTTACGTGAGTGTGTGAAAATCTAACATGTGTTTTATATTTGCTTTACAGCATCTTTAAATTACTTACTAAATTAGTTTAAAATCTTTTACACTCGGGCTCTGACCCATCTCTTGCAAAAATCTCTTTTCGTGTGTATTATTGTAGGTGCCCAGCCACAGGGACACCAGGGTTAGACCATTGGATCTTTTGATGTGCTGCAACCATTTAGGAAGTTGTAGGTCCTCGCATTTAGACGCCACCACTTCTATCCTTTAAGTTCTATTATTTAAACTCCTAGTTAGGGCATGTGTCGCCCATTCTTAGTTTATTTATGTCCGAGGAACATTATACTTATTTATTTCAGAATTTCCATTTCAGTTGGATTTATTATTGTTGGTTTGAATTTTTATTCGTCTGGGATGATTATTCCAGCTTATCATATTCAGTTGGATGATGTTTTATTCCTTAGTTATTTATTCATGAAAATGGTGAATGTTTTAATAGTTTAAATTAATGGACTTAATATAATTCAATAAAATGTTTGACACTAGCTTAATTAATTATTAGGTTGTTAAACCGAAAATTATTTTTCGACCATGATGCTAAGAATGGACCAACCAGATATTCTGTTTTAAATTTTATAAAGGACTGGCCACCCGATATTTAATTGGACTGGGTGTCACAGGTGGTATCAGAGCATCAGGTTCTAGAGTCTTTAGGTTTTGTGTGGCTTATTATGTTTCAGCTTAGTGTTGTTTGATATAGAGCATTACTATAGGATGGTTGTATTCCTCTACGTATGCAATTTATGCTCTTCTACGATTTAGTATAGTTAACCCAATTCATATGTGAGTTCGATTGGGCTTCGTACACCGAGTAACATGGGATGACCAAAGAGGGTCGTTAGAAGGATTACATGAGAAGAGGCACAATAGAAACTATGGAGTATTCGGGGAACGGTGATCGCAATAGGAGTCACCAAAATTATTTTCTCGAAAGGTGATAAAAGGGACAAGCACTCGGGAGAAATGAATTCCCAAACACTGTCATATATATTAGTAGTACAAATTCAGACTCACCCAGGGTAGTCGACAAAGGAGATAGTTGGAGGACTATTTCGAAGAATCTCCTACAAGGATTTGAGGAAGAGATGAAGTAGATGGTCCAATGGAAGGAGAGAATCCAAAAGCAATGGTGTAGGGTGGAGTGCGGTGACACTCAGAATTAAAATTTGGACGAAATTTTTAGCTCATAGGAGCAGCATAGAGCAGTGATAGCCAATCACCATGTATAAACCAATATATATAGAATTAAATGAGAGATTGGGTGCAGTTTGATCGTAAGATCTTACATCTACTGTTCAGAACAAGATGATAATGAAATAATGAACTTATCATATGTAAGTCAGGTAAAGACCGACTGTGAAAGATAAGTTAATTTGTTTAGCAAACTTCATAACCGAAGAAGGGGATATGGAGAAAAAAGGGCCAAGTTGAAAATGGACTCGTGGGTAAAATACACAAGCATGAATGGGAGATAGACTGAGGTGACTAGTGTTGATGTCATCAAAGTTGTACGTGTACAAGGATACATCAACGCTTCCATGAGAAGGGAGCCAAGAGGAAAGGAGAATCTAAACAAAGAGCAACACTGAATTTAACGGTACCAATGAGGCACCACAAGAGGGTATACCCGATAGGGGACCCATTTAAATGATGTAGATCATTTAAATTCTTACCAAATGAAGGTATATTTAGTCAGGGTTATCAAGGCCAGCAACAAGTTCCATCGGGCTAGCAAAGCCAAAGGGACAATGAGTATATCGATGAGGGAGAAGATTACCAGGTACGAGAGAAGGACACCCCGTTATGGCCGTGGGGCCAAAGATAGAGGAATGGCACATGAAAGGTGTCCTATCTATGGAGAGTAGGGTCACCTATATGAAACGTGTCCACATTGAGAAAGTGAGACCGACCAGACTTGTAAAATAGATGAAAATGATGTCAGTGGAGCACAATAGTAGGAGGAACGATATTTTCGGTAGGAGAATCGGGCTAAGAGATATAAACCCATAGTTACCACCCTGAAAATGATGGGTTTAGGCAGGAAACGGAGTCCTCAGCAGTAGTCGTATATCGTTCCCCAGGGTCGTTTGAACCAAGGAAATAATGGGGGAGGCCAGCAGGGCCAGGGCTAGAGGCAGGAGAGTATCTTTGGGAGTTGTTACAGTCGTGGAGACAGGGACCACATCAAGAAGGATTGATCGAAATGAGGCAATGTGCAAACTATAGGATGAGATCCCGAATATAGAACCATTACAATAAGTCACGAGGCAGTTTCGGTATGAGAGTGATGTTCAGGGACCCGTTGACCAGGCAAAGTAGATTACAAATGGAGATAATATATTTGTTTTATCCCTATGGGAATGGGATTAGGATGGGGTGACATAGGTGCATCACAATATATGATTGTTAGCACTAAAACTCAAGTGTTAGTCTAGTTTAGTGGGTGCGCTCGCAGTATTAGCCTTATCATGTATGCAATTACCATTGGGTAGCAGCACTTTTTGTATCACCTGCAGGGAGGAGCATGTGTGGACACTAAGAGAAAATTTTATATTATGTAACGATTTTTTCTCCTTTGAGTGTTATAAGAGGAGAACATATATTGTTTTTGCGTAATCGTTATTTCAGGGAAAATATTATTATTTTTGCGAGGTATCACCTGAAAGAGGGTTGAACCTATATATGTGTATATGTTAAAAATAGTGTGTAGTAGACGTCGGTATGAATTTTATCTAGTTTTATTTGATCCCGGTGAGTAGGGACGTTTATTGATGTGATTCAGGGTATATTGACTCTTATCGAGCAGAGAGATATAACTCGTGATTTATTTGTGCTAAAAAACCAGTGATAGTAAGAGCACCGTGATATATGTGGAATTTTTTAACATAAAAGTGGACGGGTTTACTATTATGTCAAGAGACATGGATTTGAGGGTATGCGTTATAGACTGAGGACTTAACGGATCTCGACGACTGACAATGTTAGAGAGTAGTGTATCGGGGGGATTCCTTGTTTGGATTTCACTTTGCGAGACATCCCACTCATGAAACTAGTGAACGTTGGGAGTTGAGGGAATTTTGGTCTTTAGTATATGAGTTTAGTACCCTAGTTATTGTACGTATACATAATTATAACTGAGAGTTAATAGTTATATTATGATTTGAGTCCGGTAAGACCGTATAGCGTGGATGCGAGAAACATTGCAGAATCTTTACACCACGAGTATATTATTGAGGCAACCTAAAGAACAATTAAGTTGCGATTAGTAGGTTGATCGAGTATAACCTTACTATATAGTCATGTTAAGTACGCAAAAATTAATTTAACACAAGTCTATTGCATTTAGTGATGATGTGCAACAATGCATGGGACATAGGGTGTATGGGCGCCCTTATTAGTTGATATTTGCAGTATCACTCATGAGGAGTAAACGTGGACATTTATCAAATAAATGTAGGCACATGAGAAAATTAAAAACTGAGATAAAATGAGACAAAGAGAATTTAATGGCATTGAGAGCGAGGCGAGTCACCAGAAATCGAAGAATACATAGAAATGAGTGATTATAGTGCTAAAAAGTAAACAGAATGTCATTTTAGATTTTCAAAAATAATCAGAAGATACCCTGCGCAGAAGAGTAATATGCTGGGAGTTACATCATAACCGGCTAAAGGCATAAAAGTTTGACGTGAATAGTCAGGTATGATTGCAGACATCGTCCATGAATGGAATAATCACTAGTTTGAATGGTGGATTATAAACAGTTGGACCAAAAAGTACCACTAGTGAAAAGATATTGGGTACAATGTAATGTTCCAAACTTTGGAAGTTGTGGAAATGTATGTGTATTAAGAGAAAATGAATCATGAAACTGACACATGGGAGTATTAGGGTTTTCCCCAGTAGAACCGTGAGTAGAGAGGTTCACAATAGTGACAAAAGGGGATGAAATCGCAAAGTGTTACGTAGACACCAAGGTGAACTAGTAGATTTAATGATGAAATGTTTTGATATGTGATGACTAAATCGAATTAGTCACTAGATGGGACGCTAAGGGAAAATCGTTAGAATGAAGGATACCATGAGTAGAGATAACGGGAATGACGAAACAACAAGACTAACATAGTAAGATTACATAGGGTTCCACTTGAGGTCATGTTCGACCGGGGCAAAGCTTTTGTGTCTCGATTTTGAAAGAGTGTCCAGGAGGCCATGGGTACGGAGTTGCGATTATGTACGACTTATCACCCACATACGTGGACTTAAAAGATGAATCGGATGTTAGGGGATATATTATGGATGCGTGTCCTTGATTTTAGGGGAGGTTGGGATAAGTTACTTCCACTGGTGTAGTTTGCTTATAATAAATCCACAATTGGCATGACCCCATTCGAGGCGTTGTACGGTAGGCCTTGTCGTTCTCCTGCGTGTTGGTTAGAGGTGGGGTAAAATATGCTACTAGGGTCGAAGTTAATACAGGACACAACAACCAAGATTGAGATGATTCAGAGTCGTATACGGGTAGCTCACGATAGGTAGAAAATCTATGCCGATGCCAAGCGGTTCTTTTGAGAGTTTGCTGTGGGGGATCAGGTTCTTCTGAAAGTAACTCCTATGAAGGGAATAATTCGATTTGGTAAGAAGGGGAAGTTGGCACCAAGGTATGTGTGGGAATTTTTCATTATCGAGAGGATTGGACCGGTTGCATACAGATTGGGATTTCCAGAGCACTTGCATCATATACATGACATGTTCTGTATTTCTTCACTCAGACGATATCTTAGGGATGAGTTGTCTCACACTTGTATTGCGCTGAAACAAATTGATTTACAGCCTGATAGTTAATATGAGGAGAGACCGGTGGCTTCAGACCATAGCAAAAGGAGATTGAGGCGTAAGGTAGTGCCACTTGTGCGCGTTTAGTGGGAACACCCTAATTTCGAGGAGTCTACTTGGGAGCGCGAGGATGAGATGCGCGAGAAATATCCAGAATTATTTTTACCAGGTATACTATCTTTTTCCAATTTTGGGATGAAATTCCATTGTAAGGGGGAAGTATGTAACACCCCGTATTTTTATAATTTTTACATTTTGGATTAATTAAATTAAATATGGGAAATTAATTGATAATTAATCTAGATTAAAATAAATATTAACTAACGAGAGAAGAGTTAGTATTTGTTAGTGAGAAATTTATTGAATATTACTGAGCGAATAAAGTAATATATAATTGTGGATATGATTGTGATGTGGCATGAATTGTCGCGAGTGAGAAATACGACAGTTATAGTAATTAATTCGGGACGCGCGTGTCAATCGTGTCGGAACTAAATTAATGTAATAAAAGTAAATTATTTATAAGTAATCTTACTGGTCATTTTGAGTGTGTCGTTGATTCCGGAAGGGTCGAGATAGTTAGAAAAGTCTACCCGGGGGTTTAGTTTGGGTCCCGAGACAATTTTGGGCCTAATCGGCATCCCGAGAGGGCGTTTTGATAATTTCTATTTTTGGGCATTAATTACCTACGAAATAAGGAGATTTATTATGTCATTTACGTAAGGGAGATTAAGGTTACAATCCTCAAAATCCAAGGGGGAGTTATAGATGAAGAGGGAGAGCCAATTTTAGGAGTCTAAAGCCAAGAACAACCATCTTGCACCACCGAGACCACCCCCGCATAGATCGAAGAGCTTGGAACACAACCATACCAACTACACCAACGGAGCAGACCTTCACTTTTAAGGCAAGTATTCAAACTTAATTTATTTAGAGCAATAATGGATCCTATGTTAGTCTAGGTTCAATTTGAGTATGATTATGGTGTTTATTTAATGAAATTGGAGAGTGAGAGTAACTAATTAGAATCTGGAGATAATTAGGTTGAATTCTTGATGTATGTAAATTGGGAATCATGAATTGAGAATTTATTATGATGAACGAATTTGAAATTTTTTGTATTCTGTAATGTGAATTTGAGAACTAGGGTTTAATGAACTAATTTGGGGATTTCGAAATTTACTAAGAGTTATGCATGATTTAATGATCCTAGATTGTTAGAAATCATATATATATATATATATATATATATATATATATATATATATATATATATATATATATATATATATATATATATATATATATCAGGATATTGATTAGAATTTTTGGATTCGTGTTTTGGATGATTCTTTAGAGGTTTTTGTATCATTAATGGTGGAAAAATGTAGTTTCAGGAGGTAGAAGCCGAATAATCAGTTCATTTTTTCTACAAGACCGAATCAGTTCATTTTCTATAAATTCGGATCGGTCCGTTTTCTTGTAGATTTCTGTAAAGGCTGAACCGAACCAATCATTCAGAGCCGGATCAGTTCGTTTTCTGGAAAATTTATTCTACAGTTATTTCGTGACTCCGAGTGATATGTTATTAGTATAATAGTGGTATTAGATACTATAAAATATACTTGGGATTATGAATCGCTTTTCCTGGAGTACGATAGAGAGAACAATCGTAATTGAATAATATTGGGAGTATAGTGAGAAGTATACCTCATACGAATATGTATTTAGGTTGTGCATAACTACTAATTGGAATAGGTTGCGTGAATACTTACATGATTGATTTACTATGTTTATAACATACCTACGCTGCTTGCTATCGTGAGAGGTTATTTAGAAAAGGGGACAATTTTATCTCGATGAGCCCAATTGAGGAGATTTTAGATTTGGTACCTCAGAACATGGAACCTAGGTATGGGCTATCTATGAGAGTTATAGTGATGACGGTCATATGGGTGCGTAGGTGTGTGTATAGTCCATTGTCTTGGAACCATGCTCGCCTCCAATATGTGTGATTTGTATTTCAATGGTTCGTGAGTGATTCCGAATCATTAGTCCTTTCTTAGTACGAGATATATTGGGACTTGATAGCAGAGTATGAATACACCATAATTGAGTCTAGGGGTGCTGTTTCAGTATATATATATATATATATATATATATATATATATATATATATATATATATATATATATATATATATATATATATATATATAATATTGTGATATTAATGTATATATGATTGTAATATTATCTACTTTGTGATAATTGTTGATAAAGAAGATGACGAATTCTTAAATAACTTAAGCATGCAAGCCCTTAAATAGATTTTGTGAAACTTATACTTGGGTTAGTATATATAAGAACAATGCATATTAATGGTACAAGGTGATTTCGGGATATTCCTATGGATGATAGAAAGATAGTTTATATCTACAAACTAGTTAGATGAGAATGATGTCTAGAGAAGTTTAACGGTACGTTAGGCGTGCACATTAGCTGAGAGGTGAGAATCTCAAGTGAGTGTGCGAAAATCTAACATGTGTTTTATATTTGCTTTACATCATCTTTGAATTACTTGCTAAATTATTTTAAAATCTTTTACACTCGGGCTATGACCCGACTCTTGCAAAAATCTCTTTTCTTGTGTATTATTTTAGGTCCTCAGTCACAGGGACACCAGGGTTAGAACATTAGATCTTTTGACGTGTTTCAACCGTTGTGGAAGTTGCACGTCCTCCCATTTAGATGCCTCCACTTCTATCCTATCAGTTCTAGTATTTAAACTCTCAGTTAAGGTATGTGTCGCCCATTCTCAGTTTATTAAAGTCCGAGGAACATTGTACTTATTTATTTCAGCATTTCCATTTCAGTTGGATTTATTATTGTTGGTTCGGATTTATATTCGATTGGGACGATTATTTTTAATTTATCATATTTAGTTGGATTCCTGAGTTATTTATGCTTGAAAATGGTGAATGTTTTAATAGTTTAAATTAATGGACTTAATATAATTCAATATAATGTTTTGACACTAGCTTAATTAATTATTAGGTGGTTAAAACAAAAATTGTTTTCCTATAGTGATTGTAAGAATGAACCGACCGGATATTCTGTTTTAAATTTTATAAAGGACTGGTGACCCAGTATTTAATTGGGTGGGGTGTCATATCATAATAGAAAATTCTTATCATATAAATTCTATATTTGCCTGTGATTATAAATTGAATAATTTGATGAGAAAGTGTGGTTTAACTAATATTATTATTTAATGAACATTAATTGATTTATTAATGGTGGGTGGATTAAATTAGTAAAATTAGTATAATTAGTGTGATGAATGGAAATTTAGCCTTATGCCACTATTTTCTTTTATTATGTTCAATACCGTGGGAATGACGGGGTTGTGGGTTAGATTGGGTGCTCACCTTTATTTGGGTTTCTTTCTAGGTATGTGACTAGTTCATATACCTTTGGATAGTTATCTCTTTCCAGGTATGGGACTAGATATTGGTGATGATTTACGGATAAATATTCCGGGGTGGGGATGATTTTTACGTTGTTCCTTGGATTAGGGAACCTGGGGGTGAGGCTAAGTGTTGTTGGTTAGTTATTTTTCTTCCTACATGATAGGCTAGGAAATATTGGTGTCTTGGAGACCTTTAGGTATAGGAATAAGGGTGTTTCGAAGATTTTATGTTGATAAAAAGGGTGGGGATAATTTGAGATAAATGAGAAGACTTGATAAATTGAGAATTAATTCCTAAGATAATAAACGGGTATTAAAATATATTGGTGGCGCGAGTATGTGCAAGGATAATAGTTAAACGGGTCGACTGGCTATAGCGACGTGTGTGTGTGTGGCATCACGAGTATGTGGGAGCTGACAGTTAAACGGGCTGACGGGCTATAGTGACATGTCGTGCGTGGAACCTCACCCCTTGCCTTTGTCTGACAGTTGTTCAACCAATTATCCTTCCCTTCCTATCATTCTTACAATAGTAGTGTCATCATAAGAATATTACCAATCCAAAGAATCACTTAAACTTAATTCAATTCATAAGCATCATATGATCCTATTTAATTCATTTATCATAAATGAAGTCTCATCCAATTTCATGCTAAGATATATAACATATCCAATTAATAGTCTAAACATACTTTAATTCATTATTGGAAATCCAATTCTTATCATATTAGGTTCCCAATACAAAAACGACACATTGTTTCAAGTTTCCTAGAGCAAGATCTGCCCATTTCTTTATTACAAAACAAAAGCGGCCCTATAGGCTCCTCTATCGTTTATTCAACTTCCAAGAATTTTCATAATTTTTCTATATCATAACTTTCCATGATATTCCACCTAATTTCAATAAACATATTGAATAATACAAAATTAAAGTTTCATATTTTTTAGAGTTCATTTGCTATGTCAAGAAAATCGTCAAACATCTGGTATGCATATTTACACTTTCAGGGCAGATACGAGTGTGTGCAGAGCTGACAGTGAACCAGGTTGACTGGCCATAGTGAGGGGAATGGGTGTGGTGTAGAACTAGAGGGAGTACCACAACCAAATGATGTAAGACTTTAAGCGGGAGTCCCGCATCTGATATTAATGATGAATAAAAAAATCATCGAGTTAATGGAATTAAATTAAATAACTAGTTGTTGTTAAATGTACATAATTGGACTTGGACCTCGGGGGTGGCTTAGAAGTAATTAGATGATAATTTATTTTTATTCGTCGATTAATATATCTCGTTTAATTTAAAATATTTTATTGTCGTGTTTATTGCATATAATGTTATTGTCTATGTTCAAGGACCCTATTTGAGAGGAGTAGCTGGTATCCATGCGGTGGGCTCTGACCCATTGCGTTGACTAACATTTCAGGTTGTCTGCTGGAGTAGATGTATAGGAGTTATTAGAGATCGATTTGGAGGTGAAACTGGAGTTACACTTTATTTTATTATCTTTATTTGTGTAGGTTTACTTTTATTCAATCGTTTTACATTATGATACTTCATTATGGATTTTATTGGGCCATTCGGTTCCAAAGTTGTCTATGCTTTCAGTCAGTTACTTTATTGTATTATTTCTTTTGGAGTTTTAAATAAATTATGGAGTTGAAATATATTTGGAGTTTGCATGTTGATTGATATTTATTGCATGTACTGTTATCATCTATTGGGATTAATTTAATTATTATCTTACGTAATGAAAATTTTATACGTCTCATATGTGTCACATGCTAAGAATGGTATTTAATTTAGTGACGCCTGACATAGTTTTGGTGGCGGTCGACGCCAAAATTACGTGGGGTGTTACAGATGGTATCAGAGCATGGTCATAGGTCTCGTAGGTTGTGAGTCCGCTTAGCTTTCGCGTTACCAATCTTTGATTCCCTTTATTGGTTTGTACTCCTTAGGTATTTTGTCTATCATATGAGTTAGCTGTGTTTCTTGGAGATAGGGAGTTTTGTGATAAGGACGTTGTAGGCATCGCGATTAGAAATAGTAATCTTGATATGAGGATCCTTAGAGTTGATATTGAAAATAATTTTTTTGGCAGATCGTTAGTATAAATTTTGGGTATATATAGTATCGATGTAGTGATGCGATTTGATTTGAGAATTTAGGCTTGCGATGCCTTTTGGAGATAGCATCGAATTATGATTCGTGAGAGAGCGTGGTACACCGTTATTGTCATAGTTATGCGTTATATATATATATATATATATATATATATATATATATATATATATATATATATATATATATATATATATATATATATATATATATTGTATCTTTGATCGTGGGTTATGTGCGTGTAGGATTGAGTGTATGGGTGCTCAATTATTGCATTCTACGGGTAGGCATATGTAAGCCTTATTTTATTTGCACGATTTTACGTTTAACATTTACGCTTCGTCGAATTTGGAAGACGAAATTTCTGTATTAGTGGGGAAGTATGTAACACCCTGTAAATTTTTTAGCCGTAAAAATCTTTTTTAAATAAAAATTTCAAAAAAATAAAATTTTTGGAATTTATTTAATTTTGGTATGTCAAAATATTGGTTTTTATATATAAAAACAAGGTTTTAAGTGGAATTTAAATCGGGATTAAATTTAGAAATTATAACATTTTGTTTAAAATTTGGGGGGAGGATCCGACATAAGGATGATAAAAAAATAAAATAAAATAAACATCCAACCGTCCGATCGAGTTGAATTTTTTTACCGAAACTCCATTTCACCGTCAACTACAACATATTAAAATTTCAACCAATGACGACTATCTGATCATCCGTAATATATTTTTGAGTGTTTGTGTTTGTGTTTGATTAGGACTCAAACTCTTTTTGGTCTATATACATAAAGTGACGGGTTTAGAACTTCTGAAATATATTTCGACCTTCTAAAAAATCAGTAGCATCCTCTATGTTCATCTTCTTCCATCTACAAAACCCTAGCCCCATTTAAAAGAAAAATTCAACCCTAGTTTTGAAGGTTCATACCGGGTTTTCTCAAGTTGATCCAAGAGCGAAACTTTGTTATCTTTTCGCAAGAAACACATATTTATAATCATATTTCTTCAAACAAATATCAGGCATGGTTACCTCTATTTCTTTCCCATAGTATTATGCGTAGTAATTATGGCCTACACACTATATACATGTGTTTTCATAAAACAAACTAGAGATATTAATTAGGGAAAGTGAAAGATAATTCGGGGAGTATTTTTATAAAAAATTCTAATATGAATGAAGACTCAAAACCTTACATGTTAGGGTAGAATTTTGGGTGCCGTAGATGTTACGGTGTTCACATGTAGATTCTTACGTAATGATGTTATTTAATAATTTGTATGATGTTAAATAATGGAAATTTTATGGATGTCGCATAGTAGAAAATTCTTGTTGTATAAATTCTATATATGCATGTGATTATAAATTGAATAATTTGATGAAAAAGTGTGTTTTAATTAATATTATGATTTAATAGACATTAATTGATTAATTAATGGTGGGTGGATTAAATTGATAAAATTAGTGTGATGAATGGAAATTTAGCCTTATGTCACTTATTTGTTTTATTATGTTTGACACCGCGGGAACGATGGGGTTATGGGTTAGATAGGGCACTCACCTTTATTTGGATTTCTTTCTAGGTATGTGACTAGATAGTGGTGACAATTTATGAATAAATATTCCAAGGTGGGGTTGATTTTTACATTGTTCCTTGGATTAGTGAACCTAGGGGTGAGGCTAAGTTGTGTTGGTTAGTTGGTTTTCTTCCTACATGATAGACTAGGAAATATTGGTGTCTTGGAGACCTTTATGTATAGGACTAAGGATGTTTCGAGGATTTTATGTCGATAAAAAGGGTGGGGCTAATTTGAGATAAATGAGAAAACTTGATAAATTGAGAATTAATGCCTAAGATAATAAATGGGTATTAAAATATATTGGCGGCACGAGTATATGTAGGGCTGACAATTAAACAGGACGACTGGCTATAACGACGTGGGTGTGTCTAGCATCACGAGTATGTGCAGACTAACAGTTAAACGGGCTGACGGGCTATAGTGATATGTCGTGCGTGGAACCTCACGAGTGTGTGCAAAGCTGACAGTGAACCGAGCTGACTGGTCATAGTGAAGGGAATGGGTGTGGTGTAGAACTATCGGGAGTATCACAACCAAATGATGTAATAGTTTAAGCGGGAGTCCCACAACTGATATTAATGATGAATAAAAACAATCATCGGGTTAATGTAATTAAATTAAATAATTAGCCATTGTTAAATGTACATAATTGGACTTTGACCTTGGGATGGCTTAGAAGTAGTTAGATGATAATTTATTTTTATTCATCGATTAATATATTTCGCTTAATTTATAATATTCTATTGTCGTGTTTATTGCGTATAATGCTATTGTCTGGGTTCAAGGACTCTATTTGAGAGGAGTGGCTGGTATCCATGCGGTGGGCTATCATGTGCTTGGGTAGTTGTATCGGAGTTATTGCAGATCGATGTGGAGATGCAACTGGAGTTCCATTTTATTTATTCACTTTATTATATAGGTTTACTCTTATTCAGTCTCTTTACATTATGTGACTTCATTATGGATTTTATGAGGCCATTTGGTTATAAAGTTGTCTATGGTTTCAGTTAGTTACTTTATTGGATTATTTCATTTGGAGTTTTAAATAAATTATGGAGTTGAATTTTTTTTGGATTTAGCATGGTGATGGATATTTATTTCATGGATGGTTATTATTTATTGGGATAAATTTAATTATTATCTTGCATAATGAAAATTTTATGTGTCTCATTTTTGTCACATGCTAAGAATGATATTTAATTTATGACACCCGATATAGTTTTGGTGGCGGACGATGCCAGAATTACGTGGGGTGTTACATCGTAGTCCACCGAAATCAGACTGATAGAGAACGAGACTTATTCTCATTTGGAGTCGCAAACTTCTAATATTTGTTCACTCGTTGGTTTCCAAAACATGTAGTGTTGGGATGCTTTTTAATTTTAATTAGGTTGTAAATTTATGATCTTTTGACATTAAAGTAACCATTACGTCTCAGGACCAAGTAGTTGTATTTACATTTGACGATGAATTGAATGATTATACATGTCTAGTTTATTTATTTATTTTTTCTGATGGTTTTGAATGTGATCTAAAAAAAGAAAATTAAAAGTAGCAGTTGCAAATATACGTCGACATTTGTCATGTTCTATGTGTAACATCACTGTACTAATTAAATGGTGTTAAATATATATGTGACGAGTTACATCCTTTGAAAATCAGCCGCATACGTATAATGTTTCCATCATTTCTTATTACGATATGTAGTGGGCGTTTTCAAAATATAGTACCAAACATTAATAAACACTAGACACGGTTTAATATATACGATGGCACACAAATTGTCGTCATAAGTAAAATCTTAATTCGACATATATAATAACTGTCACTTCAAACCTACAGTGGGATGTCGTACGAAATCTACATAAATCAATATTTTTCTTTAGTTACATTATGAGTCATACATTAACATATACATAAAAAAGCACCTTGACAAGATAAGTTTTTTTTTACATTCATTAATGTTTCAGTATACACACAGTAACATATACTATGTTTAGTGAAACATCAAATTTAATAAAATAAATAAGTCAGTTACCCTACATAAATTGAACTCTTTAAAATTTAAATAAATTTTACACTGTGGTATTGAACTCTCATATTGCAATTACTCTTTTCCAATAAGCATAATTGTACAGTAACATTTACTGTTTAGTTGAAAATTAATAAAACTTCCTCACATTACTCATTTCCAATCAGCACAGTTACTGTACTAATTAAATTTATTAGTAACATTTACAATAAATGAAACTAATTTTTTTTCTTACTATTGTTTAACTTGTAGTATTTGCAAATATAGGCCAACGTTTGTTATATTCAATGTGTACCACCACCGTACTTAGTATTTGGTGTTATATGAGACGAGTTCCATCCTTTGAAAAACCTTCTTATACGTGTAACGTTTGCGTTATTTTATATTACGATACGTAGTGGACATTCACAAAATATGTCCATCAAGTTCATAAAAAGTTTACACACTTTAATAACTATGATGGCACACAAATTGTTGTTATGAGTAAAATCATTGTTCACCAATTAGATGTATATTCACTCCAAATATACATTAACATGTTGTACAAAACCTACATAAGTCAATGTCTTCTTTTCGTTACAATATGAGTCATACATACATTAATATATAGGGGGATACGTAACACATCAAGTTGATTTGCTAAATTTTTTTACATTTATTAATGGTTGAAATGTCGACACATTAACATATACTATGTTTAGCAAAGTTCTAAAAAATGCGGGGCGTAATCGAGGCGTGGAGGCTAATCCTTAAGCCTTAGAAGCCTAGGCGGGCCTTAGGCATAAAAAGCGTGAAAAGGCATTTAGGGCTTCTTAATATATTTTAATATTTTTTAACCATAACAAGGCTATTTAAATACTAAAGTTGTACATATCATAAAAATATGTCTGAATATATGCAAATTAAAATACCATTTGATTATTTTGGATCAGATAATGGCCCGGTTTGTAAAAAAAATCTTTAAAGGGCGATATTGTTTCACTAAAGCATTGTTGTTTTAAGAAAAAAGTGCGCTTTAAGGGTTTTACCAAAAATAAGGCTTAAAAAGCTTAAGGCCGGACGTTTCTCCCAAGCCTCAAGCCTAGGCGTGCCTAAACGGAGCCTAGGTGGGTTTTTTAGAACAGTGATGTTTAGTAAAACTTCACATTTAATAAAATAAATGAATCATTTACCTTACATACACTGAACTCTTTAAATTTCAGTCAATATCACATTGGTATTGAACTCTCATATTGCAATTACTCTTTTCCAATCAGCACACTTGCATACAGTAACATTTACTGTGTAGTTGAAAAGTAATAAAACTTCATCAAATTACATCGAAGTCATGAAATATTCAATTAAAAACAAAGTAGTGTAAACAATGCAATACATCATCACTCATTCAAGGGTTCTAGGCATGTCTTTCTATTGTGATGCCCAAATTTTTTGCACCTGCTACACATAACTTCCTTTGGCTCCTCGCACCTGAAATTTATATGCTTGGTCTTCGATCTACCTGGAGGACATTTAAGATCTGGCAGCTTGATTACCACATCCTTAGCAGATAAGTTGAAACCCATATGTCTTCAAGAAGCAATCGATTGAGAAAAGCTCATCAATGTAATCCTTCAACTCATACCCGCATCTTTAAATTACAATAGCAACATGATCACACGAAAAACCGTTGAGCTTCCATTTACAAAATGAGCACATCCTGTATTGCATATTAACATTGAAAACTTCATCCAACTGAACCTCGAATATGAATTCACTTACCTTGTTCACAACCCAAGTACGACCTCTATCCAACGACTCCCTAAAATGGCAATCCATACATGGACAAAGGAATCCGTTCCATGATTTAGCTTCGTCTCGCCTGATAACACACAACTTCATAATCTTACATTTAATTGTATCAACTAAGTCTGTGATTGGGAGGTGAAGAGCATCTCGTATCCAAGAATTAAATTACTCTGCTACATTTGAATACATTTCACCATAAAGTTCACTGTCTAAATGTGCATTGCTATAATGTTCATTTGATATCGTGGATAAAAATTCACGAACTCTCTCCTCCTTCAACCAACAACCAAGCCATACGTTTGTTGAACATTTTTTCATTAGGTGTGTATGCGCAAAGTACAAATATTCCAATGATTTTATCCTTCACTTTGCTATGCATCCTAGATAAATCAACCTAGTTAGAATCCAAATTCACTGACATTACACAACAAAACAAAAAAAATAAATCAACCTAGTTAGAATTAAACAGCATCTGAAATAACTCTCACCAAATATACCCTTCAGCTTAAAAGTTAAAACATTTGGAAACAACTTAAACCACAATAGTGCATATTTTACTAATGAAGACTTTACAATGGACCAATGTTAGCATATTGCATACTTACAATGAAAAAATGATATATATATATATATATATATATATATATATATATATATTTGAAATTAGAACATTTCCAATTATTAAGTGAAATCTATTATGGAAAAACTTAAGCACCTTATACCTTTGACTTACTTAAGTCTATATTGTATAAGTGTTCATCTAATTTGGAAATAGTGACAAAATTTGTTGTCTAACCTAGAACCCAAAGAACCTCAGAATTGTTCACTCTCTAATCCTCTTTAATGATCCAAACAAGGTATAAATTGAATCACACTACACACATTAGAAGTGCATACATGTGTATATATTGCTCATATTGATTGTGTGTTAAATTCCCCTTAAAATGTTGTTTTAATAATTTTTTGGGAATTTTTAAACATTTTTAAAATAATGTTTTCTTTAATAAAAGGGTGTTTAAAAACTTTGTGGGGTTAATATGCTATTATGAAAAGTTAGTTTTTCATCAGTATGTTTGATTGGGTAGAATATCAACGCGCTAGAGACGTTAGCGTGTTGCATGTAATTACTTTGGACGCGCGTTTGCCAACCAATGAAATGCCAACACTTGTCATGCTCTTGTTATCTCATTTGTGTTTGTTTTGTGAGAGAACTGCCTGGTGTATTGTGGATCGTTAGATCAAACGTTATCTATGGCCTACATGTGTTTTATGACTATCCATGTGCTATCACTATGGACCAATCACCTTCGTTTTAACCCACCACTTTTTTACCACCCTTGGATCAAGTCAATATAAGGAAGACTGAATCTCAACCGTTGATTGCTATCAGTTATCCAGAATCTTCCTTGGCTCCAATATAAACCCTCTTATTCTCAGCATTTTAAGACTTTTGGCAGTCGTCTAAGTTGAGAGAAAAAAAGAGAGAAGAGAGAGGTGAGAGAAAAGAGAGAAGAGAGAGAAAGGGAAACTGAGTTAGAGAAACCCTAACCCTAACCCTAAACAACTTCAAAACATATTCAAACCTTCATACTTTCAGAAATCCAAACACAACCTTGAGTGTTTGAGAGAGATTGGTGTTACTGGTTTGATCGTTTGTAGCTGTAACCTCTTCATCTGTGATCTTGTTACCAACTTAAACATTTTGGTGAGATCTGTATTTCTTTTTCATAGAAATCTTAGATCTACACTATTGCATGTTATATATCACTAGATCTGCATATTTGTTTCTCGTTTTAAGAAAATATTTGTTGATTTAGATCTGTAAATGTTTTACATTTTCTGTTCTTGTGAAACTAAACCTTGACCTAGTTGGATTCCCACTTGGAGATTTTCAATCTTGAAAATATTTTCAAAACTGAGATTGATTAAGATCTTGATCGATTTTAAAGCAAGATATCCGTGGAATCTGGGATAGATTAAAAGGTAAAAAGGTTCCAAGTTTTGTAAGAAAGAAAGAAAAGAAAATCATAGCATATAGTCTTTATATCTAATTTTCTAGGACTGTCTGTACAAACTAAGTGTGTGTGAGTTCATGCATGTGGATAGAAATCACATCACAAACACTTGACACACTACCACACTGAAAGTGTTGGGTATAAGATCAAAGATTCTTGAGTCGACGCAAAGAAAGCTAAAGCAAAGTGGAAGTTATCAAACTGGAAGAACATCATCAACAATCAGATCTACAAGAAGTTAGAAGGACACCAAGTGGGGTATATTCCTAAACTTAGAATAGGCTGAGTTGTGTGCATGTATGTTGTATTGTTTGTAACTGCTATTTGTTTTTAGTGGATTTTTTACTTTCGTGACTTAGAAGTCACCGTGGATGTTTCCTCTATTGGGAGAGGTTTTACCATGTTAAAAATAGTGTGTTCTGATTATCTTCATCTCCTCATCTCATTCTATAGTGTGCTGATATTTTGAAACTATCTTAGTTTTAAAACTGATTACAAAGTCTTGGTTATTCTCGTACATAAGTTTTAGTAAACACATCTTGTTGTTTATCATTTTTTTTTCAAAAGAAAAGGGTTTCTTCAACAAACAACTCGGAGTTGCTTATACAGTTTAATCATTGTATTAAACGGCATTAGTAATGTTTTTCAATTGGTATCAGAGCCGTGTAAACTTTTATTTCAAAAAGGATCTTGTGTTTCTGAAATCGTTTTCTGAAAATCTTAACTATGGACGAGGAGAATGAAAGGTTTGGTAATCTGTCCAGACCTCCACTCTTTGATGGAAACAACTTTGCTTACTGGAAAGTAAGAATGGTTGCCTTCATCCAAGGGACTTTAGGAGATGATGTCTGGGACATTATTGAAAATGGATATACTTATCCTACTAAACCAGCCACTGAAGGAAGTGATGAGAGGGTAAATAAAATCTTAAATGAGTTTACCCAAGAAGAGAAAACTATTTCTCGTAATAACAATAAAGGCAAGAATGCCATCTTTATGTCTATTAATGAGTATGAGTTCAAGAGAATCTCATCTTGTGCCACTTCCAAGGAAGCTTGGGACACATTAATCACTGCCCATGAAGGAGACTCAAGAGTTAAAGCTGCTAAAACTCAAATGCTTATCCAGCAGTACAACTCTTTGATTATGTCTGACTCTGAGACTTTTGATGACTTTTATATGAACCTAACTGATATAGTTGCTAAGTTGCATGCTAATGGTATAACATATGATAGGAATGAGATTGTTTCTAAAATCCTAAGATCATTACCACAAAAGTTTGACAACAAGAGGTATGCTATTGAGGAGATAAGTGATCAAAACCTCACCCCTGAGTTACTCAATAGCAAACTTAAGACTGTGGAAATGGAATTAGACTTTAAGAAACAATTAAATCAGTCTCAAAGAAAACAGTCCAACTCTAACTTGATTTTTTTTTTCTAAGATATCTAAACTTGAGACTAATTTGATCAACTGTGACTCTGATGAGGAGTGTGATATAGACAAACTAGATAATCAGATTGCCTTAATGTCCAAACAATTTAAGAAAATTGTTAAATTTAGAAATAAAGAGGCATCTAAACAAGGCAAGCCTAATTATCCAACTGTGTCTAATCCCAAACCTCATGAGAGAGGTCTTGACAAACATCCTAAGGACAACAACTTCAGATCTAACAGAGACCTTAAAAAGATTGAATGTTTTAGATGTGGGAAACTAGGTCACATTGCTCACGATTGCAGAGTTAATCTGAATAAAACCAAGACACACAATAGAGCCAATGTCTGTAAAACTTGGGATGATTCAAGTGACTCTGATGAAGAGGAACTTGAGTCATCAAATGTAATTGACCCTTGCATGTCCTTTTTTACTAAGATCATTTACAATGATGATATGCCTGTGTTTGATAATGATATCTCTACTCCTGCTTTTGTGAATACTGCTTTGGCTGGCCCAGATGCCTTGTTATCTGAAAATGTTGCTAGCTCTAGTTCCGTGTGTGTGAGTCAAAGAGATCTCGATAACGACGATGTAAATGGGTGCGTGAGTACTAAAACTGAATCGTTAGGGGTCACAGCACACACTTCACTTAGCGACTCAGACACAGATGACCTCCTAGATATTCATACTTTGTATGCTAAAACTCTTAAAAAAGGCACTAGACTGGAGAAGACTGTTAGAGACCTGACTAAGAAATTAGATGATCTAAGTCTTATTGTGAAGCTGAATGCCGAAGAGTACACTAACCAGTGTCTGACACATCAATCTGAAATTGAAACTTTTGATCAAAAATTGAAAGAGTTGACCAAAACTAATGAAACCCTGGAAATGAAATACAAGGGAACATTATTAGAACTGAAGGAACCAAAAACAAAGACAACAACTGTTTTCAAAAAAATTTCTAAGTTTGAAAACAATTCAAATTGTTTCACTGACTTTGTTGTTGACTCCAAGACCAATTCTGATGATAGAACCAGTATTGGTTTCTGCCCTAAGAATAAACCACAAACTAAAAATTTTGAACCTATCAAGTTTGTGTCTGGGGGAAAAAGACCAATCGAAACATGTCCAGATTTTCATTTTATTAAAAAGGAATATGATCAAAAGCAACAACAGAAAGACATTGGAGAGTCTAGTAACTCTAAGGTTGATAGTACACTTGAGACTAAATACGTCTGTCCTTTGATCAGAAAGGCTGAATCTACCTTTAAAACCATACCTCCTAGGAATGAGACTTCTCAACAGAATCCTGTCAAACCCATCTTTAAAAGTTTCCCTAAGGAAGTACATCCCTCAAGCAATCAATATTGCTCCTACTGTGACGTTTATGGTCATTCATTTGAAGGTTGTTATGCTAGGCGTCTAAACACCCCTGTGTATAACACTCCTGTTTACAAGAACCTTAACTATTCTAGGCAAAATCGTAACCATTATGTCCTTCCATGACAACCTGACAAGAACTCTAACTACAGGAATAGAAAGACCAAAACTAAGAGTTCATTTAAGAGAAAGGCTCCCAGAAACTTTCCTAAACCAAAAACTCAACTTTTCCACAAAAATCAGTTTGTTGCTCCAAATGTTTTTCGATAAAAAGCTGCTTCTCGAAAATTTTATCAAATGAGAGCAAACTTGCACAAAATTAAAACTAGAGCTATTTGGGTTAGAAAAGATGATCTTTTACCCCAAATGAAGTGTAACATTGTTATCACTGCCTTAAAGGCTGAACACACTTCATCTGGTTGGTAATTAGATTCAGGATGCTCCAAACATATGACAGGAGATGAAACCAAACTCTTAAACAAAACCAGATTTGCTGGAGGTAAAGTAGTTTTTGGCGACGGAGTTTCATCCCAGATCATAGGTAAAGGAATCCTAAAAGAAGAGGGAATGCCTGTTTTGGGAAATGTACTTTTAGTTAAAGGCCATAAAGCCAACCTCCTAAGTATATCACAATTTTGTGACTCAGACCATACTGTTACCTTTTCAAAGAACAATTGCAAAATTCTAAATGATAAAGGTGAATGCATCATTACCGGATTTAGAACACCTGACAACTGTTATACTGTCAAGACTAGTTCTGAAACCTGTAACATTGTCAGAATGGATGACAATGAAATCTGGCATAATCGTATGGGTCACCTAAGTTATGATATCCTTGGTAGATTGTCTAGTCAAGAGATTGTTAGAGGAATTCCTAAAATTAAACCTATTTCCAGTGTTGTCCGTGGTCATTGCCAGGAAGGAAAAATAGTTAAGACTTCGCATAAAAAAGTTAAAGACATTCTCACCTCTAGACCTCTAGATCTCATCCATATGGACCTTATTGGTCCCTCTAGAACTGTTAGTCTTTGTGGACACAGTTATATCCTAGTCATGGTTGATGATTTTACACGATTCACTTGGGTTGCCTTCTTGAAACATAAATCTGACACGTTTCAGACATTTTTGAAAATCTTACTAAGAATTGAAAATGAGAAGGACACACAAGTAAATCGCATTCGTAGCGATAGAGGGGGAGAGTTCATAGACACGGGAATAGTTGAATATTGTGACTACAACGGTTACAAACACGAATTCAGTGCCCCTAAGACACCTCAGCAGAATGGTGTTGCCGAAAGGAAAAACCGAACTTTTCAAGAGATGGCACGTGTCATGTTGCATGCCAAATCTCTACCTAAGTACTTCTGGGTAGAATTTATTAGAACTACATGTCATATCATAAATCGGGTTTACCTTAGGAAAAACACTAAACAAACCTCTTATGAGTTGTGGTACGGTAAGAAGCCTAATCTGAAATACCTAAGAACTTTCGGAAGTCAGTGTTATGTCTGTAAAGACAGAGAACATTTGTCTAAATTCGAGACGCGTGGAGATAAAGCCATCTTTTTAGGTTACTCTCCAAACAGTCGTGCATATCGTATATACAATCTGCGTACTAAGACCCTTATGGAGTCGATAAATGTAATTGTAAGCGACACTATTGTTGAAAATAAGATATCTGAATCACCTAATGTGGTTGAATCTGAAAATGACTTCAAAAATGATTCACCAGAAATAGATGACTCATTACCTATTGAGAGTCCAGAAGTACCTGGCTGGGTCTCTAAAGATCATCCCATTGACAACGTGGTCGGTAATCCTAATGAGCCAGTCCGTACTAGATCCCAGTTAAGAAATTATGCTAATTATGCATGTTTTGTCTCCCTTGTGGAACCGAAAAATGTTAATGAAGCATTGAATGACGCACACTGGATTTCTGCTATGCAGGAAGAACTTTTACAATTTGTCATTCACGATGTCTGGTATCTTGTACCGCGACCTCAAAACAAAAATGTTATTGGCACACGTTGGATCTTTAAGAACAAATCTGACGAAAATGGGGTAATCCTTAGAAACAAAGCTAGACTAATTGCTCAAGGTTACTCTCAAATAGAAGGGATAGATTTTAGCGAGACATTTGCCCCTGTCACTCGTCTTGAATCTGTTCGACTTCTTTTCACCATAGCGTGTCACTTAAAATTTACACTTTATCAAATGGATGTCAAGTCTTCCTTCCTCAATGGAATTCTATCCGAAGAGACGTATGTAGAACAACCCAAAGGGTTCATTGACCCAAAATACCCAGACCATGTCTTTCGTCTAAAAAAGTCTTTGTATGGCTTAAAACAAGCTCCTAGAGGTTGGTATGAATGCCTTTCCAACTTTTTGTTAGATAAGGGGTTTTAAGAGAGGAGGAAATGACCAGACCCTCTTTGTCAAACATTTTGACAAAAACATTATTATAGCCCAAGTCTATGTTGACGACATCATCTTTGGATCTACTTCAACATCTGAAGTTAAATCCTTTTCTGCTATTATGCATAAGGAATTTCACATGTCCCTTATGGGGGAGCTACAGCTTTTCTTAGGATTTCAAGTGAAACAAAATTCTGATGGATTATTTGTCTCTCAAACTAAGTATGCCTTAGATCTTGTTAAGAAGTTTGGTTTAGATAATGCTAAAGTTGCCAAAACGCCAATGAGTACTACTGTTAAATTATGTAAAGATGAAAATGGAAAGTCAGTTGATTCCACACTTTATCGTAGTATGATTGGTAGTCTACTCTATCTAACTGCCTCATGACCAGATATAATGTATGATGTATGTCTGTGTGCTCGTTACCAGAATAACCCTAAAGAGAGCCATTTATCTTGTGTAAAACGTATAATAAAATACATAAAAGGCACTCTTAATCTTGGACTTAGGTACACTAATGATACCTGCAGTACCATCATAGGGTATACTGATGCTGATTGGGCCAGTTGTACTGATGATAGTAAGAGTACATCAGGTGCCTATTATTATGTCGGTAATAATTTAGTAGGTTGGAGTAGCAAAAAACAGAATTGCACATCTTTATCTATGGCTGAGTCCGAATATATAGCAGCAGGAAGTTGCTGTGCTCAATTGTTATGGATAAAACAAATGTTAAGCGACTATGGGATTAAAGAAGATCAGTTACAATTGTATTGTGACAATATAAGCGCCATTAACATATCTAAAAACCCGATGCAACACTCGCGAACTAAGCATATTAAAATAAGACATCACTTTATACGCGAACTTGTTGAGACTAAAGAGTTAGAAATTCATTACCTACCTATTGATCTGCAACTTCCAGACATGTTCACTAAACCTCTAGACTATAACAGATTTCTGTATTTGCATAATTCTATCGGTATGGTATGTGCTGATTAATCTCTTAAGACCGTAATTTTTTACCCTTTGTCCATTTGAGACAAAATGGGGGAGAAATTTGAGTCTTACGGGTTCAATGTTTTGTTCACATTTCATCTAAAATGCTTGATCTTAGTGCATATTTGCAGGAACCTCTTCTACGGTTTATCTACCATTTCTCTCTAGTGTACAAATTTGTAAATAGTTGAGTTATGTAATTTTTGACTTTCTAGGAAATGGGTAGATAGTATCTTTTGTATAGGACTAGGTTTTATTTATTTTTTGTTCCCTAAGAGTTTAAGCTAACTCAAAGGAGATTTTGTCTCATATTTCCAAAGGGGGAGATTGAAGCACCTTATACCTTTGACTTACTTAAGTCTATATTGTATAAGTGTTCATCTAATTTGGAAATAGTGACAAAATTTGTTGTCTAACCTAGAATCCAAAGAACCTCAGAATTGTTCACTCTCTAATCCTCTTCAATGATCCAAACAAGGTATAAATTGAATCACACTACACACATTAGAAGTGCATACATGTGTATATATTGCTCATATTGATTGTGTGTTAAATTACCCTTAAAATCATGTTTTAATAATTTTTTGGGAATTTTTAAACATTTTTAAAATAATGTTTTCTTTAATAAAAGGGTGTTTAAAAACTTTGTGGGGTTAATATACTATTATGAAAAGTTAGTTTTACATCAGTATGTTTGATTGGGTAGAATATCAATGCGCTAGAGACTTTAGGGTGTTGCATGTAATTACTTTGGACGCGCGTTTGCCAGCCAATGAAATGCCAACACTTGTCATGCTCTTGTTATCTCATTTGTGTTTGTTTTGTGAGAGAACTGCCTGGTGTATTATGGATCGTTAGATCAAACTTTATCTATGGCCTGCATGTGTTTTATGACTATCCATGTGCTATCACTATGGACCAATCACCTTCGTTTTAACCCACCGCTTTTTTACCACCCTTAGATCAAGTCAATATAAGGAAGACTGAATCTCAACCGTTGATTGCTATCAGCTATCCAGAATCTTCCTTGGCTCCTATATAAACCCTCTTATTCTCAGCATTTTAAGACTTTTGGCAGTCGTCTAAGTTGAGAGAAAAAAAGAAAGAAGAGAGAAGTGAGAGAAAAGAGAGAAGAGAGAGAAAGGGAAACTGAGTTAGAGAAACCCTAACCCTAACCCTAAACAACTTCAAACCATATTCAAACCTTCGTACTTTCAGAAATCCAAACACAACCTTGAGTGTTTGAGAGATATTGGTGTTACTAGTTTGATCGTTTGTAGCTGTAACCTTTTGATCTGTGATCTTGTTACCAACTTAAACATTTTGGTGAGATCTGTATTTCTTTTTCATAGAAATCTTAGATCTACACTATTGCATGTTATATATCACTAGATCTGCATATTTGTTTCTCGTTTTAAGAAAATATTTGTTGATTTAGATCTGTAAATGTTTTACATTTTCTGTTCTTGTGAAACTAAACCTTGACCTAGTTGGATTCTCACTTGGAGATTTTCAATCTCGAAAATATTTTCAAAACTGAGATTGATTAAGATCTTGATCGATTTTAAAGCAAGATATCCGTGGAATCTGGGATAGATTAAAAGGTCAAAAGGTTCCAAGTTTTGTAAGAAAGAAAGAAAAGAAAATCACAGCATATAGTCTTTGTATGTAATTTTCTAGGACTGTCTGTACAAACTAAGTGTGTGTGAGTTCATGAATGTGGATAGAAATCACATCACAAACACTTGACACACTACCACACTGAAAGTGTTGGGTATAAGATCAAAGATTCTTGAGTCGACGCAAAGAAAGCTAAAGAAAAATGGAAGTTATCAAACTGGAAGAACATCATCAACAATCAGATCTACAAGAAGTTAGAAGGACACCAAGTGGGGTATATTCCTAAACTTAGAATAGGCTGAGTTGTGTGCATGTATGTTGTATTGTTTGTAACTGCTATTTGTTTTTAGTGAATTTTTTACTTTCATGACTTAGAAGTCACCGTAGATGTTTCCTCTATTGGGAGAGGTTTTACCACGTTAAAAATAGTGTGTTCTGATTATCTTCATCTCCTCATCTCATTCTATAGTGTGCTAATATTTTGAAACTATCTTAGTTTTAAAACTGATTACAAAGTCTTGGTTATTCTCGTACATAAGTTTTAGTAAACACATCTTGTTGTTTATCATTTTTTTTTCAAAAGAAAAGGGTTTCTTCAACAAACAACTCGGAGTTGCTTATACAGTTTAATCATTGTATTAAACGGCATTAGTAACGTTTTTCAAAAACACCACTCTAAAAAAGATTCTCTTATCTAACCATCAAAGGAGTCTTCAATTTTATTTATTTTCATGCAGTCAAATCATGGTCGCCCATATTACATATTGATCAACCATTTTATGTACTTTTATTCTACAATTTTCTTATAACGCAAATATAATAGGAATTTCATGTTTTATGCATGGTATTGACGCCAATATCTTATTAAGTCAATATAACAAACATCTAATGTGAAAATATAGTTGGTTCTCAAAGTCACAAAAAATAGATTATAAAAAAGTCAAACAAGCATGAATTTTAAAAATCAAATTTCAGAGGCTTTACACATAATAACAGAGTCTTTAGAATTTTTAAAAGTCTTAACTATTATTAGCTTTAGTGAAAAAGCAGTAAACACATTGTTGATGTAAAAAACTAGATTGTTCTAATTATTCAATCACAGATAAATAAATAAGACAAAGATTTTTAAAGTGGTTCGGCTAGGAATAAAGCCTACGTCCACTGTTATGTTATTGCTGAGTGTTTGCAGAATTCTTGATTACAAGTTCTCTCAAGAAATTCTGGTCCTCCCTGAATGAGGATGATACAAGGTATTTATAGCCTTGAGGCTGTACATGAAAGGTTCGATACATTAAATGACATACATATGAAAGGGTAATACATTTAATGTAGCGTGGGCGTCAAGAATATAAACATTCAATGAATAGTTGAACAGTTGTCCGTCTGGTAATTAATGATACGGCCGAGATGCAGCTCGGACCGTCTTAGTTGCTCGTTGATCAAGAGTTCCTCGGAGCGCATGTAGTATCTCGGGATGATTGAGTTCCTCGGGATGTCTTCCTCGTTGCTCGGAGAGAATATGAAATGGTTGAAGGAATTAACTTCCTCGCTACTATTGTGCCATGTAGATTGACACGTGTCTTCGTATTATTCATCCACATCAGCATATTAATTTTGGTATCAACAGAAGCCCCAAATGTTTCATATTTCGAACTTTGAGGAGTATGGGACATTCTTTCTCGGTATATGGCAATATTAAATGACCTTCCTAGGTTTCAGGAACATTGTATTCAAATTTCCTTCTCATTTCGCAGCTTCCGCCTTTTTTTGTCCTTTTATCCGCCGGAAGTTCAGTAGTTTCTTTTTGGTAATCATTTCTTTCGCCGCTTCCCAATGCAAAGTATTTAAACTTCTTAGGTAACCATACCGTCTTCTACGTTTTCCACTTTTCTGCATTCAAGCTTTATATTCTCTCCTTCTCTCTTGTGCGTTCATCCTTGTTTTCGTTCGTTGTCAACATACCTCTTTTCTTCCTGTAAGATCTTTTTCCTTTCTTCTCTTTTATTCAGTATGGTTTATATTGTGGAGTCTGTTGAGAAATTTCGTTCTGATTTTTCCATTCCTTCGTGGGTAATTCTAGAGGTTCTTTCTGAGCCTTTAGATTACTTTCGATTGGCTGAGGGACATTGGTTCCCCAGTCTTTTTGTTGCTGAATGTGGATTTTCTTTTCCACCAAACCCATTATGTCTTGAGTTTTGTCAGTATTTAGATCTTGTCCCTGCAAAAATAGCCCCCAATTCATGGAGAATAATTAATGGGGTGTACAAATTAAGTTTAACCCATGGGACTCGTATAGGGATCCCTGAAATTATGTACTGCTATAAGTGGGCCACTCTAGATAATATTTATTACTTAAAAACTAGGTTTTTGAATAGAGCCCTTGTAGTTAACCTCCCTGATTCAAACAGAGATTATTTTGAACATGGGTTGGTTATAAAAAAATTGGCAATATGCCCCTTTAGTTGGAGATGGAGTATACAACGGTCCCAGATGCCCCCTATATGGCAATGGGATAGGTTTATTTTTCATTTTATTTTACTTATGAAATTATGCTTTTATCATGTTTGACAAAATGTATGACTGATATCTCATTATGTATTTATTTGCAGTTGATAGCAAAAGAAAAACTCCAAAGGAATCAGAAGTTAATATCAAGCATCTGAAACTTATCTGGGGTTTGCATAAGAACGTTGCAGACGAGCACATTAGGTCTGCATCATATTTGCTACAGTATAAGAGTTATACAACCTCTTATACTGCTC
Organism: Sambucus nigra; assembly: GCA_949130495.1. NCBI lineage: Eukaryota > Viridiplantae > Streptophyta > Magnoliopsida > Dipsacales > Adoxaceae > Sambucus > Sambucus nigra. The sequence goes on from OX422219.1 coordinate 418,476,811, forward strand.
GCCCTGTTGAGCCAGCTTCCACTCCAGAGGACTCTTCTTCAGATTCTCATCTTCCTTTAAGTCAAAGGATGGGTAAGAAAAGAGCTCCTCCTACTCTCTTTGATGATGTTACTTCTGTTGTTGGGGCTAAGAAGAGCAAAACTGATGTCCCAGAGGGGACTAAGAAAGTGGATGTTGCACCCTCTAAAGCTGCCGAGAAGCTCCCAGTGGCTCCGAGCAAGAAAGTTGCTCCTATGGAAGTGATTACCATCTCTCCGACCAAGAGTTCTTCTTTGGTTGAATCTGCTGAAGTCCCTTTGAGAAGATTGAGGAAATCATCCTCAGTCAATTTGGTTGAAACTGCCTCTTCCCTACCATCTGGTGTTGTTGGTGTTCCAACCATCATTCCTCCGAGCTCTGCAATGAGCTCGGTAAAAACTTGGATCATACCCGAGGTCCAAGGAATTGATGAAAATATCTCCAGGGATATGCTGACATCCCTAGCTACTCGTCACCTTGCTTCGGTAAATTTCTCATACTCTGGGTTTTCTTTCTTTCTCTGAGTATTTGTATTTTTGCACTGACTTACTATTTTTCTCCTCTTTCAGCTGGTGAACTATTTTAATAACATTGTGAAGAAGGATGAGGTAATTAAAGCCTCTAGTTCCTCGCCTGGTGTAGAGGATGCTCTATTGGATTTGACCCAATCCTTGAAGGAATCTCCCCAACAGTACAATGAGGACAAGACTGCTTGGGAGAAAAAGTTGTCAATAGTTGAAGCCGAGAAAGTGAAGTTGGCCGAGATCTCCAAAGGTTTGGAGAATAAAGTAAAAAGTTTGGAGGATGAGCATAAAAAATATGATGACAAGCTCAAGAATTTTGGAGAGCTTGAAGATAAGTTGAAGAAAGCAGAGGAGGAGTTGCTCGTCCTGCGAGATATCAAAAGTAAAAAAGAAGAATTGGACGTGAAGCTCTCCTCGGAGAAATTGAGAAGAAAGGTTGCAGTCAAAAAATCCTTCAGTGCTGGCTGGGAGAAAGGATGGGATAAGGGAATTGTTGCAATGACATCCCAAGTTCAATATGGGAAGTTGAAATACTTCCATGATGGCTGGGTAGCTGCTCTGCAAGAGTTAAAGATTAAAGACAATTCTGAGCTATTCCAACTACACCTCCCTGATCCTCCTCCAGCAATTGTGGAGGAAGAAGAAGATGAGCCTGTTTCTGATGAATCTTCTATAGCCATGGGTGATCAGGTCTCTGCCTCTCAACCCTCTGCCACCGAGGACATTTCTTCCATGCCTCCTCCTCCTGAGAAGATTCCTGCCGATCAAGTCGCTGTTACTACCGAGCAACCAAGCTCCTCGTCCCAGCCTCCCGAGAAAGTCTTGGGGGACAAGGAAAAGGTGTGAAGTTGTTCGGTATCATTTCTATATTTCATTACTTGTAATCGAACAATGTAACCTTTTGATGATCTAATAAAATACATCTTCGTTCCTCTTCATTATTGATACTCTGTCTGCTTTTATTTATTAACTCATGCTTCCTTTTCTTTATTAGTTTTTGGCCAGAATGGAATTGATATCTGCTCCTGATACTGAGTTGATGCGACAATGCAATGGTTATTATAAAGCTAGTCATACAGACCTAAGTGTATCAGAGATTGTCGACATCCTTGGTCACGATGCCTCAGAACAAGCAGTTAAGGCTTACCGGTACCTGAAGGATTTACTTGATAGATCTGTGGCCAATAATGTGGCATACTACGAATTGATCGAGGAACTTCATTGTAGCTTAGAAGATCTTCAGAATCAACATAATGAATCAACTGCCTTGCTGCACAAGGAATATGAAAATAGATATCAGCAGCTCTCTTCTGAAACAGGCCATAAAAAGATCCTTGCTAGATATGATATTAGGGAAAGAACTCTAAAAGGTGAGGTTGAGGCCTGCAGGCAGATTGCTGAGTTGTTGGAACAGGAGAACAATAATTTGCATAAAAAGTTGGCTCAGTATGAATCTGCAGCATCATCTTCCACTGCTTTAGTGCCAGTTACTGATGAAGGTTTCTCATTCTTAGAGGTCGAAAATGCCAAATTAAGGTAAGAACTGGATGACTTAAGAAGATCTGCTACTTCTGGGACTGCTCGGGGATGAGGTAGAGGTTCTCGGAGGCGAGGAAGAGCTGTTCAAAATGTTGTCGAGGAACAAGGTTCTCCAGTCGCTTCTCGGAGCCGATCAAGAGTTCTTAGTCGCAATGTTGAAGAGGCTCGTACCCAATCTACTTTGGAAACTCAGGCATTCCAATTAAACGTTAAAGATCGATCTCTATCAGAAATGTCCAAGAAAAATCTATCCTTGGAAGATCAACTTACTGCAACGAAGTCTTCTCTACATACTAAGGATCTTTTTGCCAAAAACCTTCTCGAACAATTGGATAGATTAACCTTTCAATTTCATAAGCAACCCAGGGAATTCTGGATGGCAGGATATAACGAAGCTCTTGTTCACTTGGATGCTCGTATTGAACATGCCAACAATGAAGGTTATAAGCAGGGGTGGTTGAATGCACTGGGTGTGTTAAAATTGGAGCAAGGGCATTTTTTATGGGATTATCATGCTCCAGGATTATTAGACTTGCCTGTTCCACCTTTTAAATTGGACATGGCCTAGATCCCAGCTCGTTCCATTCCTCGTAGTTTAATTTCAAAATACCTCGATGATTATAGCCTTCATTCCCAAATCGAAGTATCTCGTCCAGAGCATCTGATGGAGACACCTTCAATAATGAATGTCAGAATGTTGAAGGACTTGAACTTTATTAATTCTCCCCTTTGCCTGGAAGATCCTCCTGCCGGCGAAGAGCCTATTTCTAAAGCAAAGGACAAGAAACCAATAGAATAGGACTTTCAATGTAATAGTTAGTGCATTCATGTAACCTGTAATTTATTTTGAATTTTAATGAAAAGACTTTCATTTTCTGTTTGTAAATTTTGCTGTTGTCTTGTGTTTATCAAACACCTTTATATTTGTGCATATGTATCTGTTAAAAAGATAACAATAATATTGTTCATCGAGCAACTTAATAAAAAGTTACAAGTATCAAGGTTGTTCAATCACTTAATAATAAAGTAATGAGTATAAAATGTTCAAACTGTTTCCAACCAACCAGGGTGGATAAATAATGTTTGTCGACCAACTACAGTTGATGGGTCTTTATCCCCGACCAGCCATACTTGGTTCAATTTCAAATATTTTCATAAAATGTGTCCGACCAACCAAGGTCAATAATTTATCCTCGTCGACCAACTACAGTTAGTGGGTTTTTATCCCCGACCAACTATACTTCCCCGACCAACTATACTTGGTGTATTTTGGAACATTTTGTTCTTCAAAGAATTTTTTGTAATAATCTTACCTCCCGACCAACATAAGTTGTAATGTGAGGGTATATTTTTATCTTACCAACCGTAATTGATCATGATGGTGTACACCTCTTAACCAAAGGAGTAGTAGTGGTTCTTTCGAACTGTCCACTAGATATCTTACCAACCGTAGTTGGTCACACTAGTGTCGCCTCCTAACCAAAGGAGTATTTTTTGGTTCTTTCGAACTGTCCACTAGATATCTTACCAACCGTAGTTGGTCACACTAGTGTCGCCTCCTAACCAAAGGAGTATTTTTTGGTTCTTTCGAACTGTCCACTAGATATCTTACCAACCGTAGTTGGTCACACTAGTGTCGCCTCCTAACCAAAGGAGTATTTTTTATGCGTAGTGTATTACACACTAGTATTCCCCGAAAAACTTTCAACAGAAAGAAAATGGTGAAACATCCTCGTTTTATTCATAATGAAGGAAATGCTTTACATTTTACATTACTGATAATACTTGCGCAGGTGTTCAGCATTCCATGCATTCTTAAATTCTTCTCCCTCTAGAGTTGCTATTCTGTAAGTTCCTAGTCGAACAACCTCTGTAACTCGGAAAGGTCCATGCCAGTTTGCTTCCAACTTATTTTGCTTCTGAATGACTTTCTTTAGCACATAATCCCCTTCTTTTAAGTCACATTTCTTCACCCTTTTGTTGTAAAACAGAGCTGTACGTTGTTGGTAAGCAGCATTCCTAATGGCTGCCTCTTCTCTAACCTCCTCGAGCATATCCAAATCCAGTATTCTCATCAAATCGCTGACTGGGGAATTGAAATTCAGCACTCTATGAGTTGGGAGACCCAACTCGGCAGGAATCACAGCCTCACTTCCAAATGCTAGCATATATGGTGATTCTCCAGTTGCTGCTCGGGGAGTTGTTCGGTAAGCCCATAATACTGATTGGAGCTCATTAATCCAATTTGCTTTAGCTTCACTTAACCTCTTCTTCAAACCATTTAGTAATGTTCTGTTTGTCACCTCAGTCTGTCCATTGCTTTGGGGATGGCCTGGTGCTGAATGAAACTTCAAAATGTTCGACTGATGACAATAGGCAGCAAATTCTTCATTATCGAATTGTGTTCCATGGTCTGTGATGAAAGCATGGGGGAGACCATATCGACAAATGATGTTCTTCCAAATGAACTGATATACCTTCTCGTACATCATATCAATTAGTGGTTCAGCTTCCACCCACTTAGTAAAGTAATCCACTGCCACGACGAGGTACTTGAACCTTCCTCGGGTCGTCGGCAATGGTCCAACCAGATCAACCCCCCACATGGCAAATGGCCAAGGTGAAGTTATGGGTGTCAACAATGCTTGTGGAGTTCTTCGGATGGAGGAAAAACGTTGGCACTTGTCACACTTCTTGGTATAGGCTATATAATCAGCCCTCATCGTCGGCCAGTAATATCCCTGTGTCATTACCCTTTGCAAAAGTGTCCGACCTTCTACATGAGCTCCACAAGATCCTTCATGGATTTCTTGAACCAATTCCTTGACTTCTGATGGATGCACACATCTCTGCAAACCTGCCATAATTCCTCGTCTATACAAAACACCATTAGTTAACACATACCGAGCAACTTTATACTTCAATTTCTTGGCAGCTAGCTTGTCCTCCGGTAATTCTCCTTCTTCAATGTATGCCCTGATAGGATCCGTCCAAGATGGTCCTAAATCAAGGGTAATAATCTTCACCGTCAGATCTTCTTCTATGCTCCGACTTTCTAATACTTCAATTGGTATCGTTCTTCGCATCTCGGTGCGCGTAGCTGACGCTAATCGGGCCAATGCGTCTGCTCTAGCATTCTCCATCCTCGGTATTCTCACCAATTGAATAGCATCAAATTCTGTCAATAACTCCATCACCTTTGCATGGTATTTCACCATTAATTCTCCCTTAACTGCATATATTCCCATCATTTGATTCACAATTAATTGAGAATCACTGAAAACAATTATTTGTCGTGCCTCCATAACTTTCGCCAAATGAAAACCTGCTATCATGGCCTCATACTCAGCTTCATTATTGGAAGCCTTGAATTGGAATCGCAAGGCATATTCCATGTCAATATCATCTGGGGTGTTTAAAACAATCCCTGCTCCACAACCAGCTGTGCAAGATGATCCATCTACATATAATCTCCATGTAGGTAACTCGTCTTCAAATTTCTTATCTGTCAGAACTCCTCGGTAAAATATCTGCTGTTTTCTTTCATCATCCCCTGGTATCTTTCGTTCCTCGTCGGTCATCTGTTCGTGCCCTTTTACCAACCGAAGTTGGTCTGGGTTTGAATATGATGATTTTTCTACATCCACAAGTCCTTTTACCAACCTTAGTTGGTCTGGACTTGTGTCTGTTGATCCTGTATCGTCCACAGGTAGGTCAGCAAGTACCTTTTGTTCCTCGGGGGTATCAGGGTATGTGGACTCTGCTATAAAATCTGCTACAGCTTTCCCATTTAATGATGATCTGGGTTCATACACAATATCATATTCACCGAGTTCTATTGCCCAATACATCAACCTTCCTAATTTTTCTGTCTTGTGAAGGGCTTGTCTTAACGGCATGTCGGTATACACGATGATGGTATCGGCCTGGAAGTATGGCCTCATTCTTCTACTTGCCTCAATTAACGCTAATGCCAATTTTTCTAGCTTTGGGTACCTGATTTCTGCACCTCGGAAAGCCTTACTTGTGTAATAAATTGGCTTCTGGACTCCATTCTCCAATCTGATTAACGCCGAGCTGACTGCATTCTCTGATATTGCCAGATACAAGTACAACTTTTCTCTTTTTATTGGCCTAGACAGCAATGGTGGGGCTCCCAAATACTTCTTCAAATCTTGAAAGGCCTTCTCACATTCATCAGTCCACTCAAAACTTTTTCGCAGTGTTTTGAAGAATGGGAGGCATTTATCAGTTGCTCGGGATACAAATCTGTTGAGCGCTGCAACTCGTCCTGTAAGACTCTGTACTTCTTTCCTCGTCGTTGGGGATCGCAGCCCTAAAAGAGCTTTGATCTTTTCTGGATTCGCCTCAATGCCTCTTTGGTTGACGATGTATCCGAGGAACATTCCTTCTCGTACTCCAAAGGTACACTTCGTCGGGTTGAGCTTCATTTAGTATTTATCCAGTTGATCAAAGGTCTGGCCTAAGTCAACTAGATGATCAGTAGCTCTCTTGCTTTTAGTGAGCATGTCGTCGACATAGACCTCCATGTTGCAGCTGATTTGTTCGGCAAAAACCTTGTTCATCAGCCGCTGATATGTTGCACCTGTATTTTTTAAACCAAAAGGCATAACATTATAACAATAAGTTCCCCTTGGGGTAATAAAATAAGTACTTTCCCTGTCTTCAGGTTTCATTTTGATCTGATTGTAGCCAGAGTATGCATCCATGAAGCTGAGCAGCTCATGTCCCGAGGTAGCATCCACTAGCTGATCGATTCTGGGCAATGGAAAATGATCTTTTGGACATGCCTTGTTAAGATCAATGAAATCAACACACATTCTCCATTTATTATTCTTCTTTTTTACCATCACCACATTTGCCAACCAATCTGGATATTTCACATCTTCAATGAATTGGGCTTTCTGGAGCTTTTCGACCTCCTCTTGTATGGCTTGGTTCTTCTCGGGACTAAACACTCTTCTTCTCTGCTTCACAGGCTTGATCTCCTTATTCACATTGAGCTCATGACATAAGAAGTTTGGATCTATCCCTGGCATGTCTTCATGACTCCAAGCAAAAGTATTCTTCCTGTTTCTCAAAAAAGTTATCAACTCCTGTTTTATTGAAACATCCAACGACGATCCTATCTAGGTTACTCGTTCAGGATGCTCGTCGTCCAGAATAACATTTTCTGTAGATTCCACCACCTGTCCTTTTACAAGTTGAGATTCATCCCTAGGATCAAGAGTTTCAATTTCTGTACCTTCCTCCACTTGGTAAGTAGTAGTCTTTTTCCTTGATTCTTCAAGTTCCTCTTGCTCGGCAGACGAATAATAGCATTCCCGAGCTACTTTTTGATCACCTTTCATAATTCCGACTCCAAAATTCGTTGGGAATTTCAAACACTGATGTACTGTAGATGGAACTGCTTCGAACTTCTTCAATCCAACTCTTCCCATGATGATGTTGTAGGCTGACTGTACATTCTTATCCATCACAAAGAAGCGTATTCTTTCTGTTCGACAAGCAGGCCAAGTTCCAATGAGTATATCCAACTTGATCGTCCCAAGTGGAAAAACTTTCTCGCCGACAAAACCCAGAAGGGGTCTGTGATAAGGTTCCAATTGAGATAATTTCAAATTCAAGCTATCAAAGCATGAATAATACATGATGTCTGCCGAACTACCGTTGTCTACTAACACCCTTGAAATGACCACGTCCTTCATCCTCATTTTGATCACCAAAGGATCATCATGAGGGTAAAGAACACCTGCCAGGTCATTTTTTGAAAAACCAATCACTAGCTTCTCTTTGTTTACCTTCCTCGGACGATCATCCTCGGCCATATTTATTCGCTGAATATATGAACAAGCTTGAGCCTCTCCGAGGTAAGCTTTTCTTTCTGCAGTAAGGTCTCCTCCTCCTGCATCTCCTCCTGTAATAACATTACAATCAAATGACCCAAAACGTATGGAAAATACCTCTCGTTCAGGCTGCCTTGGCTTATTGGGAAGATTGGGGTCATCATCTGGATCATCTTCGTGGTCCCTCTTCTTTTTCTCCTCTACACGACGAGGAGATCTAGATCTTTCTCTAGTTCTATCATCATTCTTCCTCTCACCCCTGCGATCTACATATTTTGACAATTTTCCTCTTCGGATGAGCGTTTCAATCTCGTTCTGAAGGGCTATGCAATTTTTGGTCATATGGCCATGATCTTTGTGAAACTCGCAGTATTTGGCCTTATTCCTCAAATCAGGATTTGTCCTCAGTTTTTCTGGCCACTTGATTTCATCGCTATTCTTGATTTCTTCCAAAACATGATTAATACCCATTTTCAATGGAGTATAATTGTCGTACTTCTTTAGGACTTCCCATGACGTTCTATTGTTCTTGGAGTGCTTATCACCACCATTACCTTTCTGCTCTTTCTTCTTAGACTTGTCGACCTCCACCTTGGTTTCTTTATCCATATTCTTCTTTGCAGCCATAGCCTCCTCGGCATTCATGATTTTGGCCGCTTTTGCCATCAACTTCGACATAGTTTTAGGTGGATCTTTGGCCAAAGTGTAGTATAACTTATTAGGCAACAAACCACTCATCAAAGCAGTGATTGCTGTCTTTTCTTCGTAATCTATGACTTCCAACTTCTCGTTATTAAAACGAGTTATGTAATCTCTAGTACTTTCACCTGATTTGTGTCTAACACTTAGCAAGTGTGCTACTCGCTTTACTGGCTTCGCCCCAAAACAAAAATTACCAATGAACAATTCGGCTAATTGAATAAAAGTTGAAATCTTACCCCGAGGAAGATTATTATACCATATCTGTGCAGATCCGGTAAGAGTTCCCGAGAATGCTCTACACCTCATCTCGTCAGGGACGGCATAGATGTCGGCAGCAGCTTGGTATTGTTCTATATGAAGAACAGGATCTGTCTTTCCATCATACTTGGGGGTCACTACAGGTGCTTTGAATTTCGACGGTGTAGGAAAATCCACAATGGCTTGCACAAAAGGTGTTCCTTGAACAAAAGTTCTCTGTAAGGGGTTTCTTTCCTTAGCCATTTCTCCCAGTCTATCCTCCAACTGCTGAATGGAACCTTTCCATGCTTCATTTCCTTCCTCAGGCCGCTTAGTCCGAGAAATTGATTGCTCTGACGTAGCTTCCTGAGATTTATCTCGACGAGTAGCTGGTCGTGATTGTGCTGATCCTTCTCTCAAATGTGATGGTGGTCGAAAGCTTCTCGATGGAGCTCTAGGTGGACTCATGTTTCTCCTTGGTCCTAACCGACTGAAAGGAGATACCCGGCTTAATCTTTCCAAGGCACTGGTTCTCTCCGGAGAGAGAGATATAGGTTGATCTGTATCTGTAGCCCGTATTGATGAAGTTCGCCCAGGTTGATAAGAAGAATCATTAGATTCTCCATTGCAATATGACCCAGTACGTCTGGATCGCGATTGCCCACGATCACTCCTTTGCCCTGAATAAGTAGGTGCACCGCCTTGAAGAGTTTGAAGGAGTTGCCTCATAGATTCTTGCATGGCGGTTTGTCCTTGAGCCAGATTTGTCATAATTCCGGCCAGATCTGGAGATGCAGATGGATTTGGAGGATTTCCAGTATTTCCAGCGTTTCGATTACTGGATTCTGGATTATCTGCCATTGATGACAAATGATTTTTTATGAAAGACGATAGTAACAATCGTTTCCCACAGACGGCGCCAATCTGTTGATGTAAAAAACTAGATTGTTCTAATTATTCAATCACAGATAAATAAATAAGACAAAGATTTTTAAAGTGGTTCGGCTAGGAATAAAGCCTACGTCCACTGTTATGTTATTGCTGAGTGTTTGCAGAATTCTTGATTACAAGTTCTCTCAAGAAATTCCGGTCCTCCCTGAATGAGGATGATACAAGGTATTTATAGCCTTGAGGCTGTACATGAAAGGTTCGATACATTAAATGACATACATATGAAAGGGTAATACATTTAATGTAGCGTGGGCGTCAAGAATATAAACATTCAATGAATAGTTGAACAGTTGTCCGTCTGGTAATTAGTGATACGGCCGAGATGCAGCTCGGACCGTCTTAGTTGCTCGTTGATCAAGAGTTCCTCGGAGCGCATGTAGTATCTCGGGATGATTGAGTTCCTCGGGATGTCTTCCTCGTTGCTCGGAGAGAATATGAAATGGTTGAAGGAATTAACTTCCTCGCTACTATTGTGCCATGTAGATTGACACGTGCCTTCGTATTATTCGTCCACATCAGCATATTAATTTTGGTATCAACACACATAAAATAGAGGCCATATTTTTCTAGGCCCCATAACATATAAAGCACATCTAGTATTCACCTAACGAAACAACTCCCACTACCACAACCCATGTGTCTCATCACCATGTGAACCAACCAGGTATGACATCACTGCAAACCAAACCCATGAGATTGATCTAAATCAATTTAACTCCATAAATATAACTTTCTTTGTGTACGCAAGTAAAAATCTATGTAATAGTACATGTATATTTTTTCCTAACACTTGTTTAGATAATTTTTATGTTTTCGGGTTTAAATACAAATATAATATTAAGAAAGATAACATGTTTATTATGGTCATTTTTAATTACTCCTTCAAAATATATATAATAAAAAGGGTTGTTTTTAAGGGATGTTGATAAACAATTTGTCGAAACTCAAGGACTAAAATCTATGAAAAGTTTTAACTTAAAATTGGTTCACTTCCTTAAAAGGGAAGCCAACAATAATAAAAGGCCTTATTATGTTTAGTCAGTAACAAAACCCTATAAGAATCTGATAAAATCTACTTAAATTATTGAAAATAAATTATTTACCGATCAACAAGACATGTTACAAAAAATTAATTGATTTTCCACTGTTCCCAGCTAATAAAACAAACATTTTCAATATACATTTTGTGTTGGATCTTTTTCAGTGTTTGTTTTCCTTTCAATTAATCAGCTACACATTCCACAACCATAATGAAGAAATTTATCCTAAAAATACAGAAAATATTCACATTTCATATGTGTGTCTGTTTCTCTTTTCATTAGCCTTCTTCAAATTTGATTCACGGAATGAAGAAACGAAATCATGAAAGTGTCAAAAAAATAGAGAAAATATTGACATTACTCATAGTTCAAATATTTTCCTGTGTTTGTTTCTCTTTTCATTTCCCAACTTTTAATTTTCCACCCAGAATGAAAAGAAATCAAATATGTGACAAATATAGAGGAATACAAAACGCAAAATTAAACATTTGTGCTGAAAATTGAGTGAACAACCTTGGTTTGTCTTCCCATAAGCCAAAGAAAATTCATCCTTGTAAAAGATGGTTGAGTTTCCCTTGAATCCAAACTGTTGCAACTCTATTTTTCCTCTTCATTTTCCCACGTCTCAGTGAAAGATCAGATACTAAAACAACTACAACCCAATTGATATATAATCTTGATTGTATTGTATATCCAAAATAGTGGTTACAAACAGACGTAAATTTGAGTTAAAAGTTTGCGGGTAACAGTATTTGTACCAGCATAGAGGATATTGAAGCAAATCCCAATGTATTATAGCGATCAAAATAAGTATTACAGAGAAAAGCTCCAAATAAGGTACTAAAGTTGTAAGTTCCATTGAAGATGTTGATAAGATTAGTTGCTATAATTGTCTTCATTTGAAAGACACAACATCTTCGGCTCAGAGATCGAGAGATGAGTATATGAGTTTTTAGAAGATGAAAAGAAATGTTTATGGTCAGATCTATACCCATGTTTGCAAAGCAGCATAGAGATGCCATTTTCTTCCCGTGCTGCCATCCTAAACTCCAGAAGATATAGAGAAACTAAAAACTCAAAGGTGAAGAAATGAAAGAGATAAAGGTTTATCTTCCAGCAGAATATTTATTGGGTTTAAACGTTGTAAAGACTCAAAGGCTACGGTTTAAGAGAAGTGTCCACGTGGACAACTTCATTGTTTAGGAAAAATAACTCCTTGTATTGCATTTTATATTAGTATATAGATAACACATCATATCGTAACTATACATATAGTCCATAAAGTAAAAATCAACGTTTCGTAGAATGCTAATGTAAATACCTTGGTTTGCATTTTTTTTCATCGCCGCCAATAGATTTCCTTTGTACCTGCTTTTAAAAAGCGTGCCATTCAAGAAAATCAGTGGTTAACAGTGCTTGAAACCCTCTATACATGCATGAAATGCTATAAACATCCTTTTGAATTGACCACTATCAGAATTGTACTTGATCGACGAATGACTACCGGGGTTTGAATTCATAGTTGTGTCCACATACTATCTTAACCTGTCAAATGATAAATGTTGGTCGCCAAACACCCGTCTCTTTGGTTTTTCTACAGCCCACCACGCCCTATTATATTAAAGATCATATCCATACTCATCTGAAATAAATGTGACAAGGGCGAGTCATATGATTCGTTCTTACATGATTTTTATTTATTTCGCAATTATCCCTAAAGACAAATGACTACGTTTACAAGTTCTATACGCAACTCCACCCGTGTGCTCACCATTAAATTTCTTCACACAAAAGAATCCGTTAATCGTGTCAATCCTGACAAGCACATACGAATCACATCCTGTCGATAATTTATACTTACACTCAGCGGTAACCCATTTCAAATCATTCCTGATGTAGTTGAATTCAAATCCCACCTTACAAAGAACATTACAGAATTCAATTACCTCACCTCTATATCATTGACCAACCTTTGTAATACCATCCGACCAACAAAATGACAACAAATGTTTAGTTGCAATATAACCTTCTTCACGTAATACCTCATCTAAGCACTCAAAATCTTCACCTTTGGTTAAAATGTCATCATTAAAATCGTCGAAAATCCCTTCTCCATCACTTGAAACCACCTCCTGAGTCATGATATTGGCATCCACAGTTTCAATGCCGTGTTTACGGCAATGTGATAACAAAATAGAAATATCCTCATCAAAATCAAGTCCACATTGAGGGTGCCCTGCCAAATTATAAGACAATGAAATAAAGGCATCAGCTATATCAATCCACTTGCTACTAATAGAGTCATCCAACTCCGTAACTGTCGTTCGATCTTGTAAAATCTTGAAAAATGTCCTATCCATGTACTTGCAGAACAATGTGGCAAACCCTTACATAATTTCTACAACAAAAAAGTAAAGTTGGTCATTACATATATAAGTTCACCCCACCATATTATTTGCTTAAAAGTTAAACATATATATTTGATGCAATTCTGAATTTGAACGTCACAAGAAGATAAAAACCGATGCAAACATTAAAAATGTTTAATATTATTTAAAATAATAAACTAAACAACAATAACATTCGAAAACACATATGCATATCCTACATACCCACATAATGTATAAGAATGTCATTTGTGTTACACATACACGATGCGCAACAGGGCACAAAGTAACATTTACTGTGTAGAATATTCAACACTGTTATGAATACAGTATTTTTAACATGCACACAGTAAAGGTTAATCTGTGTTGTATTTTAGTGTTGTTTCATACAAGAGGTTGTACAGTAAATGTTATTATATGATCTGTTGTATACAACAATACTAAAATACGACACGCAGATTTAATGATGATTCCATGCAAATTTTATTCAATCAAAACTAAAAATGCCAACAAACAAAGTAAATCCTCAAATCAAAGACCATATGTCACCTACTTAGTTGTATTTGTTTGGGGGACACAACTATATATATATATATATATATATATATATATATATATATATAGTGATGAATAATTATTCTAACGACACTACAAAATATTAGTATGTATGTTAATCTACGAAAGTACTTTTTTTCCTATTGTATGTTGCATGTGGTAATCGGTTTCCAATGTATTACAACATGAAAATCAAATATCGAGGTTGCCACTATAACTAATAATTATCCAACACAAAATTAACCTTAAACACATGAATTTTATACTTTCTTAATATTACCACATTTGGTAAAAATAAAAACTGATTAGTAAATTAAGAAACATTGACAGTCTTACTTAAATATGTAAGTTGGTTTAAATGGATTTATAGCAATATCCAAATTTTACAAGCATATAAAAGATAGAAATTCAATAAACAATTATATAGGGGATGTCAAAATTTGTAATTTATACAAGAAAAAAAGAACGAGTAAAAAAAACATCAACTTTAGAACAAATTTCGTAATTACAACATCATAAATACTCGATAACCATTGCGACGATGAAATACACCAACATCACGATAGAAAAAGTTAGCGACATCTAAAAATTCAATAAATAAGTATACAAGGATGTCAATTGTTTTTATATTATTTAAAAAAATCAACTAAACAACAGTAACATTCGAAAACGCATATGCATATCCTGCATACCCACATAATGTATAAGAATTTCAATTGTGTTATGCATACAATATCCGCAGTAGGGCACAAAGCAACATTTACTGTATCAATTATTCAACCATATTATGAATACATTAGTTGTAACAGGCCACACGGTAGATGATACTGTGTGTTGTATTTTAGTGTAGTTTTATACAATAGGTCATATAGTAAATGTTACTGTATGACCTGCTATATAAAATAATACTAAAATACAGCACACAAATTAAACGATGCTTCCATGCGAATTTTATTCAATCAAATCTAAAAATATTAACAAACAAACCATATCCTCAAATCAAAGAACATATGTCAGCTACTTAGTTTTTACGTTTTTTTTTTGTAGAAATAACTATATATACTGACAAATAATTGTTCTAACAACATTAAAAAATCTTAGTATGTATGTTAGCCAACAATTTTTTTCTCTTATTGTATATTGCATTTTGTAATCGGTTTCCAATGTATTACAACATGAAATTCAGATGTTGAGGTGGCCACTATAACTAATAATTATTCAATACAAACTTAACCTTGAACACATAAATTGTATACTTTCTTGACATTAACACATTTGATAAACATAAAAACTATAGATTATGTAGCTTTAGGACTTAAAATAATATTGATTATGGATATAACAAACATTTTGTTTCCATTTTTAGTCCCTATTTTCAAATTAAAAGGGCAAGTGGCATGCTGTGATTGGTTGACGTTTTACGAATATGGGTCGCTTTAGCGGCTTTACTAAAAAATAGGGACTAAAACTATAAATAAAATATTTGTTGTCCTAATTTCAAAATACGTATTACAATAGGTCCTAAATTTACAAAGCCCCTAAAAACTAATTACTAAATTAAGAAACATTGATAGTCTTACTTAAACATGTAAGTGGGTTTAAATGGGTTCATAACAATATCCAACTTCTACAAACATACAAAGTCACATGTAAAAGATAAAAATACAATAAACAATTATATAAGGCTATCAAAAATTGGAATTTGTAAAATAAAAAAAGAACGAGTAAAAAAAAAATCAGCTATAGAATAAATTTCGTAATTACAACATCATAAATACTTGATACCCAATGCAACAACGAAATATACCAACATTAGGATAAAAGAAATTAACGACATCTTAAAAATTCGATAAACAAGTATACATGACTGTCAACATTTGTACTCTGGACATGCAAAAAAACGAGTAAAACATTAACATCAATTTCATAATAAATTTCGTCGAACAATCAAATGTAGCAATCAAACTTACCTTCCTTTTACGAAACTTCCACGACCCAAACAATAAGAAACTTGTTCGATTTTGTAAAACCGTTATAATATTGTAAAACATAAGTAGCAATTGTCAAATAGAAATCGTATTTACAACATCGTAATTACTCCAAAATGACTGCAACTACTAATTACACCAACATTTCGAGAAAAAAAGTTAATAAAGATACGTACAAAAAGCGTAAAATATAGCTATCCAACTTACCAAAAATCTCCGAAAGATCCACGCCACAAACAATAGCAGTCTTGAACGATTTCGATGAACCTTCACGTACAATTTACCTGAAAATATGAAGGGCTTTGAAATTGGACGTTTTGATGGTTGTAAACAATATCTAACTTTCATTTCTGATTATAAATTGTCGGGTTTCAAATTTGAAAATTATAATTTGAAATTTTCCATTGAAATCAGAAGGAAGGAGGAGTATGATCAGTTACGGTTTCGATGGGTTTTAAACTGGGTGGGTATTTCGGTCACTGTATTGGGTTTGAGATAGACGGTTTTTGTTTGTGGAACTTAAAAAGTGATAAAAAAAAGTCAACGAATCTTGCTTATATGTTAACTGCATATATGGGACTTAAATATAATAATTCCTTTTATTTGGTCTTTCTAATTTGGTAATCAATCATAACATAAATGTCAATGTCCATGTATTAATTTCTCTTTTCTCCAAATTTCTTTTACGTTATAATATTAACTTTCCAGTTATTTAATAAAAATCAAGATAATTTTTCTTATTTTTCCAAAAAAAAAAAACAATCCTAAAACTTCTCAGCAAGTTATAAACTTCAAGTGCTACACATGAATCTATAGTCGAATCAATGATTTTATCGACCAGGGCCTTGTAACACACAGGTGGCACTAAAACGCCATTCTGTCTTCATTCTATTTTCTTAACAAATATCCACACTTTTTTTAAACACACGGGATAATGTAGAGGGAATATATAATTAGACTTGAATGCCTGTTTTCTTAGATTGGCTTTTTAGGACAATGGGTGTACTCAATAAAGTGACAAGGTGGACCCATGATACATACTTTTATTTATACTACAAGTGGAATTCTTTGTTCGTCTGTAAAGTGGTCACCCTGGGTATTTTATTACCTGCAACAACTATATTCAATTCTATACACACTGTCGGCCAGCATAGAATTTGCCATCCAAAATAATTGGTGTCCTTTCGCAAAGACCAAATGAATTACCCATTAGATTAGCATTCAAGAAAACAGGGCAACGAGTTCGGTCTCTTCGGTGCTTAACGCACTTTTAAGTTGATAAATGAAGGATATCGCTGGCTTTGAATAGACTCAATTGTCTTGCATATATGTTTCACCTTAGCACTTAGACTAGAGAGTAACTAAAACATATATTTTTTAATGATTCATGGACGAAGAGTATCAAATTCGAATATTAGTGAACAGTATTAATAGGAATTGCAATGAAACTAAAAAGTGTATGACATGGGTATATTTTTAGGATCATTTAACAAAAAATCATGAAATATTATTAAAAGTTTGAACAAATTACATTACACATTTAGCAAAAAACTTTTAACCTAACCATCCCCCCTTCCGCCGAGAAAGTCACCGGCATCAGTCCACCGGACAATGAATAGTCATTGGCACCAGTCACCGACCCGCCAAGGTGGACACTAGTCCATAAAAATGAAAATGCTTTGAGTCCTAAACAACTCCCCCAAATCTCTCCAAATCCTATGTGGACGCCACATCATTCTTCCACTTGCTTATCATCTATTGCTATGCGGTGAGGATCCCGCCAGAATATAAAGTCCAACTCATTTTAGGAAAAATTTGAGAGAGTTATTTGAGGTATATAGCATTACTCTCATAAAAAATATAAGTTTTTGTGGTAGGCATTAAATGGGTATCATGTCTAGGGACTAAACATCATGTAGCCCACGTATTTTATATTAAATTGCATAAATGATATATGGATTGTATTAGAAAATAAACATAGAGGTATGCAGTTGTGGCCCTACTTGGTCCTGAGTGGGTGCGGCCATATATTGAGTGAAGCAATATTTTGAGTTGTTATCCGAAGTGCTCAAGTATAATTGAGTTGGATATAATCTTTGTGAGTTTCAATATCAAACATCACACACATCAAGTTCTCTCGTGTTGTCTTTTCCAAATATCATTATATTTTTTTATAACTTTTAAAGTTTATGTCAAATTCTTGCTTCGTTTGCAACTTTTCTTACTCCTTTGGTTCGTGAAATGCAACTTAGATACATCTCGTCTAGACTATGATTTTCTTTTGAGCCGGTGATAATTTTTTTTATTTTAAATGTTTAAAACTATGTGGAATGTCCAACATTGTATGTATGAGTTTATTTAAAAAAAAATATTTTGTGAGACATTTTTCAAACTTCAAGGATTACAAAATTAATATTAAGTTTCAATGTGAATTAAATTTGTAGAATTGGGTGCTTATTTTAAGGTAAGTCATGTATACTAATATCTTCAAGTCAATGTGTTTTCCATGTGTGGTGAGAATTGATAAGTGTAGGTTGTAAAATCCTACTATACCAACTCAACACAATTGAGTCGAGCAGAATATGAAAATCCTACTCACACAACGCATAATATGCGTGGTTTGGCAACGTGCCTATATCCACGGTTGTGTTTCTTTCTCTATTTATTAATCAATTGTTGATAACAAAGATTACATACCCCATTTTCCAAGGTGCGGGTTACATTTATAGAGAACAAAAAGAGAATGAGTCGTGTGGTACTCTATGGCCTTAGGATGCTGCTACGATCTGGTCGATCGAATCCAAGCCCGAGATTTTTGCTAATTGGCTCCTCTGTTGTTCTTATCTCCAAGCCACAATCACTTATCAAGACTGCCGGACACATGTCAGCTTCTCCCGTTAGGTCGAATAATTCTCACATAATTTCCCCTTAAACTTTGCCGTCTGAATGGGGGTGAGGAGGCTTAATATCCTGTCGATCTTGATGCTAGTTGATAGTGATATTTGATCGCACATAGAAGTTAGGGTCGGTGAATACTAACACTTGGTGTTTTTATAGATGAAAACTAACTTTGTTCTTCTTGTTGAAGATGAAGGGCACTCTTATAGACCAAAAACTTAGAGGATAGTGAATGGATTTTATAGGATCAATGAGTTGTATGGAACTTAGTTGGGGATCCCGGATAATAAATATTATTACTTGTGGGTGTGAACGAATGAAGATACCTTCTATTTGAAGGCAAGGAGGGTGGACAGAATGTTGGTTGTGAACATTCCTTATTCCAATAAAGGCTACTAGTTTCACGGATTTATTGTAAAGCAATGACACCATTCACTAATTTTTTAGGGTAGGGAACCCTAGATGGGATTTAGTTACCCAAGTAGAGGGCATGACATAGGTTGGTTATTATTTCTGATTGCCTTTGTCCTGGTCGACCATGTTTTGCATAATTCTTTGCTAACATTTTTTTCTACGTTCTGTGGAGTTGCTTCCCAAAAAAGGGAGCCTAACCAAACACACATCAATTTTGGTAAGCAAAGCAATGTTTGGAACCTTAGGAGGTCTCTGATTATTGGTGTCGAGCATACGAGATCGACATCTTTATTATTGGAGTATACCACCACCACCACTTCTTTTACAAGGCTAGTAGACAAAGTACCATAATTTTTTATTCCCTCTACCAGTGATGGGTCTTTAAGTACAAGCACTTCAGACTCCTTTGAATTCATGGGCATCATCGCAATTCTATTCGTGATTCCCTCAACCTAAAAAGAAGAAATACCAAGAATAATCCCTACTTTGTTAAACGAGTACGACATCCCCACTTCTCCAAAAGCTCAGTACTCTAAGAGGAAGGAAGTCAGGGACCATCTGACCCATTCAATTTGGGGGATTCTCGCGATAAGTCACGGGCTCAATTTGTGAAGAAAAGTAATACTGGAACCAGTAATATTGTTACTACCCTTACCATAAGGTAGGTAGATGCCCTTAGAAAGAGTAAGGGTCCTATTGTGTTATTAGTGGCCAAAGATCCTGATTTGGCCCCTTCTTTGCTAAAGGGGGGCTACTTACGAGATGATAAGGAGGTGGTCAATAAGGTATCCACTGACCAATTGGTCTCCCACGCGGCTCATGCATTATCCTTTGTATGCCCCAATATCATGCCCGGATCTTTTACTTAGAAATTTTTTGTTAGCACTAACTCTTTTGTTCGATATTTAATTTGCAGTTCATGGTGGACTTTGTCAATATCTTGGATTGAAGAGTCCACTAGGATAAAGCCAATGCCGACTTGTGGCGTGCTTTGGATAAGTCCTAGAATGCTTTGGAGGCCACCAAGATGGCCTATGAGACCAAAAAGAAGGACAATGAGCTGGAGATGACCAAGTTGATATATGAGAATGAGAAAGTGAAGAAGCCCACCAAGGACTTTTCCTAGTATCTATTTGAAGATTTATCGGTGAAGGACCATGATTATAACAAAGGATGGTGCGATGCCTTTGGCCAGACCAATAAACAACTGAACTATATCCGTAAGTTGAATGTTGATACCAAATTTAGTCTGCTGACATGGATCAATAAAGTGAAGACACGTGGCAGTCTACGTGGCAACAACAAACACTTCCGAGGAACTCACACGCTCCGAGGAACCATACTAGAACGAGGAACACTGTTTCCCCGAGGAACTCATATGCTCTGAGGAACGAGAACTCTCCGAGGAACTCTTGAGCACCGAGAAGCTCAGGCGGTCCGAGCTGCACCTCGAACAAAGCATTAATAGCGGGATAACCAACAATTTGACTGTTCATTAAATACTTATCATTCAGACGCATACGCTTAAGGAGCATTGAATGTATCACCCTTTCATATGTACATCATTTAATGTATTACCCTTTCACATTATAGCCCCAGGGCTATAAATACATTGTACAATCCTCATTGTAAGGGGACCGGAATTTCTTGAGATAGCTTGTAATCGAGAATTCCCATACAATCAGCAATACCATAACAGTGGACGTAGGCCATTCTTATAAGGCTGAACCACTTTAAAAATTCTTTGTCTCATTTATTTATCAGTGATTGAATAATTAGATATGATCTATTTTTTTACATCAACAGATTGGCGTCGTCTGTGGGAAACGACTGGTAATATCATTTTTCCATAAAAAATAATTCATCACAAATGGTTGATATTCTAGAATCAAGCCATCGAAACGCTGGAAGCCCTCCAAATCCATCTGCTCCGCCAAATATTCCAGATCTGGCTGAAATAATGATAAATCTGGCTCAGGGCTAGACCGTCATGCAAGAAACTATGCGTCAACTCATACAAACCCTCCATGGCGGTGCACCAACCCATTCAAGACCACGAAGTATTCAAAGAAATACACGTGCATCTTCTTCACGTAATAGGCGTACCAATTCATATTGCAATGAGGAGTCTGAAGATTTTTCTTATCAACCTGGACGAACTTCGTCAGTACGAGCCACAGATACTGAACAACATATCACTCTCTCCCCAGAAAGGGCCAGTGCGCTAGAAAGATTAAGTAGAGTATCTCATTTCGATCGATTAGGTCCTAGGAGGAGAAAAAGTCCTCCTGGAGCCCCATCGAGGAGTTTTCGACGACCATCAGACTTAAGGGAAGGATCTGCCCAGTCGCGACCAGCTGCTCGTCAAGAGAGATCCCAGGAAGCCACATTAACGCGATCAGTTGCTCGAACCAACAGGCCCGAGGAAGGAAACGATGCGTGGAAAGGCTCTATTCAGAGGCTGGAGGATAGATTAAGGTAAATGGCTAAAGCCAAGAACCCTCTACAATGAACTTTTGTTCAAGGAACACCTTTTGTCCAGGCCATTGTAGATTTTATCACACCATCAAAGTTCAAAGCACCTCTTGTGACCCCCAAATAGGATGGAAAGACCGACCCTGTCCTTCATATAGAACAATACCAAGCTGCAGCCGACATCTATGCTGTTCCAGATGAGATGAGATGCAGAGCATTCTCAGGAACTCTTACCGGATCTGCTCAAATATGGTATAATAATCTTCCTCGGGGTAAGATTTCAACCTTTCTTCAACTGAACGAGTTATTCATTGGGAATTTCTGTTTTGGGGAAAAGTCAGTTAAACGAGTAGCACATCTGTTAAATGTTAGACAAAAGGCTGGTGAGAGTACCAGAGAGTATATAACTCGTTTTAATAACGAGAAACTTGAAGTCATTGATTATGAGGAGAAGACAGCGATTACCGCCTTGATGAGTGGATTAATGCCCAACAAGTTGTACTACACTTTGGCCAAAGATCCACCTAGAACCATGTCAGACCTAATGGGAAAAGCGTCCAAGATTATGAATGTCGAGGAGGCTATGGCTGCGAAAAAGAACATGGATGCCAAAGAAACCAAGGTGGAAGTTGATAAAGCTAAGAAGAAAGAGCATAAGAACAATGGTAATGACAAACATTCAAAAAACAGGTCGGTATGGGACGTGATGAAGAAATATGATAATTATACTCCTTTGAAGAAGGATATCAACCATGTTCTAGAGGAAATCAAGAACGACGAGAAACTAAACTGGCCAGAGAAAATGAAGGCAGACCCTGACGAGAGGAATAAGGCGAAGTATTGCGAGTTTCATAAAGATCATGGCCATATGACCAAAAATTGCATAGCTCTTCAGAATAAGATTGAAACACTCATCAGATGAGGAAAACTGTCAAAGTATGTTGATCGTAGAAGCGAAAGAAGGAACAATGACCGAACAAGAGAGAGGTCTAGATCTCATCGTCGAGTAGAGGAGAACAAGAAGAGAAACCATGAAATTGATCCCGAGGATGACCCCGATCTTCCCAAGAGACCAAGGCAGTCAGAACGAGAGGTATTTTCAATACGCTTTGGGTCATTTGACTGTAATGTTATAACCACTGTTCTAAAAAACCCGCCTAGACTCCGCCTAGGCACGCCTAGGCTTGAGGCTTGGAAGAAACGCCCCGCCTTAAGATTTTGACGCCTTATGCTTGGTAAAACCCTTAAGGCATACTTTTTCTCTAAAAACAACAATGCTTTAGTGAAACGATATCACCTTTTAAAGATTTTTTTGCAAACCGGACCATTATCTCATAAAAAATAATCAAATAATATTTTTATTTGCAAATATTCAGACATATATTTATGATATGTACAATTTTAGTATTTTAATAGCCTTGTTATGGTTAAAAAATATTAAAATATATTAAAAAGACCTAAACGCCTTTTCACGCCTTTTTACGCCAAGGCCCGCCTAGGCTTCTAAGGCTTAAGGCTTGGCCTCCACGCCTCGATCACGCCCCGCGTTTTTTAGAACCTTGGTTATAACAGGTGGAGATGCAGGAGGAGGAGACCTTACTGCCGAGAGAAAAGCTTACCTCTGTGAGGCTCAAGCTTGCTCGTACATTCAACGAATAAATCTAGCTGAGGAGGATCGCCCGAGAAAGGTGAACAAAGAGAAATTGGTCATTGGTTTCTCAAAGAATGACCTTGCAGGTGTTCTATATCCTCATGATGACCCACTGGTGATCAAGATGAGAATGAAGGAGGTTATAATTTCAAGAGTACGGGTCGGCAATGGTAGCTCGGCAGACATCATGTTCTACTCATGCTTCGATAGTTTAAATCTAAAACTATCTCAACTGGAGCCTTATCATAGACACCTCCTCGGTTTTGTTGGCGAGAAAGTTTTTCCACTTGGGACGATCAAGTTGGATATATTCATTCGTATGTGGCCTGCTTGTCGAACAGAAAGAATACGCTTCTTCGTGATGGATAAAAATGTTCAGTCATCATACAATATCATCATGGGAAGAGTAGGATTGAAGAAGTTTGAGGCTGTACCATCTACGGTGCATCAATGCCTGAAATTTCCAATAAATTTTGGAATAGGAGTTGTTAAAGGTGATCAGAAAGTAGCTCGGGAATGCTATTATTCATCCGCCGAGAAAGAGGAACTGGAGGAATAAAGGAAAAAGACTGCTACTTATCAAGTGGAAGAAGGGGCAGAAATTAAAACATTGGATCCTAGAGATGAGTCACAACTCGTGAAGGGTCAAGTGGTGGAAGCTACTGAAAACATCATTCTGGACGACGAGCACCCTGAACGGACTACTCAAGTGGGTTTGTCGTTGGAAGCCTCACTAAAGCAGGAATTGATAACTTTCCTTAGAAGCAGAAAGCAAACTTTTGCGTGGAGTCATGAGGATATGCCCGGAATAGATCCAAATTTCTTATGTCACAAACTCAATGTGAATAAGGAGATCAAGCCAGTGAAACAGAGAAGAAGAGTGTTCATCCCCGAGAAGAATCAAGCTATACAGGAGGAGGTCGAGAAGCTCCAGAAATCTTGCTTTATTGAAGATGTTAAATATCCAGACTGGTTAGCAAATGTGGTGATGGTGAAAAAGAAAAACAACAAATGGAGGATGTGTGTAGCCTTCACCGAACCCAACAAAGCATGCCCAAAGGATCACTTTCCATTGCCCCGAATTGATCAACTGGTGGTTGCTACCTCGGGACACGAGCTGCTGAGCTTCATGGATGCTTATTCTGGCTACAATCAGATTAAAATGAAACCTGAAGACAGGGAGAGTACTTCTTTCATTACCTCCAGGGGAACTTATTGTTATAATGTTATGCCTTTTGGTTTGAAAAATGTAGGTGCGACATATCAGAGGCTGATGAACAAAGTCTTTGCTGAACTAATCAGTTGCAATATGGAAGTCTATGTTGACGATATGCTGACGAAGAGCAAAAAAGCTGCTGATCATCTAGTTGACTTAAGTCAGACTTTTGATCAACTAAATAAATATCAAATGAAGCTGAACCCGACGAAGTGCATATTTGGAGTACGAGAAGGCATGTTTCTCGAATACATTGTCAACCAACGAGGCATTGAGGCAAATCCTGAAAAGATCAAAGCTCTATTAGGGCTGTGATCTCCAACGACGAAGAAAGAGGTACAAAGTCTTACAGGACGAGTAGCAAAACTCAACAGATTTGTATCACGAGCAACTGATCGATGTCTCCCATTCTTCAAGACACTCCTAAAGACTTTTGAGTGGAATGATGAATGTGAGAATGCTTTTCAAGACTTGAAGAAATACTTGGGAGTACATCCACTGTTGTCCAGGTCGGTGATGGGAGAAAAATTGTACTTGTACCTAGCAGTATCGGAGAATGAAGTTAGCTCGGCATTGATAAGAGTGGAGAATGGAGTACAAAAACCAATCTATTACACAAGTAAGTCCTTCCGAGGAGCAGAGATCAGATTTACAAGGCTGGAAAAGTTAGCACTGGCGCTGATTGAGGCGAGTAGAAGAATGAGGCCATACTTCCAGGCTCATACTATAGTCGTATATACTGATATGCCATTGAGACAAGCCCTTCGTAAACCAGAAAAATTAGGGAGATTGATGTACTGGGCAATAGAGCTCGGAGAATACGATATAGTCTATGAACCCATATCATCGCTTAAAGGGCAATCTGTAGCGGATTTTATAGCAGAGTTCACCTATCCTGATACCCCCGAGGAGCAAAAGTTACTCGCTGATCAACCTGTGGATGTTACAGGATCAACAAACACAAGATCAGACCAACTCCGGTTGGTAAAAGGGTAAGTGGATGTTACAGGATCATCAAATTCGAGCTCAGACCAACTCCGGTTGGTAAAAGGGTAAGAAAAGAGGATCGACGAAGAGCGAGAGATATCAGGGGAAGATGAAAGGAAGCAATAAATATTTCACCGAGGAACTTTGTCAGATCAGAAGTTTGAAGACGAGTTACCTATATGGAGGCTATATGTAGATGGCTCATCTTGCACAACAGGCAGTGGGGCAGGAATAGTTTTGGGCACTCCGGATGAGGTCGACATGGAATACACCCTACGTTTCCAATTCAAAGCTTCCAATAATGAAGTTGAGTATGAGGCCATGGTTGCAGGTCTTAATTTGGCAAAAATTATGGGAGCACAGCAAATTATTGTCTTCAGTGATTCTCAATTAATTGTAAATCAAATGTTGGGAATATATGCAGCCAAAGGAGAATTAATGATCAAATACCATGCAAAGGTGATGGAGTTGGTATCAGAATTTGCTGTAATTCAGCTGGTCAGAATACCAAGAATGGAGAATACAAGAGCAGATGCCTTAGCTTGATTAGCATCAGCTACTCGTACCGAGCTACGAAGAACAATCCCAATTGAAGTTTTGGCTGGTCGGAGTATAGATGAAGATTTGGCGATGAACTTTATCACCCTTGATTTAGGACCATCCTGGATGGATCCTATCAAGGCGTATATTGAGGAGGGAGAATTACCAATTGATAAGCTCGCAACCAAGAAATTGAAGTTTAAAGCTGCTCGGTATGTATTAACTAACGGTATTTTATATAGACGAGGAATTATGGAAGGTTTGCAGAGATGTGTACATCCCTCTGAGGTGAAAGAATTGATTAAAGAGATCCATGAAGGGTCCTGTGGAGCCCATGTAGCAGGTCAGACGCTTTTGCAAAGGATGATGACGCAGGGATATTACTGGCCGACGATGAGGGCTGATTGTGTAGCCTATGCCAAGAAATGTGACAAGTGCCAGCGCTTTTCCTCCATCCGAAGAACTCCACAAGCATTATTGACACCAATCACTTCCCCTTGGCCATTTTCCATGTGGGGAATAGATTTGGTTGGACCACTGCCAACGACTAGAGGAAGGTTCAAATACCTCATCGTCGCAGTGGATTATTTTACAAAGTGGGTGGAAGCTGAACCTCTCATTGATATGACGTACGAGAAGGTGTACCAATTTATTTGGAAGAACATCATTTGTCGATATGGTCTTCCTCATGATTTCATCACAGATCATGGAACACAATTTGATAACGAGGAGTTCGCTGCCTATTGTCATCAATCAAATGTGTTGAAGATCCAATCAGCACCAGGCCATCCTCAAAGAAATGGACAAACTGAAGTGACAAATAGAACACTGCTGAATGGCTTGAAGAAAAGACTGGACGATGCGAAAGCAAATTGGATCAACGAGTTACAGTCAGTACTGTGGGCTTACCGAACTACTCCCCGAGTAGCAACTGGAGAATCACCATATATGATGGCATTTGGAAGTGAAGTTGTTATACCTACCGAGTTGGGACTCCCAACACACAGGGTACTGAATTTCAATTCCCCTGTCAGCGACTTAATGAGAAGATTGGATTTAGACATGCTCGAGGAAGTTAGAGAAGAAGCAGCCATTAGAACTGCTTCTTACTAGAAGCGAACAACTTTGTTCTACAACAAGAGAGTGAAGAAGTGCGACCTGAAAGAAGGAGACTATGTGCTGAAGAAAGTAATTCAAAAGCACAATAAGCTGGAGGCAAACTGGCATGGACCATACCGAGTTACAGAAGTTGTTCGACCAGGAACTTACCGAATAGCAACTCTAGAAGGGGGGGAGTTTAAGAATGCATGGAACGCAGAGCACCTGCGCAATTATTATCAGTGATGAATAAATGAAGATATTCTACCGAATTCTTTATTTTTATTGAAAGTTTTTCGGGGAATACTAGTGCTACACACTACTCGGCAAAGCTCAGGCTACTCAAATTTTTTCTCGAAAATGCCAACTAAGGTTGGTCGAGAAACCAATATTCCTCCGGGAAGTAAAGCTACCAATATTCCTCCGGGAAGTAAAGCTACCTGTATTACTCTGGGAAGTAAAGCTACTTGTATTCCTCTGGGAAGTAAAATTTGTATTCCTAAGGGAAATAAAATTATATGTTTCTGGAAAAATAAAAGTATTCCCAAAAATGCCAACTTATGTCGGTTAGGAAGTAAATATATTCTCGAAAATGCCAACTTGAGTTGGTAGGGAGGTAAAATTATTTCAAAAAGACTAACTATGGCTGGTCAGGGATAGAAACCCACCAACTGAAGTTGGTCGACAAGGAAAATTTACCGACCTTGGTTGGTCGGAAACATTTAAGAGAAAAATCTACCAACTATGGTTGGTAGGGGATAAAAACCCACTAACTGTAGTTGGTCGACAAGTAAAATTTAAAGTGATCGAGCAACATATTTGATACTCGTAACTTTTTAATTATTACTAAGTTGGTCGAGAAACAAAATATTATTTTTGCCAAATGACTACCAAAAGTTCAAACTACTCGACAATAAGTTGATCGACAAACTACACAATATTGTTATCTTTTTAACAGATACACATGCACAGATATAAAGTGTTATAAGACACTAGCAAATAGAAATGAAAGTCTTTCATTAAATCCAAGACAAATTACATTGATAATGAAATGAAAGTTACATTGATATTGAAATGTATACTAACTATTACATCAAAATTCCTACTCTGCTGGTCTTTTCCCCTATGCTTTTGACACAGGTTCCTCACCAGCAGACGGATCATTTAAAGCCAGGGGAGAATTTATAAAGTTCAAATATTTTAACATCCTGACATTCATCACGGATGGTAGATCTAGAAGGTGCTCGGGACGAGATACTTTAACACTTGAATGGAGATTATAGTCACTGAGATATTTGGAAATCAAGCATCGAGGAATGGCCCGAGCAGGGATCCAAATCATATCCAGTTTGTATGGTGGCACAGGTAGGTCGAGCAGCCCAGGATCATGATAGTCCCATACGTAATGACCCTATTCGAGTTACAGCACGCCTAAGGCATTCAACCAGCCTTGATTATAGCCCTCATTATTGGCATTCTGGATACGATTGTCCAAGTGATAGAGAGCTTCGTTGTATCCAGCCATCCAGAACTCCCTGGGCTGTTTCTGGAATTGATATCTTAGTCTTTCCAGCTGCTCGTGGAGATTTTTGATGAATATCTCTTTATTCTCCAAGGTAGACTTCTGCGTGGAAAGCTGCTCTTCCAGGTCCCTGATCTTCTTTGACATTTCAGCCAATGCCTGGTTCTTCGCCATCAGCTGGATGGGCTGGTTTTCTAAAGAAGACTGAGTTCGCTGTTCCTCGATAGGAATCCTAGGATCTCTTGCTCATCCTCGAGGAGCTATTTCTCGACCACGAGAAGATGTAGAGGGACCAAACCTCTTCAAGGTTTCCAAATCATCCCTCAAGTTGGCGTTCTCGACCTCTAAGAACGAGAATCCATCATCAGTCACTGGGATTAAGGCATTTGAAGTGGAAGATGCAGACTTCAACCGAGACAACTCTTTCTGCAGGTTATTATTTTCTTGCTCTAATAGTTCAGCTATCTGTCTGCACTCCTCGACTTCGCCCCTCAGAGTTCTCTCCCTCACCTCGTAGCCAGCAAAACGCTTCTCGTATCCCTTGTCAGCATTGAGTTGCTGATACTTCTTCTCATACCCCTCATGCAAAAGGCAGTGGATTCTTTGTATTGTTGCTGAAGTTCTTCGAGGGTGCCTTGGAGGTCCTCGATCATGTCGTAATAAGCCACATTATTGGCCACTGCTCGATCAAGTAGACAGTTCAGATATTGGTATGCTTCAACTGCCTATTCAGAAGCATTTGGGCCGAGGATGTCGACGACTTGTGTTGCACTCAGATCTGTGTGACCGGCCTTAAAATAATCATTGCATTGCCTCAGCAGCACAGTATCATGAGAAGATAATAATTCCATCCTGGCCAGAAACTAGTAGAGGAAGAAAAACAATAATCAATAAGAATCAAGACAGAGTATGAAGAAGAGACAACAGTATAAATAAACACAAGTTCAAGTTTTATTATATCATAAAGGTCAGAAGTACAAGATTCAGAATTACATATTCAGGATTACATTTGTTAAAGAAAAATAAAAGATAAACCCGAACAAATCTACACCTTTTCCTTGTCTCCCAAAACCTTCTCGGGAGGCTGGGACGAGTAAGTAGGTTGCTCGAAAGGAACATATAATAGCTGGGGAAGTTCTGGAGGTTGCTCGGAGGAAGTAGCGAGCTGCTGAAGTTACTCGATAGTAGGCTGGATGGCTGGGGGATGATCTCCCATCACCATAGAAGACTCTTCGGAGGCAGCTTCGTCCTCTTCTTCTTCTTCAGGAGTTGGAGGGGGACCAGGGATGTGTTGCTGAAAGAGTTCGAAATTTTCATCCACTTTCATCTCCTGTAGAGCAGCAACCCATCCATCCCTAAAGTACTTGAGGCTGCCATATTCTACTTGAGACATCATGGCAGCCAACCCCTTATTCCACCCTTTGTCCCAGCCAGCGCTGAAAGACTTCTTCACAGCCACTTTTCTCTTCAACTTCTCCGAGGAACGCTGCTCGGACAGAAGGTTTTCAGTAATCTTCAATTTATTTTCAACCTCCTCCTTCTGCCGATTTACCTCCCGAAGTTGAGCCAGTTCTTCTTCAGCAACCTTGAGCTTATTCTCAAGTTCTCCAGCATTTTTGAGCTTCTCATCGAGCTCTTTATTTTTCCCTTCCAAGTCCTTTATTCTCTTCTCCAACTCCTGGGAGACTTCAACAACTCGAGCCTTCTCCTGCTCGGTGGAGGTAAGCTTCTTCTCCCAAATTGCTTTATCATCAGCATATTTTTGGCGAGACTCTTTCAGAGACTGCCCCAAACCCATTAAAGCTTCCTCTACACCAGACGAGGAGCTGGAAGCTTTGATAGCTTCATCCTTCTTCAAAATTGTATTGAAGAAGCTCACCAACTGTGAAAAGAAAATGAAAGCATGTCAGAGACAGATATAATAAGGGAAAGATGAAAAGTTTAAAGTAAAAGGACTTACAGAAGCAATGAGGCGAGCTGCCAAAGAAGTAACCATATCCCGAGAAAGGTTTTCTTCGATACCTTGGATCTCGAGAATGATCCAAGTCTTCACCGATCTCATGGCAGAGCTCGGGGGAACGAAAGTGGGAACTCCACTAGTCTGTGGCTGAGAGATGGTGTCAGCCAAATTGACCGAGGAGCTCTTCTTCAGCTTCCTCGGGGGATCAGGAATAGATTCAACCAAGGAGGTACTCTTAGTCGGTGATATTACAATCACCTCTCCTGGAGCAGCAGACTTGCTCGGAGCCACTGGGGGCTTCTCGACAACCTTCATAACAGCAGCAGCCGAGGAAGGCGCATCATTTTTCTTTGTCCCCTCCCCTAGGACATCAACCTTACTTCTTTTTTCCTTTCCAGCACCAGAGGCAGGTTTCTCAATAAGGGTGGGAGGTCTTCTCTTCTTCATCATTTCACTTAAAGGAATGTGTGATTCAGGCGAGGAGCTGGTGGAAGCTGGTACTGGCTCTGCATCACTTATCACTGGACGAGCAGTGAAAGAAGTGGTGTAGCTCTTGTACTGCAGCAGATATGAGGCTGACCTAATGTGCTCGTCGGCAACACTCTGATGCAAACTCCAGATAAGTTTTAAGTGCCTTATATTTACGTCTGCTTCCTTTGGACACTTTCTTTTGCTATCAACTGCAAATAAATAAAAATTACAATATCAGTGGCACGTTTTGTCAAACACAGAAGAAACATGATTTCAAAATAAATAAAATGAAATAAAAGTAACCTATCCCATTGCCATAGGGAGGGTATCTGTGACCCTGATACGCTTCATCTCCTGATAAAGGATCATGTTGCCAATTTTTTATAACAACTCCATGCTCAAAATAGTCCCTATTGGCATCCGGGAGATTGACTACTAAGGCCCTATTCAAAAATCTAGTTTTTAAATAAAAGGTGTTATCACCAACTGCCCATCTATAACAAAACATGATTTATGGAATTCCTATGCGAGTTCCATGGATTTGATTTAACCTATGAACCCCATTAACTATTCTCCATGTATTTGGGGCTATTCTTGCAGGAACAACGTCAAAGTATTGACAAAATTCCAGACATAAGGGATTGGGGGGAAAAGAAAATCAACACTCAGCAATAAAGAGACTGGGGAACCAATGTCCCTCAGCCAAACGGAAATAATCAGAAGGCTCAGAAAGCTCTTCCAGAACAACCCAGGAGGGAATAGAACACTCAGAGCGAAACTTATCAAGAGATTCAACAGGGTAAACCATGATGAATAAAAGAAATGAAGAAGAAGGAAGAAAATCTTACAGAAAAAGAGTGGATCTGATGACAACGAATGATGGAAGAGATGAATACACAGGAGAAAAAGAGACGATGGAAAACTCGAAAATACAAATTTGAAAAGGTAGAAGATGATGGGAGTGTCTGTGAAGTTTAAATACCTTGCCTTGGGAAATGGTAAAGTAATGATTACAAAAAGAAACAATTATGCTACCGGCGGCTAGAGGAATAAAAAGGGCACGGTAATCGAAGCGAGAAGAAACGATTACGCTACCGACGGCTAAAAGGACAAAAAGTACGCAGAGATCGAGGCGATTTTGAAAATTCAAAAAATCCTGATTCTACGAATTTGGAAAGAGAAATAAATACAAAGGAAACACTCCTAAAAATCAGGAGGACTATTTAAAGCTATCATATTCCGAGAAAGAATGTTCCACACTCCTCAAATTTCAAACTATGAAACATTGGGGGCTTCTGTTGATACCAAATTTAGTCTGCTGATATGGATCAATAAAGTGAAAACACGTGGCAGTCTACGTGGAAACAACAAACACTTCCGAGGAACTCACACGCTCCGAGGAACCATACTACAACGAGGAACACTATTTCCCCGAGGAACTCATACGCTCCGAGAACTCTCCGAGAAACTCTTGAGCACCGAGAAGCTTAGGTTGTCCGAGCAACTCAGGCGGTCCGAGATGCACCTCGAACATAGCATTAATAGTGGGATAACCAACAGTTTGACTGTTCATTAAATACTTATCATTCAGACGCATACGCTTAAGGAGCATTGAATGGATCACCCTTTCATATGTACATCATTTAATGTATTACCCTTTCACATTACAGCCCCAGGGCTATAAATACATTGTACAATCCTCATTGTAAGGGTACCGGAATTTCTTGAGATAGCTTGTAATCGAGAATTCCCATACAATCAGCAATACCATAACAGTGGACGTAGGCCATTCTTATAAGGCCGAACCACTTTAAAAATTCTTTGTCTCATTTATTTATCTGTGATTGAATAATTAGATATGATCTAATTTTTTACATCAACATTGAATTTAAAAAAAGATTGAAACATGACATTGGTAAATGATGGAGTCCCTCCCGAGTCTAAGCCCTTTAATAAGCATGAATTAGGATCCCCCCGTAAATCTACATAAGGAAGAGTGCATGGCTTTATGAAGTGGATAAAGGAAAGATGGAGTCGAGAAGGTAAAAGAGGCTATATACCTTTATAAGGGCGTATCAAACCAAGCGTAGATGAAAGAGAAGGAAGGCAAAGCTAGTTAGATTATCCTAGGACCTCGTATTCTATGTATTTTCTTGTCTGTTCTTTATTTTGAGTTGTAAGGTCTTGCCCATCCTTATACTTTATTGAAAACATTATGTTTTGTCCTTGATGTTCTCTTCTTAATTCCTTTTGATTGTCGGTGAATGCTTGTTTTATCTTCCCATTTCTGAGTGCCTTTTCTTTTTGGTGTGTGTAGCCTGATGACAAGTTGTTGTCGATGTTAGTGGCCCAAAAAGGTGAAAATTTAGGCTTGATCCTTAGTCAGGAAGATCTTCGTTGAGCTCGTGAAGCATTCTTGTTAGTTCAACTAGTACTTTAAAAGATGACTAACACCTATAGTGAGCAGGCCGGAGTGATTACTTCCCTTAGATCTGGAGTAAAAGACGTGGCGGAAGTTGCTGAATTTTTGGAAAGAGAAAATAATTTTATGAGAGAGTAGCTTGGTAAGGCAGATAAAACCTTTAAAGATGACCATGTGGCCAAGAGTGGTTTATACCAAAAGATTATGAGGCTAACATAATAATTTAATATGGGGCCTCGTACAGTCTGGTCGAAAGGGTATGATCAAGGTTGGATTAATGCTCTACCACAGCTGGATGAAGCTAAGTAGGTCACATATAAATATAGTTGGATGAATGTGCTAGCCGCAATGAGAGTTCTAAGTGACTCTTAATTTTATCGTTGGTACGGGGTAAAAGTCCCATTTGTTCGTCTTCCCCCTCTTGGAAGTGAGGGGTGTTGGATCCCTACGAGCCATTCTAATTCAACTGATAATGAACTATCTCCTAGATCACGATAGTGATGACTCAATCTTCCTGATACAAATGATGGTCACCGTGCTAGAGTTACTGACGAGTTGGAGCACAAAAGATGAAATACTTATTCATCCTTTTTGTATCCATTTTTGTATTTATCTAATCTATGTACTTGTAATATTAGCTAAATATGAATGAAATTACTTGATTCCATGTCTTATATTTCCCATTTTTTATGTCGAGCATATTTTATTAGTTGCCTTACCTTTTAGGATAAGTTTCATCACACCAGCTTAAGCCTATGATTAATTATGGCATAAATGAACCTTCTCATAGGGCGGTCCATCCGTTCAGGATTTTAGCCAACTAAAGTTAGGATACTTAGTACCTAAGGATCCCCAATAGGTCTTTTTATTTCCTGAGTAATTCTAGTTGTTTTTTGTTTATTAGTGATGAAAATATGTGAACTTTATATTTGATTATGTGTAATCTCACTAATGCATTCAAGCTGGTAATCATATCTTAATCGGATAACTGTGAAGAAATTTATGATAAATGCTTTACCATAATGATAATTAGGAATTAATAAGGTTGGCCTGCCATTTTTAACAATAATGAAACTAATTGTATTAATTGAACTTTAAATCATCTAAGAAATAAAAACTTAAAACTTGAGAAAAGCTGAATAGTCTTCCAAAATAAAATTTCCTAAGACTGGTTCCATTCCAGGCCCTAGGAATCTTCCTTGCCCCATAGTTTCCGTATGGTAAGCTCCTTGGAGTTCGTCTCTAATTACTTTGAAGGGTCCTTCACAGTTATAATCTAACTTAGCATCTGATAGCTTTCTCGCATCATCGATCACATTTTTGAGGACGTAATCTCTGACCTGGAACTTACTTGGATTGACACCTTTGTTATAATGTCTAGAAATTGTTTTTGGCAAGAGGAGTGTTTGATAAAGTCTTTTTATTTTTTTTCTTAAGCAAGGTCAAGCTCAGTCTTTATGATTTGTTCATTTATAGGTTGATCGACAATAATTAACTTCATGGTTAGCAAGCTTGCTTCCAGTGGAATTATGGCTTCCATTTTATAAGCCAAAGTGAAGGTCGTTTCCTTAGTCGAACTCCTGGGCATTATTAGATATGCCCAGAGGACATGAGGAAGCTCATCATCACAAGAGCCTTTTTCCTCATTCGTCCTTTTCTTTTTTTCATCAACCATTATTTTGCTAGAGGCCTTAATTTACCCATTGCTTTGATGGTAGGCCATCGAACTGTAGTAGTGCTTAATGTTATGGCTGTTGCAAAAGTCTTCGAATGGTCTGCCCTCGAATTGAGTTCCATTATTAGTGATGATCATTCTCAGAACTTTAAAACAGTCCACTATATTCCTCTAGATAAATCTGATCATATTGGTGTACTTTATATTCGCCAAAGGTTCATACCGGGAGATACTTATAATTTTCTGGTGCTTTGGGTGAAGGACCCACAATGTCTAACCCACTTTGAGAGAAATACCATGGACTGGTTACTCATTTGAGGTTGTTGGTTAACCATGGGTGAGAACCTTTGACCTTACTTGCACTTCTAACCTATGAGATGCCGTCTTTTTTCATGTAGGGCAATCAATACCCTTCTTTGATGGCTTTGAAAGCTAAAGACCTTCCTAAGACATGGCTTCACATATTCCATCGAGCAACTCATATAGGACTTAGTCAACGTCTCCTATATGAACTCATTGGAGGTATGAATATGTGAAAGATCTCTTATAAATCTTCCCTTCAGATGATAGGTAAAATGAAGAATCTTTCAACTTGGTCGAATGAGCCTGCTTCTTGTCGGTAAGCAGGACATCCTCTTATAGGTATGTTATGATTGCGTGCATCCAAATGGGATATTTTTAAATAGCGAGGACTTATTCGGTGATCTTTGTCTCCATGATACTTGGTTGGGATAGGTAGTACACCTCGATTGTTTTTAAATCCGTAGTCAACAGTTGAACCTAAAGTATCCAAATCATATTCATAGATGTTATTTCCTCGTGGATACTATTGGATATGAATTTTTTTGAACTGGGTGATCAAGTCCTAGATGATGTTTATGTACGCTAACATCCATTCATCTCAGACATTGTAGTCTCTTGATACTTAATTAGATACCAAGCTTGAGTCACAGAAGACGTTAAGGTAACTTGTTCTAACAGATAGGGATTTCTTGATTCTAACGTTGGGAGCTTCGTACTCAGCCTTATTTATGAATACTTCTCATCCAAGTTTAATTACATGCTTAATCATTGCTTGATTTGGATTTGAAAGGATAATTCCCACCCTTGCCTCTTTTGAGTTAGAGTCTCCGTCGATGTAGAGCTTCCATTTATACAGTTGGTCATATTCTTGAATGTTATCTTGGTCGCATGTTTCGCTTCATTGGGATATAGCCTTTTGGTGAATTCAGCGATGAAATTCTCTAACACCTTAACTTTTATTGTAGTTATAGGTTGATAATGGATATTGAACCTCCCTAGTTCCACCGACCACTTGGACATCCGTCCAGAGAGCTCGACCTTTATTAGGACTGCCTTGAGTGGGAAACATGTCATAACTATGCTTGAATGGGCTTCAAAATAGTACTTCAGCTTCCGCAAAGAGACTAATATATAGTAATATAACGTTTTTAGAGGAAGGAAAAATTTCTTGGCATCCAGTAACGTCTTTCTAAGATAATAGTTCGAGGACTCCCCCCCCCCCCCCCTCCCTTCACACATTAAGACAAAGGTAACTGTATGGTCGAACACCTATATATATATATATATATATCGGGGGTGATTGGCTTAAATAAAACTTAATTTCCTCAAGTGACTTTGTGCATTCCTCATTTTAGGTCAGGCCGTTTTCTTTCTTTAAGGTTTTGAAAGAATAGTCGAAAGTATCATAGGACTTAGAAATGAAGCGGTTGAGCGCTGCTAACATTCTGGTTAAATTTTGAAAATCTTTGATTGTTTTTAAAGGTAAAACATTATTGACCGCCTCAATCTGGTTGGGGTTTCTCCAATCCCCCTTTTGGTGAAAAAATAGCCTAAGAACTTCCCACACTGTACTCTGAAAGAACATTTCGTATTGTTGATTTTCATCCAGTAGTATCTTAGGACTCCAAACATCTTCGCCAAATTCTACAAATGATCACCTTTATGATTTCTCTTAATGATCATGTCATTTTTATAAACCTCCATTGTGTTACCTAGCTAGTTTTTGAATATCTTGGTGAACAACTATTGGTAAGTCACTCTTGTGTTCTTGAGTCCAAATGGCATCATCGTATAGCTGTACAAGACAAGGGTGGTAATTAATGAGGTATTTTCCTAGTCGGGACCGAATAGAGGGATCTAATGATACATTGATTACAAATCTGTGAAACTCATACGGTCGTGGTTGACTGTAGCATCAGGCTTTGTTCAGATCGGTGAAGTGTATTTAACTCTCCACTTTTCATTAATATTATTGACAATAACCGGGTCAGAGATACATTTGGGGAATTGGACATTACATCAAAATGCCTTTTTAGTAACAACTAATTTTTTTAATTACTAACAGCATTAGACCATTGCTATTTCTTGTATTAAATTACCATTAGCAATCTAATATATTTGATACTAATTTTAGTTAAATATTTTAAAAGTAAATATTAAAAAAGAAAAAAAGGAATTTTTCTTTCCTAGCCAAAAGAAATGCCCCGCCTCCAACACCCCTATAAGAAATGCCCCAACACATCACCTAAAATTTCTCATTCAATAGATCAAATATCCTCACTCAAATTGCTAAACACTGTCGTCTCTCCTTGTTTACTCCGATATTTAATTTTATGTATATTTGGGCTTCGATATACTTTTAAGATAGGCTAAAGGTTAGACCTATATAACATGCTCGAAGCTTTCATATGAATTTTGTCCAAAATTATGACTTTATGACACTAGAGGGACTCATCTCAGATTTCCCTTTTATTTTCTAATCTTGTTAATTTAATCACCTCATTCATCCTATTTGAGATCAAGGTAAGTTTCAATTCTTGTTTTCATATATTTGTTTAAATGATTTGGTTTAGCCATTTTTTTTCTTTATATATTTGGGGTTCGATTTGTTTTTAAGAAAAGCCAAAGATTAAATATTTATATGTTGTTCAACTTTTGGTATTTTATCGACTTGTTAAAACCTAGGGTTTTCGATTTTGATCACCCACGTATTCAAAGTTTCGTTGTCATTTTGAATTGAAAAAATACGAAATCTGATTGATCCCGAAGGCTTGTTAAATGATTTAGGATTTTTGTTTTTTAATTGAGATCAATTGACTTTTTGTATTTTGTGGGTTAATTTTTGTTCTCCCTATTAGTATTGGTTGTGGAGTGCAGAAAATCTATGGAAAATTATTTTAGGAAAAAAAGGGTTTTATCAAAATTCTACCAATTGCCACCAATCAAGAACTTGATATCACTGGTTGCTTTTCTTTCTTTGTTGTTTTTTCTAAATTTGGTTGATAGATTGTCACATATTCTTCCCGCTTTAAATATTTCTAGAGCTCAATTATGTTTTTAGGCAATCACATAAAAAAGAAAAATTTAAAGAATATGTGTAGAAGTAAATGGATTTTTTTAATTAGAAAAATGATTAGAGATGAAGAATGATTGTTCTTCATTGGGCTCTTTTTTTATCGTCTCATTTTTAGGTACAACCTAAAAATCATCATTCTCGATTTGAATTAATGGAAGCCCATTGGGTGAGATTTTGTTCCAAAGTGTTACTATGTGCATCGCTCTCAGTATTTCAATTTCTTTTATAAATAAGGAGTGGGGACTTATATAAAATGTAAATATTGAATATAGTGCCCTTGTTTACATGTACTATTTTGTATATGTTCTTGGGATTTGAATAGCTGATAAGTCATGTTTATTTTATTTAATACCCCATTAATTTGTGCATTCTAGCATTCTCGTGCATGTTATTCCCGGTTCTTATGCTCATTTATTGATTAACACCTGTTTTCATCATATATATATTATGTGTGCCTTAATTGAACTTTTTAGGTCTTGAGAATGCATGATATGAAGTTTGGTTGAATTTTGGGAAAGTTCCATTGAAAGTCGTAAAGTCGGGGGCAATTTAGTAAACTTCGCATTCGAGTTTTGATCCCGAAATCTTGATGAAAGTTGAAGACATTCGAATCATCGTCATGTGCCCGCCGACAGTGCATGAATTTGAGTTATAATGAATAAGTTACAGACTTTTCTTTAAAGCATGTTCCTAACCAAGCCATTGCAGCCCTTTCCCTTTATTAGATAGCTTGGCCAAATCGATTCAGGTCCTAGACGAATCGATTAGGTTTCTCCTAGTGCAACATTTTCTCTATGCCAATCGATTCAGATTGGCACCAAATCGATTCACCCATGTTCTCGTTATTTACAAGTTTGCAATTTTCGAGATTTGGGGGTATATCCCTTTTATTTCCTCATTGTAATGATCATATTTTCTTTTATTAGAAACCTTCTAAATATAGACACTCTCTCTTCTATCTCCTAGTTCAAGTTTATTTATTGCTCTTGCCTACTTGTAAAGCCTTGATTACTTCCTAGTTTGTTGTTGTTAATGCAAGAGAGGTTCATTTACTTCTTCTCTACTTATTCTCTTAGCTTTAAATTACATTTATTTCCATCTCGTGTATTAGCTTGTGTTTAACTAGATGGCTTGCTTAAGTATGTTGTTCTTTTGCATATGTAGCTTAGTTTCCATGATGAGTAGCTAAACTTATGCTTGGGGATCATGATCCCACCTTGGATACATGAACTTCAAATTTAGGGTTTGGTTTATAATTGTTCTAATGGAACTTCATGTGTTAGTTTTAGAGTATACTAGTCTATTAACTTGCCTTGTCAAGCAAGGGTAGTATTTGATGCTTTACTACAAACCCAACCCATTTAGCAATAAATAATTAACCCCTAATCCTCCATTGATGAGTTTGGTCTCTACATGGTTGATGTTCAGACTTAATTAATTATGCTCGATTAGAATTAATTTGAACCATATCCTATCATCTCTTTAGCGAATAGGAGGTGGAAGAATGATCCTCAATCCCTTTTATCTCTTGAACTTAAGATTATCTTAGTTCGTTTCAGTTTATCTCCTTAGTTAAATAGTTCCTTATTAATTAAACACAATTTAGTATAGTGGTTACGTAATCTCACCACTTTAAACAACAAATCATCTTTTACACTTACTCTTTGTGATGTTTAAAGAATAATTTTTAACTCATTCTAGTTCTCTTAGGAATGTTCAATCCATGTGGAATACGATTTCGGACTTACTTGGATACTATTTATTGCAATAGATTTTCACTGGAATCATACACTATTTTTAGAGAATCAAGTTTTTGGCACTGTTGCTGGGGATTGGAAACAATTATAAGTTCAAAGAAATTCTCTTTACACTCATGATCACCGTGACAACATGGTTTCCAAACACTAATCCAAATTCGGTTATGCAAGACGCGAGTGATAGTACTTTAAATCCTATAGTTGAATCCTCGTCTTTTAGCGAACGTTCAGACTATTAGAAACATTCTCCAACTCTTTTCGTTTTAATCTCATCTCATATCATAGCCCACTCTAAGTCCAACTTAATGGCCGAAAATCAAAGCAAGCATGATAGTCGAAGGGAGGCTGAGCCTCCCTATCGGTCCATGAGAGAGTATTTACAACCGGAGAGAACCACCTCTCCATCATGCATCATTTTTCCTTATAATTTTGCACACTTCCATTTTCGTAATGGAATGATTCAACTTTTACCTACTTTCCACGGTATAGAAAGTGAGAAACCTTACCTGCACGTGAGAGAGTTTAAGGGGGTGTGCATTACTTTTAACGATCAAAACTGTCCTCTCGATGTCACACGACTCAAACTCTTACCCTTCTCTCTAAGGACATAGCTAAAACTTGGCTTTGATCCTTAGCTCCAAACACTACAGGCCAATTTTTGAAGAAGTGTTTCCCTACCCACCGCACCAACTCACTTCAGGTTTAAATCTAAACCTTTTCTCAAAGCGAGGGTGAGACCTTTGAGAGATGTTGGGAAAGATTCAATGAGCTATTGAATAAATGCCCACACTGCGAATTTGAAAAATGGTGACTTATCTCCTTCTTCCACAACGGGCTTTCTTTCAATGCTAAATAAATGGTGGAGACTATGTGCTCCAGGAAATTCTTTGGGATTGATCCGGATGATGCGTGGGTATATTTTAAATTTTGTGCTGAGACAATAAAAGCTTGGTATACCTCGGACCTAAATAAAGCCAATTTGTGTTCCTCCAATCTGCTTTCTTCTAGTCGTGGGATATATCACTTCACCGATGAGGATGATGTGTCTTTGCGCGTAGCTCAACTAACCAAGAGAATTGAGGCATTGGATGCCAAAATTCAGGACTCCGTCTCTCCCTCTCCTTCTCATATTGAGGAGGTTTGTGCCATTTATGATGTTGAAGATCACTCCACTAAGGATTGTACTACAATCTCGACATATAAAGTGATGTTTCATGATCAAGCCAACGCAATGGCCACATATAAAAAGCAATTCATGACTCCGCTCGTAGAAGGATACAATCCTTCTTGGAGAAGGCATCCCGATTTCTCTTATTCTAAACCCCAACAATACTAAAACCCACCTCAAGTAAATTATCAAGGTCCTCACGCACCTCCTAATTACCAAAAACCATACTTGCAACCTCATCTTAATGTGAAAATGCAAGGTCCTCCATCGAAACCACCTCCTCCGATTATACCTCCTTATGCCAATCCAAACAAGAAAAGTCTTGAAGATACTCTTCATGCTTTTATTAATTATCAACAAACAATCAATAACCAAAATGCGCAAAACTTTGCTCGACTCGAATCTACAATCTCTAAGTGGACCTCCTCCTTGAGCGTTCAAGAAAAGGGTAAGTTTCCTTCATAACCTCAACGACCCATTAGGCAACATATTGTGAATACTGATAGCTCGAATCCCCCTCCTGAACAAGAGAAATATATTACGGTCCTAAGGAGTGGGAAATTCATCGATAAGTCTATCCCTCTTCCACTCCCAACCATTAAAGAAGCCTCGCCCAACCGAATAGAGGTCAAAGACGCTTCCTTGAGAGAGAGTGATAAGGAGCCGCAAGTAGAGTTGGAGGTAGTTGCGAAATATCCCTTTCCCGTCCCTTATCCTCAAAGGCTTTTACCTCCAAAAGGTAATTTGAACAATTCCAATGTCTTAGAGATGTTCAAGCAATTCAATATTAACATCCCCCTCTTAGATAAAATAAGACAAGTTCCCGCCTATGCCAAGTTCCTCAAGGACTTGCTCATGGTAAAGCGGAAACGCTTTGTGAGGAAAAAGGCACTCTTAGCTTAAAATGTGAGCTCAATCATTCAATTTGACCTACCTCCTAAATATAAGGACCTTGGATGTCCTATCATGTCATGTGTGATAGGAAATTTCAAAATAGAGCAAGCTTTTCTCGACTTAGGTGTGAGTGTCAATTTACTACCATAATCGGTGTATAAATAACTCGACCTAGTCGCCCTCAAACCCACCAAAATCATTCTTTAATTAGCGAATCGCTCCGTTCAGGTTCCGAGAGGGGTAGTTGAAGATGTCGTCATTCAGGTTGAAAAATTCTTCTTATCGATGGACTTTGTGGTCTTTGATACTCATCCCGTTGCTTTGAGTAGCAACAATACCCCCATTATCCTAGGTCGTCCTTTTCTAGCAACATCAAATGCTTTAATTAATTCTAGAAATGGAAAAATGAATCTCACCTTCAGAAATATGACCTTGGAGCTTAACATTTTTAAAATTTCTAAGCAACTGGGTGACGATGACGAGGTCCAAGAAGTAAACATCATTGAGGTGGTAGTCCGAAAGCTTTTTGATGCTACTTGTTGTGTGGATCCTTTAGAGGCGTGCTTAGTGAACTCACATAACTTAGAGAATATTTATTCTCCTTATGATCTTGAAGCCGAGTTAGTGGGTGCAATGTTAGATAGGTACGAGTGTGTTAGAGATGTTAATCTTATGGAGGAAGTGTTTGAGGAAGACAACCAAAGTGTGAGAGAAGCCATTGAGTGGTGTGTGTTAGACACATGCTTTGACCTGATTGGGGGGGGGGGGACTTAATTGAAAAAGTCAAAATAGGGGATAATTTCATGACTTGTGAATTCACCCATATTGACGACTCTAGACTATTTAAGCCAATTATTCACGTCAAGATGTTATACTCGAGCGAGGAGTGTTTCAGGAAAGAAATTGAGGTTGATGAGGCAGTTGACCAATCATTCCTAGAATTACCCAACTTTAATTGTACAAATTCGTGGCTCCCACTATCGAATATCTATCCGCGTGAGAACATCGATCATGGTTCCAAGGGCCATACTGTTGAAAATATGATATTCATCATGTCTTCGGACTTAGAACCCGACATTCATGGTAATCGATGGAATATACGATGAAACACGGTCATGAAAGTTGAAGGACGTGGGAGTCACTAGGGAACTTTGTCCTAATAATCTCCGCGGATTTTTCGTCAAACATCGCACGTAACAACCCCGTTTATGGGGTTGGATAGGGTTCCCGAAATTTAAATTTTTGTACTGAGTAACCCCCACTACTTGAAGGGTTGCAACTTTTTGTCTCGGACCAGTTTACATTCCATATACATTTATAAGGTCCTTAGAAAATAACAATAACTAGCCCTTATCCTTGTATTCCACGAGTTAGCTAAATCGCATAAGCAAAAACTTGAGATCCCCTTTGGAAATCAATTAGGGGGATGTTCAAAATGATTCGAATAAGAGCCAGTGAGCAGGTATCCATCAGCGAATTGATTTGACCCATTCTGAATTGATTTGATAGAGTTCAGTAAGCAGGTCCCCCATTTGCGAATCGATTCGGGACCAATTCGAATCGATTCGATTAGAGGTAGTTTTTGAATTCCACAGTTTTGAATTGATTCGATTATCCACTTAATTAATTTACTTCGCCAGATATTAAAAAGTTCCCCTTTCTATTTTACATCCCAATACATTCTACACTCTCCTCTCCCGAGAACCTGCGAACTTCCTCCTCTCCAAATTAATTTGCCACACCATAATTCTCTTCCATCCTCAAGACATCCTCATTGAAGGTCACATTTCACTCCAATCTTGGTCATTTTCAACATATGTTTGTGGGTATTGTATACCAATTAGGGTGAAATATCTTAGTTTCGTATATTTGCTTGTTTTGCATGAGATACCCAATTTTTTTTATTGATTCTCTTGAATAACCAACAAATACAACATGTATACACTATTTTGCTGATTATGTTTTACTTGTTGGGGTTGTTTCATATATCTATGGAATTTCTCACCCTAGTTTGCACACGATGCACATAGAGTGTTCGATAAAATTCCCCAACGGGTTTTGTGTGCACAAATTATTAATTTTTGCACCGTTTATCGCATATTCTTGTTGGTTATCCTTGTTTTGAGTGCAGTGCATGTCGTTCACATTCAGCTGACCAATTTCTCCCGACGTGCACCTTCAAAACCTAGTTTCCTCGAATTTTA
Source organism: Sambucus nigra (assembly GCA_949130495.1). NCBI lineage: Eukaryota > Viridiplantae > Streptophyta > Magnoliopsida > Dipsacales > Adoxaceae > Sambucus > Sambucus nigra. Next base: position 418,521,350 of record OX422219.1, read on the forward strand.
CGATTACACTAATTTGTGCATTACACTAATGGTGTGTGTATAAATTAAATGTATTGTAGGTTCTGATGGCATAAAAAACTTCCACCAATGTTGTTACTGTACGAGTGGGTTTTCAGACTTTTCGTTCAAGGGAGGAGAGAGATTGGTACTGGGCTAAATTTCCCTATAGCCGACTCATTACTATTGAAAGGGAATTGAAATTAGTAGAATGCCTGCCTCTGTTAGGCATTTCTTACAAAGTTTCTCGTGGGAGGCCCACCTGGCCATGGGGGGATACGTCAACGAGGAACACGTACGCTGATTGTATGCTTCACTCGTCTCGACTGGAGATGGGACTTATGAGTCGTACGTGAGGGGAGGCGAATTCTGATTTCCAGGCCCAATCTTGCATAACATTTGAGTGAGGCTACTAACCCCGATGAGTTTGACTACCCAATCTACGATAAAGTAGAAAATCTCCCTAATTACGCGTCTAGTTCCAGGTAGGATTTGGGCCAGGGAAACTTTCCCCACATCCGACATGTGTGACGTTCGCCACATCAGTCATCTCAACGCGGTCAATTCCATCATCCCTGCCCAAAACAAATTCGTTCTCCCCTCCAAATAGGCCCACTTTCTCTATTATCTTTTGGGAACCAATTTCATCATTAGCCTCCCCACCTTAGTGCTTCAACAGATGTTGGGAGCAACCTATTACGATAAGGGATCGACTACTCTCCCTTACGTGCAACTTGCATCAAGGATATGCAGAGATGCGAGGTGTGAGGTGGAGGGGTCTGACAAAATTCCGAGGCTTCCCATGATGTTCGACGAGGGATCAATTGAGAGGATTTTAGGAAAGGACTATTGGAAGCAACGCAAGAAGCAAATCTTGGATCATCCAGCTGCAGAGGGAGACTTAGATGATGTTCGCCGATATGCCCAAGGTGCCACTCCTAATTCCAACTCCAGTTGACCCTATTAGAGATCTTGGCGTCAGGATGGACGCTCTCCAAGCTAACTTTACATCATTCAAGGGTGACTACCAACGCGATATGTCTATGCTCACCCGTGCGCATATGGAGTTGTTCGCTCACATTCATGGGAGAGAGGCACCTGTGCCACCATACCTTTATGACCCTTATGCACTGCATGACCCCCATGCGCCCCGGTCTTCTAGTCACCACCAGGAATTTCCTTAGGGTGTTGCCCTTATCAGCTGCTGCTTTTGTTATCGCTTCTATTTGCTGGTTTTAGTTAGTTTTGTGGGTTTCTTAGTTCTATAACTTGGGGGTAGAGAGAGTACTTCATTGTATTTTCAAATTTTGGTTTTTGAAACCCATGTACACAACTTATTATTATTATTATTATTATTATTATTATTATTATTATTATTATTATTATTATTATTATTATTATTATTATTATTATTATTATTATTATTATTATTATTATTATTATTATTATTATTATTAATAATGAAATCACTCAGTTTCTTTTAATTATTTGCATTTTTATATATCTCTTTATTGTATATATTGTTGTTTTTAGTACTAACAAGTTAACAGGTTTGTCGTTGCGCTTCTCAAGATTTTCTCCTTACAGGGTGATGGTTTCTCACCTTCTTTTTGATTTGTGTCCTACTAACATTGGGAACAATGTTTATTTCAAGTTAACATGTTATTATTAATTCACATTTATTTATTTTTATAATAAAAAATAATAATAAAATAAAAAATTCAAATTCTTCTTTTTCTCCCGTGTCTTCAATGATTACAGATATGATCGCCTTATCCTTTTCTATAGCGATGATGCATCTTTAGAATTTATGATTTATTAGTCTTTAGCCCGTATAATGTTAACATTGAGAATAACTTCATGAAATTAAACTGTGAATCCTATGAGCACAATACACAAACAATTGTTTGTGATTTGGTTCAAAGATTTTCTAATTTATTGATCATATGTGCATGCTATACACTTGCATAAGTGATATTCGAGATAAACATTCAATTGTGAGAGTATACAATTACTCTTTCTCTTTTTTGAAAAGCGTATCTTGTTGACAATCTCACTTTCTTTTCATTGATTGCATATTAATTGACTTCATTATGAAATTGACACTTGAGCATGATTTTCAATATTGTTGTGTCTCGAGAATCACATGAAAATCTAGGAAAGTATCATAGGCCTTATTTGCTATTTAAACCCATACGACCTTAGACCTACCCTTAAACATTTCCCCAGTCAACCCCGTTCAGCCTTATTATGATCTTTCGTTTCATTCCCAAATCCCTTAACTAACTCTACATTGGAGTTTTTTTTACCCTTTTATACACCCTTCGTACCTTGATTTGGGATTGTTCCCGAGATTAATGATGTTTGACTTATGTGGATTTCAATCAAGCACTGAGTGGACTAGAAAAAAAAGTCTTCATGATGCGTGAATCCCTTTTCACTGTGTGTATGTGAATAAAAGTCCTACTCTCACGAGTATTTTGCTTTTGGAACTTGAAATCCAATTCTTATTTAGCCCACTAATTCCTTTATCCCGAATTTTATTCCAATATTCCCTTTGCTCCTGTAAAGAGACTTTCATTTCCAAACCTTGCCTAGCCCTAATTACATACCCGAAAAGTCCCATTTGATCCTGGGGGAAGTTCATTCAAAGGTCTAACATTTGCGATAATCTGTTATAGTGCATTTCACCTCGGTTAATATGCAATATTCTTTCAAGAGATTGTATTTTTCACTTTAATATATCGTTTTTCATTGATGACATGTGCGCGACGAAGTTTTGATTTATAATTACTCCTTATGCCTGCATGTCCCGTGTGTGTTATTCCCATTTCTGAGTGCTTTCATTTGTTAAGTGTAACAACCAAAGAGAACTTTATTCATGCATGCTTTATCATCTACATAGATTATGAAGGTTTTGACAAATCTAAATTACCACATGTGTCCGCTTATTTCGCATTTCCATGGTTTCAATTTTTGTTGTAATTCCTCTGATAATGTCAATAAATGCTGACTTTTGCGTCAGCATCATTCACTTTGTTAATAGGTTATGACTTCTTTGATTATTATCTAGTTATGCATTGATTTTCAGGTTATCATTGTATGATTTGACTTGATGTTTGTGGGTGTCATCCCTGGAAACCCTCATGAGATAACACTCGTCCCCTAGGGCCACCTAGGGATTCAACGGCTTATTGCATACGCTAAATGAAACCGTTCGCTCTTGAAAGTGGCATGTTTTCTTCTTTGTACATATTTCATCTGTTATGGTTTTATTGGTTGGGTCTTGATTCTTCGTACTTCATTACTCGGGAGTAGCAATGTCTAAGTTAGAGGGTGTGATAAGTCACGTTTATTATATTTAATACCCCATTAATTTGTGCATTCTAGCATTCCCGTGCATGTTGTTATTCTCGACTCTTATGCTCATTTATTGATTCACCCCTGTTTTCATCATATATATTGTGTGTGTGACTTAATTGAGCCTTTGTAGGTCTCGAGAATGCATGATATGCGTTTTGGTTGAATTTCGAGAAAGTTTCATTGAAAGTCGCAAAGTCGGGGGAAATTTAATAAATTGAGCATTCGGGTTTCGATCCAAAACTCTTCACGAAAGTTGAAGACATTCGAATAATCTTCGTGTGGCCTCTGACGGGGCATGAGTCCGAGTTGTAATGAGTACGTTATGGGCCTTTCTTTAAATCATGTTCCTAACTAAGCCATTGCATCCCTTCCCCTTCATTAGAGATCAGGGCTGAATCTATTCGATTTCTCTTAGTGCAACATTCTCCTCTATGAGAATCAATTCGGATTGGCACCGAATCGATTCACCCATGTTCTGGTTATTTACAAGTTTGCAATTTTTGAGTTTTGGGGGTATATCCCTTTTGTTTCCTCATTGTAGTGATCGTGTTTTCTTTTATTAGAAACCTTCCAAGGATAGAAACTCTCTCTTCTCTCTCCTAGTTCAAGTTTATTTATTTCTCTTACCTACTTTTAAAACCTTGATTACTTCCTAGTTTTTTGTTGTTAATGAAAGAAAGGTTCATTTACTTATTTTCTACTTATTATCTTAGCTTTAAATTTCATTTATTACCATCCCTTGTATTGGCTTGTGTTTAAATAGATGGCTTTCTTAAGTATGTTGTTCATTTTCATTTGTAGCTTAGTTTCCATGATGAGTAGCTAAACTTATGGTTGGGGATCATGATCCCACCTTGGATGCTTGAACTTCAAATTTAGGGTTTGGTTTATAATTGTTCTAATATAACTTCATGTGTTGGTTTTGGAGTATCCTAGTCTCTTAACTTCCCTTGTCTAGCAAGGGTAGTGTTGGATGCTTTACTATAAACCCAACCCATTTAGCAATAACTAATTAACCCCTAATCCTCAATCGATAAGTTTTGTCTCTACACGGTTGATATTTGGACTTAATTTGTTATGCTCGATTAGAATTAATTTGAACCCTATCTTTAGCGAATCCGTGGTGGGAGAATGATCCTCAATCCCTTTTATCTCTTGAATTTAAGATTATCTTAGTTCGTTTCAATTTATCTCCATAATTAAATCTTTCTTTATTAATTAAACATAGTTTAGTATAACGGTCACTTAATCTCACCAGTTCAAACAACAAATAATCTTTCACACTTTATCTTTGTGACGTTTAGAAAATAACTTTTAACCCACTCTAGTTCTTTGAGGAGTGTTCAATCCGTGTGGAATACGATTATGGAGTTACCTGGATACTACTTGTTGTGATAGATTTGTAATTGAATCATACGCTGTTTTTATAGCATCAATAGCGTGGTAAGCATAACCAAATTTGTTTATATTCAGGACGCGATATCGGATCTTGAAAAGTAAATATTTTTTTAAATATGTATTAATATTACTAACGAACATTTACCGTTATAAAATTAGACAAAAATGTCACAAAACTTATGTAATAAGGTAGAAGTAGTAGTAGAAAAGTCTATTACTAAATAAGAATTAGTAACGGTAAAATACCATTGGTAAATTCATTATTAGTAACGATAAATATTTGTTATAAATTTCTCCCTGCACCTTTTTTTCTAATAGAAAATTACCATTATTAATTATTTTTGTAATGATAAAATACCCTTACTAAAAGTCAGTTTTGGTGTAGTGTAACTTCTTTAATTGACCTTACCTCCAGATGTTTTGTTACTTCTTCTTTCACAGCCTTTGTCTTCTCTAAGGCTGTTCGACGCGCCTTTTGTGTGATCGGCTAGAATGTTGGGTCCATGTGGAGTCAGTGGAACGTGACTTCATGATCACTCCCAGACATATCATAAGGATTCTAATCGAGTACGTATTGATTCTCTTTAAGTAAAGAGATCGATTCTTCCTTTTTGTGATTGGTAAGTGAGTTTTGTATCAAAAATTTCTTCTCTGGGTGTGAGTCTCCGAACGTGACTTCTTGTAATGGTTCCCTGACTCTATTTATAGGGGACGCCCTTATTTTTTCCACCCTCGGTCTTTCATACTTTAGTTACTACTTAGAAGGGGCAGCCTCATGTTTGGTCACTTCGTAAGGAATCACTTTTTCTTTCTTCATTTCTTATTTAAGCCCGATGGCAGCGAGAAAGCCTTATTAAAAAGTAATTTAATTTTCCATTATCCCCCGATCGGTGACACATTTGAGCTTCTGGTGATAAGTGGAGGGTACAACCTTAATAAAATGGATCCATCCTCATCATAGGATAGCGTTGTAAGGCGACTCAGTGTCCGCAACTAAGAATTCGATCAGTTTTGAGATACTACCTATTTGTACTGGTTGTACGACCTTTCCAAAAGGCGTAATCATCTATCCAACTAAGTTGACCAAATGGATAGTTGATTTTTTTAGATTTTCCATCCTGACGTTGATCTTGTTAAACAATTTTAAGTATATGACATCTGAAGATCTCCCCTAGTTAGCTAGTATCTTTTCCACATCCTAGTTTACAATCCTAAGAGTGATTACTAGCTTATCATAATGCATAGTACTAATTTTGACCATTTCTTCTTCAGTGAAGAGCGTATGTTTGTTATACTCAACATCTTCTGGTCGACGGTGCTTGCGAGTTGAGGTTTTAGTGGGGTCAATTTGGAAATCTTTAATGACTGCAGTATCTTTCTTTAGCCCCGTTTAAACAATATTGCCTTGAATCTGGTTTGAACATTATGCCCCGTGGATAATTGCAAACTCATGACCCATCTTATCGTCATCAAGGACATTATCAGGCTTTTAATTGTGTTCCAGAGTGGTCTTTCCGCCCTTTTTCTCCACATAATCGCCTATATGATCCGTTTGTTCCAACTCCTCTAAGTGGGACTTATGTGATTTGTGATTCTCTATTTTTTTCATGTTGTCCTTGTGATAGGAGCATCTCAGGGCAGTGTTACTATTTGAAGGATCTTCTTTCATCTTCCCGATCGCTTGAAAAACTATCGATCTTTAATTTTACTCAAAATTTTCTAAATCAGCTATTTAAATACAATGTTGATAGCTTGGTGGGCCTTAGCGGGCTCTGCCTTATCGTTACTTTTGGATCTTCCATTTTAGCTCTTTCCCCCATTCTTTTGAGCATTTTCTTTATCAATGTTCTTTATTAGTTTTTATTGGCCATTGTCGCACTGTATGTTAGCTACCACATAGTACGACAACAGTCGATAACATGGAGTTGTTCGATAGAATAATCCTGACAGAAGACATGTCAACTATATCAGAGCAGTCCTCTACTTCATTGCAAGTTTCCTAATATCAAAAAGTGTATTCCAGTAAGGTTTCTCGGGTCTTCTTAGTCATAGTGAGGGAGTCCATCGTCTTTGGATGAGAGTTTTTGGTTATGAATATAGCAGTGAAATATTTCGTGAGATATTTGAAGATGGTAACTGACCTGTGTGGTAATTTCTTTAACCATTTTTTTGCGATATCCCCCAAACTAGAAGAGAATATAGGGAATTTCAGGGCATCTTCATTGCTCTAGAGAGTTGTTACTTGATAATACTGGCGAACATGATCAACGGTATCAGTATTCCCATCGTAGAACTTGAATCTAGTGGTGGTGAACTTTTTAGGAGGCACTCGTTCCTTAATTGACCTTGAGAAAGGGGGACTTCATATGATAAGGGCCCTACTGGATAGTTTTTTAGTAGACATGGACCCACAATGAGCCAAATTATCATACATATCTCGCCAGATGAGATCGTGGAGATCATTCTTGCGATGACCCCTTGTTGATCTTTTCTTACTGGAGGTCTTCGGTATCTGGAACATTCTTGATCGCATTAAGAATCCTTCATCGACTGCTAGCTTTCCTCAGTCGAGGGCTAGGTGTTTATCCATAGCATTTATGTTTGTCCCCATGGATCTCTTTCTCCATTCTTTCCAAACAATATTGCAAATGAGCATTATCCTCCTGTTAGAGGCATGTGGCATCCTCCTTTTCATGAAGTCACCGTTCATAGGCATCTATAATCCCTAACTTCTGCATGGATCTCGGTTGTTCATTTCTCTCCAAAGTCTATTCCTACTATGGACGATAACGTGAGTTATGAGTGTTACGAATCCTATTGGGATGGACCTCAGACCCGACTCTAGGTGCTGGAGGTATATTTTTATCATTCTGGTGGTCGGCCTTAGACGATAAATAGGGGTTGTGTGAGTGAGACATGAGTGATCATTGGCTCTGTTTGGATGTGAAAAGGAAACTCCCTCCTATACATGGATCCAATTATGGGTGGTGAAATCCTATTATACTGATTAACCACAATTGAGTTGAGTAGAATATGAAAGTTACAGTCACATAACACATAATATTCATGGTTCAGCAACGTGCCTACATCCAAAGTGGTATTTCTTTCTCTCTTTATTATAAGACCGTGAATAACAAAGATTACATGCCCCTTGTCTAGGGGTGTGGGTTAAATTTACAGATAACATAGAGAGAATGAGGTGTGTAGGATTTTATGACTTGGGATGATGTTACAATCTAGTCGAGCAAATCCAATCTTAAGATTTCCACTGACCGTATCCTTTGTTGTTCTTAGCTCCAAGACATGATCACTTATCAAGACTGACAGAAACATATCAACTTCTCCGGTTAGGTAATATAATTCCTCCACAATAAGTTTTAAAAACTCACCTATTTTAGTAAGTTCAATTATGTATTATCTATTCACTTTTCATGCATATGACTACATGTTAATTTTAGGAGTTTTGTGAAAATATTTTTCAAATGAGAATCATCATATCTTGTGAATTTCTAGGTTTTCAAGTGAGATCGAGGTTATACAAATTGTGATAGTTCTCATGTGGATGTTGAATATATGAAATAAGGTAAGTATTGTACTGTGATCACAAGTCATTTAAATGGTGTAATACGTGTTCAAATGTGTATATAGAATCATGTGTAAGATATGAGCACGATCAATAATAATCATAGTAATTAAAAGAGGGTATATTGTTATATTAAGGCGACTGCGTATGGCCTTCTGACAATAACATTTTTTAAAATCATTTTTTAACCAAAATTATATTTAAATATACTTTTCTCTCATGAAAAACATTTTCTATTTTCAAACTCATTTATTTGCATATTAATTTTTCTTTCAAAAATCATTTCACTTTTTTTACATTACTTTTCTTTTGCAAGAAAATTTCCACCATATTTTATAAATAAAGTTAACACCCTCCCCCAATATACACACAAAAAAATATTAAAATAAATCCCTTTTGGGGACTTGATCTATGATCTAGACTCTGATACTAATTGTTGTCCTGAAAATATCTCAGGGGGCGTATAATTACATTATTGTAAAATACTTCAAATTTTTGTTCATTTTAAACTTTTCTTTCTTTTCATAAATAATTTAATGCTCTCGCAAAACTTTTTTTGATGAGGTTAATCCATTTGCATTGTTTAATGTCAAAATGGTTTCTTCTTTTGCAATCTGATATCCCATAAATATCCACATTCAAAACATATAAATCACCAACAACACAATAAATAAAGCATAGATGTAAATAATAAGATAAAGAGATGGAATTGGGTCACTTTTATCTGGCTCTGTGATAACCTTCACTTACGTCCAAACTCGAGATAACACTTAAGAAAGCTCCACTATCTTCCAGTTATTTAATGATAAGAACCGGACACATTACAAGGAATTATAACACCTTAAAAACTCTACTAATTAGGCCACTACCTCATTCATTTCCAAATCTTACACGAGCAAGATCAAAGGCACAACCTCCTTCCTTGACACCCCACTACTAAGGCATTAATGACTAAGAAACTATAATGAACTTCATGGATTTTTTTCCAAGAATAGACCCACTATTTAGTTTGATTAGAGTTTTATAATAGATTGAGCATTTTTACAATTTTTACCTCTTTTATGATTAAATAAAAACATTTTTATTATAGATTGATATCCTTATTAATTAAATACACTAATATAACTATTCATTGTTGTTATATTTGGAACCGTTGTTGAGTAGTTATTATTGAGTTTGAATGACACCATTTCATGAACCTTGTTGCTATTGTTTCCATAAAGGAAATTAGTTTTCTTATATGGAAAGATTGATGATGTCATGTGGAATATTGAATAATCCACTTTTATCTTTTTTTTTCATCACTCATTTTGTTTTTATAGGGGGAAAAAGTGGTACCTTAGCCATGATAATTTTTATGTTTAAGTACTTAATAAATTTATGCTACAAATAATTCCTTCAAAACCTTCTTGTACAAACTATCCGTAAAGGACAAATAGACGCATAGTCGACTAATTTCTAATTATTTAACTATTTGAGTTATCTTTGGATTGTATTGAAAATTTTTGTTTCAGTTGATACTTGCACATTTTTGAATTGTTTCATTCATCATTTGTTTTCGTTAATCAAATGACCCCACTTATGAAGGAGATAACCATTTTTCTTTACCCATTGACTATAGAAAGGTTAATGTGCTAGGTTGTACCATGTGTGATGCACCTTATTCTTTTTTTAACTAACCTATTGAGAAACAATATGGAATTTAAAAACTTATTTGTATCAGAGTTGATTTATAAAAGAGTAGAATGTACTGTTTCTTTCTGACTCTTGGGCGAGTGACTTTATCAAGCTCGTTTCTTTGAGTAGAATGAATTCAACTAGTTGGAGAAGGACGATATAATGGCAATGTCCCTTGCGCACGATGGGGGGCATGTTTATTCTTAAAACCATGTATTAAGTTTATTTTTCAATAAAGGTGGTTAAGTTAGTTTTGAAATGAGAACCATGTTTGTGAAAATGCCTTATATTTGTTTTAAATATAGTTTATGCATGTTGGTCAATTGGAATAAATAGGAATTTTGGTGAGTGGTTTTAGTACAATTGAACATTTAGACGCATAGTCGACTAATTTCTAATTATTTTACTATTTGAGTTATCTTTGGATTGCATTGAAAATTTTTGTTTCATTTGATACTTGCACATTTTTGAATTATTTCGTTCATCATTTGTTTTCGTTAATCAAATGACCCCACTTGTGAAGGAGATAACCATTTTTCTTTACCCATTGACTATTGAAAGGTTAATGTTCTAGGTTGTACCATGTGTGATACACCTTATTCTTTTTTTAACTAACCTATTGAGAGACAATATGGAATTTAAAAACTTATTTGTATGAGAGTTGCTTTATAAAAGAGTAGAATGCACTGTTTCTTTCTGACTCTTGGGCGAGTGACTTTATCAAGCTCGTTTCTTTGAGTAGAATGAAATCAGCTAGTTGGATAAGGAAGATATAATGTTGATGTCCCTTGCACACGATGGGGGGCGTGTTTATTCTTAAAACCATGTATTAAGTTTATTTTTCAATAAAGGTGGTTAAGTTAATTTTGAAATGAGAACCATGTTTGTGAGAATGCCTTATATTTGTTTTAAAGATAATTTATGCATGTTGGTCAATTGGAATAAATAGGAATTTTGGTGAGTGGTTCTAGTACAATTGAATAATTCGCAACTTAAATAGGGAGTTGACATCTTATTGGTAAAGCTGCGAGTATAATCCTAATTATAACACCTGGTTTTATAAAATAACAAAGAGTCAAAATTTCTAAAAAAATTGCATTACGTACAATATTTACTTGTTGTAAACTTGGGTTAAGATAAATTCAAAATTAAAAAATATAATTCTTGGTGTGGACCCAATAGTTATTTTAAAAAATAGAAGTAAAAATTCATATCTTATAGATGTGAATCAATTCGGACATGGACCGAATCGATTGGGCACATTTAGAAATCTTTCCTTTTGAGTTGTCATTTTGAGTGTGAATTTGGTTGGAAGACAAACACTTTTGGTCAAGAATTGGGGTCTTTAGTTGATTGAATTTCTTTCCTTATCTATATTTTATCAAGGAAAAGTTAGCCCAAAGATTAAGGGGTTGGTTTAGATTAGTTTATGGGAGGATAAAGAGAGTAGATGACTCGTTTTCTCTCATTTTTCTCTGTAGAAACTCAGCCCCTCTTCCTTCTATTAAATCTCTGTTTTAACAAGTTCTTCTTTCATATGTTCAAATATGTTATACACTAAGCCACTATCCTATATTATCAAGGGTTATAGGAAGTTTTATTAAGCTTTAATGGTGTTAAAGGTGATATTGAATAAGAGAGTTTTGAAGTGGGTTTTCCAGAATGATTTGAAGCATTCATGGAGGTGTAAGTAAAGAAAAAAAATGACTCTTGGAGGCAAAAGGAACCCAATATTGAGGGAGATCGATAAACCCCTTTGAGTACACCTTAGGAGGTGGGGGATTATCCTTCTACAAAAACTAGTTTTAACATATTTGTGGTGCACTTATGAGGTGGGAAAAACATCCTACACTATTATTATATTTATTGTTTATAACATGAATATTACATATTTTAGTTCATTTATATGTAGGATTTAAGCATGTTTCCATGAATTATTGAGCAATGGGAGTTAAGATGTTATAAAGAAAGATTTTGAAAAGACTTAAATTTCAGAATATATAAAGAATAAAATGTTAGAAATTGTGTTTTTTATGACTTCAAATAAATATTTTAAAGAAGAACGGTTATGGGATGCATAGGAATTCCTTTGAACGCAAAGTATATATGTTTATGTGAAATAAGAAAGTTTTATAATTTTCAGAATAATTAAGTAACATTTTTATGGAATAAAAATGTTGAAATGGCATCTTATAAGACTAAATAGTAATCTTTAAACATATGGTGTAATGAAATTTGTTTGAGGATGTTTGAACATGTAATATATGTTTTATTCAAGTAAAAATCGAATTCAATTAACTTGGATAAAACTTTGGTTAAACAAGTGTGAATGTTGTTTAAACGGTGTGTTGAAATGGATTTTTAACATGAAATCATAAAGTTATAAATTTCAGAATCTATACAACATAAAATAGTGTATTTTATCTGAAGAATAATTAAGGAAACATGATAAAATATATTTAATTAATATTTGTTATAAATGTGTAGAAGTGGACAAAACTAGTGTTGGTAATTTGGGCATATAATTGAGTCAAAATCATCATAATGGTTGAAATTAGGAAAGTTATTAAGTTGGGTTTAATGTTAAAAAAATCTGAAGTTTCGCACTAAGTAATGTGTTGATTAGTATTTTAGCAAGTAAAAGGAATGGGTCCAAAATGATGAAATTCAAGTGGGTTTAGTAAATGTAAACTTTAAATTTTAAAGTGCGAGTCAAACAAGTTGAATTACAAGTCCTAAAATGACAAAATAAATATTTAGGTACAAAAGTGTCAATTTACGAGAAAGTTGGACTTAAGAGCAAATTCACTAAACTATGAGGACTCTAGTTAAAGAGTAAGACTTTAAAGTATATAATGGAAACTCATATTTTGGAAAGTAAAGGTGAAAAGAAGTATTTTGGAAAAATGAATAAAATGCAAGTTTACTAATGTGAGCATACAGTGAAAAAGTACACAAAATATAAGAATCGGGTATTTGAACTCAAAGGATTAAGTTCACAAGAAATGGTAAGTAAATTTGTTTCCAAAGATAAAATGAAATTTTGATGAATAAATGGTTTGGCCGTAGGGAAAAAAGAAATTAATGTAAAGTGAAACAGTTTTCACAAAGGAGATCGAAAAAATTCAAGGAGGGCCCGAATCCCTAGGGTGCGACTTCCTCTTAGACCCAATACCACTAATCAGGTCTATATTACGGCATGGTGTCAGTCGATGAAAGGTCGAATAACACACATGGGATACAGTTAATGGAGGTAAGTGAATATGGGTGCAACTCGAGAAAGGTTTAAAATGGACTTGAAGGGAATTAATGGAAATTAAATAAATTCCATGGAACTTGAAAGTAATAACAAGGATAACGTGTGGGTGGACAAATGACATAACCCAAATTAATATGGTAATGTGTTCTTAAAGATACGCTTTAAAGGTAATAAGGTCAATATATACAAATTTTCACCTTATCACTGGTCGTGTGTGTTGGAAAGTAATTAAGTAAAGTAACGTTTTTTTTTTTTTTTTTTGAAAAAATTAGGATTTTATTGATATAAGAGAGAAAAGCCCTCTCAAGTGGCAATACAATAAGAAAGAAAAGACATCAGACGTTCCTTATAAAAGGAAGAGGAGAAGCATCTATCATCATAGATGCTTTTACAATATTAGGAAGATACGACCAGCTGATAAATGACTTATGACATTTTGACGATTCACCATGAATAGCAAGAAGAGTAGCCACCTTGTTAGCTTCTGGAGAACAGCAAGATAAATGACACTGAAGACTGTGAATTAATTCCTGTAGATCCTTGAAATTATTTCTAATTTTCCAATGAACTGATTTTGAGTTAGCCTCCAAAAAGATGAAAATCTGACTTGAGTGGAACTCTAACATCACCTTTGAAAAGTTCTTCTCCAAACAAAACTTTAAACCAGCAGAAACAGCTTGAAGGAGAGCATACTGAGGGACATCATGAATTATGAAGTTTGAAGAAGCCCAAATTAGTCTACCATGATTATCTCGAATAACTGTACCTATACCATTGATCTTCTGATTTTCTGACGTAGCAGCAACATTGATTTTGACTTGATCTACCCCAGGATTCTTCCAATGATTAACATTCTTCCAATAAGCATTGGGAGTAGATAGAGAGAAAGCATTCCTAATTTCCTGATTTATTCCTTGAGTTAGGTCTTTAAAAGGAGTAAGCATAGTAAGCTCAGAGATTAAAACCACTACTCTGTGAATAACTAAACCTGGATTCATTGGGATATTTTCAAACACAGCCTTATTCCTGCTCAACCAAATTTCCCATATGATTATGATAGGAGTCAATTGAAAAAGCCATTAAATGGGTTACTAGAATAAACAAATATTTTATGAATGTAATAAGGAAAGGTCATTAAATGGGTTAATGTAATTTAATCAGAATAAAGTAAAAGTTCTATATAAAGTAACGATTTATATATATATAGTAGTGTCATTTTGTCATAGAATCATGCTCTCTTTCTGCCATTCGTTATGCATTGTATTTTTCTAGAACCCCATTGGGCATTGACTTGCACCCCTTCTTCGTTAGAGATGGATAAATGTAGTTACGTATTTGAGAGTGTTTCACAGGTAAGCTTTCTTACCCTCTTTATGCTAACAACTATGATTACTTGAACCCGTAATGCACATTAATGGGTTCTTCACTTGGCTAATTACTTTATATTATATGAAAATAGAATTGTAATCTAAATATTGGGGTTTTAAATTAGATAAAAGGATATTAAGGGTTGTTCACAACATTTCACACTTAACGCGTCTGGTCCGATTCGGGTCGACCCACGAGTGGCCCATTAGCCCTGATCGGGGCATCATACTAATAATATATCATAACTACGATAACATGTTTGATGATTAAGAAAATTATTTGAGACTCCAAAGATTATTGTGCCCGGTACATCAAGAAAGTATTCAACAGGACCCGTAGGTGAGATTCAAGTCTGGGTGTTTAAATACCTAAACTAGTTGACTCCTAGGTATGCTTTGTCCGTACTAGTTTTGCAATTTAACATCTGGATATTTTTTTATAAAAACCTTATTATTTTTTTAGAGTTGAACTTTATTTCAACTTTATCACCCATCTAGAAGACCATGCCACATAAAACTAACAAAGGTGAAAATGTAAAATCACCAATGGATTGAAATATACACATTAAATATTTTTACATAATTTTATATCATAATCAGGAAAAATTAGGATTTAATTATCCATATAATAATGTGGTAAAAATTGGGTAAGAGTGAAATTAGGTGTAAATAATTTCTAACATTTTCCCGCGATTTTTCTAGATTTTTTATGAATTTTAAAATGAAATTTAAACACTTTTTAATGAACTAAAATGATTTTTTAATCATTTTTTATTAAAAAAATAGGAATGTTTTTTTTCTCTCTCACAAAAATGTACGGTGTCCATAACCATTGATACAAATTTTGATCAAACAAGTTGGATATTGATCTGAGTGAATTAGAAGCGGTCCAATCAATTGAAGGTTACCAATTGTACTGTTGGCTGCCAGTCAGCTTACTTCCTGAGCATTAGCCTCAACCATTAGATTAAGATTACCTAATCCTAACTGTTCATTTTGAACATCTGCTTTCAGGACCTTCCACGAACCTCTATATTACCAATTGTATAGTATATATGATAAGTTGTTGGCAAGTCTGAAAGTATCTCCAATGGTATAATCAAAACTACGACTCTAACCAAATTTAACAAGGTGACTTAAAAACCCCACTTCAGTGGACTAATAAAAATTTAACAACCCTTAAACCAATAATCAAATTAGGCCTCCCCATAATGAAACTTAGCAATCTTTTTGTCAATAATAAAACTCATCTTCCACTTCCCGCATCCCATGCTAACTAACATTACCTCCTTCCTTCCTTTCAACCTCCCTCCGTCTATGGTAAATCTATAATGTTTGCTACTTGCCATAACCGCCGACAGTAACAGTCCATGTAGTATTTTTTCTCTCACCTCGACATCCAGATTAAGATCCTTATTGTATATATATATATATATATATATATATATATATATATATATATATATATATATATATATATATATATATATATATATATATCTATATAGACCAGAAACCCTATACCACAAAGATGAAGAACATCCCAAAGCCATCTCGGGTATATATAATTTTCTTTCTTATTGAGGTAATCTAACAATTGGTTTGAAGAGATAAACTATGAAATGAAAATTGCACCGTTAGATAAAGAGTGTACGGTAGGATTAAGTGGGAGATATGTTAGAACTTGCATTTTTTTGGTTATCAGGAAAAGAAACCATTTTTTGCAATGAGGTTGCTAACTTTACCAATCTTTGTAAAGCATAATTAAAAGTTGATGTGTCAAGTTTTAGCAATTAAAATTGATTACACTATTGGAGATACTCTGAGCGAAGAATGCTAAATAGAAAGGGCATAGAAGAGGTAAAGACAGAGAGAAGAAATGTGAGAAAATCAGTGAGAAAATAATCTCTGAGGAAGAAAAAATAATGAAAGTGGGAGAAGAAAGGGGAGAAATAAGGTGGGGCTTTTAGAGAGTTTGTTTGTCTGACCATTTATGAAAAACACAAACTCCTGGTTGTTTTTACTCTTTAGTTAGATCAAAAACTGGATCTATGCATTCTTAAGTTTTTGTTTATAAATGTTTGGGAAAAACACTAGATCCATACATTTTCTCACGTCTCACAAACTCACATAGTTTAGGTTTTCAATTTTAATGTTATTTTCCTATACCCTTGTTATAAAATTATTGTTAAACTCTACATGTATGACATAAATATGTTTAAACCACTAGGTTTAGGTTATTACAATATATCTTAAACAATCCAGTCTCTCCACTTCTTTCTCAAATGAATCTTACATTAGTTTTAAGATAAACATCTAGATCTGAATTATTTTGGAATAAATATTTTGAAAGATTGTAGATCTAAAGTTTTTTATGAAAATATAAATATTAGTATAAAACTATAAATACATTTCAGATCTGATAAAGGTTTACCATATTAAAAATAAATTATAATCTAAACATTTATACATTATTAATAATTTATTATAGTATAAATTATTCATGATTCATTATCTTATCTTGATTTATCATTAGATCCTTTATACGTTGAGTTAGGGTATTTGCATGAAACATTTTTCTTGTACTGTACGCACAAGTTCACCACTTTACAACAAATCACTTGTACAACACAAATCCACTAGTTGATGTCTTTGGAGAGTAGAACACATTAGTCAACAAAGCTATGAGGAGTTAGCAAGCGTTTACATCAAGAAATTGATAAGAAATGGGTGAATTGAGTTCGACTATCAATTTAGGTAGCCTTATTTTTCTTGCATTTCATTTCCATTTTGTTGTATTTGTAACTTCGATTGTCTGTTTTAGTGAATTTATTTTCGGTTGGCCCATAGAGGGGACAACGTACATTTCCCTAAGATTCTCTGGTTTTACTACGTAAAAATCTTTTTGTTGTGGTTTGTTTCTATTTAGGAATATATATACTGCCCGATTTAGTTAAACAACTAATAGTTGACAACATAAATTGAATTAAACACCGTTTAAAATTTAGGATTGTCTTAGTCATTTTCAAGTGGTATCAGGTCAAGCTTTTTATAAAACTAAATACCCTAATCCCCTAATTTGTTTTTATTTTAATATGGATGATAAACATGGTAAGCTAGATAAATCCTGATGGAAACAATTATCTCTATTGTAAGGTAAGGATGAATAGTTTTATCCAAAGTACTTTGGGGGATGATGTTTGGGATGGTGTTATTAATGGAAATACCTTAACTACTAGAACTATTGGTGAAAGTACCAATACTCAGACAATAGAGACATTAATTAGTGAATTAGCCAAAGAAAAATTCTTCATTCATGGCTATGACTGAAACTGAATTTAAACGGATATCTTCTCGTACTACATCCAAACAAGTTTGGGACACACTTTTCACTGCTCACGAGGGTGACAAGTATGTCAAACAAAGCAAAATTCAACTCCTAATAGAGCAATTTAATACAATTATTATGTCTAGAGATGAATTCTTTGATGAATTTAACCTTAAAATAATAGACATTATAAAATTCTAGATGTTAGTGGAGTTGAATTTGTTGATATTGACGTAGTAATGAAAATTCTTAGGTCTTTGACCCCATAGGTTTGACTCTAAGACATATGACAATGAAGAAATGGTTTGCACTAACTTGACTCCAGAGTTACTCAATAGTAAACTCAGGACTATAGAGATGAAATTAAAATATAAGAAATCATTTAAGGGCAACTCTAGAATTAGAAAATCTCATGAATATAACCTATTCTTCACCTTTAACTTTGACTAACTTAATTTATAAAACGCCGAGGTGGATTTGGAATCCTTAGATTCTCAAATAGCCATGATCAATGACTATTTTAAAAAGATAGTATAATTTAGAAATCCCATTGTTGCTAAAAATAGTTATTTTAGTATTAAAGGTAATCAAAACCCAAATCCCCATGAAAGGAAAAATGATCACCCTAATATCAAGGATAAGAAGAAACCCAAACAAGTCTTATTAAAATTCCAATGCCATAAATGTCATAATTTTTTACATTTTGTCAATAAATATAGGACCAAAATAAAGGACAAACCTAAGGTCCACTTCACCAAAACCTCGGACGAATATTTTAAGTTAGATAGTGATGTTTTGGGTCCTTCCTAAAATAGTGATACATTCATGTATTTCAATGCCAAAATCGTTAAATCAGATAATACTCGCATGACTAATTTTGAATATATTATTCGCATGTCTAATAATTTTGATAATGTCTGTGAGTGACGTTGTGGTGAGAAATATATTAATCCTATTGATGTTATTGATTTATCTATAGAATTTATTGATGATAAAGGGTGTATGTGTCCAAATGGTGTGATTGGGTGCGTTAGTTCGACTAAGTCACCAATAGAAAATAAAGGTGTAGGGGTCAATGATTCACACAATGCACTTAGTGATGAAAGTGATAGTGATAGTGATAATGATAATGCCAGATCCATCTATTTGAGGGAGATTCTGTGCTCTTCTAATTGCTTAGAAGGGTTACCCCTTTACATCTAGGGCTCATCGAAGCCCTATTCTGTATATTGAGGAACAGGATCTAAAAGCTCTCCAACGTGTTGTGGAGCCTTCAGCCGTGAGAGGAGAGGATCTTTTGGCTTCCTCGGGTTGGGGAGCCCCTGTTTTATTCCAGAAAAAGCGGGAGCCTTGTACATTGATTATCGGGCGCTCAACAAGGTAACCTAACCATCAAGAACAAGTATCCACTTTGATTGCAGACTTCTCTACGCCTCCATCTTAAAAAGGTGTCTAAAATTTGATAAACTCATCAGGAAATTAACTACTAAAATTGAGGTTTTGAATAAAGATGTTTGTAAAATGCTGAAGAGTAAAACAATCAATGTCAAACTTTTGGGACTGAAATATCAAATTTCTAAAAGAAAATTCAGAGGCTGGCAGATTCAAACCATGCTTTAAAACAAATATATAAAGAATATTTGTTAGAACTTGAACAATTAAAAAACAAATGTTCAAATAATTTTAAAAATTATCAATATTTTGAATCAGGCACAAAACACTTAAATCAGATCTTAAGTGCTAGGAAAACTAACAATGATAAACTTGGTTTAGGATTTAATGGAAATCAAACTAGTTCTTTTGAAACTAAGAAAACATGTTTGTTAAATCAAGTACAATTTATGTGGTTCTCCGAGCATTTGTGAAGATTGAGACTTTACGAAATCATGTTTTGGAAAAATAAATCTCAAGAGGGATGAAGACTGTCGAAACTCCAAAGTATGAATATAAACAAACACAGAAATATACGTGCCCTCCCATTAGAGACAGCAAAAGTAAGTAAATTAACTTTTCAAAAAAAACTCCAATGGGTACATATATTAAACTTATTTATCAAAACTTAGCCAACAAAGTAAAGCCTAGTTCAACAAAGTAAACTCCAATGTGTTTTTGGGCACATACAAGATGGATGTTTTCAAAAATGACTTAACAGTCCAGTTTATATGAACTTTAATTATTCTCATGTTAAGCGTATTAACTATCACTTTACCAAACAAAATTTTAATAAATGTAAATCTGGGAAAGCCATGACCAAGTTTAGGACAAAAATAATACCGCCACGTAGTAACCTAGGCCCACCGCTAACCAAAATGCCAAAAAGGTTTTAAAAATTGAGCCTTTGTGGGTTATAGGGGACGACTTGCTAACACAATCAAGGTGTAATGTAGTTTCAAATGCTTTAAAAGCTGAAATCACATCGGTTGCTTGGTACCCACACTTGGATTGTTCAAAACACATGACTTGGGATGATTCCCTCATAACAAACTACCTTATTACTAATGTTATATTCGAAGATGGTGAATCTTTCCAAATCATTGGAAACAGAATAGTTAAAGAGGTTGGACTTCCTATGCTCAGTGTTGTTATTTTGGTAAAAGGACTAAAATCCAACCTTTTTAATATTAGTCAGTTTTGTTATGTAGATCACATATTGCTTTTTTTTAAAACTGATTGCTATTTTTTTTTTATAATTTTTGCTAATGTATCCTTACGAGAAATACAACCAAGGATAATTGTTAGATATTTGTTCCTATTTTTGAGACACTAAACTGTCAACTGACTAGGCTAGATGAAGTTGACTTATGGCACAATGGACTTGGTCACATATATTTAGAAAATCTTAACAAATTGACCAGTTAAGAGATTGTATGTCACTTTATCAAAATTAAAAGGGTTTAAAGAATTGTTTATGATCCATGTCAAGTGGGAAAATGGTTAAAGCTTCACACAAGAAAATTAAAGATATATTATCTTCTAAACCCCTTGAATCAGTCCACATAGATCTTATAGGTCACCCCAGAATAATTATCCTATGTGGTAATATCCACATTCTGGTAATGGTGGATGAGTTTAGTATTTTCACTTGGTTAGATTTCATGGAACACAAATCACAAGCTTTTAAAGAGTTTTTGAAAACCCTTTAAAAATTGAAAATGATGCCTAAATGTATAAAATAAGGAGCAATATATGTGGAAAAATCAAAGATATTAGACTTATTTAGCATTGTGTTGATAACGGTTACAAACGCGAATTTAGTGGCCCAAAGGCACTATAACATAATGGAATTGATGAAAGAGAATAAAACTATTCAAGATATGGCTAGTGTAATGATACATGCAGAGAACCTACCTAAATATTTTTAAGTAGAGTCGGTTCAAACAATGCCACCTGATTAAGCATGTATATCTCCTGCAAAGTTCTAAAAACACATTATACAAGATTTGGTATAACAAAAAACCTATCCTAACATATCTTTGTAGGTAACAACATTTATGTGTGTAAAGATAGAGAAGATATGTATAAATTTGATGCATGAGGGGGTAAGTTATATTTTTAGCTTACTCTCCAAACAGTAGGGATGATAGAATACATAACCTATGTACCAAATCCGTACAAGAGTCCATTAACATAGTTGTAAATGCCATAACTATAAAACTTGTGAGTAATGATCCAATACCTTTTGTTGAGGAATAAAATAATTTTAAAAATGACCTAATAAAGGAACTTGAGTCACAACATGATGTTCCCATCTAGGTTCCAAAGGATCCCCTAAAAGATAAAAAGTTTTGGGCTCTGTCAGTGACAATGAAACTATATCCCAGACTCGTATATGTTAAAATTATGCATGTTTCGTTTATCTAGTAGAGTCGAAGATCACGATTGTGTCTTTGAGAGATTAGTATTGGATGAATACGATGCATGAGGATCTTGACTAGTTCAAAGAAAACAATGTATAATACTTAGTCCCATAACCAATATAGTCAAAAGTAATAGAGACAAAATGGATTTAAAAAAACAAAGATTATGGAGTCATAGTTAGAAATAAATCAAGGTTGGTATCACAAGGTTACAATAAAGTAAACGGAATAAACATCGATGAAACATTCGCACTAGTTACGCGTCTCGAGTATATCTGACTACTACTTGTAGTTTCTTGTCACTTATAATTTTAACTCTACAAATTTCTTTTTAATATATAATTTTATCAGAGGGGGTGTATGTAGACCAACTAAAGGGGTTTATTGACCTACATCCCCCTAAACATATATATATCGGTTGAAAAAGAACTTTATGACTTCAAACAAGCCCCAATGACCTGGTATGATTGTCTTTCAAAATTTTTAGTAGATAGGGTTTTGAAAGAGGTGGTGATAACCAAATGTTCTTTATTAGAAAAATTAAAACGAAAGTTTTGTTTGCATAAATTTACATCGATAATATTTCTTTTGGATCAACGTTTGATAAAGAAATAAAAGATTTTTCAGATATAATGAGTAGTGAATTTCAAATGTTGCTTATGGGGGGAGCTTTAGTATTTCTTGGATTACAAGTCAAACAGGCGGATGATGGCCTTTTATATTCCAGTCTAAAAATGCAAAAGGGCATATAAATATATTTGGTTTAAAAAATTAAAAATCTTCACGCAAACCTATGAGTACCACCATAAAATTATCTAAAGATGAATATGGCATGCCAATAGACATGTCTTTATACCATAAAAGATAGGAAGCCTTTTATGCCTAAGTAAAAGTAGACCATATATCATATTTTTGTGTGTGTATTGTGACATCCCGCCTAATGAAATACTGGGCGATCAATCCTGTACCAAATTAAAACAGGAGTCTCATATGGTTCATTCTTAGCATCACTGTCGAAAACCAGTTTAATTACTAATAACCTATTAGGCTGGCATCAAAATTTTATTTAATTAATCTTTTTAATCAAACCAACAAAGTAAAACCATCACATAGTTTATATAAATGAAACTGAAAAGAAATAAATTAACCGAACCCTCGATTTAATATAATACAATAGAATCAAAGGCCGTACAAAAAGGTGGTAAAAGAATAAATAGATCAATTAGGATATCAACCTGAATGTTTCTACAGTACCTCCTATCTAGAACTAAAGGATGGAAGCGTCTACAAGAAATCTGCATGCATCCACAGCTGCTGCAGCAAGCGTCTGACTCGAAGAAATCATCATCCAGGTGTTCCTTTGTCTGGACACACATATATATACATCATATATGGCAAGAGAGGGGGAAAATAGATAAGCGGGTCAGAGCCCGAGTTGTGAAAATATTTTGCAAGTGCATAAATAATTTATTTATAAAAATATGTTTTATCTCATATTTTCATTGGCAGCGCACTCCCATGATATTGCACACCTAACGTATCCCTCTAAACATCCTAGTCAAGCTTCTCTGCCTAACTAACCTGTCACCCCCAAACTCAGAAAGTCCTAAGTAAACCGAATACTAAGGGCTAAACTTCTCCCCAGTCTCAACACTGTACCATGTTCGTGCATGGGGTGTCTCGCGAAGAGAAATCCAAACAAGGAACCCCCCCAGATACATTACTACTTGGCAGTGTCGATAGTCGAGATTCATTATACCCTCAGTACACAACATATATATACACACTTATATAATTATAAACGTTATCATACTCACTCTCATATACATATTACAATATACATCCGGATAGAATCTCCCGGACTGAGATTTCATCTATATTCATTTTATCTCTTTACTCTAGCAGAGATACATATATATATATATATATATATATTGTTTCTCTCATACACAAGTAATGTACAATACACACAAGTACAATAACCATCCCAACGAGCTATAACTCGAGGATACAGTCTCATAGTGTCGATCTAACTCCGGGTTTACTCATTGTACCATGGTACCAAGCCAGACTTACTCAATGGTCATGGTAAAGTAAAATATACACAATGGTGGAGGCGGTCATGTTCCCTCTACAAGTGGAGTACACACATCGCACTCGAACGTGGCATGAGATGACCGGGGGATATACTCACCCTGCTCCTCAAGCTAGGAGATTCACCCACATCGCGCCACATCCCTGGATTGCACTAGAGAAAATATATAATCTGGCTGTTCCTACCCTACTTTAAAGGAAAGCCCGTGGAAATCAGCCTCTAAGATACACATATGCCAATCACACATAGATATATAAGTATTCGTAACATATAATATATACTATAATAACACACACACACACACACACACACACACACACACACACACACACACACACACATATATATATATATATATATATATATATATATATATATATATACACATACATACATTTATCACTCCTCAAATGTATACATGGCTATAATTTCCAATCTCGTAATGATATTTAAGTATTCCCTTACATAAATATACTTCACACCTTGATCACTGTTAGGGATTTATATATTCTCCAAATATCTCAATTCATAACCATATGATAAGTATACCCTTAACTTATCTTTAGCCTATAACCCCAAATTTTCATCCTAGTCGCCTTATAGGATTTACCCAATACATATGGCCCCTATTTATTCCATCCACAAAAATATACCCATTTATGCTTACCGAATAATTTCTCCAATTGTCACTCTCTTCCAAAACATTCGATAAGTCCATACCTCGGATTAATCTTTTAAATAACCCAAGGTCAATTCACACTTCCTCAAGCCCTTTAGAACATAACTCTCTATAATGCTGTAATTTAAAAATCCCCTAAACTTTAAACTCAAAGAGGAGAAAGAATAACTATCTCCAAAATCTTGGGCTGAAAACAGAGTGCCGGTCGATCGGCCCCTGACCCTGGTCGACCGCGGTTTGGGATTTTACCTAACAAATAAATCAGTAGGCCTTATTTCTCTTACCCGATAGACCGGCCATAGGGGTGCGGTCGACCAACCATACCGGTTAGGTCGAACAATGTCCATTTTGGACAAAATCCAAAATTTCAAACACCCAAAATATCACCCCCAAACTTCATTCTTATGGTTTCTAATCTCAACCAACAACACAACAAACATATAAACATTGATTTCTAACTAACACATAAATTAATTGGATGAATTAAACCAATTTTCTTAGATTTATACCCAAAAATCCCTGAAGCCCTAGTTTTTCCATTTCCCCCATTCTACTCATTTCTACCCTCCATTATCATGGATTTAACAATAGAAATCATTAAGAGTTTACATTAGATCAATATGTAAACTCATACTCAAATTTTCACAACTTTGTTGTAAGGGTTCTAACCCTAAATCATATAGTTTACCAACTATAATATGATATATATGCTCAAAATGAAATAAAGCAAGTACACACTTGCCTGGAGGATAAAATCCGACGACCTCGAGTCGAATCCTGCGCAGTTTGGCCGGAATATTCCATTTCTTTCTCTTTCTCTCTTCCTCTCCGCTACTCTCTTTATTTTCTCTTTTTTCTTTCCTTTCTCCCACTCTCTCGTGCCTTATATAGGGAGAAAATAAGGGTTTATCCCTTTAAACCCAAAAATGACTCGTTTACTCAATTGCGAGCCCCTACCGATCCAAAAAATTTCAAAACTCAAATAAAACCCTCGGATACTCTATTCTAACTATATCGGCCATTCCGAGACCAACTGCGCAATCAAAATCTCCATCTGAGGTACTTGACCGCAATCCACAAATTAAACCCAATACATCTCCATGCGGGTTTTTCAATTAAAATATTATCCTTTGTCACTTTATCCAACTGCGAAATGTAATTAAAATGATCCAACTCATTTACTTAATCCAAAAAGTAAATATAACATACATCGAAAATAATTTGATCCTTGAAAACCTTAAAAATGACTATTCACGATAATTTCTCAAATTCCCTAATTACACTTATGAATTTTAATTATCCATAAAAGTGCAGGGTATTACATACTCCCCCCTTAAAACAGAATTTCGTCTAAAAAATTCGGACACGACCGGTATTACCAACCTAGGATCGCTAATCACACCTGAACCATATGCTCATTCGGTACTTGCCCATCTCAAGGCTTATACTCTAATGCACTAGTTCACCCTTAACTTAGCTAAACCTCTACTTTGGTTATAAGGGTGAATTTAACGTCACATCGCACTCATCGTTTCTAGTACCCCATATAGAGAAAATGATCATATTACTACCACTCTAACATCTAAATCTCACTGGAGAATCATGATTCTAAGCGTCCGCTCATCTACATCAGGATATCTAATTTCCCTTAAAAAGGAAATTACTCTCATGCTTGACTATTCTCATCAGTCTCATCGCTTATCTTGGGCATGCTACCTCTTACTTCCCTATACCATTAGATTATCGCGTACCTCTTACGACATTCCATCCAACACACTCCAAATCCATTTTGGTTGTCTCACGGCATAACCTTCAACTTATATACTACGCCCCTTCTACTTCAGGCGGGATATAAAACCAACTTACCAGGTTGCCCACACACCTTATAACCCTTGTTTCTCAGCACAACTATTGTAAACGTCCGACACGTACACTTCCCTAAACAATGGGCCTTATTTCCTCGGCATAATACTCACACATGGGTTTTCCTAACCCGCAAAATTTAATGCTCCCTACACATGGAAATTCAATCCTTCTCAAGGTTAACCCACCAAACTGCTTGTGGTTTACCTCCCACAATCTTCCTATATCGGCGCCACTAACTCTATTGGCCTTATTTTTCAATAATTCTAAGATCTAAGCGTTTCGTACACGTAAGATAAGTACTGACCTAAATTGTGTCCCTAGTGCCCAAGACCTTTCTCAACTCTCGACATTTGCTCGGTTTCATGCGTGGGACGTCTCGCAAAGAGAAAACCAAATAAGGAACCCTCTTATTACACTACTTCCTCGCATCGTCGATCATTGACATTTAACGGTCTAAGGCACACCAACAGGACGTCCTAAGTCCTACCTTGCTAACCTACTAACGTTCTTCTACCACTCTATCCTTCCACCTTGGCGAAAAATGGAAAATCTAACTAATCGGGGCGTATACTCTCTTCTAATGTATTCCGAACATCATACTAAAAAACAATACCTCCAAGTTTGCCTTTTCATCCAAGGCCTAGCTATGAGCCTCAAATCAATTTTCTTTTACCTTGCCTCACCCACCTCCCTGCGATGAGAAAAACCATTTCAGTGCTTCTCAGTGCTTCTATTTCCATAAGCATACCCTCATCACACCGCTCCCAGTCTATAATGTTTCTTCAACACTATATAACTTGTCATCAAAACTAACATCCTTGCATCCTGTGGCCATCCCCGATCCTCGCCGCGCGGGCGGGCACATGTAGGAAAGGATCCTTCGGGTCCCGCGGGTCCCTCTCGGGAGCACTTCGGCCGGCGTCGTCTGTGATGTGGTGTAAAAATGTAGAGAGATTCAGAGTCGCCAATCTATTTTACTCAAAATAAATAAAAGAAAAAGGGGAAGCCACCCCGAAGGATGGCATCCAAAGACATACTGGTGCGTGCGAAACCAAAATGATTCGAGAAGGGTTCGGAGGCTTAGTTACGAAATGGGAAGGTGTTAGGCACCCATTCCGCCCTTTCGGTCTCTCATGAATATTTTTTATTTTCCTTTATATTTCCCCCCGTGATATGTGTGAATGTGTATATATAGAATGGAGGTAGGAATCCTCGAGTTATATCATGGAAAGGATAAAGCAAGTCATCCGTAGGAAGGTATAACAATAATATTAAAAAAGTGAGATTTACGCGATTACCCCTACGTTGATCGTTATAATGGAACGATAACACATATGGAGTAAAACATCACTAAAAGCAAGTATATAGAATATAAGGAAATTGGATTTAGAGAAGATAAAAAATGAGAGAAAAAATGAGAAAAAGGACTCGAATCTCGGGTTTTACCCCGAGATGCCTACGTATCCTATAAAGGCATCAAAGTCCACGTAGTTCGCATACAAAACGAGGGGTGGGGTTTATCCCATAAATCCAAATGGGGAATATCTTATTTGTGAGTGTGTGTGTGGAAAAAGTATTTTAGTTGTGAGAAAAGTGTGAAAAAAGTGTGAGAATCCCTTTTTGGAATTTATGCGTAAACCCTCTTCTTCTTATTTTTTGGATTTTATTTATATGAAAATAAGAGATGTGCAATAATACTAAATAAAAATTATATTAGGATGTGTGAAGTGAGATAATAAACGTGCTAAGTAAGAAAACAAGTTATTGGGAATTTAAGAGAGAGTTTGAGAAAGTTGGACCTTCTTGGAGATCTTGAGCTTGATCTTGAATGTTGGAGAGAAGCCCTTGCACTTGGATGATGATGGAGAGTGGCTAAATAATCAAGTTTGAGGAAGAGGATGATGAAAAGTGGAAGTAAAAAAGAGTTTTGGAAGTTGAAATCACGCTGCCTTCGAGAGAGGTTTCTGGGATTCGCTCAGAGAGATTTCCATCAGCTCTAGGCTCTTTTTGCAAATGGGGTGAAGGCCTCTTTTTATAGGCCCAGGTGAGTGTCGATCGACATTGGCACGTTCCTGCCTATCGGCACTTGCCGATAGGCAGGGTCTGGAACCTGTCGTTTGGCAGTGCGCTTTAGGATTTTTCGGAAAATTGGCCGCTGAGGGCAAATCGTTGGTCAGAATTGTGCACGGGGCATATCATTGGAAAGATAATTCAGAGACCTTTGAAAGTCCTTCGGACCACTCCTGGGTTTGGGAGTTAACTTTGGGTCAAATATGGCTCAGAAGCGTTTGTTGGTCCATTAGACGGGGAATCGTTCGGACGCAAACGGATCGTTCGCCCGCGTGGTAAGTCCGAATCGCACACGGGGTGGACCATTGGAAAGGTTAGGAGATGTACTTCGATATTACAAAGAGTTTGAACAGATTTGGAGAGTTGACTTTGGTCAACTGGTCGGGAAGCATTCGGTGACCTCTCGGAGTCAAACGGATCGTTCGTCCGCATGGAAAGTTGGAATTGTGCATGGGATGGACCATTAGAAAGGGGATTCAGTGCCCTTCGAAGATTCATTCAGCCTCGGTTGAGTTGAAGAGTTGACTTAGGTCAAATAGAGCCCAGGCGAGCCCGGTGGCCTCTAGGTCAGGTTTCGGATGCAAACGGATCATTCGTCCGCATGGTAAGTCAGAATCGCGCACGGGGTGGTCCGTTGGAAAGGGTATTCAGTGCCCTTTGAAGATTCATTTAGTCTTGGTTGAGATGAGGAGTTTGACTTTCTAGTTAAACTAAGTCGAGGAGTTCCCGATGGCTTCTAGGTTAGTACTCGAGACATGACGTGGGTTTGTATCACTGAAGGGAGGTACTAGGGACCTAAGGAGAGTTAGGGGTTAACAAAATGGGGTGTCTACAGAGCCCCTCGACGGGTGAGTTTGGAACAAATGATGACCGTCGATTAGACACCACATGATGCTTTTGAGGGAGTATGACCGATTCAGAGGGTCGAGGCTGATTCTGAGGACCTAAGGAGTGTGCTGGGGATGGGATGACGACCTGAAGTGTTACTGGGGGATGACCGATTATGCAGGTCAAAGCTAAATCTGGGGGCTTAGGGTGAAGAGGGTGATCGATTCTATAGGTCAAAGCCAATTCTATGGGCTTAGGGTGAAAATATACTAACAGAGGTCAATTCTTACCTAACTCAGGTGAATTATGACCTAACTCGGGTGATGATCCAAGACCGGGGCCAATTCTGACCCAAGAGTGGTGACGATCGAGGCCCGAGGTCAATTTTTACCTAACTCATGTGATGATCCAAGATCGGGGACAATTCTGACCCAAGAGTTGTGACGACCGAGTACCGAGTTCAATTCTGACCTAACTCAGGTGACGATCCAAGATCGGGGACAATTCTAACCCAAGAGGGGCGACGGCCGAGGATCGAGGCCAATTCTAACCTAACTCAGGTGACGATCCAAGATCGGGGCCAATTTTGACCCAAGAGTAGTAACGACTGAGGACCAAAGTCAATTTTGACCTAACTCAGGTGACGATCCAAGATCGGGGCCAATTCTAACCCAAGAGTGGTGATGACCGAGGACCGAAGTCAATTCTGACCTAACTCAGGTGACGATCCAAGATCGGGGCCAATTCTGACCCAAAGAGTGTGACGATCGAGGACCGAGGTCAGTTCTGACCTAACTCAGGTGACGATCCAAGATCGGGGCCAATTATGACCCAAAGAGTGTGACGACCGAGGACCGAGGTCAGTTCTGACCTAACTCAGGTGACGATCCAAGATCGGGGCCAATTCTGACCCAAAAATGGTGACGACCGAGGACTGAGGTCAATTATGACCTAACTCAGGTGACGATCCAAGACCGGAGCCAATTCTGACCCAAAGAGTGGTGACGATCGAGGATTGAGGTCAATTCTGACCTAACTCAGGTGACAATCCAAGATCGGGGCCAATTCTGACCCAAAGAGTGGTGACGACCGAGGATTGAGGTCAATTCTGACCTAACTCAGGTGACGATCCAAGATCGAGGCCAATTTTGACCCAAGAATGGTGACGACCGAGGACCCAGGTCAATTGTGACCTAACTCAGGTGACGATCCAAGACCGGGTCCAATTCTGACCCAAGAGTGGTGACGACCGAGGAGTGAGGTCAATTCTGACCTAACTCAGGTGATGATTTAAGATCGGGGCCAATTCTGACCCAAGAATGGTGAAGACCAAGGACCGAGGTCAATTCTGACCTAACTCAGGTGACGATCCAAGATCGGGGCCAATTCTTACTCAAAGAGTGGATAAAGATTGGATTTTGCAACTGCTGGAGAAAGAGCTTTGTGACTTTGATCTGAGCTGGGGAGCTGATAGCTGGGGAAGCTTTTTAGGAGACCTCGCGGGGGGGAACAACCTATTTTGGGTGCTGTAGGATAATTCTGCGGGGGAAGTGATCGGGTGATCCTTAGAGATCCTCCGGAGCTTTGTCGGGGGGGAGTTTTACTTGGTTTTTGAGGATTTTGCTGGGGATAAAAGGGTTTCGCTTGAGGGAATGCGAAATTTTCTTGGTGAAAATGTTTAAAATTCATCCTGGGATTTTTAGGAATTTTCCGAGGATTTTTTGAAGCTTTCTGGTATTTTCTAGGAATTTTCGTACGAAATACCAGTCGGCATAGTATGAAGGGTGCCATTCGGCAGTGGCACAGACTTTTGGGCTACCTCGGAAAGGCAAGAGGTCAGTGCCGATTGGTATAGTAGGGGGAAGTGTCGATCGACATGGCCCTTGGCATCCTATATAAAGGGGGAGAATCCCCTCATTTTGTCACAACTTCTTTGCTTTCTCTCTCTGCGTGATTCTTCTACAAATCATTCTAGCATTTTGATATTCAAGAAATGGCCGCTTTCGTGAGTACTGCAGTCCACCAGGAGTGGTTGACCGTTGACGACTGGGCGAATATGGAATGGAGGGCTAGGGCGCCTCTTGCTTTGGGGAGTGAGAACTCCTTTGATGCGTTTGAGCTTGTTGCGGATGAGCGGACCTTGCTATGGGAGCCATCGCGTCATCGTTCTTCGAGAGTGGTTTTTGGTGGTTATGTAAGTATCCCGACCTTTGGCATTCTTCTCTTTTGCTAATTTTTCTTTCTTTCTTGGCTTTTTGATGAGGCTTTTCTTTTTGCCAGTCTGATATTTCTTTGAAGAACATGCGTGCCCGCGGGACGATGGGGCTCAAGGATGTTTGAGAGCATCTCCCACCTGTGGTGCATTGGGTGGTCTCATCAGCGGGTTTTGGGCGGTTGGCATCAGCACTGGATGAGACGCCTCGTTCGACAGCGATCTTGTGCGCTTTGGGAGAGAGGTGGTGGGATACTACCCACACCTTCCATTTCGGCTTCGGGGAGATGACTGTAAGTCCCATAGATGTGCTGCAGCTGCTGGGGCTGGATTGTGATGGAGAGCAGATAGAGGTGGATCGCTCTTTACTGGTGAGATCGGAGGCAGTGCGTGCGGCACTTGGTGATGTATGGAGGATAGTTTCTAGGGATTCTATCCGATTGTCCCTGATGAGGGACATTCTGTTAGGTAGGGAGATTGATGTGGAGGATGGGCTGCAAGTGAGGCAGATGGCCCGATTATTCATTTTGTTGGTATTGGGAGGCTTCATGGTGGCGTGGAGCGGCGACGTCGTCCATTTGTGGTTTTCGCCGTATTTGACGATGTTTTCGAACATCCCTTTCTACGATTGGGGGAGTCTGACTTTGGAGACCCTTTACTCTTCTCTGGATGCATTCAGCCGGTGCTGCTGGCATACCTTTACTGGGGCCACGTACCTTCTTGAGGTATTCTTTAATTTGTGCATTCGTTTTCATGCATTCGCATTTTTCTTATGCGTCTCTTTATGTTTGCAAATTCAGACGTGGTTCTATGAGGTGATTGGGTGTAATACCCCATTGATCGCTTTGAAGGATGACACTGTTGGGGACTTCTGTCGATTGTATCGATGGCATAAGGCCAATCGGCAATCGAAGGAATATCTCTCCCTGGAGGCGGTGCGTCAGGTCTTGAATGACCTGACCAGTGGTAGGGTATGACTCTTTCCATTTCAGTCTTGATTTTTGCACCTTCTGATCTTGTATTGATTTATGCTTGCTTAGAGATTTTCAGGTGACCTTTTATCCCTGGGGGACAGCCATTCAGGAGGCGGGGGCGATCGGGGTGAACGCGCGGATGAGGCGTTTGCTGGCGCATGAGTTTGGCCATTCTTGGTATCTCGGGGACAGGGTAGTTCGTCAGATTGCTGAGGAGGATGTGGTAGTGCCACCCGCGTAGCCTCCTACATCTATGAGGCAAAAGCAACTGATGTTGGAGGATGAGAGGATCGCGGCGATGATCGGTGAGTGCTACTTGCTACACACTGATACGGCTGCGACGTATGATTATATGGATTTTTTGACGAGCTGGTTGATGGCTCCTAGCATATGCGATGCACTGCCCTTCCTTCCTACGGGTTCGAGTCGAGTGGTGGGATCTTCCCACAGTGGTGGTGATCCGTCAGCATCTACGGCGGCGGTGACCTCGGAGGTCCCTTTTGTGCGGTTGCATACGCCTTCGTATAACATCCGATGAGCTGATGGAGGGATGGTACCTATGTTGCACCGTCCTCATGCGATGGATCCAGAGGAGTTGGGTTTGACAGAGGAGGTCCTTCGACCTGAGGTATA
Source organism: Sambucus nigra (assembly GCA_949130495.1). Classification (NCBI taxonomy): domain Eukaryota; kingdom Viridiplantae; phylum Streptophyta; class Magnoliopsida; order Dipsacales; family Adoxaceae; genus Sambucus; species Sambucus nigra. The sequence goes on from OX422219.1 coordinate 418,554,536, forward strand.
TCTTTATGTTCCTCTCTTCCCTTCTTTTCTGTTTTGGTCATCTCTTCTTTGATACTGATTTTTGCTTTTCCTTGCAGCAAGTCCGGGTGTCGACCACTTGGCACAAGGACATCAGAGATTGGATATCTTCGGTGACTGCTCACATTCGGGATGCGGTTCCTGTTCCTTCTTTCTTGGTGCCGTCTGCCTAGTCTGGAGAGGACTCTAGCTCGGGTAGTAGTGGTGCGTCATCTCGCCGTAGGGGGAAGAGAGCACATCGTAGGGGTGGAAGCTCTTGAGAGAGAGAGAGAGAGAGAGAATGTTGGTTCGGGCTGAGTCCCGTTGTTTTTGCATTTTTCTTTTTATTATTTGCAAAATTTATGTTACACAGAACACAAATATATTCAATGCAATGGAGTTTTTTATTATCTTTTATTAATGGTGAATGAATGCATGCACATGCACTTTTTACTTTACTGCTGAGACCGTAAAAAGAAATATTTTTGGAATTTTTTTTTTGAAGCAAAGTTTTTTAATTAAAAAGAAGGAAATTATATAAGGAGGAAAAGGGATTTTGAAATTCTGTTGAGAATATCAATTTATTTTTATTGAGTTTTCTGATTTGACAAAAGAGGAAAAAAGGGAAATTTCTAAAAATAGGGGGTTCCCGATCGGCAAGCACCCTGACCTGCCTATCGACAGTTCAGTCCAATTCCATCAATTGAAAGCTTTGAATGGTACCCTCTTCAGCCTTTGGTACCTTGTGGGGTAGGATTCCCTTCGATTTCTGCAGGGATTATGTCTCTTGTGAGGGTTCTCAAGTATAAAAAGGGGAAGGGTGGAGTGTTTTCATCACACCTTTGCATTCTTATCTATTTGCCCACTACTTCTTAGCCTTGCAAGATGGATCTCCCTAGTAGCACCGAGTTTGCCAACTACCTCGAAGCCTTGGAAGCTATGTGTTCTTATAATGTCGACTATGATGCTTTCAGCATGCGTCGAGTCTCTTTGTGGCATAATCGGCCTATTGAGTGGAACGTGATGATGGCGGCGGTACAATTCTGGTACCCCGAAGACCATGTATTCCGCTTTGGGTTGGAAGAAGTTTGTCCTACCTATGAGGAATTTTTTGCCATGCTGGATGTAAATCCCAGTGTTGCGGCAGCTTTGCCCGAATTTTTCCGCTCTCCCAGGGATTTATTGGCCGGTCTTTTTCATATTTCACCTTCGACGGCTAGATCATTAGTCGCTGGAGGGATGATTTCCCTTCCAGTGGTGCTGCAGTCCGTGCATTTAGGGGAAGCAGGTGATGCTGGCTATGCTGGAGCCGTTGTTCTGGGTCTGCTTTCCAAATTACTGTTGGTGACTGGGGAGGTGCAATTGGACCCACAACTTGCAGCCATTACCTCATGGATGTCATAACATCGCAATCCTGCAGCGGTGATACTGGCGGAGACCCTGAATGGCTTGGATGCCTGGAGAGAAGGTCGTTCTGACTTTTTGAGGGGTAGCCCTGTGATGCTGTTCATGTGGATGTCTGAAAGATTCTGCTTAGCGACTCCTCCAGAGTATCCCTTGTCGGCCGTACCCAACTTCTTATCACGCTACTTCATCAGCGTTGCCCTATATGTTGAGAACTGAGAGAATTGGCTTGTGGAGCATGGGGCTCGTGGGCTATATTGGTCACTGCCTTGGTGGGGACAGTTGTAGCCTGTTCTGGATCTAGGAGAGTATTCATATGTGCAGCTGATTGGTCTCAGACAGACCTCTTTTTATTTCCCTTGGCGGCTTTTGTGCCAATTTGACTGGGCGCAGGTTGTGCCCCCTCGGACCTCAAATTTCTTTTCAGTAGAAGATTTGACTAAGCATGTGCGTCTGTTGCTTGGGTCTCTGTGGGAAAATAGGCGTCCGTCGATCCATCCCTCTCAGTCTGTCGGGAAGTTTTGGCATGTCCCCAAAGATTATATGAAGTGGTTCTGAAGGAAAGTAGTCAGCAAGATGTTGGCAGTGGAGACTGGACAAAGATGGTTTGTTTTTTCTAACGCCATGGAAGGGGGCGTTGTGGTCTTTTCGAAAATGGTTAAGGCTTATAGATCCGTGGAATGCTTACGGCATTCTATTCAGGCAAGGGAAACCTGGGGACCTCAGGATGTAGATGATGAGGGTGCAGGCTCTTCTGGTAGCTGTGGGTAGGACTCATGGGGAGTCTATTTGTGTAACATATGTGGGGATTTTATTTGGATTTTTATGGTAATAGGGGGAAGGGATTTATCCGTTCCTTTTTCTTATGTAATCCGTACTGTAATTTCTTATTAACGAAATAAACAAGTTTCTGATCATCCAGCTGTGCCTTTTGATGAGTTTTGTATTTTGAATTATCTATACTGATCGCTAAGGCATATATAATCCTTTTGTTCAAGTATTTTTAGAATGAACCACCATTCTTGGAGGTAAGAAAAGTATAGTATTTTGTGAAAAAGAAAGGGGCCGCACTCATGTGAGGTGCATGAGGTGCCTACGTACCTCTGGGGTTTTTGAAAATGTTTTTATCTGTTTGTAAAAATTGTTTTTGTAGAGGATCAGGCCCACGTAGTTCTGGGTAGAGGGAAATGAAGAGTTTTTATTTTTTATTTTTAGAATATAAGGGGGATGAGAAGAGTCGTAGCGCACCAAGATTTTGGACTAGGGGTAGAATTTCTTGAGACGGTCCAGATTGACTGGACGAGCCATCTCTTCCCCATCTAGGTCAATGAGCATGGCGTCACTACCGGATAAGATTTTTTTCACAATGTAGGGGCCGCTCCAATTGGGCTTGAATTTCCCTCTTGGGTCCCAGACGGGTTCTATTATCTCTTTGAGGGCAAAATCCCCCTCCCGGACACCTCGGTCCTTGACTCTCTTATTGAATGATTGCGCTATTCGGCCATGATATCCCTGCATGTGGTAGAGTGCTTTTAATCTTCTTTCATCTAGGAGGGCTAGCTCATCAAGACAGCTTTGGCACCAGTATTCTTAACTAACCTTTCTTTCGAGCATGACGCGTAGCGAGGGTATTTCCAGCTCCATAGGTAGGACTGCTTCCATGCCATAGACCAGGGAGTATGGGGTAGCCCCAGTAGAGGTTCGAATTGAGGTTCGATATCCCCAGAGGGCGTACGGGATTCGGTCGACCCAATCCCTACAACTTTCGGTCATCTTGTTGATGATAGCTTTGAGGTTCTTATTGGCGGCTTCAACTGCACCATTGGTCTGAGGTCGGTAGGGAGAAGATTTATGTCTATGAATCCCGTACTCGTTGACTACTTCTGTGACTTCTACTTCGAAGTGTAACCCGTTATCTGACACCAGCTCGTGTGGGACCCCATATCGGTAGATGAAATTCTTCTTTAGGAATTTGGCCACTTTCTTGGCATTTAATACTGCGTATGACTCAACCTCGACCCATTTGGTGAAGTAATTGATGGCAACTAGGATGAACTCATGTCAGTTTGAAGCCTTTGGTGTAACCTTCCCTATGATGTCGATACCCCAGTTGGAGAATGGCCAGGGAGAGGTCATGTTGTATAATTCTCGCAGAGGCAAGTGTTGAAGATTAGAGAATTGTTGGCATTTGAGGCACCTCCGGATATTGGCAGTGCAATCCTGGATCATGGTGGTCCAGTAGTAGCCCTGTCGGATGATCTTATCAAGCATGTGACCGTTCATGTGGGGTCCGCATTCCCCACTATGGATTTTCTGCATTATTTTCTCAATTTTGGCCCCTGCGATACAGTGTAGATGAGTTCCATCAAAGTTCCTCTTGAGTAGAGCTTTATGACAGATGATGTACTGGGCAGCCAGTCTTTAGAGGGTTATTCGATCTTTCTTATTGGAACCCTCGGGATACCTACAATGTTTGAGGAGGCACCAGATATCATAGTACCACCAATCGGCTAGTTCGGGATCTTCAGTGGAGACAAGCTCAATATGGTAGCAACGGGTCGGTTTGTCTTCCTCTTGAACTAGGAAGGGTACCATTGTTATTCCCTCGGGCATGTCGACCATAAAGGCCAAGGTGGTGAGAGCATCGGCTAGGTTATTCTTTACTCGGGGGAGGTAATGGAAGGTGATATCTCGGAACCGGGAGGCTAACTCTTCTAATTGGGCATAAAAGGGTTGGAGCTTTTCGTCCTTGACTTTCCACTTACTGAGAACTTGACTGATGATAAGGGCAGAATCCCCATAGACATCAAGGTATTGAATACCTTTCCTGAGAGCGACCTTGAGGCCCACTGTGCATGTCTCGTATTCCGTCATGTTGTTGGTGCAAGGGAAATCCAATTTAATGGCGATGGGAGTGTGGGAGTCATCTGGGGCGATCAGAAGTATCCCAATGCCATATCCCCTTCTGTTGGCAGCGTCATCAAAGAACATTTTCCATCGAGGGAGGTCTTGAGTGGTGCAGAGGATATTTTCATCTAGGAATTCGGAGATCTAGGCATCTGCTTCGTCTATGGGGTAATCGGCGAGGTAGTCAGAGATGGCTCTTCCTTTAACAGCCTTCTGTGTGACATACACAATATCGAACTCGGTTAGGAGCATCAACCATCAGGCCATTCGACTAGATAAGGCAGGTTTCTCAAGAAGGTATTTGATGGGATCCATTCGGGATACAAGTTTGATGGGGAAGGCGAGCAAGTAGTGTCACAACTTTTGGGTGACCCAGACAAGTGCGACACATGCCTTTTCTAAAGTAGTGTAGTTGACCTCATACCCGTCCAATTTGCGACTGGCGTAGTAGATGGCTCTTTCTTTGAGGGATTCTTCAAGGTATTGGGCTATCAAAGCCCCAACTGCAGTGTCGGTTATGGTTAGGTATAGGAGCAAAGGGAGACCAGACTATGGTGGCATGAGAACTATAGGTTGGGTCAGGTATTGTTTGATTCGGTCAAAAGCTTATTGGCAGGCCTCATTCCAAACCTTGGTTGAATCCTTTCGGAGGAGTTTGAAGATTGGTTCACAGATGGAGGTTAACTGGTTGATGAACCGGCTGATATATTGTAATTTCCTAAGAAAACCTCGAACTTCTTTTTTTGTTCGGGGTGGTGGCATCTTAAGTATGGCCTTCAGCTTTGCAGGATCTACTTCTATCCCCTTTTCGCTGACCATGAATCCCAAGAATTTTCCTTTTGTAATGCCAAAGACACACTTCTGTGGATTAAGTCGCATCTGATATCTTTGCACTTGTTAGAAGAACTTTCAGAGAGTGAGAACATGCCCTTCTCTAGTTTTGGACTTGATAATCATATCATCCACATAAACCTCGACCTCTTTGTGAATCAGATCATGTAGGATGGTTATGGCAGCCCTTTGGTAGGTAGCCCCAGCATTCTTGAGACCGAATGGCATAACGGTATAGCAAAAAGTTCCCATGGGGTGCTGAATGCGTTTTTTTCTTGGTGGTCTGGGTGCATCTTGATTTGGTTGTATCCGGTAAACCCGTCGACGAATGACTTGAGAGCATGACTGACTGTGTTGTCCACGATCATGTCGATATTGGGTAGCGGATAATCATCCTTCGGAGAATCTTTTTTTAAATATCGGTAATCCACGCACATTCGAACCTTCCCTACTGATTTAGGCACAGGTACAATGTTGTCTATCCATGTGGGATATTCGATCACCCGAATGAAACCCACGTTTAACTGTTTGACCACCTCTTATTTGACCATGAGCGACCCTTCGGTGCGGAGCTTCCTTAATTTTTTTTTAACCGGCTTATAATATGGGAGAGTGGGGATCTTGTGCTGAGTTATTTCAGGATCAATGCCGGGCATATTATCATAGGACCATGCGAAGACATCTACGAACTACTTCAGTAATTCTTTGAGTTGTGCGTGCTCATGCTTGTCAAGGGTGGCCCCTATCCTAATCTCGCACAGTTGGCTACTAGAACCGAGATTAATAACAACAGTCTTTTCTTCATTAACTTGAATGTGGTTATGTTGTTTATTATTAACCTTATTTAGATCAGTTAAGAATTGTTCATTTGCAAAATCATCATCATCAAAAGTTTGATTAGAATTCAAGCAGTTAATGTAAGGCACAACAAGATACTCAAAATCTTCGTTTATTTCATTAATAGGAAAAATAGCATTGAGAACCTCATCAAAAGAGGTCTCGATTACATTTGAACAAGGATAGATAACAGAAGAAGATATAGGGTAAACATTGGGGTTAGGGGAGATTTCAAGAGGTAGAACTGGCGCAGCATGCCAGTTGAGGATACGTGTATTAGCAACTTTAATCAGACGGGACGGGTCCATTGATATAGTTCCTGAATGAACCATGCAGAGTGCCAGCCCTAGTATCTGTAAGTTGAAGCAATCTTCGAAATCACTTTCCTCAGTCTCTTCGGTATCTTTGATGAACGGTTGTACGCGGTGTGGGGAACTTTCGGCCCATGGGTAGCTATCTTGGAAAAAGATCATCATTCCTAGCCTCATCTTCTTGTCTGTGTGGTCATACCATGGTTCCGAAAAATCGTAAAAGGAAAAGTCCTCGTCTTTTTTGATGAATAGTCCATTTAAGGAGTCCCCGGAGATAGTTCGGATGCAGTCTAATCTTCTCTTTGGTCGAGACTGGTGGATCATTCTGAGCTCTTGTTCTGATGGTTGATACCTCAAATCGCAAGGAGGGAAAGCTTTCTTCAGTCCGATGGGCTCAATTATCCCTTGCTGCCTTTGCCCTAGCCCCATTCCGGGCATGAAGTGCATGTTTCTAAACATTTGAATCACATTGACATTGCCATGAGGGTCATATTCTGGACAAACCCTTTTTTTGAAACCGTCCCCTGTCGGGAGTAGGAGTGGCTCAACTCGGTATCCTGATAGGAGCATATCATTTGACCCATGCTGTATCTTGAGAATTGGACTGCTGGTGCTTGCACCCTCGGCATTTTCGTTGTCGCCCAAAATGGGGATGAGTCGCCCATCGGTAAAGAACTTCAATTTATGATGGAATGAGGAAGACACGCCCTTGATATTATGGAGCCATGGGCGTCCGAGAAATAGGTTGAAACAGGCTGGGATGTCTATGACTTGGAATTTAACGATAGGGTTTATAGGGCCAACCCCTATTGCAAGTTTTATGGATCCCATCACCTCATGACGGGTATTATCGTAGGCACGCACAGCGACAGAGGTTGGAGCGAGGTTGCTTTCTTTCAGGACCAAACACTTGAAGGTTCTCAGAGGGAAAACATTCAAGGTGGATCCGTTATCAACAAGAGAGAGTGGCACGGCCTTCCCCATAACTTCGACAGAGATGTTGAGTGCATGATTGTGATTCAGCCCAATTCTGGAGATTTCTTCTTCAGAAAATGATAGCATTCGGGTAGAGGTCAAGGATCCTACCAGATTTACCGCTTCTTCTGGTGTGGTAGAGGTAGGAACTATGGGTCCAGTGAGTAATTTGATTAAAGCATTTTTGTGCAGCAGGGAAGACATGAAAAGCCCCTATAGAGTGATGTTAGCTTGGGTTTTCTTAAGTTGATCGAGGATCTTGCTCTCCTCGATGGTCATCTCTGGCATAGGAAGATTTTCAACGCCCTTCCCTTTGTCATTTGCTGGTAGTGAGTTTGGAACTTGGTAATGTCTCCCCAATCTGGTCATGTAATTTACTGAAGAAGGGAAGAACATGAATCCCATTTCCTCGTTAATCTCGGGTTGTTCTTCCACCCTGTTTATTTCTCCGAGGAGTTCTTCAAATGAGATCATTCCATATATGTCGACTACTGGGCCAGCTCTTCCTGAAGCTTGTTCTTTACTTGAGTCTTCGAATTCTTCCCCCCATCCGGTGGTATCAATTTTGTCTTTCCATGTAAATTCGATGCATTCCACAAATTCAATGGCTTTTTCATACAAGTCTCCCATTTTGTGGGGATATGTGTGATTGAAGGGACCAGGCACCCTTGTAGCTTCAAAGTGTTAAGTAACCCGGTGATACTGCAAATGTTTTTGGTTTTCTCGAATAATTCTGCCATAGTCTGGACAACATCATCTAACCTGAATTTATCGTTAGGTACCACCCACTTGTTTGAATCTCGGGCCCACTTTCGTGCTTCCAAGAACAGTGTACTGAGTATCTGGAAATTGATGACCATCTGTGAGGGTAATTTCAGCCCGAACTTTAGGAGTTGGTTTAACACCCTTTACAATTCCATACCTCCATTTTCAGAATGGGTACGGACAGCGATGCATGCTCTGGTAAGGAGTGACAGTGCCTGATCAGCGAGGCTAGTAGGGTTTAGGAGGAAATATGGGCAAATTTGAAGAGGTTTAGGAGAGTATATGGGTGTGATTTGAGTTGAGGGATCGAAATTCGAGTTTTCTTCTAAGAAGAGGGCATTGGTGTGATTTGGGAGTGGGTTGTGAGTAGTGTTTGGCTTAGGATTGGCTGGTGGGGCGATGGTACCCCGGTCAATGAGATCTTGGATTATGTTCCGAAGGTGAAAACATTGGTCGGTGGTATGGCCAGCAGTTTGGTGAAAAGCGCAATGAGCATCGATCTTGAAGTTTCTTGGGAGTGATTTGGCAACGGACGTGGGTCCAAGGGTTTAATGAGGTTTCGGCTTAACAGGGCTTGGTAAACTTTGGAGAGGGGAGCATGGAGCTCAGTGTATTCCCTTCGAATGGGGACAGGGCATCTTTCTGGTGCCCATGATGTGGTTGGTTGAGAGACTTTGTTGATGGTCGAAACGCTGGCACTGGCAGGCTTGTCATACTTTCTAGGGGTGAACTATCCGGACACCTTATTTGGTTCAACCTCTGTTTTAACAAGTCTTTCTTCGATTTCTACTCCAGCCTCTCTGAGAGCTCGAAAGTGGGGATAGTATTGTCCTCCCATAGTCGCTCGAACATGGGGCAAGAAGTTCTTCTTCACTATGTTGACCTGCTCTTCCTCGGATGGCCGATTGGTCATGGTTGATGCTTTCTCCCTCCACCGGGTTATGAAGTTACTGACTGTTTCTCCAGGATTCTGTGTGAGAAACTCTAAATCACGACGGGTGACCTCAAGCTCTTCGTTGTATTTAGACTTCGACATATATTCTCGAGCTACATCCTACCAGCTACGGATTCTGGATTCCTCAAGAGATAAAAACCATCGAAGGGAACTATCCTTCAAAGTTTGCTGAAACAATTGGGCCATCACCTCCTCAGAAGCCCCTAGTAGAGTCATGGAACGATGATAACTGCGAAGATGAACAATTGGGGGTCCACTCCCTCCGAACTTCTCGATATTTGGCATCTTGAACTTCTCGGGTAACCTCGCTTTAGGATAAGGAGACATGTGGGTGTAGTCCATATAATTCCCAGAGATCCTGACTTGGTCGAACTTCTTGGTGATCATCTTGAGATCCTTTTTGACTTTATTTAACTCCTCCTCTTTTGGATCAGCGACTATAGGCAAGTTAGATATAGGCTGGGCAACATTGGGCACTGTAAGCTGGGCAGGCGGCGGCCCATTAATAGGAGGGGCACGTGGAGCGTGCTGATATTCTTCCGGAACCCAAATAGGCTCAGGTGGACCCATAGCACGAGGGAATAGGGCCTCGGGCTCTTGAGGAATTAGAACCTGGTTTCGTTGCATCTCTTGGACCTCACTTTGAAGGTTGTCAATCTTGGACACGAGCTGACCTAGGACTGTCGTCAGATCTGGCTGTATGATTGGTTCTTGATCCGTATTCTCCATCGAAAGTGGATGGATTCCGGACTCGGAAGAGGTAGTAGAGGAACGGATGAAACTCCGGGGTGATTTGACTGAAGATCGAAGCCAATAGGGAGCCAGGCCAAGGGCTTGCGATCGACCTGAGAAGGCGTAGAATGGGATTTATTTTCTTTTGAAAAAATGAAGAACTATTTTTGGATTTTTGATAAAGAAGGGAGAAATGTATTTGGATATGGGACTCAGCATGATTATTATGATTATTATGTTTTCACTTGTATTTAATTCTCCTAAATGCAATGCCGGACGGGACCCAAGCCTGGAAAAGTGGGGTTTTTAATATATGCAAAGCTACGGTTTGGACTTGTAACCAGGCTCACGGACAGGGCCCCATTTTAAAAATGCGCAAAAATTGGGGGGCGTATCGACCCGAAATTTCGTCAGAGTTTCGTGTTAAAATCAGCAATCTAAAGTGCGTGTCCTAGGTTTGACACCTATATGCGGGTATGCAGTTGTTTGGATGAATAGGCATGGGTTCCCCCTTTGGCGTGACTTCCACGATATACGTCTTGCTCTTGCGGGCAATCGGTACATGTGGACAAGCCATTTGATATACCTAAGTGTACATGATTTGCCTCACCATATATCTCGTGGGGACGGTACGTGTGAGAGCGAATTCGATATACTCGGCGTACGTGAACGAATTCCCTGCGATATACCTCCCGTCATGACTTCGATCAAGCGGTACGATGAGGGGGAACCATTCGATATACATCGAAGGTACTTAGCCAATGGAAGGTGAGAGTCATATTGCTTAGGCTAACTGCGACCTGCCGGACCAGCGCCCATCACGAGTGACCCTCCAGTTACTGGGTAAAATTTGGTCAATATCACTACTCTTTGGTGATGTCATGTGAATTATGCATGATTCTCTTATTAGTATCTTATGATGAGAATGCCTTTCTTGATTATGCCAAACAGGGAGCAAGATACAAGTACCCCAAAAGGTACACCAAATATGGATGGGTGATGCGTGCAATATGGGGGTATATATGTGATCCTAGGTGCACGTGGTGTGAAGTGTACATGGAAAAATTTCTACAAGTGTGTGAACATAAGCATAAGCATGGGATACACATCAAAAAGGGGAACATGCAGATATAGGGGGGAAATATAAACAAATATAGTATCCATGCAAATAGAGTCAAGCCCACAAACAAATAAAAGTCCATAGCAGAGTCGCCACTATGGCCATCCCCGATCCTCGTCGCGCGGGCGGGCGCGTGTAGGAAAGGATCCTTCGGGTCCCTCGCATCCCTCTCGGGAGCGCTTCGGCTAGCGTCGTTTGAGATGTGGTGCAAAAATGTAGAGAGATTCAGAGTCGCCAGTCTATTTTACACAAAACAGACAAAAGAAAAAGGGAAGCCACCCCGAAGGATGGCATCCAAAGACATACTGGTGCGTGCGAAACCAAAATGATTCAAGAAGGGTTCAGAGTCTTAGTTACGAAATGGGAAGGTGTTAGGCACCCATTCCGCCCTTTCGGTCTCTCATGAATATTTGCTATTTTCCTTTATATTTCCCCCCGTGATATGTGGGCATGTGTATATATATAATGGAGGTAGGAATCCTCGACTTATATCATGGAAAGGATAAAGCGAGTCATCCGTAGGAAGGTATAAGAATAATATTAGAAAAATAAGATTTACGCGATTACCCCTACGTTGATCGTCATAATGGAACGATAACGCATATGGAGTAAAACGTCACTAAAAGCAAGTATATAGAATATAAGGAAAGTGGATTTAGAGAAGATAGAAAATGAGAGAAAAAGGACTCGAATCTTGGGTTTTACCTCGATATGCCTACATAGCCTGTAAAGGCATCAAAGTCCACGTAGTTTGCATACAAAACGACGGGTGGGTTTATCCCATAAATCCAAATGGCGAATCTTTTATTTGTGAGAGTGTGTGTGTGTGTGTGTGTGAAAAAAGTATTTTAGTTGTGAGAAAAGTGTGGGAAAAGTGTGAGAATCCCTATTTGGAATTTATGAGTAAACCCTCTTTTTCTTGTTTTTTGGGTTTTATTTATACGAAAATAAGAGATGGGCAATAATACTAAATAAAAAGTATATTAGGATGTGTGAAGTGAGATAATAAAAGTGCTAAGTAAGAAAACAAGTTATTGGGAATTTAAGAGAATTTAAGAGAGAGTTTGAGAAAGTTGGACCTTCTTGAAGATCTTGAGCTTGATCTTGAATGTTGGAGAGAAGCCCTTGCACTTGGATGATGATGGAGGCTAATTCATCAAGTTTGATGAAGAGGATGATGAAAAGTGGAAGTAAAAAAGGGTTTTGGAAGTTGAAATCACGCTGCCTTCGAAAGAGGTTTCTGGGATTCGCTGAGAGATATTTCTATCAGATCTGGGCTCTTTTTGCAAATGAGGTAAAGGCCTCTTTTTATAGGACCAGGTGAGTGCCGATCGGCATTGGCACATTCCTGCCTATCGGCACAAGCCGATAGGTAGGATTTGGAACCTGCCATTTGGCAGTGCGCTTCAGGCTTTTTTGGAAAATCGGTCCTCGAGGGCAAACCGTTGGTCAGAATTATGCATGGGGCATACCTTTGGAAAGTTAATTCAGAGACCTTTGAAAGTCCTTCGGACCACTCGCGGGTTTGGGAGTTGACTTTGGGTCAAATATGGCTCAGAAGCGTTTGTCGGTCCATTGGACGGGGAATCGTTCGGACGCAAACGGATCGTTCGTCCGCGTGGTAAGTCCGAATCGCACATGGGGCAGACCATTGGAAATTTTACGAGATGTTCTTCGATATTCCAAATAGTTTGACCCGGTTTTGAGAGTTGACTTTGGTCAACCGGGCCCGGGAAGCATTCGGTGACCTCCCAGAGTCAAACAGATCGTTCATCCGCATGGAAAGTCAGAATCGCGCACGGGATGGATTGTTAGAAAGGGGATTCAGTGCCCTTCAAAGATTCATTCAGCCTTGATTGAGCTGAAGATTTGACTTAGGTCAAATAGAGCCCGGGAGCACCCGGTGGCCTCTCGGTCAAATTTCAGACGCAAATGGATCGTTCGTCCGCATGGTAAGTCGGAATCGCGCACGAGGTGGTCCGTTGGAAAGGGTATACAGTGCCCTTCAAAGATTCATTCAGTCTCAGTCGAGATGAGGAGTTTTACTTTTTGGTCAAACTGACCCGGGGAGTGCCCGATGGCTTCTAGGTCAGTACTCGGGACATGACCTGGGTTTGTAGTGCTGAAGGGAGGTACTAGGGACCTAAGTAGAGTTAGGGGGTAACAGAATGGGGTGTCTACACATCCCATAACATCTCTCCACTCCCGAGGTCGTTAAGGTTCATGCGTGGAGAATCTCACAAGCGAAATCCAAACAAGAAACCCCTTCAATACACTACGACTTAACTTTATCGGTCGTGGAGGTCCGTTAGCTTTAATGTATAATTGGGATAACCCTATCTCCTCTTTCAACAAAATATGGTCTGAACTCCAATTCCTTTCCATGATCCACACCACCAAGCGCTCATACAAGCACTAAGTCCTTAACACAAATAATAATGAGCTTAATCTCACTGCTCAATGATAAACCCTGCATACCTTAAATCATCTCTATAGGTTACCACACACTTGTATGACGATAATGAAACATCTGCTCACCGAAGTTCCATCTATACGTATAATAAAGGTGAACTCAACATGTATCCAGGTGAGATGTCGCAACAACAACCTGTTCCACCCTAAAACTACAAACACGATAGTCTTGCAATCATTAGCCAGCTATCGCTCTGATCAATGAAGATCATATTATACTCAAAATAACACCATACTCGTATAACACACACAAAACGAGTAGTACAATCCTGATATAAATTCAAAATACTAATACCTTCTTTTTCACAAGGAAAGAAAGAAAATAAATCCCCGCTATCGCGGAAAACACATAATCATATACTATATAATGTTATTGATACTACTAGTAACTCGAATAACACACTAATCTAGGGCTAATAAAATACTGTGACTCAATCTTGTCACATAGAATATACCTCCATCATCCGAGGTGAAACTCATGACAATAACTTTGCCAATATCCCAAGTTACTCCAAATGGTTCCCAAACATGATATACTTGCCCTAACCGAAACAAAACTACTTGAATCGATACCCCACCTCGGCACCCTATTCTGGTCCTTCAACTCCTACCGGGCAAGGCCAAAGTGCATGGTTCTACATTCCACGGTGCACATCCCCCACCTATGGTCACCCTGAGCAGGTTAATGTTATCAGTATCTCGGACTCTATAGCCTTGATCCTGATGATTGCCTTCATTTTTACTTTAACTTCTTCGTTAAAAGGAAACTCCACCACTAGCCTCATCAGCATTGGTTCAATGAACTTTTCGGGTGGATGTCCACCAATGGGGTTCCATGGATACAACTTCTCCGTAAGTGTTAGCAACACTTATCCTGTAAGCCTATCATTCCACTGAAGGACTCTGTCTTCATTGTACCTACCTTACTTCGGTACTAGGTTCACTTCTCTATATCACTCTTTATTCACTGTCGCCCTCTGGCCGAACCTTATGTGAATAATACAGAACTGCATTCTCTTCCTTTCTAATCAACTAAAGGAATTTGCAGTTAAAACCATCCGTGAGATTCCTCTATGAGCAACACATCCTGCTCCCCCGAATATGGTGATCACTATTCCCACCATTTCAATATTGCTCCTACGAGTGAAAAATTTTCCTATAATTTTCATATATGGGTATTTCCACACCCGACTCTAAGAAAAATCTTCTGAGACTTTCACTTTTGCTGAATCACATTACACTTACTCGGTATAATCTCAACTTCAACATATGGTTCTTATCAAGGACCTTTCAAACCTTTTTCTCAATTTACTTAACTAGGTAATTCAAGTTTAGCACCACTCTCTACTACATCAGTAATGGGATACTCATAACTATTATTCTTTAGTAGTCATTGCAACCATTATTAACAAATGTTACAAGGAGAGTGACCTCTATTGCGGTCCTAGTATCTGACTTCAACTAATCGCTCCATCTAAGCCCCGCCTTCTGCTACCCTTGCAATGGCCTTCCTTGGTCGCCCTTCCTTAATAAATACACGACCCTCGAACGAGCGGGCAAAGATTACTATAATCTTATGATATGGCAGGAGAACGAAATCTCACAAGAGGAATCAACAATCCTAATCCTAAGGCTGTACATCAAATCGAGAGCCTGCAGAAAGCATAGTACGTTCGCACAGATTCCTAAGGAATCTAGAACCTGATGCTCTGATACCATCTGTGACACTTCACCTAATGAAATACAAGGCGATCAATCCTATACCAAATTAAAACAAGAGTCTCATATGGTTCATTCTTAGCATCACTGTCAAAAACCAATTTAATTACTAATAACCTATTAGGCTGACGTTAAAATTTTATTTAATTAATCTTTTTAATCAAACAAACAAAGTGAAACCATCACACAGTTTATATAAATGAAATTGAAAAGAAATAAAATAACCGAACCCTCGGTTTAATATAATACAATCAAATCAAAGGCTATACAAAAAGTCGGTAAAAGAATAAATAAATACAATTGGGCTATCAGCCCGAATGTTTCTACAATACCTCATATCTAGATCTCAAGGATGGAAGCGTCTATAAGAAAATCTCATGCATTCACAGTTGTTGCAGCAAGCATCTGACTCGAAGGAATCATCATCCAGGCATCCCTGTGTCTGGACACCTATATATATATATCATATATAGCAAGATAGGGGAAAAATAGATAAACGGGTCTGAGCCCGAGTTGTGAAAATATTCTGCAAGTGCATAAATACTTTATTTATAAAAATATGTTTTATCTCATATTTAAATTGGTATCGCACTCCCATGAGATACCCCTCACCTCTCTTCTAATATTGCACACCAAACGTATCCCTCTAAACATCCTAGTCAAGCTACTCTGCCTAACTAATACGTCACACCCAAACTCAGAAAGTCCTAAGTAAACCAAGTACTAAGGGCTAAACTTCTCCCCAGTCTCAACACTGTACCATCTTCGTGCGTGGGGTGTCTCGCGAAGCGAAATCTAAACAAGGAACCCCCCTGATTCACTACTACTTGACAGTGTGGATCGTCGAGATCCATTAGACCCTCAGTACACAACATATATATATATATATATACACACACACACACACTCATATAATTATAAACGTTATCATACTCACTCTCATATACATATTACAATATACATCCGGATAGAATCTCCCGGACTGAGATTTTATCTATATTCATTTTATCTCTTTACTCTAACAGAGATTCATATATATATATATATATATATATATATATATATATATATATATATATATATATATATATATATATATATATATATATATATATATATATATATGATCCCATACACAAGTAATGTACTATACACATAAGTACAATAACCATCCCAACGATCTATAACTCGAGGATGCAGTCTCATAGTGTCGATCCAACTCCGGGTTTACTCACTGTACCATGGTACGAAGCCAGACTTACTCAATGGTCATGGTAAAATACACACAACGGTGGAGGCGGTCATGTTCCCTCTGTAAGTGGAGTACACACATCGCACTCGAACGCGGGACGAGATGACCTGGGGATATACTCACCCTGCTCCTCAAGACAGGGGATTCACCCACATCGCGCAACCTCCCTGGAACTAGAGAAAATATATAATCTGGTTGTTCAAACCCTACGCCATAGGATAGCCCGTGGAAATCAGCCTCTAAGATACACATATACCAATCACACATAGATATATATGTATTCGTAACATATAATATATACTATAATCACATCGTATATATATATCACTCCACAAATGTATACATGGATATAATTGCCAATGTCGTAATGATATTTAAGTATTCCCTTACATAAATATACTTCATACCTTGATCACTATTATGGATTTATATATTCTCCAAATATCTCAATTCATAACCATATGATAAGTATACCCTTAACTTATCTTTAGCTTGTAACCCCAAATTTCCATCCTAGTCGCCTTATAGGATATACCTAATACAGATGGCCCCTATTTATTCCACCCACATAAATATACCCATTTATGCTTACCGAATAATTTCTCCAACTGTCACTCTCTTCTAAAACATTTGATAAGTCCATACCCCAAATTAATGTCTTAAATAACCCAAGGTCAATTCACACTTCCTCAAGCCCTTTAGAAAATAACTCTCTATAACGCTTTAATTTAAAAAGCCCATAAACTTTAAACTCAAAGAGGAGAGAGAATAACAATCTCCAAAATCTTTGGCTGAAAACAAAGTGCCGGTCGACTGGCCCCTGACCCCCGATCGACCGCGGTTTGGGATTTTACCTAACAAATAAATCAGTAGGCACTATTTCTCATACCCGGTCGACCGGCCATACCAGTTAGGTCGGCCAAGGTCCATTTGGGACGAAATCCAAAATTTCAAACACCCAAAATATCACCCCCAAACTCCATTCTTATGGTTTCTAATCTCAACCAACAACATAACAAACATCTAAACATTGATTTCTAGCTAACACGTCAATTAATTGGGGGAATTAAACCAATTTTCTTAGATTTAAACCCAAAAATCCCTACAACCTTACTTTTTCCATTTCCCCTATTTCAACTCATTTCTACCCTCCATTATCACAGATTTAACAATAGAAATCATTAAGAGTTTACATTACATCAATATGTAAACTCATACTAAAATTTTCACAACTTTGTTTCCCAAAATCATATAGTTTACCAACTATAATATGATATATATGCTCAAAGTGAAATAAAGCAAGTACACACTTGCCTGGAGGATAAAATTCGATGACCTCGAGTCGAATCCTGTAGAGTTTGGCTGGAATCTCCCATTTCTTCCTCTTTTCTCTCTTCCTCTCCTATCCTCTCTCTCTTTTCTCTTTTTTCTTTCCTTTCTCCCACTCTCTCGTGCCTTATATAGGGAGAAAATAAGGGTTTATCCCTTTAAACCCAAAAATGACTCGTTTACTCAATTGCGAGTCCTTATTGGTCCAAAATTTTCTGAAACTCAAATACAACCCCCAGATACTCTATTCTGACTTTATCGGTCATTCTGAGACCAACCGCATAATCGAAATCTCCATCTGAGGTACTTGACCGCAATTCACAAATTAAATCCAATATATCTCAATGCGGGATTTCCAATTAAAATATTATCCTTTATCACTTTACCCAACTGCGACATGTAATTAAAATGATCCAACTCATTTACTTAATCCCAAAAGTAAATATAGCATATATTAAAAATCATTTGATCCTTGAAAACGTCAAAAATTACTATTCATGATAATTTCTCAAATTCTCAAATTCTCAAATTACACTTACTTATGAATTTTAATTATCCATAAAAGTGCAGGGTATTACATGTATGTGCTAGATATAAATCAATTCCTAATGACTATCACCTAATATTTGTTTAATCTATCATTAAATATATAAAAAGGTACATCGGATTACGACATATGGTGAAGTCGAATGGGTTGGTTGTACTAATGATAGTGAGATCAATTCGGTTTTTTGTTACTACATTAGAAACAACATAGTCTTATGGTAATGTAAAAAGCATAATTACATATCTTTATTAACCACCGAGGATGACTACATAACAACTATGTAATACCCTGTAATTTTAATGACTTTTAATATTAGATAAATTTAAAGTTAATGGGCCGAATCAATGGGGATTAATTGGAATTAATTATGAAAATTAATTGGGATTAATACCGATTAATTATTACTAGAGATTAAAGTAATATATGATTTTGAATATTACTTTGTGATATAAAATTAATATGTGATTATAATAATTATTTTCAGGAGCTACAAATACGGCAATAATGGAAATTAAGTCGGGACGCGCTTATGAGTCGTGTTGGGACTAAAGTTGGAAAATAAAATGAGATTTATTTTTTGACCAATTGGATGATCATTTCGAGTGCACCGTTGAGTCCGGAAGGGTCAAAATAGGAAGAAAAGTCTACCCGGGGGTTTGATTTGGGTCTCGGGTCAATCAGAAGATAAAAGGACACCTCGAAGGGGCATTTTAGTCATTTTGCTTGGGAGATGAATAGTACCTACATTTTTTTTTATCTTTTAGCCAACCTTGGAAACTTATTATATATGTGAGTTTAGATTGTATGAAGATTCATTTCATTAAAACAAAAATGAGGTCTTTTGAGAGAGAGTGAAAAGACTTAGAGAGAAAGTGAAAGGTTATCTAGAGGAGAGGAAAAGTTGCTTGGAAAGGAAGAGTCACCTAGAGCAAATTAAGGGGACAACCACCATCTCTACACCACCACCGGATTATCGCCAAAAAAAGGAAGAGGAGGTGCCAAACACTTGCCTTCTTCAAAAGTTCAGACCTACATATAAGGCAAGTATAAGTCTTGCTCTATTTTGGTGCTTATATTATCCATGCTAGAATATGATTTTCTTTTGGATTGATGAACTTATGAATCTGGGATTAAAATGTTTGATAAATCAAGATTAATTAGGTAAATTCATGTAGTTGGATATTTATACATGTAGAGGCTATGAACATGAAAATGGATATATATACATGTAGAGGATATATATATATATATATATATATATATATATATATATATATGTGTGTGTGTTAATTGAAGATATGAAAATGATGATAGGTATTGCATGTAGATGAATCCTACCCATGTTTAATATGGAGATGTAATGATTTAGATATGAAATGATAGTTCTAAATTCTAGGTTTTTAAGAGGTATAAAAATGGAGAATTTAGATAAATTGAAATTTTATGGATTTAATGGGTTTGATGATAATACCCTTATAAACATATGGATTTGATGTGGCTCTTATAGAAAATCACCATTGAACATGTTAGAACAATGTTAGAACATCTGGGTTTTGGGTAGAATATAATCTAGGAGGGTTTGGTGTAAGAACATGAAGAAAAACGTAGAAAACTGAGGTTGAAGACGAACTAGAATGATGTTGATCTCGTTAGAATGAGACATATTGTCGTTCGAATGAGATTCCATCTCGTTTGAACGAAAATTCTAGGTTTCTGAAGAGATTCCAGAAATTCTATTTTAGCCCACAACAGGTTCTGAATAATTTTGGTACATTAACAAAGAGTGAGATACTTGGGTTAATGTGGGGAAATTCAATATTTAATTAAGAATAAAAAATTATGTGAGTGATAACTACATATAAAATACGATGAATTATATTTGAATAATTTTGTTACATTAACAAGGACTGAGAGACTTGGGTTAATGTTGGAAAATTATATTAAAGTGAGAAAGACATTATGTAATTGATAACTACATACTAAAGTACGATAAAGAGAATAATCATAATTAACAAGTATGGGTAGTATTGATAAATACAACGAGTACTTAGGGTAGGATGAATTCCTAATTTGAGATAAAGGTCGAGTGTGTACCTATTATTACATAGGTTGAGTATATACCTATTGCTTGATTAATTTATGTGTATGACATACCTAGCCTACTTGCTATTGATGGGAGGTTTGCGCGTAGAGGGAAGTCATATCCTGATGATCCTTAAGTGGGATCTTTGACTTGTTGCCTCAGAACATAGGACTTAGGTTAGATTGCCATTAGTGAGAACAATGGTATTGAACAGTCTTTTGGTAGCCCAAAAGGCTTAGGAATATGTTCGCATCCACTGTTTGTGATTTGTTAATTATGGTTCGTGGGGACATAATGAACCTATGGTCCTTTATACAGTGATGAGATGTACTAGGACATGATAGCAGAGTACGCATGCACCGCAGCTGAGCCTCAAGGTGAAGTTTAGTATATATATAATAGAGTGAATGTGTATATATACTTGTGATATTATCTACTGTGTGAATTAAGTAGACATGAAAATTAATGAAATTTGTAATGAATTAAGTTGTAAATACTTAATTCTATTGAATTGAAAAAGGGTTTATCCATGTTAAAGAGAAATTGGATATATATGTATTACCTATATTGCGAGAGAAATACGTGGGAAAGATATGGGCTATAGTTAGTTGGCACTTATATGAACTAATTAGCATGGGAATAGTAACTAGCATAGTTTTAAGATACGTTAGGTGTGCACTCTAGATGAGAGGTGAGGATCTCAAGAGAGAGTCCGATAATCTAACATGATATAATAATTGATGAATATAACATTTAATCACTTTCTATTTTCTAAACTATTTTTACATCGGGCTCTAACCCGTTTTCTTGCATATTCTCTTCTATTTTTTCTCCTATATCAGGTGTCCAGCTGTAGGGACGCCAGTCGCAGAGAATTAAGATTTTTGACGAACTATGGATACTATAGAGTTTTGAAATTTGTTTAGACACTTTCATATTAATTGATTCATACTTTGTAGTTGATTTTTCATTTAGGGCATGTCGCCCAAGAGGATTATTATTATTTCTTTTCTATCTTAAACAGACTAAGTTCTTATGTCGGTTTTGGTACATTTAATTTTTTATGGGATTATTGTATTGAGAATTTAAACTGGAGAGTTTTATTCCAGTTTCATTTAATTCAGTTTTGACATTATTGAATTTTTATTCATTGTGTGAACGGATTGTGTTAAATGGTTTATGTTTTAAAAGTGGAAATTTTAGTTATATTTAAATTTGAAAAGTTTAACACCTGCCTAATTAGATATTAGGTGATTAAAAAAAAAAATTCGTTGGTGATGCTAAGAATGAAACAATTCTAACTTCTATTTTTATTGGATATAGGACTGATCACCTAGTGTTTAATTGATTTATTGTTCATAGTTAATGTGGATAAAATAACTGCTAAATGATTATGGAATTTTTGAAAGCTAAGAAATTCGATTATATGATAAAAAAAGTGTAATAACATTACTAAAAATTATATCCAACACTCTTGGATAAAACACATTAAAGTAAGGCAATATTTTATTCGTGAACTTGTGGAAAATAAGGAACTACTTATTGAATATGTTCATATTGACAAACAATTAGTTGATTATATAACAAACCATTAGATAACCTTAGTCTAGTTATAAACTTACATGTAAAACTATTTATATGTATTTATCTTTTCTTATAATGGTCCTCTGAGATTTCGGGAAGGGTTACTTGATAAATGAGAAAAAGGTACCTCTTAAAATTGTTTGATGTGGGAGTGACACGGGATTAGACACGCACATATGTTTTTCTGCTGTAGTTAGTTTTGAGTATCTTCTTTAAAACCATTATATATCTAAGACAAAATGGGGGAGGCAGTACATCAACATTATATATATATATATATATATATATATATATATATATATATATATATATATATATATACTCAAATCTTAAAATTTATATATTCAGATTACTTTCACTTGATCTTATGAGTTTGGTATAGTTTATTTGCAGGTATATCAGAAGACAATTGCTTTAGACTATTGGTTGTTGTAGGTGAGAAGAGTATACTTTCATTTTTTTAATTAGTATGGGTATATTAGAATATTTGGAAAATAAGGAACTACTTATTGAATATTTTCATACTGACAAACAATTAGCCGATTATTTAACAAACCATTATATAAACTTAGGTTAAAGTATCTCAGAAAAAATATTGGAATGTGCATAGTTTAGTTATAAACTGCCATGTAAAACTCTTTATATGTATTTATCTTTTCTAATAATGGTCCTCTGAGATTTTGGGATAGGGGAGATTGAAATACGCAAATTAGCTGACTCATAGGTTTACTAGTTTAGTAATTCAACATTATGATATATTTTTTTCAAATCTTATTAGGTTTTGATAATTGAACTCTAGTCTAACTTCATCACCCATCCTAAGACAATGCCACATCAAGGCAATCAAGGGTAAGTAGGTGAAATAGGCCAGTTCATTAAAATTATACACATTAAGAGTACCCTCGATGTACTCAACTGAATTTTGTTACAAATATCCAAAGGGGGAGATTGAAATACGCAAACTAGATGACTCATAGGTTTGCTTGAGTACGTACTAGTTTAGTAATTATACATTTTTATATTTTTTTTTCAAACCTTATAAGTTTTTGATAATTGAACTCTAGTCCAACTTCATCATCACCCGTCTTGAAGACCATGCCACATTAAGGCAATGAAGGGTAAATATGTGAAATGGGTCAATTCATTGAAATCATACACATTACACATTTTTACATATTTTTATATCGTGATTAAACAAATTTAGGGTTTAATTATACATGTCATAATGTGCTCAAAATTGGCTAAAAATAAAATTAGGTGTAAATTAATCTAAAATAATTTCTCATATTTTTCAAGATTTTTTAATGAATTTAAAATTATTTTCTAAACCTTTTTAATTAAACAAACACAATTGTATGTATTCTCTCTCACAAATTTGTTGTCTGATCGAGGGAAAACATAGTGGTTATGTAAGGACATTGTCGTTGGTTGGTTTAACACCTCATTGAAAGAATCTTAACTTTTACTCTAATTATTTTATGAGTATAGCACTGCGTAGGGTATCAAATCCACACAAAATGTTGTCTAGAAGTTAGTTGATTTATAACTTTAAATAAAGTGTAAAAGATGATTTTTTTTTCTTTTGAAAGGTTTTCTACTAAAATTAATCTGGGCAAGTATAAAAATTGAATTAATTAACAAGCATTAAAACTATAGGTTGAGAATCAAATCCCTCACTTTGTACTACATAACATAAATGGTTACACGGTTAGAAAGGCTTAAAACACAATTAATACTCATTCAAGCAGTTATTTAAACCTAGGGTATCACTCCTCAAATTTTCATAAAAGTCTAAATACAGTTTAGTGTCAATAATACTCCAAAAGTTGCACAGAAAATGTAGCAAATATGGAGGATACATGATATACTCAATAAGCTTCCTAGGTGTAAAATCAAGAATAATTAACTCAGTAAAATAAATTTATTCCATTCTACCATAGCGAAGCAACCACATACCCAAGGCGAGTTCATTAATATCAACTTAATTTTATTAGCTAGAAAGCATGTTAAATAATTAAATAAAACAATATATGAGAAAAATAAATAAATAAAGCAATAAGAATAATTAACAAAGCATTATACTAATTACACTACTTGAACATGAACAAATAAAAATGAAAAGAATTTAAATTGAACATTTAAATGTCTAATGCAATCATCAAATTAAAACCTCATAAATCGTCTGATTAAATATTAAACTAATAAAGCTTTTAAACTTGTACTAAGAGAACTAGTAAAACTAAAGGAAAGGTGTGAATTCCCTACTCTAAGGGTGTGAATTTCCTACTCTACGATGCGGGGTATATTTCCTACTCTGCTATGTCTTCAATGTTGATCCCAATGGCCTCTTTTATAGGTGAGAAAATTATTAGTGGGATTGGAAAGGACATGGTGAAACATTATAAAATGGTTGAAATCATATTGCTTTTAAAAGAAAAATGAATGGCACTAGGAAAATGAGTGAAAGTGGGTTGCTAGATGTCGAGAGTGGGAAGAAAAGGATAAAGATCATGGGAATGAGCTGGGTAGGGTTGTAAACCAAACCAATCTATTCGACCTCGACTCATGTTTGTTCGGATAAAAGCTCGTTCAAGATCAACTCATAAGGTAAACAAACCAATAGTGAACAAAAATTTAAAATCGTTACTATAACGATATCGGTTCGAATTGGGATCGATTACAAATAATAATATAAAAACAATGTTAAAAATAAATCTCCTTGAGCTCGGCTCGTGTTCCTTCGAATAAAATCTTGTTTCATCTTGGTTAGTGAAGTAAACAAGTCAACCGTCAACACATTTTTAAGATTGATAAGATTTTCAAACCAAGCTTTATCATCCTACTATTCGACTCGACTTGACTCGTTTACACCCCTAGATGGGAGTAGGAAAAAATGCTAAATTGGGAATGGTATAGGCTGCGTATTACGCACTGGTGGTACAGGTTGACCTTGCATGGTGTGAGGTTGTTCTTCTAGTATTAAGAAAGGAGCGCCACGTGGCGTCATCGAGGCAACCCTTTGCCGGTTTGATTTTTCATAAAAAATCTTAAATGCTGGTGGGGACTTGATCGCGAGTCTCCCATAATTTCCTTCCCATTTTCATCCAGTGATCCAAGCATTCATTCATCAAATATTATGCCACCAGGAATATATAACCATTATTTTGGGCTAGGTTTTTATATTTTCACTTTTTACCCAAATCTTGTAACTTCATCGTTTGACCTTAGACTGATGCGCCGTTAAAACCAAGATGTTCCTCATTTTGAGGCCAATAATCTTCCAAGATTCCTAGACCGACGATACCGTTGTGAAATTCCCATTATGTTCTTAAAAGTGCATTTGTAGATGTGTCTTGCTCAAAATGCTTTCAGACTTTACATGTAGCATCCAAATAGCTATAAAAATCAAATAAACCTTATATGATCGATTACCAATGAATATCAAGGTATATAGTAAATGAGCATAAATAGTGGGATTTAACAAGCATGGAAATGAAATATTTCATAGAAAAAGGGTAATAAAATACAATATTTGACATTAATTATTGTTCGCAACTGTTGATAAACTGTTTGTTCAAACGACTGAGATGTTGATATGAGTGAATTAGGAGAGGTCCAATTAGATGAGGGTCATTGGTTGTACAATTAACTTCTTGTCAACTTACATGGTAATCATTATCCTCAATCGTTAAATTAAGTTGACTTGATCGTGATCAGCTATATTTAACACCTCTCACTTGTTTGTAAGACCCTCCACGACCTCTATATGTACCAATTGTCTCTCATACTTTATAAGATTTTGGCCAGTCTAAGAGAATAGAGAGAAAAGATAGAGGAGATAGAAGAGAGAAAGTTAGAGAGAAAACTTGTGAGAAAATCAGTGACAAATAAAATCTAAGTAAGAAGAGAGAGTGAGAGAGGGAGACATAAGGGAGAAAGAAAGGGTTTTGAGAGAGTTTGTCCGTGTTTCTTCATGCAAAACACAACCTCCTGGGATTAGAGACTTCATTTGTGCATTCTTAAGATTTTGTTCATAAAACTATGAGAAAAACACCAGATCCATGCATTTTCTCTCAGCTCACAAACTCACATAGTTTAGGCTTTTTGCTTTAACATTTTATCTTATACAATTGTTAATGACATATTTTTAAGATGTTCATGTATAATATAGATGTGTTAAAACTAGTTAATATCTTAATAAATCCATTCTCTGGACTTCTTGTTTAAAAAGGATCTTACATTATTTGTAACATAAACATCTAGATCAGAATTTCTATTGAATAAATATTTTAAAAGATTTTTGATCTAAGGGTGTATTTGGTACACATTATTTCCCATGGTAAATGTGGCAAATGGTGACAAATTAAGAATTCGTCCACTATTTTGTGTGTTTGATTGCCCATATTTTTCATGAAAAATTTTCATTATTACCCATACCCACATGCAAAGTTTCCATCCATTTTCCACTTTTCTTGGCAAAATTTGATTTTCTTAATAACAAATAAAAGTTTTCTCAAAAAATTTAACACCCTATTTAAAAATGTTTTTTTTGGTTAAAAACTGTATTTTTCATAAAATTATTTTTTTGTTCAAAACTATTTTTTTTGCTAAAAACATTTTTTTTTCATTATAAAGTGTTTTTTTGTTGAAACTATTTTTCTTTTTTGTTAAAACTTTTTTTTTTGTTAATGTAAGAGCAAAATTTTATAATTGCTCATAGTTTAGTCATTTTGGTATTTGAAGTGTCAAAACTAACACTATATTCATATTTTCCTCCACGGATCACTTGAAGGCTTGTTAGTGATCGAGCACTATTTTCGGATTTGTCACCAATACTATTATTGAGCTATACAACTTGTGGCTTTATTTCTCATTCAATTATATTCTGGGATGTTTAATTTTTTAAATTGAGACATTTGGTTAAATGAATTTTAAAAATAACTTTTTATTTTTAATCTTATTCGAATGAGATATTGATATCATTATAACGAAAGTCCCTTTTTCATTAGAACGAGCTTCGAACAACCATCTAACAAGACTCCTTTGTTTAACAGGCCTAAAGTCGTTGAAAGTTTGTAAGAAGCTTGATCGAACGAGAATGGGTTGTCATTCGAACGATAATTGATCTCGTTAGAACGAAACTGGTGTTTTCGTTCGAATATGATCGTCACATCGAAAATAGTGTTTATTTATATAAAAACCTATTTTGATGAATTTTCCTTAAGACTTGGCGAAAATGAATTCTCAATATCTGAACCAGAAGTTCTCATCTTTGTGTTTTAAAAAAAAACACTTTTCTTTTCCAAATCATTCATTCCATACATGATTTGTTGAGTTTATTCAAACCCAAGCTCCGTACTTTCTACATCAAACTCTTGTAGAGTTATACTCTACCGTTGATTTGTGGAGCCGAGGCTCTATGGCTGAAAGAAGAAAGGATCGTGCATCCTGAGGCTGATCGGTGGATACAAAGGGAAGACCACTTCTTGTGGATGGTGTTGGACTGTGTCGTAGCTATTGAAGAATTGAAGATTAGTGTATTATACTAGAGTAGCTCTATGTAGTTTATAAGTCATTGAGTTTGTCAATTTCTGAACAATGCTAAAACCTAGGTTTTGACCGAAAATAATTTTTCCTCAATTTTCTTCGTGTGTTTGTTTGGTTTGATTATTTGCATTGTCTGCCTTAATTAATTTGGAAATTATATTCCATGCACACCTAATTATTAATCAAGATAAGATTAGCTAAAACTTGAATTTTTGTATTCATAACCTAATATACAAACTATCCATACAAACCCACTATCTCAAATTGGTATTAGATTAGGTTAAACTAAGCTTTTGTGTGATCCTTTAAAATTTAGTTTTTATGAATAATTTGTATAACAGGATACCTATTTTTGATGGGTCAAATTTTGCATACTGGAAAAAGAGAATGAGTTCGGCTTTTAAAGCGAGTGATGAACATGTATGGCTTGTGTGTGAAAGAGGGTGGACACCACCCACAGTGACTAATGGAATTTCCATAAGTCCTAAACCTATCATCACTTGGACCGAGGATGAATTAAAATGGAGAAAATTTTACTCATGCAGTTTAAGTGCCATTTATGGAGTTCTCACCCCTGACGAGTTCCATCACATCATGGTGTGCACCAGGTCTAAGGAATCATGGGATACCCTCTAGTTAACTCACAAGGGTACAAACACTGTGAACGCTTCTAAGCTTGAAAATCTCACCACAAAGTTTGATACAATTATTATGCCAGAGTATGAATCATTTGATGAATTTTATGCAAAATTA
The DNA here is from genome assembly GCA_949130495.1 of Sambucus nigra. NCBI lineage: Eukaryota > Viridiplantae > Streptophyta > Magnoliopsida > Dipsacales > Adoxaceae > Sambucus > Sambucus nigra. The sequence continues at coordinate 418,582,656 of OX422219.1, forward strand.
TGTGATATCGTTAACTATAGTTATAACTTGGGTGAGAGAATTCCTGAGATGTGAGTAGTTAAAAAGATTTTGAGATCCATTCCATCCCGATTTATTCCTAAGATTATTGTCCTCAATTCGTTGAGAATTTTAGATACTCTTAGGTTTGAAGAACTCGTAGGAGACCTTCAAACTTTTGAGATCAACATGTTTCCCCAAACTGTTAAACCTAAGGAAAATGGAAATGCTGTAAAAGTTCAATCTAAAAAGAAAGAAGAGGTCTATTCTGACTCCAAGTATGATTTTAATCTCTATGATCTTGCCTTTTTGCAAAATATTTCAAAAAAATTCTCAAAATTAGAAAAGAAAATACTTCCAAAGAAAACAAAAGTTTTGAGAAAGATAAAAAATATAAATCGGACAAGAAAAATTTTAAAAAGAAAGAAAAGAATAGCCTAATTAAGATGAAGAGGGATGTTATGAGTGTGAGGATAAGGGTCAAAAATCTTATGAATGTGATACGATATTAAGAAAACACAATAAAGGCAAAGCTGCCTTCAAATTCACGCTTAGTGATATCGATGTTAAGTCGGTGAATTTCGAGGACGAAGCACCACATGGACGTAACTTTATCGCGTTCATGGATAGTAATGTTAGTATGTCGAGTAAACCTCAGGTCGATGAGGAAGTTACTAAAAATGATGACCTCGATAGTGAGTCTATTTATTTCGGAGAGAGTGAGGGGGACAACGTTTTGAGTGAGGGAAAGACTGACCTTCAACGTGCTTATGCCGAGTCCTTTAAAACAAAAAAGAAAAATAAAGGATTGACACTTATATTTTTAGATTTAGAGAATGAGTTAAGATATTTAAGAGAGAGTGAGTTCTCGGTGAGAGTTTCTTTGGGAGAGAGTGTCATTTTAGTGGAAAGGAAAAATAGTGATGTGACCAACAAAGCAGCTAGTCTGATGAGGGATCTTCGAGATTTATTAGAGACTCGTGAGAAACTTGAAGGACTTATATCCCAACTCGAGAAAAATATCGAGCGTTCCTAGTAGGTCAAGGTTACTCTTGCTTTAGGATTTAGGGAGAGTCAAGGAATAGGTTATGATGGTACAGCCACTTTTCATGCCACACCGGCGCTAATTCCTAAATTTATGGTAGATCCTTATCAGCCTCGACCTAAACCACAAAAGAGAGTTCAAGTTAAGATAAAGAACCAAAGTAGACCCACAAAAGTGTATGTTTGCAACCATTTCAAAAGGAAAGGTCACCTTAGGGAATTTTTCTATAAGTTAGGGAGAACTCAATAGACACACACTCCTGTGCACCGTTATAGTAATTTGTATAGTCTTAGAGAGAAAGTTGAATTCCTAGTCGCGACTTAGCAAAGCTTAATATATTAGTTTCAAAGGATGTCACTTTTTTAGAACGCTTCTAACGCTATGACTAAAGCCAAAAGTGACATGGGAAAACAAAAGGTTACCACTACTTGGATACCTAAGCAAAATGACAAAGCCCTTATTGTTCATGTTGCTCTCCAAGTACATAATATTTCCCAATGATATTTTAATAGTGGGTGATGTAGGCATGACCAATGACATATCCTTTTTTACCAACCTTGTGGATTGTGAGGAAGGCAAAATCACCTTTGAAGATGGGAGTAGGTCTAGTTTTTTTAGGACGTGGATGTCTTGATGTAGAAAGTAATGCGCCGTGTGCGATATTGATTTGAATAAATTTGCAAATCTCAACTATAAACTTATTTAATTAGAGTCAATTTTAAAATCAAATTAAATTAGCTCTTAAATATACAACTACATGTGTGCATGTGTCAAACCATCATAAACACAAACATGCTAACACAAAGAATTCCGAAAAAATCCCCGAAGGGCAAAACCTTTTATTTCAGTACGAATTAAATTGCAATTTACAATCACAATGAAATCTGCAATAAATTTACCTTAGCAAACCTACATAGACTCGCAACCTAGAGTCAGACAAATCCATGGCTCTAATTCAGTCAAGGAACGCCCATAAGCACTCCCTATTGACACGCATTCATCTTCAGCCCAATACTCCCCTCAAGAGCACCTAGATCAGCAGTAGAGATCCTCTCTACAAGAGAAACTTGACACAAGATGTGTTCTTGGGTTCCAAACCAATTCACACAAACCATTAGGATCTTGTCAATTGAAAACAAAAAGGTTTAAAACCTAAAAGTGAGAAGACAAAGAATTCAGCTAAAGCAGTTTCGTCTCTGTTCAAAATCGCAGGTCTACTAAATGAAAATGAAATTGGAAAACCTTTTTATAGAAAATCTGAGGCGGCGCGTCGTTCGAACGAGCTAGTAGTGTTGCTCGAACAATGACATGTGTCATTCAAATGACTTTGCGCGACATCAGTATGTCGCTCGAATGAGAAAATAAAAAAATAATTTTAATTTCTGAAAATTCGCCTTAGCATTTAGAAAAATATTTTTAACGAAAAACTTAAAAAATCCGCTCCAACACCTAGAAAATATTTGATGAAAAATATCCCAACACTCAAAGTGAATTATTAAGGACTTAAAACACAACCTTATCAAACTCAAACTTGTGGGGGCTTGAATGTTGAAGAACATGATATTTGGAATCATCTTGTTGCATATGTGATCGTGAACATTCTTTGATGGTTGTAGTGGTATACGACATACGCAATTGATAACGGACATTTATAAAATTATGTCCTTACAAATCTCCCCCGTGTCTATGCCGGTACAAAATAAAAACATCCAAATTATTGAATCCAATGCCAATACAAATCTAATACCCTCCCATGAACCCAAAACTGAAAAGGTACTAAAGATGCAGGTCTCAAAACTTTTCTTCAAAATATTCAAATCTCAAAGTTTTTCTCATCAGGGTGTGCAACGTACTGATTTTCAATTTTATACCTACACACATGAGACAAAACAACCTTCGTGACACATCAAGTTTAAAATGATATGAGAATAAAACAATCAATAATTAAATCTCCCCCATAATTCGTTCTCCCCCTTTGTTATTTGATCAAAATAGACATGGAAACGAATACACAAAATAAATCATGGAGTTGTCATGATTATCAAGGAAAACAAACTGCGATCTCAAAATGATACTCAAATGTATTCCACAAACTATTTATGATTTTTCAATTTTTCATACATAAAATGCAAAAATAATTTTACAAAAATCACACACCATGAATTTACACTAAGACAACCAAATCGTTGAAACGGAATGAATGGGAGTGAACATATTCAATAGGAAAATCGACGCAATCAAACATAACATATGTGCAAGATGAATACATGTACTCCTAACGAATGAATCTCAAAATCGTCCTTAGGTGTTTAAAGTGTTGAATTTAAATGACATCGACTCAATCTATCAACACATCAAAGTTAGGAATGCTTCCTCCACTAATAACGTCTAAAACTATGAAGGCTTTTCATGACGCTTTCAGGACGTGCAAACCCGTTTTCCTTCCTTTCCATCCAAACCCCCTCATAAATAATAATAATAATAATAATAATAATAATAATAATAATAATAATAATAATAATAATAATAATAATAATAATAATAATAATAATAATTTTCTTTTGAGGTGATCCACACTAAATGGCCCATTTTTGGCATATTTATCTTTTTATTGTCTTTCATTTTTTTCGGGCTCTTTTAAAATAGTGGTTTTCACACAAAGTTAATTTTACACTCTCATAGCCCTTTCCCGTGAACTCTCATCATATTTTGTTGTAATTAAATTCCTCACGGTAAACGATTTTTACCTTCACTACTTCCATTATCAAATTTTATCGCATATGGTTCTTTTTAAAGACAGAATTGAGATGACAACAATCCAAACAATATGTTATAAACAAGTAGAATAATCAAATAATCCGTGCAAGTGTGCATTAAAGGAACTCATGAGTCAAACATGTAGGTGGTAACACTAAATTGCATCTCAATGACTCTAAATATTGTAAAGCACAAAAATGAAATGTTGGCGCATACCAAAACACTACCAAATCATCCTGTGTATATGGAATGAAATTGTGACTCGGTCATACTAAATGTCCATTCATATACGGTGTAAAAATAATATACAAAACTCTTTTTGTCTTTTTCAAAAATTTTATCAAAATAAAATCTTTTTGTATTTTTCAAAAATAAAAATCTAATACAAAAAAATGATACACACTAGCAATAGGAAAAAATATCATCATGCAAATCAACCTATGCTAGAAAACAAGTCTAAACCTCAACCGTTAGGTGTGGCAGAGTTTTTCAAAGGTTGTAACATCCTATGAAAAACCTCCATCAAATCATGTGAAGTCTTGACAAAAACTTTTACCTGCTCCCTAATATGTGCAAACTCTCTCGTGTAATCATTCGATGCATTAGGTGTGGGGTGTATGTGTGTGTGTGTGTGTGAACACGTGTAGTTTAAAACGTGACACATGGCCCAAATTAAAACAAAACTCTCATAGGTGTCATCTCTTCTTACAATGCATCAAAATATAACAAGGCCGAGGTACACCTCTCTCAAAACATCTCCTACATGATATCCTAACATGTACTAGACGCCTAAGTGGATTGGGTTGAGAGCCATGTGGATCAATAATAAACACGGGAACTATCTTTGGTGCTGCATCTGAAGTAGATGCACCGTCATAACCTATTCCTAAACTCTCACCACTTCCCAAAATGGAATTGAGAATCATCTTTCCTTCCTTCTTGGATGTGTTATCTAAAGTGACTTTAACCTCTAGGCCATGCTTAATATCTCTCTCTAATTGTGACACGCGAATTATAAATTCATTTTTTCCCTGCCTAAAGCTATCAACTGTCCAATCAAGGAAACCTTCACATTTTCGAGTTGACTAGCTTTTGCCTCAAACTCCCTCAAACTTTCTAACTCTGTGTCCAAATCTCACAACCTAAAACTTAACTCCTTATTTAATTTTTTAGTCTTTATAGTGTCGGCGTACAAATCCCTAAATGCGATCTGGAGCTCATTATCACCCTCATTAGTTCACTCACTCCCAGACTTGTTAAAAACCCTCAAATCATTGGGGGTCTCACGTGCACAAGTATCCTCATCGTCGTGGGATAAACTAGGTGTGCTCACGTGACTAGCAGAAAAAGAAAAAACTTTCCTTGTGAAGACTCAACCCTAAAATATTTCACATCATCCTCGCTATCACTAAGGGTGACTGGCATAACAACTTTATTGCCCTTTCGCTTAAGTCTAGTGGGACATTCAAACGACTTATGTCATTTGCCCTCACACTCAAAACAAGTTACTTTTTCTAAATTTCCCTCACCCTCCTTCTCTTTATCACTGTTTTCTTTGGCTTTGTCTTTCTTTTTCTTAAAAAACATTTTATTGGAAGAATTTTGTTTTGAAAACTTGCGAATTTTTTTTAAAAAATTCGCAAGTATGGCCATATCAAAACTAGACTTGTCCTCAGACTCGGACTCACAAAGCTCACTTTCATTTTCTTTTTAGACTCGGCCTTAAGTGCTATCCTTCAATCCTTAGGCTTGACAGGCTCAGGAAACATGTCAATCTCATATGTCTGGAGGTCTCCAACCAACTCTTCTAATTTCAGAAGATTTAAATTACTTAAGGTATTTAAAATAGTCACTTTAAGGATAAATTTTTTTGTTAGCGATCTTAAAATCTTTTTACCCGCTCGTGCATCACATATAGGGTCACCAAGATTGAAACTAGTGTTGACAATGTCAGACAAGTGTGCATAAAAGTCATCAAAGCACTTAATCTCAAGCATGGTAGTCGTTTCAAATTCAGTAGTTAAGTTTTGAATTTTAAACTCTTTGACCACATTAGTGCCTTCGTGGGTGAGTTGTAAAGCATCCCACGCTTCTTTAGATATGGTGCACGTCATAATACGTCGAAACTTGTCAGGGGTGATGTATCCAAAAATTGCACTAAGACCTCGTGAATTAAAAGTGCTCAATCTACACTCACACTCATCCTTAGTCCAGTCTGACACAGGTTTTAAATTTGTGACATTATTTGCGATGACAGTGGGAGGAGTCCATCCTTTTTCAGAAATTAACCAAACTCTCTCATCGTTTTTTTTTAAATGTGATCTCATGTGGGCTTTTCAGTAAGCATAATTAGACTCGTCAAAAATTTGCAACTGATTATATATGTTTTAACATGCAAACATTACAACAATTTTTTTGAAATAGGATTTTTCAAAAAAATCAATATCAAACAATTTTTGCGAAAAATTGGAATACTCGATAAATTTGAGTAACCTTCTCTAATACTAATTTTTAGAAAGTAATGCGTCATGTGAGATATCGATTTGAACAAATTCATAAATTCCAACTATAAACTTATTTAATTAGAGTAAATTTTTAAACCAAATTAAATCATCCCTTAAACATACAAGTTAATACAATTATATGTGTGCGCGCGTCAAACCATCATAAACACAACTATGCTAACTCACATTTCAGGAAAAGTCGTCGAAGGGAAAAACCTTTTATTTCACTATGAATTAAATCGCAATTTATAATCACAATAAAATCTGCAATAAGTTTACCTCAGCAAACCTACATTGAATCGCAACCTAGAGTCAGCCAAAACTGCAGCTCCAATTCAGCTCAGGAATGCCCACAAGCACTCCCTATTGACACGCAGTCGTCTTCAGCCCAGTACCCCCCTCAAGAGCGCTTAGATCAGTAGTAGAGATCCTCTCTACAAGAGAAACTTGACACCAGATGTGTTCTTGGGTTCCAAAACAATTCACACAAACTATTGGGATCTTGTGAATTGAAAAAAAAAGGATTAAAACCCTAAAAGTGAGAAGACAAAGAATTATGCCAAAGAAGTTTCGTCTTTGTTCAAAATCACAAGTCTTTTAAATAAAAAATGAAGTTAGAAAAAACTTTTTATAGAATATCGAAGGCGTCACGTCGCTCGAACGAGGTAGCAGTGTCACTCGAACGATGACACGTGTCATTCAAACGACTTTGAGTGACATCGGTATGTCACTCGAATGAAGTCTTCTGTCACTCGAACCAGAAAATTAAAAAAATAATTTTTTATTTCTGAAAAATCGCCTTAGCATTTAGAAATATATTTTTGACAAAAACTTTAAAACTCCACTCCAACACTTAGAAAACATTTTATGAAAAATATTCCAATAGTCTAAGTGAATTATTAAGGACTTAAAGCACAACCTTACCAAAGTTAAACTTGAGGAGGCTTGAAGGTTGAAGAACTAGATATTCAGAATTGTCTTGTTGCATATGTGATCTTGAACATTCTTCAACGGTTGTAGCGGTATATGACATACTCAATTGATAACTAACATTTATAAAATTATGTTTTACACTTGAGATACTCGAATTTTCAAAACTAGATAACGTGTTGTACGTAAAGGGGTTAAAAGCGAACTTAATTAGCATAAGGCAATTATGCGATGCAAACTTTGTGGTAAAGTTTGACCTGTCTGAATGTAACGTATATGATCAATCTAATGGAATTTTACTACAAGGAGTGAAGACCAAAGATAATTGTAATGGGATCATTCCCAAGTCCTTTTTGTGCAACAATATCACAGTCTCCTCTATGGACCTTTGGAACCAACGACTATGTCATGTGAAGATATTAGTGAAAAATGACCTAGTTCGTGGGTTACCATCACTTTGGAAACCAACTTCCTTGGTCTGTGGACCTTGCCAAGAAGGGAAAAAAATTGAAGTCCCTATCAAAAGTTGAACACCATTACTACCTAACTTGTATTGGAGTTGATTCACATGGATCTTTTGGTAAGAAATCATTTAGAGAGTTTAGGTGGTAAGAGATACATTCTCATGATGGTCGATGATTTTTTGAGTTACTTTATCATGGAGTTTCTTAGAGAAAAGTTTGATGCGATTAAGTTACTAACAACCAAGTGTTGCGTCCTATAAAACAAACACGGTGTCACTATTAATTAGATACGCAGTGACAATGAGATTAAATTTAAAGAAGTTTGAGTGGATATCTATTATGATAGAGTGGGAATAAAACACAAGTTTTTGGTTGTTCATAGTCCTTAATAAATTGAAATAGTTAATAGGAAGAATCGAACGATACAAGAGATTGGTAGATCCATGCTTCTTGACAAAAACATTCCTAGACATTTTTTGCCAGAGGCAGTGAGTACCTCATCCATACAGTGAATCGTATATATCTTCATCCACACATGTTACACATACCATATGAGTTGTGGATATGAAAGAATCCCAACTTATTGTATTTTCATATCTTTGGGATTACTTGCCATATCTTGAGAGATAGAGAGAATTAGGAATGTTCAACTGCTGGAGTGACGAGGGGATATTTTTTAGGTTACTCATCAACGAGTAGGGCTTATAGGCTTTTAACCTTACAAGATGTAAGGTTATAGAGTCAATAAATGTCACGATTAGAGACGACGAGTCACCAGATTCTATTGACCCTAGCCCCCTGTGTGAAGATGATGCACCCCTATTGGTGATCCTAACATTACTTGTACTACCTCGTTTGACCCCACTCTTTATTTAGAGGATCCCCCCTCTTAGGTTTGAAAGAGTCATGAACCTTTCACTATACTTGGTGATCTTACACTAAGTGTCAAGACTCGTGATTAACTTAAGAATGTGGTTACCTACCTTTACTACACCTCCTTAGTCGAGCCCAAGAACATGAAAGAAGCATTCAAGGATGAGCATTGGATATCTTCAATAAAAGAAGAGTTGCTTCAATTTCACAAGAATGATGTTTGGGAGTCATTCCCTGACCTATAAAGACTAGTATGATAGGTACTAAGTTGACTTATAAGAATAATATGGATGAGAATGGTACCATAGTTCGTAATAATGCTAGGTTCGTTGCTTAAGGCCCCACGCAGATTGAGGGTGTAGACTTTGACTAGACATTCACTATTATTGCTAGGCTTGAGTCCGTCCGCTTACTACTCGCCATATCATGTCATCTATGCTTAAGGTATATCAAATGGATGTCAAGAGTGCCATCCTTAACGAAATTCTATAGGCGGAAGTTTACGTGGAACAACCAAAGGAGTTTGAATATCCAAAGCACCTAGGACACATATTTTATCTTAAGAAGGCCTTGTACGGTTGGGAGCAACGAGAGGCTCACTTCCTATCTCTTAGCCCGTGGCTTCAAGAGAGGGGGTGGATAAGACATTGTTTATAAGAAGAGAAAGTTATGATATCTTGATTGCCCAAGACTATGTGGATGACATAGTATATGTGCTCCTGATACGCTCACACTTTTGAGGAGGAAGAGTGAGTTTGAGATGACCTTGGTTGGTGATATTACGTTCTTCTTAGGTCTCCAGGAGCGTCAGCTTAAGGATGGAATATTCACATCTCAATCGAAATATGCTAGGGACCTAGAGAAGAAGTTTGATTTAGACTCCGCTAAGCACTTGCACACCCCTATGAGTACATTTACTAAGCTTAGCAAAGACACTTTAGGGAAGGATGTAGAGCAAACTCTTTATAGGATTATGATAGGTAGTCTTATCTACTAGACTCCTAGTCATCCCGATATTACCTTTAGCGATGGAGTCTGTGTGCGATATTAAGCATGCCCAAAAGAATCTCACTTGATCGCACTTCAACGTATCATCAAATATGTGAGTGGCACTCTTTCCTACACTATTTGGTATTTTTTATACCGATGATCGTTTGGTCGCCTATTTGGATGACGATTAGGCCGAGGATGTTGATGGTTGTAGGAGAACATCGAATGGGCATTTTACTTGAGGAGTGCTCTTGTCTCTTAGTTGAGCAAGAAGAAAAAATTCATATCTTTTTCCACTGTGAAGGATGAGTATATAGCCACTGTGACACCCCGCCTATTCTAATCCGGGTGATTAGTCTATTATTAAATTAAATAGGAATCATTAATGGTTTCTTTCTTAACATTACTGTCAAAATATAATTAATTACTAATACCCTAATGGCCTGGTGTCAAAATTTTAATCTTTCTTATTAACAAGAAATCTAATATAATCTGAATAAATAATATTCACCATTTCCATCCACATAATGATGAATAATGATATAACGACATACATAAATAAATGCATCTGGAATAACACTCCATATAAAATCCCAATACAGTTATCCATAAGTAAAATCTACATCAAATATTGGAAATAACTAGAAATACAATGTCTCCGTAAGTAAAGTCCAACTACAAATGGGTGACATGCCCAACTGAGATAGATAGATAGATATAAATTAGAATTGAATAAGTGTGGAGGCGTCTACTAGCAAAGACCTATAACTTTAATAGCATTTGTAGCACGTCAAATGAAGGAACTCCTACGCCCGACGTCTTTGTGGTTGGGCACCTAAAATGTTGTTACAAAAATGGATTTGAAGCGAGTCAGAGCCCAAGTAAAATAGTTTGAAAACAATTTAGCAAGTATTTAAAATGCGACAAGATAAGATATTATATACATGTTAGCTATGCGTGCTCTCACTTGAGATCCTCACCGCTCAGTTATTGTTCACGTCTAACGTACTTCTCTAACCCACCTAGTTATGCTACCCGCCTAACAACTTTGACTTAAATTTCTTCTCCCATTTAATAAGTTATGGTGCCCACCCGTATTTTCCATACAATACGATACTACATTTTTCAATTCTTTATATTCATTAAAGTATTACGAGTGAACGATTAAGTTCTCATACGCTTTGAGTAATTTAGATATCACTACATATCTTATCTACTAATACACTCGTAGTAGAATCAATGACATGTATATATATATATATATATATATATATATATATATATATATATATATATATATATTCATCACTTTTATTAAATATGTGTACACAACACCCTTAGGTAGAGACCTACGGTGCGGGCATACTCTGCTATCAAGTCCTGGTACATCACGTAGAATAAATCCCTTATTATTTATTCAGTGTTACCAACAAATTATAAAGTTCACACATACTGAGGTTAATTTAAATATCACTATCTATAATGTCTTCTAAAACATTCGTAGTAGAAGAAATCATATATCTATATAATAAAGTAGCAAACTTATGTATGTCATAAGTTTGCTTGATGATGTCATCAATATGCACTTTTCCTACAATACCTAATTTGACCCTCTATCATTTAAGTTCCCCCTCTTTTCTTAGACTAAAATTTATCTTTCACTCTTTTTCAAAATTCAAAAAAAAGCGTAGAATGGTATTTGACCCATTTTGGTCCACTTCTCATACTCTCTCCTCTCACATAAACCGGATATCCTCCCTTCTCTCTCTCTCGAACATCGGCTCTCAAACACACAGCAAAAGGGGGGGAATACCCATCAATGAATTTTTTACTCTATCAAAAGAAATGTCTGACCTGGTAACTCTCTCTCTCCTCATTCTCTCTCACAAACCAGAGATATTTTGGGCAAGTTTTTTTTGGGGTAAGATTTTTTTTGTTATTTAGTCTATTCGATCTGTTTCTATGTGATATATTTTTATGTGTTTATGGTTCCCAGATCAAAGTTTCGTGAGATATCTAAACTCAGTAAGTGTTACCCAAATTTTTAGATCCAAAACCCTAATTTTTAGATCTTTCGTGCTTTTGATTTCATGCTATAATTTTTTGATCTTTCATGCTATAACTTTTAGATCCAAAACAAATTTTTAGATCCAAAACCCAGATTTTTTTTTATCTTTGATGCTTTCGATTTCTTTAACTTCTCATTTTGAGATATCTCAAACTTAGTAAGTGTTTTTATTATTTCTGTAACTCCTAATTTACCTCCCTTCATTTATATTATAACACTCACCTCTACTTAGTTAAATTTTTCAACACCCACTACCCCTGTTGAATGAGTAGTAAGGGTTAGTTAGTTTACAAATTTTGAAATAAGAGGGTGCTGAATAAGAGGGAGTTATCCACATAAGTGCAATATTTAAAATATTGGTGTTTATTTTGGTCAGTCAAATTTGGGATGCTATTTTTACATAGATATATCAGACATTTTTTCATGGTTTAGTTAGTCGACCATAGCCCTTAATCTCAAATATGTTCATTGCTTAATGTTGGAAGATGATTGAGGCATTATTGCAAAATCCTCTAATGTTAATCGTAGAATTTTAGGAGGCCTAGATGTTCATTTCTTCGTGTGTAATTAAATGGATTTTGTTTGGGTGCCCACTGATTTTCATGTGTCTACATTTATACATGATTGAGGCATTATTTCAAAAGCCTCTAATGTTAATCGTAGAATTTTAGGAGGCCTAGATGTTCATTGCTTCGTGTGTAATCAACTGGATTTTGTTGGGGGTGCCCACTGATTTTCATGTGTCTACATTTATATAAAGTGGGGTTGATCCATCAAAGTTTGTCAAAATTGTTCAGCCTGTGGATTCTACCTTCTTCGACCCACTCAAGTTCATGCCTTTAGACCTTGCCTCAATAGGGACTCTCGTAGTATTGGGTCCAAATTCAATTGATTCCAGTTTGCAACACAATTTTGTGTTCTTGAGTGTTTTCAAGTGGGAGTATAGGAAGGGCTAGGATGTGCTATTGCAGTCATAGGATTGTGGAGTTTGTGAAGGACTCTGGTTTGAAAAGACAAGTTACTGACTGGGCTCCAGTTTATGTGATTGATACACATGTACCTCAATTTGATTTTCCTAAACTGTATAAGGTAGCCGATGCATTTGTTTTTCCATCCAGAGGGGAAGGGTAGGGCCGCCCCATTATGGAGGCCATGTCAATGTCTTTGCCGGTGATCGCTACCAATTAGTTATGGCCCACAGAATACTTGGTGCCATGAGGTGTTGGTATCCGAGGAAATGACATAATGTATAGAAAACGTAAGGAAATGGCAGAATGTATAGGACACATAACGAAATGGCAGAATGTACATAACACATTATATGGATGGTTTTGTTTTGTGGATGGTTTTAGTTGTATACAGAACACATAGGTAACATTTGCTTACTCTGCATAATGTACTCATTACATTTGTTTTCTCACTTATTATTCTATGTACTAATTTTATATTTATGTGTTTTAAGAACAAGGGAATGAAAAAGAATTGTAAGAGTGATGGTCTTAAGGGGTTCAACATAGGTGTTAATGCTCGGTCTTGGCATGGTTGCTGAGAACAAACTGACATCTATGGAGGAAATAGCAGAGTGGTTGCTGAGAAATAAGCATGGGCTTAGCGTGCCTCAAAAGGAAACATTCCATACTTTAAGACTTCTGCCAAGGAGGACTTCAATGTTGACGAAGCTTTTCAATGCATAGCAAAAAATTCTCTCAAAAGTGGGGAAGAGGAATAAATATACTTGCCCGACACCATTGATGTTGAAAGCCAGCAGTCAATAGATGTCCACTGGATGCGAGTGCTAAACACAATTTGTGGTTACTGAAAGGAAATCAAGTAATCAACAGAAGCACCAAAAACTTAGCTTCCTTTTTAAAATCATATTTCTTAGTGCTGTGAGGTGTCTACTTTGAAAACAACTTACCCAAATTCATGTTTTTTAAGTATGTTTTAATTTTGATACTTATGTTAGAAGTCCATTTATTGCTCCAATCACTTTTTCCACTTTTTCGTCCACGTTCATCCGTTTTAACATTTTCTTAGATGTTTTACAAAAAAAAATTCTCTCGCAAAAGTGTTCAAAAAGTGAAAATGTATCCTAAAATGCAAATAATAAAAACATTGCACCCCAAGTTGTATTAAGAATCCTGGACCCCTAACCTTATTTTTTTAACAAATTGATTGAGTGATGCTTTCAAGTATAGCTAATGTTATTTTTATCTGTATTTATAGGCCATTTCAACATATTTGTTAGTGACCTTATCCCTCAGGTTACATATGCCACCTTCTTTGCTTGCTTTTTTGTGTATCCTTATTACTCAGATGCGGGGGTTATGTGGGATTAAAAGACAGGTCGCTCAAGAGGGTTTGGATTCTTTTCTTTTCAGAGTCAACATGATACCGAAAGTTCAATAAATGATTTGAATGGGAAGTGGCTTAGAAATCAACAAATTCGTTGTAATTGACCAGAAAAGGGTGCTGGAACTGATGATAAAGGCATGTTCAGGTGTTTTATTATTTTTGAAAAATATTAAACTTTCTCTCCTAACAAAGGCATGTTCATGCTGCTTTTGTCAGGTGTTGAAGCCACTACTCGAGATGAACGGTGGTAAACAGTTTCGAAGAAACTGTGATGAACAGTTTTGAAGCAACTGCGGACCTCTTGGCTGCATCAAATATATTATTTATTGCAAAGCGTAGGAATGGAAACAAATGGAAGACCTCTAGATTGAACTCACAGCAGTTATTGGGACCCCTGGCCGTAAGTGTGCCATCAAAACTTCTAGCCCTTAAATGGATCCTCTTTTCTTGGAAGCTCTTTGAGATTCTCCTTAACAATTGAATGTATTCATTAGGTAAATCTTATCAGAATCCAACTCTGCTTTAGTATCTGCTTTTAGTTCTAAGCCTTATATCGCTTTCTTACTTTTTGTTGTTGTTATAGATTGTGCAGGTCGCTTATGGAAACCGTCAAATGGTGCTCACTCTACTCTAAACATATGTTCATAACTTTGTGCTTCATGGAGTTTATTGGAACCCTTTATGAAATCAGGTTGTGAAAACACGTTGACAAACTCATATGTAGGTGGTCTTGAAGGTACAATGTTTCCTAAAAGTGTTTATTTTTTAACGTGTTTGTGGTTATAATATTTACACGAGTTTTATTCATTTTGTACTCACAATGAATTTTTTAAATGTTGTATGTGTTTACATACTGATGAATAACATTGTAAATTGAATCCAGGGTTATTCTAATGAGAGAGTTTATTCTCAAATTGTGTCCAAAGCATAACTTTTTAAGTATTTATCTACTGAATCTTATTTCTAGAGGGACAAAGGCAAATATCATGTGGATAAAGCTAGGTGACATATACTCTACATTATTCATAAAGTAGTTAAAGATATAAGGTCTATGAATCACGTCCACTCTATTAAATCACATTTCAGACCCTGCTTAGTTAATGCATTTTTTCCAAATTTTGGTAGTTTCAATTTAACCATGTTTTTTTTGTTTTGCAGATCTAAATTGACGGTTCAAAACACATTATTTTGCAGATCTGTATCAGGGTTTTTTTCCCCTTGGCATCACGTTTGTGTGCAATTTAGTGTTAAACTAATGATAATTTTCCAGCTTAGTTCAAGTTTTTTTCCCTTAACCACTGAATTGTTACCTCTGATATTTTTCCACTATATTCACAGATGATACATCAGGAAGTGAAGAAAACTATGATGGGGGGCTTCTATTCATCTGGGACACACATCAAATTACCTCACACCTTAAGACGCTCAAGTTCATGCTTCCCAAGATAATTGAAGGCGGGTATTTGTCGAATATCTTGGATCAATGCATGTATTGTGGCATGGAGCTCGGTTGGGTTGGATTACATTTTTGGGGCTTTGCTAAAACCACTTTTTTGAAGAAGCAATCCTTAACCTATTCCCGCCAAAAGTTTTGGTTAAGATAGTCATAAAGATTTTACTCCTTCTTTAATTTTAATTGAGCATCCGTCTTTTGATGTGTTTGTTAATGGCCCAAGAATTAGTTAAGGGATTGCATGATGTATCAGATTCTCTATTGAGGTGCAATGCGACTGGGATGCTCAGAGAAAATGAGTCTTTACTCTTCCTCTCTATGTACCAAGCATTCATTGAGGTTTCTTATCCACATTGTAATACGTGCTTTGGCCATTGTTATCCCCGTGGAGCCACTCTCATCCCGGATGCCAAGAATTTATTCGATGGAATCAACCACCTATTAACAACAGCTCGCATAACAGAAGCGCCAAAATCAGTACATAAAAAATTAGGGAGGTAGTGTATCAGAAAATGGTAATCTTCTTGAGATGGAAGATGGGGTAGTGGCTAATGCTGAACAACCTTCTACTACTACTTATGTGGGTGAAAAGGAAAATGATGACATTGCTCCTCAAACCAAGGAAAACGTCGGCGATGTGTGAATTGACTTTCGTGAAAACTTATTTGTGTTATATTTTTTACTTAATCGTACAAGACTTAATACTTTGTAATTTTTCATCCGTCCCTTCAGTCAAAGGTAGTTAAAGAGCTTATTATGAATTTGAGCTAACATGCCTATTTTTTTATGTTTAATTTATAGATTATGATAAATGTGAGGAGAACATGTAAATTATAAGCTTGAGCTTGGGACATGTTCAACTTTGAGCCCCACCTACCCAATTACACATGTGCCATGAGTTTTTTGATCGATTAACCATTTATATTTTTAATTAGATTGAAAGTTTATCATTGTGTTTAAGCAATATTTTTATCATCATTTTGTTAGTAAAGTTTTCAATAAATATATTTTATGTGTAATCGTATTTTAAGCCTATCATAGTCATAAATCGATGATTTAGCTTGCATAATGTCTGGGATGGACTGTTTGTATAGTTGAGTAGTTTTGGTTTCTTAAGAAGGTGGAAGTTTTCATCGTGCCTTTATGCGTCCCTTTATTGGAAATTTTTGCCATTTCGCGATTACGTACTTTCGAAATTTTTGTCGTTTTGCGATTATGTTCTTTGAAAAATTTCCAGCGTGCCTTCAGGCACAGGCATACCCTAGTGTGTGTGTGTATATATATATATTTACATCACTATAATAATATGTATATGGCATCCCTAGGTGGAGACCTGCGATGCGGGCATACTATGTTATCAAGTCATGGTACATCACGTACTAAATAATGACATATGTTCGGATATAACCCTCGAACCATAAATCAAATCACATATATTGGAGGCGAACATAGTTCTAAGCCTTTGGGCTATGCACATACCTAACGCACCCAAATGATCGGTTATACCCTTATTCGCACAAGTGGTGCTCAATCCCTAAGTTCTATGTCCTGAGGTACAAGTTAATATCCCCCCAATGGGCTCATTAGAATAAGACTGTCCCCGACGCGACACCTCAGGTGATAACAAGTTGCCTAGGTATGCTTACACATAATATATCAAACAGTAGGTATTCACACCACCCATTTATACACATATATTCAGTATAGGTTTACACGTAACCTATCTCAAATATCCCATATGTAGTATAGTAGTCTCAAATATTCTACATGTCATTACTTTACCATCATACTTCTCACTGTATAATGACGATTGTCTCCCAATACCCGAAAGGTTACCATTTGTAAGTAATATCAGTAGGTAACTCACTAATGCCCTACTAGTCTGATCATACGCTCCTTTTAATTATCCGTAACATGATGTGATTCTCCGAATTAGGTTAGATTACCACATTACTTAATTGATTATATCCTTAAGTTCTCTTCGCGTAAACATTCTCAATCCCTACATTAGCCTAGTGAAAATTAGAATATCTCTAATTAGGATTTAGAACTAATTCAAAGGTCAACCCAATTATTTCCCATGAGTTCTAAGTAAAAAAGGAAAAACTATGCAAAGAAACCAAATCGATTAAGCCAAGGAGCCGAATCGATTCGTTGTAACAGGCATCATCTTCTTCCTTTAACTATTACAGAATTTCATCATTTTTAATCATCTAAATCACCATTACACTATCCAAAACTCCCAACCATATGTCTCAAACATCATAGCAGCAAGTATAAACGATTTATAACGTGATAGAATCATAAAATCCTTAAAGAACAACTTCAAATTGGTTTAATTTAAGATTAAACTTTAAAAACCCTAGATTATCATTTTTATTCAATAACTTCAATACAATTCCAGATTTCTTCACCAATTCATGATATTTCTCATCAAATTCATCCTACATGTAACAGGGATCGAGTCTATCAACATTCCTACCCAAGAACATGATTTATATCCTCAAATTCAAGTCCAAAAGTCATGAAATTCATAAAGTAATGATCCTATTCTAACATGGATGGTATATGAAATCACAAATCAACAAGATAAACACTTGCCTCTATATGTAGGTCTGAATCTATGCATATTGGTGGGTGGGTGTCATTCCTCTCCTTCTAATCTACACAACGACGGTGGTAGTGGTGCAGGAATGATGGAAAATCCTTAGATTCTACCTGAAAACCCTTATCCTTCGTCCTCATGTAGCCTCTATTTGGTTTGGTAAATGATAACCCTAACTTCCCAAACACATAATCTGATATACACTTATAAAATTCGTAGGTCTAAGACAAAAATACCCCTCTGGGGTGTCAGTTTGGCCTAAAAATACCCCACGACCCAAACTAAACCCCCAAGTATACTTTTTTGACTATTTCAACCATTCCAGACACACTGGCGCACTCAAAATGACCATTTGAATTATCTAAAATTAAATTACCTTTTATTTTCCAAAATTAAGTCCCGACACGATTGACACACGCATCGCGACTAAATTTATCGTAATTGTAGTATTTCTCACTCATGATAATCCTAATACATTCTTATCAATTTATTACTTATTCACAAAGTAATATTCAATACAAATAAATATTAACCATTGTCTCTCTCAATAATATTTATTTTAATCTGAATTAATTACTCCATTTAATTTAATAAATCCCAATTAATTCCAATATAAAAATCATTTAAATTACGTGGTGTTACATCCACCGGGAGTTGTTTCAAGCAACTTTTATGGATGAAGAAAATGTTGGAAGCTTATGGGATTCCTCAAGGAACAATGACTATTTCGTGTGATAATACGAGTGCAATTTTTTATATCCCGTAATCCGGTCCAACATTCACACACAAAGCATATTAGGATATGTGAGCATTTTATTCATGATCTCATTGAGAAGGTCATGTCCTTGAGCTTTGTGAGCACCGAAGGTCAATTAGCCAATATTTTCACGAAACCTTTAAATTCACTTAGATTCGAGAATCTTAGGAAGTCTTTGGGTGTTTGCTCTGTTGATTGACTTTGGGTATTTTATCTAGTGTAGGATATTTATCATGATCATATCTTTTATTCCAATTGCTAGATTGTATTTCTATGTAATTCTATATATTTGTTCATTTTATATATTTTGAAAAATCCAAAAAGATATTTGGTTTTTAAGAAAAAGTTTGAAAAATTAAAAAAGATTTTATTTTTGAAAAAAATAAAAAGATTTTTGTATTTTCGTTTTTCACCATATATGGATGTACATTTAAGATTTCGGATCACCCCTACATTTAATCCATTTATATGACTTTTTCATGGTGTTTTGAGACATGTCGTTTCATTAGTGTGCTTAACAATGTGTTGATAGCATTTCATTGTTCATTTATGATTACTTTTTTCATGCTAGACTCTGTATCACCTTTATTGCGCATGTGCATAGACTTTTTGAATATTGTACTTACTTATCATGTATCGAATCTAGTGTTCTCACCCCAATCCTACTTAATAACGAACCAAATGTAAAAAGAGATAAGTTGTGCTTTTAAGAACCATTACTTGGATTTTGTTTCCCAAAAAATATTATTATATAATTAGCAATGGAAAGGGGCTACGAAAGAACACAATTCTCTTTGCATTAAAATCCACCATTTACAATAAGATCCTAAATAGATTAACGACACGCAAAAATAGAAGTGCCAATGCCATTTAATTATATTCATTGATGCTTTGCTACATGTGAGCATTGTGATATCTTCAAAATATTTGAGAGTGAATTCTTATATATATATATATATAATTTTTAGGGTGTTATAAAGTAGAAGATCAATATATTTGCATAATGGACTCTCTTGGAAAGCAATAAATAGTTTGGGGTTATTGATTTGAGAATCATTAAATTCATGAAATTTTCATAAGTCATGGCAATTTCATTTAATTTCAATATTTTTTACACCTAAGGTTGAAATTCACTTATTTCTTTAGAAGTATCGCATGGCTTCATGAACATATGTTATGAATGCTTATATTGATTTGCCTATGGAAATTATTCACATAATTACATTCTATTTTCACGATTTGAGTATTTTAGTGTTATTCTATGGTGACTATGTGCTTTATATACATATAACTTCTACTTGAAAATTTTAAAAAAATTCAAAAATAGTTGGTATGCCTTTTCGATTTCATTGCATGTGCTTTATAAATTATATTTGTGATGATATATTTGCTTCTTTGTGTGATGTGTATTATTCATGATTAGTTTCTAGCCCTTTGTCTATTACAAACAAAAAGGGGAAGAACAAATTGAGGGGGTGTTTATTTTTCTTTAAACTCATACGCGCCTCGATATTTCTTTTGTTTCATGTGTGTAGGTCTCTTTTGCGTTGATGATGATTTAATGAACAACACAAGTTGAAGACACAGTTGGCTTAGGGGAGAACAAATTTAGTTGGAGACAAAGTATCAAGTGTCATTTTGTTTTTGGGTTTGGGAGGACATTAGGATACATTATTTTAGGGGTTATATTGTAATTTGGTTTTTGATTTTTGTTTTGTACCGAAATAACTAGAGGGGGAGATTTGTGAGAGTAAAATTTTATGATTGCTCATAGCTTGGGAATTTTGGTCTTTTGGCGTATTCCATTACAAACCGGAGTTTCAAACTGAACACTACATCCCCATTTGCCTCCACAGATCATTTAAATACATGTTAGTGATCGAGAATCGTTTTTGGATTTGTCACCAACATTATTATAGAGGTATACGACTTGTGGTTTTATTTCTCATTCACATTATATTCTGGGATGTTTACTTTTTTTAAATCAATGTATTTTGTTAAAACGAATTTTGAAAATAATTTTTTTATTTTATTTTTAATCTCATTCAAATGAAATATTGATCTCATATGAACGAAAGTGCTTTCTCATTGGTACGAGCTTCAAGCGACCATCGGACAAGAAACCTCTGTTCCATAGACCCAAAGTCTTTAGAACATCATTAGAAGATTGATCAAAGGATAATGATTTGTCGTTCGAACAAGAATTGATCTCGTTAGGATGAAACTGGTGTTTTCGTTTGAACGAGATGCCATTTTTTGTTCAAACGAGATCGCTGCCTAAAAAATTGTGTTTTTTTCTATAAAAACCTATTTTGATGAGTTTTTCCTAAGACTTTTGGCGAAAACGAATTCTCAATATTTGAACCAAAAGCTATCATCTTTGTGTTTTGAAAAAATACTTTTCGTTTCCAAGTCATTCATCCCATATAAGAATTGTTGAGTTTATTGAAAAACCAAGTTCCATACTTGCTACATCAAATCCTTGTAGAGTTATACTCTACTGCTGATTTATAGATCCGAGGCTCTATAGCTCAAAAAACAAAGGATCATGCCTCCAAAGGTTTATCGATACATACCGAGGGAAGATCGCTTTTCGTGGATGGTGCTGGATTATGCCGTAGTTGTTGAAGAACTGAATACTAGTGTGTTACACTTAGTTTATCTCTATGTAGTCTGTAAGTCATTGAGTCTATCAATTTCTTAACGATTTTTGTAAGGATACAAGTCTCATATTGAGTCTCATTGTTGTGTTGGCTCAATTTCGGACAAAAACTTTTGAGTCATAGGATAGTGTTCAAGTTTATCCATTCAAGCCTATGACGTGTTAGTTGAAGACATGGCGGCTGAGATTATAAAGCTTCATCAAATGCTGAGTTTATTGTGACTCGTTTCTACGTCAACAATATTTTTCCGTTTACTCCTAAGGTATGAATGCATTACATATTTATATAGGAGCTTGGAATAATTTTTATTGGCTGGTCTTTTATTTTAAACTGAGGTTTATTTTCAGAAGGTTTCTTTAAAACTTTAAAATAAAGTTTTTGGACTAAAAATCAAATTTTAAGCTTTTTGGAAGTTTGTTCGATATTGTCATTCGAACGAGTTTGCCAAAGATCTTTCCCACTTGGACTCTTGAACTTCGTTAGAAGTGTCGTTCGAACGAGACTTCGTTAAAACAAAAATCTCGTTCGAACGAGATTTCTAGCGGGAATTTTTTTGGCAGTTTTTAATCAGTTTTTTCCATGTTCCCACTTACTTTTACCCAATAACTCTTGATAGAAGTTATATGTGCAGGAACCAAGTTTGAAAAACCAACTTTTGACAATTTCTAACATCTTTTTGAGAGAGAAAAATTGTTAAGTTCAAAAGTTCAAGTTTTAAGTGTTTGTATTTTCAAGAACATAATTCCAAAAACACTTTTGTTTACACCCATAGTTTGTTTATTCCAAGTTACTATATAAATATCTTGCTTGGAGTGTTTGGCACCGGGTTTTACTCTACCGAGTTAAAGAATTTGTTTGGGTTTACTTCTACATTCCTCAAAGAAGAAGTCTCGTTTTTGGCTGCGGTATTCTCACATGGTGAAATGCACCATGTGTGGTTGACGGTTGTTCCAAAAGCCTCATTGGTGGATTCCAAGGTTCCTATGGAGTTCAGGATTGTCAACTAAGCGGAGGTTGGTACAAGAAGACGCATCAGGAGCTTGAAGGGAGTCGAATCGAGTTGAGTAAGTCAATTGTCTTGTACTTGTAAAAATACCATACTTAGTGGACTTAAGGCTAGGGTCGTCCGAGTTTTTTTCCCGTTCTGGGTTTTTCCTCGTACATCGCGGCGTAGTGATTTATTTATTTATTTTATCTTTTGCAAAACTTACATTAGATGCATGCTTAGGTAAAAAGATAGAATTGGTTTAAATCACCACTCTTGCTTAAGTTAGTGATAAAATTAACCTGGGTAATATTTAATTAATTAAATTCAAGTCATTAACTTTTATTTGATAAAATTTGATTTGGCCTATATTTCAAAAATGAATATTTATTATTAGGTAAAATTTCTAAGACTTGGGTTATATTGGTTTAAGTGAATATTTTGTGTTGTCTAATTTAATTTCACTTTGAACTTAGTTTAATTTTAATTTGAAAGAAATTAAAATTTGTTGTTTGTGTTTGTTTAATTGAACCATTCTTATTCTGCATCTTAAAAGGAAATTACTTTTGGTAAAGTCTTTAAAAATTGGGGGTCATCATTTCCAATAATTGGTATCAGAGCCAAAGCGCTAATTTATCACGTCAAAGATCAATTTTTCGGCTTTTATAATTTTTGTGGTCCTTGTAATTTTAGGTGGTTCATTTTCGACTCACTCTCATTTTTTTTTTTGTATCTCTCAATGGGACGTCTTAATGATAATTTGTCCATTTCTATAGATAATGAAGTTTTTGATATTCGAGAGGAATTTAATGGTCTTAATAAGTGTAATGAAAATTTAAGAGAATTAAATGTGAGATTTGCAAAAATAATTAAGTTTCTTGAAAATGAAAATTTATGTTTTAAATCTAGAATTGAACTTTTGCAAACCTCGCTATCTCAAAAAGATATTTTTCGTGAAAAGCTCATGGACATAAATCACAATTTTAATATTTTAAATATGTCCAAGAAAGAGAGTGATAGTCGAGAAAAGACTCTGAGGGACAAGTTTGCTCACATTGAGGGGGAGCTTGATAACCTTCTAGGAGTTATAAAAAATTTAAAAAAGGAGTCCCGTAAAATTGAGGAGTCTAATTTATTACTTGAGTCCAAAATTTTAAAAATGAAAAATAATTTACAAGAATCGAGCAGTAGTTGTAATGGTTATATCTCATCTTGTTCAAATATTTCGTTGCTAAAGCTAAGACCATTATTTGTTTTAGAGGGTCAACTTTATCCAAAGACTTTAGAAATGGTCATACCTTAGGTAACATTCCTCGTGTTTACACATGCTTGCATTCTGTAGGAAAGGTCACCTTAGGTCATTTTGTTTTGATCTTAAATGAAGTCCTAGTAAGTCTATGTTTAGCATTTCATTAGTTTCCAAATCCCATAATTTTAAATATACATCTGTATGGGTTAGGAAATCATTTTTAGATGCGCTAGATATTAAATTTATCGATTCTCATTTTCTTTCACATGAAACCTCCCTTGCAAAATTTAAAGGTTGAATGTGTTAGTTTTGTTTCCATACTCTAGTTTTCTGTGCTTCATATTATATATCATTGCTAGGTGTATGCATGTTTAGTCATTTTCTAGTCATTGCCTTATTTCATACCTCATGCTAAAATACTGACTTGTTTATCTTTTGTATTATATTTCTTTTGATTTGCATTAAATATAAAATATAAAAAGATTTTGTTTATCATTTGTGTTTCATTCTTTATAATTTAGGCTTAATGAAAAATACAAATGATTTATGTTTGTCTTTTGGAGTAAATATTTTTGTTGTTTGGTTTAAAATTTTCAAAAACTCAAAAAGATTTTTTTGAGTGTATTTTAGTTTGATACACCCTATGTGCCATATACTTGTGTTTTAATCCCTACTTTTTCGCTTCCATGTGGCTAGAACTTTTTGTTTAGATTGTGAATCCTTAAAATGTTCCTTACCATGCTTACATGGAGTACTTGGATTTTGTGTTGATATAATGGATTCTATTTTTATATGCCTCAATTCACACATGCACGAGCTCGCTTGAAACTATAACATCATATGTATAATTGAGCCTTGTGAGGTGTTCTCCTACCAATCTTGTCATCTACATGTTATGTGACCTAGGAGGACTAGTGCATGTTAAAATTCGTTGCACGTGAGATTTGTGTGATATATATATATATATGTGTGTGTGTGTGTGTGTGTGTGTGTGTGTGTGCGTGTGTGTGTGTGTGCCCGCACGGGGAAGGGCTCCGAAAGGAAAAATCATCATTTGCGAGTAAGCCACCGTTTGTTTGGACCTAAAAGAAATACGTGGTCCAAAGGCCTAAAAGAAAATGGCTTTAAAAGAAAATATTTGCCAAGGCCTATTTTGTTTAGTTGATTTATTCATTAAAAAGATTGCAATAAAATGCTTAAATTAAGGGAGATTGGATGGTATATCAACGGTTTGCACAATGTCCGTTTATCCTAGTTGTACTTTCAATGTCATGACTCTATTGGTTTGTAGAATCATCAAAATTCTAGGCTTGTATGCATTGTGTATGTTTGCTCATTGAGTTCAATTTATATTGTCACATGAGGTTATATTCAAATGTGATAAAGTTTGCAATCAAATGAGAACTCCGTGAACATGTTTTAAGTGATTGGATCTAAATTTAACTGTTACTAGTTCACACCCCAACACTTATGTTTCCATATGACACATTTTTTCCATACGAGTGTGAAAAGCTTATTGTATTTTGTGTCATGTGTGGTGTTTATACCTAGTATATGTGCATGTACGTTAATGATATTTATTATGTACTCATATACGAGGTATTCTATTTGTCTTTGCCTTGCTTTCTATTCCATCTATGCTTTTTCTTCATGATTGGTATCTATCTAGTGGCATATTTTGTTGATACCACATGCTTAATTCTTAATGTAACATTTTGGTATCATTTTCTTGCATCTTATTTGGTATCCTCATTCTTTGCATGGATTAGTTATGCTTTTTTTTACCTATATGCACTTTTATTTTATTAATTCTTTCACCTTTGTCTATTCCTGAACAAAAAGGGGGAGAATGATAAGGGGAGAAATGGTATCTAATCCTATTGTACTCATATCTTAGTTTGGGAGATTTATCTTAGGGGGAGACGTCTTTCTAAGTAGGTCATTCATTTGATAAAGGGGAGAATTAATTTGGGGGGAGTATTATTTTACATGCATTTAATATTCTTGATATTCCCTATGCATTTGATAGTTTGCTTAAGTGTGCAGGAATTCTTCTAAATATGGCAACTTTCATCATCGGTAAAGATATTGATCCTTGGATCTTGAGTCAAGTTTGGGTGGGATGTTTGAGTCTAGTAGAGCTTGACGGCCCTTTTAGGATTTTTGTTGGTTTTTATCCCATAATAGCCAAAGGGGGAGATTTGTAAGGACACAAGTCTCCGATTGAGTCTCAATGTTGTGTTGGCTCAATTCTGGACAAAAACTTTTGTGTCATAGGATAGTGTTCAAGTTTATCCATTCAAGCCTATGACGTGTTAGTTGAAGACGTAGCGGCCGAGATTATAAAGCTTCATCAAATGTCGAGTTTATTGTGCCTCGTTTCTACGTCAACAACATTTTTTTCGTTTACTCCTAAGGTATGAATGCATTACATATTTATATAGGAGCTTGGAACAATTTTTATTGGGTACTCTTTTATTTTGAACTGAGGTTTATTTTCAGAAGGTTTCTTTAAAACTTTAAAATAAAGTTTCTGGGCTAAAAATCGAATTTTAAGCTTTCTGGAAGTTCGTTCGATATTGTCGTTTGAACGAGTTTTTCATTCGAATGAGAATGTCTTTTGAACGAGTTTGCCAACGAGCTTTCCCACTTGGCCTCTGGAACTTCGTTAGAATTGTCATTCGAACGAAAATCTCATTGGAACGAGATTTCTGGCGGGAATTTTTTGACAGTTTTTAATCAGTTTTCCCATGTACCCACTTACTTTTACCCACTAACTCTTGACATAAGTTATATGTACACGAACCAAGTTTGGAAAACGAACTTTTGACAATTTCTAATATCTTTTTGAGAGAGAAAAATTATTAAGTTCAAAAGTTCATGTTTTAAGTGTTTATATTTTTAAGAACATAATTCCAAAGACACTTTTGTTTGCACCCATAGTTTATTCATTCCATGTTACCATATAAATATCTTTCTTGGAGTGTTTGGCACCGAGTTTTACTCCACCGAGTTCAAGAGTTCGTTTGGATTTACTTCTATATCCCTCAAAGAAGTAGTCTCATTTTTTGCTGCGGCATTCTCACATGGTGAAAGGCACCATGTGTGGTTGACGGTTGTTCCTAAAGCCTCATTGGTGGATTCCAAGGTTCCGGTGGAGTTCGAAATTATCAACTAAGTGGAGGTTCGTACAAGAAGATGTATCAGGGGCTTGAAGGGAGTCGAGTTGATTTGAGTAAGTCATTTGTCTTGTACTTGTAAAAATACCATACTTAGTGGACTTAGGGCTAGGGCTATCCGAGTTTTTTCCCGTTGTGGGTTTTTCCTCGTACATCGTGGCGTAGTGATTTATTTTTTATTTTATCTTTTGCAAAAATCACATTAGATGCATGCTTAGGTAAAAAGATAAAATTGGTTTAAATCACTACTGTAATACCCCGTAATTTTAATGACTTTTAAAATGGGTTATATTTTAAATTAATGGATTTTATTATAAATTAATTCATTTGGGTTTTATCCGAATTGTGGATATTAAAATGAATGATTCTGAATATTACTTAAAGATATTTAGGTAATATATGAATGTGATGTTATTGATATGGCTGTGAGTTGTTAATTCAGTAATTTGTATTTTTTTGTCGGACGTGGTATGGGATGTGTCGGGACTAATTTATTAAATTAAAAAGGAAACTTATTTTTACATCAACCTTATAGTCATTTTGAGTGCGTCATTGCGTCCGGATGGTTTGAAATAGTCAGAAAAGTCTATTTGGATGTTAATTTTGGGTCTCGAGTCATTTGGAAATGAAAAGACAACCCAAAAGGGCATTTTGGTTATTTTTATAAGTAGGATGAATAGTGATTTCGAGTTTTGTCTTATTATAAATATTTGGAAATTAGTTGTACGTGGTTCATTCATCTCTTCTACACAAAAAACTGAGAGGTCATCTTTTGAGAGAGAGTGAAAGGTTGCTTGGGAAGAGAAAAGTTTACTTGGAAATGAGAAGAACCAAAGGCCAAAGGTCAACACCACCAAACACCACCGGAAGTTGGCCGAAAAAGGGAGAACCAACTGTGATATACTACACCAAAGGATTAGATCTTCATTAGAGGCAAGTGTTTGATAATTTCAATCTAAGTTTGTATATTTTCCATGTTAGAAAGATAAGATTTTTCATGTTTGGAAGATGAAAAAATAAAGTTGTTAATGTATTTCTGGATAATGGATATATATATAGGAATAAAACTCATGTTGTAGATTGATAGTAACCCACGAAATAATCACAAATCTATTGAGGAAATTATGAAAATCAACGGTGTGTTCTTGAAGATATCATGTATATAATTTTCTGGAAAAAGAGGATAAATATATGTTTTTAATTCAAACTCTTGATGATTCTAGGATGTTTAGTTCATTAGAAATCATTCACATATGTTGCTTTATCATGTTGTAAGGATTATATGGAATTTGGGTTGTTAATTTGAAGGTTTGAATGAACAAAAGTGATGAGACCCGTAGTAGAAGAAATGTAGAAAACTGGGCTATTATCTGGGCGATCGACCCCCTGCCTTCGATCGATCGACCTCCCCAGAATTCCTAAAGTTGTTTCTTTTTAATGTTGATTCTTATCCCAAACCTTTTGTAGATCTTTGGTGATTATTAATTAGATATTATGGGACTTAGGGAAGATCAGTAAGCCCTAGATAAGAATCGAATTGATTTGATTGGAATTTAATTGATTAGAATTATGATAAGTAAATTGGAAAGAAATTTCGATTGCTAGATTCATGTGTTGGATTCTAATTTATATGCATGAGGATTAAGGATAGGTCCAGTAGGGGAGAGTTAATATAACACCTGGGTAGCCTTAGGGTTACAATTTGAACATCAAGGTGTGAGTTTAAGATCATTATTGATTGCGCAAGGACTGAGTGTAATACAAGCGCTTAGTGGTATGGCTCCTGGTTAGAGATGGGAGTTCAGACCACATTTGGTTATCCCGATCGCGTATTTGAAGTTGACGGACCTCCTCGATCAACAAAGTTAAGTAGTAGTGTATTGGAGGGGTTCCTTGTTTGGATTTCGCTTTGCGATCTCCGCGCATGAACCTTAACGACGTCAGGAGTGGAGAGATGTTATAGGATGCGAGGATGATGGTTTTGCTGATAAGTCATATAGTGTGAATGAAACACTATAGACTATGAGCCATGTGAGGACGGTATTCAATCGAAGTTGATAGAAGATGTGTTTATAAGAGATTAGAAACAATCGGTTATAACCCTAATTAAAGGAGAGTTTAATTCGTAGTAATTCGGGAGATATGATGATATGGATCAGTAGGATATTAGTGATTTCTTACTGAATAAATATCTTGAGGAAAAACCTATTTAAAACCTTAAGTAATGAGTGAGTCTCGTGGATAATTGAATTAAAGGAGTAAAGTTATAATATTGTAATACGTAGGATGTGAGAGATATAATGCTACATATGGAAATACTCTAAGGGTAATGTGAGTACCTTGTTGATAGTTTATCTATAGGTAGATGATAATGCCTATTTCATTGATTGATGATTATGTGTATGACATACCTAGCTTACTTGCTATCGACGGGAGGTTTACGCGTGATGGCAGTCATATCCTGATGAATCCATGGGATCTTTGATTTGTCGCTCGAGAACATAGGTCTATGAAAGACTTATCGGGGAGTTGATAAGTCTGTTGACTGTGGAAACGTAGGTATGTGCGTGACCCATGGATACGAGAACTATGTTCGCCACCAATTTTTGTGTTGTTGTTTGTATTTCGAGAAATCCTTACCGAACCTTTAGTCCCCTATTCGGCGACCAGCGATATTGGGACATGATAGCAGAGTAATGCATTGCACTGCAGCAGTGACTCGGGGTGCCGTATTATATATATATATATATATACAATGAATTAAATGAATGAATGAATGAATGGATATATAATGGTTAAATCATCTACTGTGTGATAATAGTAGATAACGGTGAATTGAGAAAAAGAATTGAAATAACTTAATGAATATTTATGGAAAAGCTTAATTCATATTAATGAGAAATGATTCATGTAAATGGGAAACGTATAGGAATGATTATACGACGTATGGTATGGGACATACGGGGTTATGATATGGGATGGAATCATATTATGGAATTGGTGAAGAGGAACCAGTAACTAGGAGGTTAATAGGAAACGTTAAGTGTGTACTCTAGATGAGAGGTGAGAATAGAAAGTGAGAGTCTAGATACTAACAAGTACATAATAAATGCTTAATTTCACTTGTTAAATACTTGTTGTTTTCAAAATCATTTTCACATCAGGATCTGACCTGTTTCCTTGCATATTTTATTTTCTATGGTACATTCTATATCAGGAGTCCAGCAGTAGGGACGCCAACCTTAGTTGATTTTGACGATCTATGGAGCTATGGAGTATTGCTTAGACGCCTATCTTCATTTAATTCACAATATTCTTTTAGTTAGGGCATGTCGCCCAAAGGAATTCAGTTATCTCTTTTCTATCGGAGTCAAATACTCTTGTATTCGTGTCATTTTAATACATTTACTATTGTTGGGATTACTGTATGTTGGAACACGAGGCCCCCAATTTTGAAGTAAAATTTCATTTTTGTGTAAATCGATGCGGAAGCATTGTGGTGGTTCAACTTAAAAACAAATTTTAATTTTCTTAATAAATTAAAACTAAACCGAGTGAAATTAAATTAATCCATTAAAATCATTTTCACTTAAACCAAGTTAATTCATCCAAGCCCTAGAATTTGCCTAAATCATATTTTGCAATTTTATCAAATTAGGCCAAACCAATTTTAACAATTAAATTAATTGACTTGAATTAATTAACTACACATTACCCAAATTAAACACGTAGAGATTAAATTAAACCAATTTTATCTTTTTAACCTAAGCATGCGTTCTAGGTGATTTTGCAAAAGATAAAATAAAAACAATAAATCACTACGCTGCGATGTACGAGGAAAAACCCAAGACGGGAAACAACCTCGGACGGCCCTAGCCTCAAATCCACTAGATACGAAATTTACAAATACAAGACAGAAAGGCTTACATCATACGACTCGATCCCTCTCAAGCCCCGACGCTTCTTCTTGTAGATACCTCTTCCTAACGGATAACCACGGAGCTCCATCCCGGTCTCGGAGTCCACCGATAGGACTTTATATGGTCACATTCACTCGTACAAGGAGCCTTTCTCCAAGTTGGTAATGCCGCAACAAAAACTCTTCTTCTTTCTTTATGGGATGTAGAAGAAAACCCAAAACTTCTCTTTGAACGGAAGAGATGAACCCGGTCCCAAACTCCAAGCAAGATATATGAATATGGGAACTTAGAAGAAACTAATTTGGATGTAAACTAGAGTGGTGTATATTTTTCTCTTTGATAAAAACACACTCAAAACATGATATTTTTCCCTCTTTTATTTTACTCTCAAAAGACTCTCTAAGAGTTAGCAGGATATGAAAAAGATAGATTATCAAAAGTGATTCCCGCACATAGTTATGCCGTGAAAAGATAGTGGGGAAAGAAGTGGAGATCATGGGAGAAAAACTGCTTAAAACTGCCAAAAACTGTTCCCGCCTGGCATCTCGTTCGAACGACATTTCGTTCGAACGACATTCTCGTTCGAACGAGTCTTCTAATGAAGTTCCAGTGTGAACTCGTTAGAAATCTCGTTAGAATGACCATCTCATTCGAACGACATTTCAAACGAAGTTCTAGTATGCCATAATGGGAAGTCATTGGCAATCTCGTTCGAACGACATCTGGTTTGAACAACAATTCGTTCGAACGACATATCGAACGACAATCTCGTTCGCACGACATATCGAACGAACTTCCAGAAAGTTGGAAAATTCAATTTTAGCCCAGAAAACTTTATAAACTTATTTTAAAGTTTTAATTAATTCTTTCTGAAAATAAAACACAGTTTTAATTAAACCTAACACCCAATTAAACTTCTTCCAAGCTCCTATATATATAATATTGCATTCATACCTTGAGATCATGGAACTATAGTGGATGACGTAGAAACGAGGCACACAAATCGACATATTGATGAAGCTTTATACTCTTTGCCGCTACATCTTCAACAAACACGTCATAGGCTTGAAAGATGATCAATATACTATCTCCTATGACTCAAACGTTTTTGTCCTAAATTGAGCCAAAAACTACAAAGGACTCAATTGAAAATTTGTGTCCTTACAAATCTCCCCCTTTGGCTATTCCGGGACAAAAACTATACAAAAATCCTAAAGGGTCGTCAAGCTTTACTATACTCAAAACATAACCCACCCAAACTTGATTCAACCCAAGGATCAAACGCTTTGCCATTGAAAGATGACGCTTTAGAAAAATTCTTGCACACTTAAGCAAACTCATCAAATGCATAGGGAATATCAAAGTATTTAAAGCAATTAAAATAAATACTCCCCCAAAATTAATTCTCCCCTTTATCAAGTATGATCAACTTAGAAAGATGTCTCCCCCTAAGATAAATCTCCCTTAGACTAAGGTAGGATAATAATAGGATTAGATACGTCTCCCCCTATCATTATTCCCCTTTTTGTTCAGGAATAGACAAAGGCTTAAGAACAAATATAAAAGCATGTTGAAGCTTAAAGTGATAGGACATGAAAGCATATGGGAAACAAAAGCATAACTAATCCAAGATAGTTACCAAAACAAAAGTATAAGCATAGAAGGACTAGAAAGCAAGGCAAAGGCAAAACAAAATATCATATATATATATGTACTATAAATATATCAAGAATGCACATGCACATATATAGATATAAACACACACAAGACACAAAATACAATAAGTTTGCACACTCGTATGGTAAAAATGTGTCATATGGAAACGGAAGTGTAGGGGTGTGAACGAGCAACAATTAAATTTAGTCCCAAACACTTAATAAACATTCACGGAGTTCTCATTTGATTGCAAACTTCATCACATTTTAAATATAACCTCATGTGACAATATAGATTGAACTCAATGAACAAACATACACAATGTATACAAGCCTAGCATATTGATGATTCTACAAACCAATAGAGTCATGACATGAGATATGCAACTAGGATAAACGAACATTGTGCAAACCGTTGATATACCATCCAATCTCCCTCAATAAGCGTTTATAATAATTTTGAATGAATATATCAATCAAACATAGGCCTTGGCAATTTGTTTTTCTTTTTAATGCCATATTTTCTGTTTTTAGGCCTTTGGACCACGTATTTCTTCTAGGTCCATTCAAACGGTGGCTTACAATCGCAAAGGATCACTTAGTCCTTTCAGAGCCCTTCCCCGTGCACATTTATATTTATCATGTTTTCATTTTTCACACAAATCTCACGTGCAACGGATTTTGACATGCACTAGTCCTCCTAAGTCACAAATATGTAGATGACAAGATTGGAAGGAGAACACCTCGCATAGCTCAAATATACCTATGAAGTTAAAATTTCAAAAGAGCTCGTGCATGTGTTAATAGAGGCATATAAAAATAGAATCCATTTAATCAACACAAAATCTAACTACTCCATGTAAGCATGGTAAAGAACATAATAAGGATTGACAATCTAAACCAAAAGTTCTAGCCACATGAGAGTGTAAAATATGGGATTCAAACACAAGTGTATGCCACAAAAAGTGTGTCAAACTAAAATACACACAAAATAAAATATATTTTTTTTGAGTTTTTTAAAATTTATAACCAAAAATAAAAAATATATACTCAAAAGACAAATAAAAATCATTTGAATTTTTCATTAAGCTTAAATTATCAAGAGATAAAACCCATATGATAAACAAAAATCTTTTTGTATTTTTCATTTAATGCAAACAAGATGAAGAAATGAAATACAAAAGATAAACAAAAATCATTATTCTAACATGTGTTAAGCATGGTGCATAGACAAAAAAAATGATTAAACACGCATACATTTAGAATGTGAATATAGCATGAAGTACTAACGCTAAAGTATGCAAACACTAACACATTCATCCTTTAGATTTAGTAAGGGAGGAAGCATGTGAAAGTAAATGAGAATCAAAAACCCTATTTTGCAAGGCAACCAAGTCGAATTTCCTAACCCAAATTAATGAAGAATAACTATCTTGGGGTGTAAAAATTTTAAATACATTGGTTGCTTTACATTGGGATTTTCTAGGAATTCGTTTAAGATCAAAACGAAATTTCCTAAGATGACCTTTTCGACCACAATGTGTACATGTAAAAACATGTCGAAAAGATTTACCTACGGAGTGATCTCTAAAATTATTCCTAGTATATTCTCTTAAAACGTTGGTTTTGGCTTTAGCAGTAGATTCATTACAAGTATTGAACCCTAAACCACACATGTCATTTTTAATTTGGACCGTTCCTAAGATTTTATCTAATTTTTTCAAACGACACTCCAAATCAAATTTGACATTACTAGAGTCTTTTAATTTATTTTGCAATTCTAAAATATTAGACTCTAATATAACATTTCGCTCTTCAAAAGCAAGAAGCTCCTTTTTCAAGGATTCCATTAAACCTCTAAGGCTATCTCTCTCGCCTTCTATATATTCAAGCTTCTCTAGAAGAGCTTTCTCTTGTGTCCTAAGGTCTTCAACCAACATAATATCATCAACGACCTTGACACTCTCTCTTAAACTAGATTCTAACTTCAAATTAGCTCTTTTCAATTTAATAGATTCTTTATAAAGTTCTTGAAAAGCATTTTGAAGTTCACTCACATTAACCTCTTATTCATTTTCACTCTCTCTTTCTTCTCCACTCTCACTATCATAAAAAATAAGGGAACAAAAAATTTGACCTCGGAAGTGTCATGAGTTTGAGTATCTTCATGATAAGATTCACTTTCAGTGCTCACATGACTAGCCATAAAAGCCACAAAATTTTGCTTAGTGGTGGAATCGGGTCCCTCTTCCTTATCACTATCACTAAGGGTAGCATTATATGAAATGGGTCGTTTACCCTCTTTCCTTAGTTTAGTGGGGCACTCAGAAGCCCTATGGCCCTAACCCTCATAACCAAAACACCTATTAGACTCGTCCCTATTTAAATTTTCATTAATCGGTTTAGGGATCTTCTCGGCTTTGTCATACTTAGAAGTTTCAAATTTCTTAAAATCATTTTTAAATTTATCTTTGTTAAATTTAAGAAATTTTCTAAATTTACGAGCGAACAAAGCTATGTCTTCCGAGTAACTATCACTCTCGCTCTCTACTAGTTTGACCTTTTTTCGGGATTTTAAAGCAACGCCCTTTTCAATTTCTCTTTTTGGGATTTTAAAGCAACGCCCTTTTCAATTTTCTTTTCATTTTTAGAGGGAAACATGTCCAGTTCATAGGTTTGTAAGTCACCTACGAGATCTTCTAATTTTGTAGAGGCTAAAGTTGGTAAAGAATTTAAAACGGTCACTTTTGGAATAAATCTATCGGGAAGGGACCTCAAAATTTTCTTTACAACACGGTTGTCGGGTATTTTCTCTCGCAAGTTAAAGGATGAATTGACAATATCGGACAGTCTAGCATAAAATTCATCAAAAGTTTCATTATCTTTCATTTTGATAGTTTCAAATTGAGTGGTGAGGTTTTGGAGTTTCGAAGCTTTAACGACACTTGTACCTTCATGAGTGAGTTGTAAAATATCCCAAGCTTCTTTAACGGTCTCACACGTCATAATGCGTCGGAATTCATCCGGTGTGACAGCGCTAAACAAGGCATTCAAACCATGGGAATTAAAATTTGAAAGTTTAAACTCATTCTCAGTCCATCTATCGTCCGGTTAGGGAACACGTTCATTTTCAACTAAATGAGTTGGTGGAGACCACCCGTTAACTACAGACATCCAAACCCTTTCATCGATAGATTTTAGTGCTGATTTCATACGCGCTTTCCAATACGCGTAGTTAGAACCATCGAAAATAGGAAATTTAGAAAATGGGGAAAATTCCATTTTAGCCAAAAATTATTTAAAGGATCTTAAACGAAATAATTTATCGCTTTGGCTCTGATACCACTTGTTGGAACACGAGGCCCCCAATTTTGAAGTAAAATTTCCTTTTTGTGTAAATCGATGCGGAAGACTTGTGGTGGTTCAACTTAAAAATAAATTTTAATTTTCTTAATAAATTAAAACTAAACCGAGTGAAATTAAATTAATCCATTAAAATCATTTTCACTTAAACCAAGTTAATTCATCCAAGCCCTAGAATTTGCCTAAATCGTATTTTGCAATTTTATCAAATTAGGCCAAACCAATTTTAACAATTAAATTAATTGACTTGGATTAATTAACTACACATTACCCAAATTAAACACATAGAGATTAAATTAAACCAATTTTATCTTTTTAACCTAAGCATGCGTTCTAGGTGATTTTGCAAAAGATAAAATAAAAACAATAAATCACTACGCCGCGATGTACGAGGAAAAATCCAAGACGGGAAACAACCTCGGACGGCCCTAGCCTCAAATCCACTAGATACGGAATTTACAAATACAAGACAGAAAGGCTTACATCACACGACTCGATCCCTCTCAAGCCGTGACGCTTCTTCTTATAGATACCTCTTCCTAGCGGATAACCACGGAGCTCCACCGCGGTCTCGGAGTCCACCGATCGGACTTTATATGGTCACCTACACCCGTACAAGGAGCCTTTCTCCAAGTTGGTAATGCCGCAACAAAAACTCTTCTTCTTTCTTTATGGGATGTAGAAGAAAACTCGAAAATTCTCTTTGAACGGAAGAGATGAACCCGGTCCCAAACTCCAAGCAAGATATATGAATATGGGAACTTGGAAGAAACTAATTTGGGTCTAAACGAGAGTGGTGTATATTTTTCTCTTTGATAAAAACACACTCAAAACATGATATTTTTCCCCCTTTTATTTTACTCTCAAAAGACTCTCTAGGAGTTTGTAGGTTATGAAAAAGATAGATTGTCAAAAGTGATTCCCGCACATAGTTATGCTGTGAAAAGATAGTGGGGAAAGAAGTGGAGATCATGGGAGAAAAATTGCTTAAAACTGCCAAAAACTGTTCCCGCCTGGCATCTCGTTCGAACGACATTTCGTTCGAACGACATTCTCGTTCGAACGAGTCTTCTAACGAAGTTCCAGTGTGAACTCGTTAGAAATATCGTTAGAATTACCATCTCGTTCGAACGACATTTCGAACAAAGTTCTAGTATGCCATAATGGGGAGTCGTTGGCAATCTCGTTCGAATGACATCTGGTTCGAACGACATATCGAACGAACTTCCAGAAAGTTGGAAATTTTGATTTTAGCCCATAAAACTTTATAAACTTAATTTAAAGTTTTAATTAATTATTTTTGAAAATGAAACACGGTTTTAATTAAACTTAACACCCAATTAAACTTGTTCCAAGCTCCTATATATATAATATTTCATTCATACCTTGGGAGCATGGAACTATAGTTGATGACGTAGAAACGAGGCACGCAAATCGGCATATTGATGAAGCTCTATACTCTTTGCCGCTACGTCTTCAACAAACACGTCATAGGCTTGAAAGATGATCAATATACTCTCTCCTATGACTCAAACGTTTTTGTCCGGAATTGAACCAAAAACTACAAAGGACTCAATTGGAAATTTGCGTCCTTACACTGTATGGAATTATTACTTGGGAATGTTTATTCCAATTGAATTAAAATTCTTTCGTGCTATCTGTTCGATTATCGGTGTTGTAGAATAATATGTGTAGTGTTATTCGTAAACTAAAAAATGAATTTTGTTGAAATTAAAATTTGGAAAGTTTTTAACACCATCTTAATTGGATATTGGGTGATTAGTAAATGTTTTCGATAGTGATGCTAAGAATGAGCCAATTGTATATTCTGTTTTAATTTGTTATGGGACTGGCCACCCGGTATTTAATTAGGCGGGGTGTTACAACTACTCTTGGTTAAGTTGGTGCTAAAATTAATTTGGGTAATGTTTAATTAATTTAATTCAAGTCATTAACTTTTATTTGATAAAATTTGATTTGGCCTATATGGTAAAAATGAATATTTATTGTTAGGTAAAATTTCTAGGACTTGGGTTATATTGGTTTAAGTGAATATTCTGTGTTGACTAATTTAATTTCACTTTGAACTTTGTTTAATTTTAATTTGAAAGAAATTAAAATTTGTTGTTTGTGTTTGTTTAATTGAACCATCCTTATTCCGCATCTTAAAAAGAAATTACTTTTGGTAAAGTCTTTAAAAATTGGGGGTCATCATTTCCAACAATGTTAAAACTAGGTTTTGTCCAAACGGAATTTTTCCTCGATCTTCTTCTTGTGTTTGTTTGGTTTGATTATTTGCGTGGTTTGGCTTAATTAATTTGAACCTTATACTGCATCCACACCTAAGTGTTAATCAAGATAAAATTTGGCTAAAATTAAATTTGTGTGTAATGTAATATACAAACTATCCATAAGAACCCGCTTTCTCAGTTAAAACTTTTTTCTTCTAAAACAAATTTTTTTGTTATAACCTTTTTTTTTGTTAAATTTTTTTTTTTATCTCAGTGAATTAAACTATTTTTTTATTAAAAACTCTTATTTTTGTATACTAGTTTTTTGGTTAAAAATAATTTTTTTATTAAGGAAAGTTTTAAAATATTAAAAAAACAATTTTCATATTAAAAAAAACACTACAATTAAAAAACAAAGACTGTTTTTAAAGAGTTGAAAAATACAATTTTTTTATTTAAAATAATTTTAAAATTGTATAGCTGTAAAAAAATAAAATTATATAACCTTTAATTTAAAAAAATTAAAAAACATAGTATTTGCCACATGAAAAATAAATGCTATCAATCAGCCCCACTTGAAAATTTATATGATTTTTCATGAAAAGTTTTGCCAAGACTAATTTTTTCATGGCAAAATTTATCACCCGAGACATTTTTCCACTTTTGTATTAAACACACCCTAAAGGTTTTTATGCATCCTATTACAAATAAGTATCCTGTAATCTAAACATTTAGACGTTATTAACAGTTTATTGTAGGTTAAATAGTTCAAGATTCATTCTATTTTCTTGATTCATCATTATATCCTTTATAATTCATAGGACTCGATGTAATTAACTATGCATTGAGCTATGGGATTTGTATATAACATTTTTAATGAGAGTAAATCACTCACCACTTTTTAACTCACCACTTTACAACACACCACTCACCACTTTTTAACTCACCACTTGAACCACACAAACCCATTGGTTGATGTCTTTAGAGAGTAAATCACTCCAGTCAATAAAACTATGAGAAGTTAGCAAGCATCTTTAATAAGGAATTAATAAAAAAAATGGGTGAATAGTGTTTGACTCTCAATTTAAGTAACCTTCTTTTTCTTTCATTTCATTTCCATTTTATTGTATTTATAACTTTTCGTTCTTTGTTTTTGTGAGTTTATTTTTGTTTTTCCGTTGAGGGGACTCTGGATGATTCCTTAATATTCTAGAATTTTATTATGTAAAAATCATTGTGTTGTGATTTGTTTCTATTTAGAAATTACTATATTGTTTAATTTAGGAAAATAAATAATAGTTAATTAAGTTTTAAAGTGAAAATTTAAATTAAGGTTTTTTAAATTAAAATTTGACTGAGGTTATTAGATATATAATTGACACATCTTGTGTAATATTCATTTCTTTTTAAGTTATAATCAAAAGATGTTTTTCACAAGGGAAGTTTCAGACTAAACTTCGATAGCTTACCTTGAATTAAACACTTTAATTAAAAATTAGGATTGTCTTAATTTTTTTAATGCGTTGAGTAGATTACACTTCTTAATATCGAGAGTTATGAGGATTGGAATGATTGCACAATTATTGATTTGATTGTTACGTGTTCGATTCAATTTTACTTCGATCTAAATCTCCACAATTTGGGCATTCGTTGTGTATACATGTCTGAGATGGTAATATGGAGTAATTCGTGTCCAGTAAATATCTTAGATTATGTTACCCCATTAATATGATTATAAGGTTTAATTCTACTGGTAAATCTGACCAGTGAATTTATATTCGGTTGAGTGTCAAATATGCCAAGTCTGAGATCAAGGAATAAATGAGAAGTTAATTATTATCAATTAGAGACAAATTGATTTAAACAAGCAGGTATTATATGCTTAACATGGAGAATCATATTATATACAATATCAACTTTGCAACTAAGACCTCACCATTCGAGAAATTTTGAGATAATTAAATTGGAGTGCAGACGTAATTATTTAGTGGAGTCATTTATGATTAAATTGATATATGAAATACATTATGGGGATGTAATATAGGATTTTTAAGTAACGATTTGGGAGATAATTTAATTATTTAGTCTTGGGTCCCTAGTATAGTCATTTATATAAGTAGTAGGCACACACTCTCTAAAAAACAAATTTAGCCGAATCCCACTATTTATACCTATATATATTCATGTAAGCTAGGTTTTTAAGTTTCATGAAACATAATTAAAGGTTAGCGAGGGAGAGGAAAATTACTATTTATGTTTTTATGATGGAGAGAAGGTCATATCCCAGTCAAAATGCCAACTATTCATCTCTAGAAGTTTGCACACACAAGGTCTACTTTGGAACGTCATAATATAAAAAGATTCGAGGCTTTAGGTGGATTCATGGAAGGTTTTTAAATACCTTAGTAGGGAAAAAAATCCCATCATTTCATCAATACATAGCCACCATATCAGATCACTTATAAGGTCCTCAACGGTATTATGATTCGATCCCTAGATATGTGCTTAAGATCTAGTTATTTTTTCTGTAACGTGATCAACCAACTATCAATGTGATTGATCAACGATAACCACCATATCGACCTCCTCATTCTACTTAAAGATCTGGCCTTACTAAGATCACCTTCCCATGGCTTAAAAAATAATTACTCCTCCTTTAGTTACCAACTGTTGTGTTAATATCCATTATGTATAAAGATAAACCAATGGATAATTTTTTTTATCCGTGTGGTACTCTCTTTACTATATTACTATTAAATAACTATTTTTTTAATTGAAACCTATCATTGGTGGTCTTGTATGCATAACTTGATTTTCCCATGTACTTTAACTGTTATGGGTGTGTATGAATGATAAATTGTTATTGTTTCATGTAAAGAACCACTTTCATGACTTGAAGGTTTGCATTTACTTACAATTTTTTTTACATACCATCCATTTACGAATGAAATCGGGTCACCTTTTTACTTCATTTATTATTGATATAGAAGTATTTTATTAATTTGGGTTGAGAACTTGTACGCATAAATCAGTACAAGTTCTTTGGATGAAGAGGAGCATTAACCCAATTAGCTTACTTTGAATTCAAGTTGTACTAACATGAAAAACCGAACCACCGATGTTGTGTAATATTCATGGTGAATCAAAGTGGATTTATCCAGTTTATTTCCTATAGGAGAAAAAAAATCCACAATCCATTATGTTTGTTATGCACTTGCAGTGACCTTTCCAACACGCGTGCGAGATGTATGTATCTGGACATATCATAAAACCAAAATTAATAATTCAAACTCACTTGTATTAAAATAATATAAAGGTCATTATACCTTTTTTATAAATAAATGCATTAAATAAACTAACAACTAAGAGAGAAAAACCTATATACAGGGAGTATACAAAACAACCTTTAAAAAGGACCTAGGAACAATTACCACACCCACATTCCTCTGTGAAGATTATCCACAAACTTTCTGTGGAGATTATCCACAAATTATAATAAATTAACATTGAAGACAACTTGTCTCTCCTTAGACCAACTCAATAAGGTGCTCAGAAAGAGATAACTAATCCTAGATGTCGTAATCTCCACCCCTTCAAAGCATCTCGCATGCCTCTTTTGATAAATAGTCCAAAAGATACAATGGATAAGAAAGATATCCAACAAGCTTCTTGTCACCCTACAATGCAGAAGAAGGTGATTCATTTTCTTTTCTGCTTCCTTATATAACCAACATCGTCTAGTCATAAACCATCTTCTCTTCTTCAATCCCTCAGTCATCAAAATAGGTCGTCCCGCCACGGTCCAAATAAAGAACATTACTTTCATGGGTGCCTTAGATTATCATTATTTTATTCATAAGAGATGAGCTTTATGGTTCCCGTTACTTCTCAAAATAGAATAGACACCTCTCATTGTAAAAAATCCTTTACCTCCCACCTTCCATTTTCAAATCAATACCCCTACACAACGGATGCGGGGCCGAGCCCAACTAGTCAAAGAAAGTCTCAGCCTCCTTGAGACCCTAGTCCTATAACCGTCTTCTAAACTTAGGATTAAACACCACTTGATCCCCAATAACTGACATGTGATCTTCTATCAAACCATCATTGTCCCCACCTAAACTGAAAATATGGTAAAGTTGATCCTAAAGAGATCCATCCATGCCCCATCTCTTTCCAAAATCGTATCCTATTACCTCTCCCGAATTGAAATTTTGTGTAGCTAGAAAAATATT
Organism: Sambucus nigra; assembly: GCA_949130495.1. Classification (NCBI taxonomy): domain Eukaryota; kingdom Viridiplantae; phylum Streptophyta; class Magnoliopsida; order Dipsacales; family Adoxaceae; genus Sambucus; species Sambucus nigra. Next base: position 418,624,934 of record OX422219.1, read on the forward strand.
CCCACTCTTTAGATATATATTTTCACAACCCCACCCCAATACCGACCCCTACCCATGAAGATGGGGCATGGATTTGTTCAAAATCTCCACAGCCACTTACCTAACATAGCTTTGTTAAAAATCTATAAATTATTTACTCTTGCTTCCATCCTTAATATATTTTCATACCTCCTCCCATCCTACAAGATAATATTTAAAGTTTTCCTCATTACCTCTCCACCAGAAATCTCGCATCATCTTATCCACCTTCTTACAAATTGCACACGGTAACGACAAGATAGACATGAACTAAGTGGACAAACTAGTCAACTAACTCTTTATCAACGTTAACCACTCACCTTTAAATAAATAGCCATTCTTCCACCCTGCCAAACTCCTTCTCACTCTATCCAGAACCGGGTCCTGGATCATTAAAGACTTATACTTAGCCCCTAATGGTAATCCAAGAGAAGTAGAGTGGAGGGTGTTAATCCTTCCTCCTAGCATCCCAACTAGACCTTCCATGTTCCAGTCACCTCTGATCGGGATCACTTCACTTTTCCCCATGTTAATGCAAAGACTCGACATCGTCTTGAAACATGTGAGGATCATTTTCAGATCCCTCACCTTGACTTATTATGCCTTACTGAAGATAATTGTATCATCCTCAAAGAGAAGATGGGATACCATAATCGAATTCACTCTCGATTGCGAGATCCCAAAACCGTTGATCCACCTCGCCTCAACCACATGACCCACCATATGACTAAACGCCACCATCACAAAGTGAACGAAAATTGGGACAATGGATATCCCTGCTCCAACTCGCGGGAGTTGGAAAAATGTTGTCATCTAAAATTGGTTTATCGATTTTATGTCTTATCTGGGGGATCTCCAATAACAAATATTAACGGATAAAAAGATTAAATTATGATATTGTTAAATTGAGAGAGATGGGAGTAGGAGATAAATAGAGAAGACATAGATTTATATGGTTCGGCCCAAAAAGATGACTACGTCCACAGTTGCAATGATTGTGTTATTATTAATGTCCAGTCATTACCGATAATAGGGTGGTTACAAGCTCTTGTTTACTCTCTCTCTCCCTCTAGGGTTTCCATGTAGATGTTAGTGAGATAATTCTCGATCCCTTATCCCATGGGATTCAATGCTCCTTCAAGTTATTTATTAGATAATATGAAGGGACGGGTGGAGTGCCTGTATAGGTCAAGCAGTTTCACCTTTTACACATGTGGGATAAGTAAGGATGAGTTTGTTACAAGGTGTGACCAAGTAATTTTCCACATCATCAATATGGTCACGGACCTATATCGTGACCATGTTGATGATATGAAAATTTTAATTAGTTATGCCTTGTGTTCACGGTCAAAGGACTTGACCATGACCTTTAGATATAGGGCACCAATCCAACTTATCATTTTCACTTTTGGCCTCTCTCTCTCTCACACTCTCTCTACACTCTCTAGCCAAACTCTCTCTATATATACTCTCTGGACGGACTCTCTCTCTTCGAAAACCCTCATTCTTCTCTCTATATACTGTTAGGTCTTCTTCCCCCCTCTCTTTATATATAAATTATGTATGTGTGTATGCGTGTGTGTTTATGTATGTGTGTATGTAAATATATATGTATGTGTATGTGTATGTATATGTGTGCATATGTACATATATGTGCATATGTATGTGTATGTGTGTATGTATGCGTATGTGTATATGTATGTGTATGTGTGTGTATATACACCCAAATACCCAACTATTTTTTTTACCTAGTTTAAAATTTCCAATTCTTAAACTCTAATTAGTGGAAAATTTTCCCAAGTTTAAAATTAGTGGAAAATACCCGAATAGCCAATTCTTAAACCCTAATTAGTGGAAATACCCAAATAAACTGCTAAGATTATTTTTTTAAAACTAATTTAATGGAAAATTTTCCCAATCAGTGGATTACTTTATTCGGGCCTTAAATGTTTAAGAGAATGAGTGGTCTAGAGGGGTGCTTGGCAGCTCCACTTTTCGTCTTTAGAAATTACCTAAACCGTATACCCCAATTCCCAATTCCTAAATCGTGTACCGAAAACCCTGATTCCTAACCCTAATTCCTAATTCCCAATTCCTAGACCGTATATCCAAAACCCAAAACCCAAACCCTGATTCAAAAATCCTAAAACTTAAAACAAAACACTAATGTCTAAAACCCAAATCGTAAACCATAAATAATAAAACTAAAACACTAATTCCTAAAACAAAAAATGTAAAATGAACCAAATTGTACCTTATTCTTTGATAGTAGTACTTTTAATATTATTATCGGTATGTGTTTTATCATGTAGACGATAAAAGAAGTACGGAATAATTATTGATTATTGGTTTGGCTGCTATATAGTGATGTTGGATTGCTTGAATTAATAGTACAAGTAGAATTTTAAACTCTTGTCATACTCTCTCATAATAAACCCTAAAAATGTTTCTTAATTCCTTATGGAAATGGTAGGTAGTAGTTTGCAAGGTACTAATGAAATAGACAGGAAAATTGGCATTGTGCACATTCATATGCATTGTTCCAATTTACATCCGTTCACATAGGACTCATATCCTAAAATAAGATACACTTAAATGGATCGGTTAAAAATAACAACTAGTTGATGATTGACTAGAGTCATTACTTGTAGGACTCATATTCACACCCTCACATATTTTTCTTAGGAAAAATGAGGCACAGTGATAATCACCGGAAATAAGAGTACGAAAGGCTACAATTGGATCTGACTTATACTTTTTTTATTAGTGCGCTCCACTTAAAGGGTAATACTATTTACAAGTATGGGAATAAGAAGATCGAACAGTTAACTACCATGTAAATCGTGGAGTTTATCTCTAACAAGAGTATTTGTTCGATCGTATTCTATTTTTCTTACCAGAAAGAAAGGATGAGGCTATAGAGAATATATTATGTATATATAATCCCAACGCAGTCTTGACCTTGCTTACACTGTTATAGAAGGTAAAAAAAATATTCAACCCTTGTGGATACAACAATGTAGAAAGATCATTGACCAAGTCTGTGATTGACGCGACTCAGAAAGTGTCTCTAATATGCGTTCACTCTAGGCTCAAATGCAAGCCTATCGCATTAGTAATAAACCCGGTAAGTCGGGATCGTATACACGGGGAAAAAGGACAACGGAGTTGTAACGACAGGAAAAGACGAAGGAATCCTAACTTTGACTCTAAAAAGAAAGGAAAAATGATTTGGTTTTGAAGATTGATTACGACTAAATGCAATTATGAAATGATGAAAAAATGCAATTAGCCTAAGCTACCTAAAATACTGATGAACTATGATTTAAAACTTTTGAACTAAGTGATGAGAAAAATAGGACGGGAATACAATCCCCCAACCCTAGTGTATTGCAGTTATAATATTAATCATAAATTCAACTGATTAAATTGACCCAGAATTTAGTACTCCCAAGTATTACGTATACGAGGTTCAAGCCCGCGTCATACTTAATCTGAGGACGAGTAAATCGGTATCGTGATAGTGACACTCAAATTGCATTCTAAATCATCCCGGTTACCCAGAGGCAAACGAGATATAAAGATCTACGATTGTTGTATTCCTACGCAATACGGTCGTATTCAATAACTAAATTCAGAGAACTAATGTTATACATGTACAATTAACACATCAGGGTGGGTTCATGTATCCCGGCCTTAGAAAATCTAGCCTAGCATGCTGAAGGTAATGAAAACAGTTATTGATATGCAGAAATCCATGATTAATCTAAGGAAACTTGTAAATTGATGTAGAACAGAATTGAAAAGAATAAATAACTCACTAATCTCACCCAAGCAGTAATTGCAGCAATCAATAAAACTGGTAATCAAAATAATTTCTGAATGAATCTTCACTATTGGAATTAAACTTGGAAACTGTATCTAAACTAGGGTTTTGGGAAAGGAATGGAAAATTTACTAAAATTCTCCGTGTAAATAATAATAATAAAATGGGATTTTATACCCTCCAAGAATTTAGGAATTTCAGGCGCACTAGGACTCTTTTAGGAGAAGATCATATTTCCAAATCTCGATAGCCAGATCGGTCCGGGTCTTAGGCGGACCGGTCTGCCTCCCATGAGGATCGGTTATTTTCATTTTCTGGTGGACCGGTTCTTTTATTTTTCACCCTTCTTCGGTTTTCTTTCGATCCGGGGTCTTCTGGAGTTTTGCAAAGCGGACCGGTCCGGGGTAGGGGCAGACCGGTCTGCCTGTTTGACTTTTTGCTCAACTTTGACTTCTTATATCTTTTGTTTCGGGACTCCGATTGAGGTGTCGTTTCTTCCTATTTTTCATGAGTCTGATATCTTCAACTTCCCTTTAGGTACCTCATCCGAATTCTGGGTAGAAATTACACTTCTGCTCTTTTGACTTTCCTTATTGTCTTTCTTGATTCTTCCAGTTTCCTTCTTTCGCTTCTTGACATCAAATACCTGTAAAATCACTACGAAATACCAGAAACTTGGTGTACTCATTAGGATTAGTCAGTAGAAATATTATGAGATAAAGTCAAATCAATTACGTTGTTCGAGGTGCTAAAAGTAACTAAATTAAGGGATAAATTGGGAAGAATTTATGCCTAATCAAACCCCCCTAACTTAGAACTTTACGCGTCCCGAGCAATGTAAAAGAATCCTAGCATGGCTCATCTCTTGAAAAACATTTTTATTGGGATAGAATACCGCTTTCGCGGGCGAGCGATTGCATTTAGCGTATGCAACAAGACTTTAAACCCCTAGGTCACCCTAATAGGACGAGTTGTGTCTTGTGAGGGTTTACAGAGAATATACCCACAAAATTCGACTCAAAGAAGATTCAAAATATGCAAAAATTGTGTAACTCAAACTTTTCCAGAAAATAGTCATCATCAAGCCATGTTTACAAGTCTCAAACCGTAGTGAGTGTGTGCGAAGCCGGAAATATAACTTCCAATTTCCACCGATTGATCATTACGTTACTTATCTGAAAATTCATTTTGATTTTAAATTCTCACAGAATGCTCTCTCAAACGAATCACTCGGAATGTGTCTATTCTCTTGGTATGCGTGACATAGAGAGTAAATATAATGGACGCAAAATCACGCATACGAGTAGAAAGACAGAAATTTTATAGTGATAGGATCTCATCAACGGATTATGATTTTAAAAAAAGGGAACATTAGCTCTTTTTCGCGCTTTCAATCTCTTTTATTATCTTTTGGTGTCTTAGCTCTCCACGCGGTAACCAATTTTTGCAATTTGGACTCGATTAGGACTTTTTCGGGTTTTAAGGTATATAGGGTAAAATGACAATGGTAGGGAAGGTTGGAATTGGAAAAGTCATTTATGATGTCCATTTGTGCTTTTTCTGGATTATTGCTCATTTTTTCTTCTTTTTCTCGATTTTTTTCTATTTTTCATTTCTTTTCTTTTCTTGCTATCTTTGTTGAGCATATCAATTTTTTCTTGCCCCTTTATATGCACTTTTTGGACTTGATTCTGAATTTTTCCATTTTTCGCAATTCCGGGCTATTTGGGTTTTTCGGTTGTCAAACGAAATGGAAAATTTATTTGGCTCAATTTGGGTTGCAAAAAGGGGTGATTTTTCGCTACTTCATCTGTCCAATATTTTTGGGTGACAAACGAGGGCCTACTTCATTGTCCAAAATACCAATTGCGTTACCATATGCGTTTCGAGAGGAATTTAAGTTTAGAGATAAATTTTGGCACGTTTTTCAAAGCAATATCACACACGTTTTTCATAACCGATCAACATGAAAGGGTTGAGATCCTTTACGACTTTTTAGGCGCTGAAAAGAACTTTGAGTTAACAATTAACTCGCATTAATTTAAAAACTCGTAAAAAGTGATAGGCTCGAATCTCACCGGGTTTGTTAATCTCCACACTTATTCGTTAAATCGTCAATTTTCGTTCAATTTCCATCTTTAGTCAATTTCGACTTTGTGTATGTTGAATTTTTCCAACTTGAGACTTTAAACCGACTTTTAATGATATTTTTTAAAAAGTTGAATTCCAATTTTTATTTATTTTGAACAAAAGTATTTTTGGATTTTTCAGAATTTTATGATTTTTTTGGAAATTTCTGGGCATTTTGAAAATTTGTGGAGTTTTAGAAATACGCACTTGTGACCCCCCTAACTTAGACTTTTGCATTGTCCTCAAGCGAAAAGGACTAAAATCTAAATGAGGCAAAATAATAAGTGCGATTAATAAAACAAACAAATGGAGAAGATGCAATTTTTATAACAAACAAGACTGTGGTACAATTACAAGGAAAAACATACAAAACGTGAACAGGAAAAATAAATAAAAGGCTACCAGAACCACATCAAGCTTCACCGGGGCGGGGGATGGAAAGAACCGGGCGCGTCGGGGCCATAGGGGTCATGGTAATAGGATGACAGTGGCTCATTGGGCTCCCCTTGGCATCGATATATGTCCGCTTGGAACCGGAGTACTAATATCGCGACGATAATCGATCAAAAAGTTATCGAAGTTCGTTTCAAGTGTCGCCATGCGGTTGGTGAGGTTGCTTCCCGCCCACTCAAAATCAGGATTGTCCTCTTCGTCCGCCGACTCTTCGTTCGGACCTACATCCCCCATTTCGACATCCGCACCAGCTGCCTCTTCTTCTTCTTGTTCTTTGTTTGCGCTCGAAGCAGCCTCTTCTTCAGTATCACCTCCCAGCCTTGCCCGTAGGACAGCAAGCAGTTTGGCACTCTTAGTGTGGGTCCCTTGTCTAAAAGGACCGGGAAGGCCAGTGTGATCGAGCGGTGCCGCTATGCCAGCATCCTTGAGAATAGAAGTGATCAGCCGGGCATAGGTCAATGGGGCAGCACCTTTCTCATCCAAGGACGCGTTGATGATATCGGTGTATAAGGTGCTGGCCAAGTGGATGGAAGTCTGCAGGTCAAATAGATGGTAGGTCAAAGTGGCCTGCCGGGGCCGCATGGCAGAATCGTTGGACGTTTGCAATATATTGGCGCACACAATCTGAAAAGTGAGGCGTGCCTTCTCGTTAAGGCGCCCAACGGCGACAGTTTGCCCCGTCCATGCAACGTCGGGGGCAATGCGACCCATGATCACATCTTTGGCAACCGGAAGGGCGTTTCGTGGATATGTGAAGTCTTGAATGTCCGGAACATCGTACTCGGCCAACTTTTCCATGAGAAGATCCAATGAAAATGGGATGACATTCCCATCCACGTAAGCTTGGGCCTTGAATTGGCTCGTCCGCACAAGGGTTCCATAAAAATATGGGAATTCGGTTGCCCAAACCGCTTCATAAGGTTCGTTGAGGAAACGGCACCAGCCCCTAGCCATGAAAAGGGTGATGACGGAGTTGGGCAGCTCGATCCATTGGATAGTGCACTCCATATGGAGTTTGCGATCCAAATCGAAGAACCGATGTCACCATCGCTCCTCTTGGCGCGAGCGGAAATCGCCATTACCGGAGGGGTGTATGTCGGTGGAGTCATACTTGGTGGGGGCAGCACGTTGGGCCATGATAACAAGAGGGATTTTTGCTTGGAAGATTAGGGAGGGAGAAGAGAGGATTCTGGTTGAAGGTGTGGAGAGAAGGGAGGGTTTTGGGTGTGTATTTATAGGTGAAAGGGTGGGGTATGGGTTGGATTTGGAGGGAAATAGTTAGAGGGAAAAGGGGGTGAATTTGGGAGGGAAATGGTAGGGTTGGGAGTTAGGAAGACGAATTGGAGGGAATAAAGAGGATTGGGGAGAAGGGGGTGAACCTTGGGAAGGGTTAAAAACAGATCTGAAGAAGGTGGACCGGTCCACCCAGGGACCGGATCGGTCCAGTATTTTAATATTCAAAAAATTCGACTAGTGGACCGGTTCGCCTTAAAATTAAAGGAACTGATCCGGGGCGGACCGGTCCAGGCCTAAAAAAAAGGAACCGATCCAGCTCTGGGTGTTTGAGATGGATTCTCCCCGAACTTAATTTTGATCTCTCGTCTCCGAAAATTTTCACTTTCACAACATACTCCCTATCAATCTGGACTAAACCCTCTCGATTTCGCTAGTCAACGCCCTTTGACTCAAAATTCCCGAAGCATGAATGCTTTTTCCCGAATGTACCCTAATCCTATCGATGCTCACTACAAACATGACTCTCACAACACACATGACTCTCACAACACACACAAGTCTCACCCCATACACGTCGGGGATGCGACGACCTCGTTGTAACAGCTCACTCTACCCCGTAAACGGGGTTTGACAACCAAACGGTGTCGACTTCTTCCACACACGCCTCTGGATATGGATTTAGGCGTTGTCCATTCACTTTGAATGTATTTTCCCTTTTAAATTGTCTAATTCAACAGCTCCAGTGGGGAAAATATTCTTAACAACGAACGGGCCAGACCATCATGACCGCAACTTGCCCGGAAAGAGATGAAGCCGAGAGTTATAGAGAAGAACTTTTTGCCCAGGAAGAAACTCTTTGCGTCGAATGATGTTATCGTGAGCGATTTTCATCTTTTATTTGGAAATTTTGGCATTCTCATACGCATCATTGCGTAGTTCTTCTAACTCATTCAATTGAAGCTTGCGGGCTTCACCGACTTTGTCCATGGCATAATTCAATTGCTTAATCGCCCAATACGCTTTGTGTTCTAACTCCACGGGAAGATGGAAAGACTTGACATACACAAAGCGGAATAGGGGCATGCCGAGTTGATTTCTATATGCGGTACGATAGGCCCATAGCGAATCGTTCAATCTAAGTGACCAATCTTTCCGGGTAGGATTAACGGTCTTTTCAAGAATGTTCTTAATTTCCCAATTTGCTAGTTCGGCCTGCCCATTCGTTTGCGGGTGATAAGTCATTTCAACCTTGTGAACGACACCATACTTTCTCATTAGCTTCGTGAATGGCCTATTGCAAAAGTGCGTGCCACTATCACTGATTATCGCTTTCGGAGCACCGAAGCGGGAAAGTATGTGTTCCTGTAGGAACTTTATCACCACTTTGTTGTCATTTTTCTTGGTAGCTATAGCTTCCACCCATTTAGAAACGTAGTCTACCGCAACAAGGATGTATAGTAAATCAAAGGACGGGGGGAAGGGACCCATGAAGTCAATACCCCAACAATCGAAGATCTCAATGATGAGTATGGGGGTAAGAGGCATCATATCTGGTCGGGTAATAGCTCCCATCCGTTGGCACCTATTGCAAGATTTACAAGCGGCGTTTACATCTCGGAATAGTGTGGGCCAATAGAGGCCTCATTGCAGAATTTTAGCGACCGTCTTTTTCATCGAAAAGTGGCCTCCATAAGATTTCGAATGACAAAACTGGATGACTTTCGATATTTCGTCATCCGGTACACATCGTCGGATGATTTGGTCGGCGTAATATTTAAAAAGGAATGGATCGTCATAGAAGAACATGCGCTACCAAGTAATAAACCTCTTCTTATCTTACAGTGTCCAGTCGGGAGGAACAGCTCCCGTGACAAGATAGTTCACTATATCCGCAAACCAGGGCAAAGAAGAGGTATCAAAAAGTTCCTCATCCGAAAAGTATTCGTCTATGGGTACGGGATCTCTAGGTACGTCGGACGAAAGCCGTGATAAGTGGTCGACAACGATGTTTTCTACTCCTTTCTTATCTTTAATGGAGATATTGAACTCTTGTAGGAGTAGGATCCACCTTATGAGGCGCGGTTTGGCATCTTTCTTTGCAAGAAGGTATTTTAATGCCGCGTGGTCGGTGAAGCAAGTAATGGGAGAACCGATAAGATATGACCGGAATTTATCAAGGGCAAAGACTATCGCTAACAACTCTTTCTCCGTGGTAGAGTAGTTGAGTTGTGGTGCGGTAAGAGTCCGGCTAGCGTAGTAGATGACATGAGCTTGCTTATCCTTTCTTTGGCCCAAAACAACCCCTATCGCATAATCACTAGCATCACACATAAGTTCGAATGGTAAGGACCAATCTGAAACTTGCATAATGGGAGTGGACACAAGCATGGTTTTTTATTTTTCAAAAGATCTTTGGCATGCCTCCGTACACTCGAATTGGGTGTCCTTCATGAGTAGGTTGTTTAAGGGTCTAGCGATGGCGCTAAAGTCCTTAATGAACCTTCGATAAAACCCCGCGTGGCCCAAGAAAGAGCGCACGTCCTTAAGAGATTTTGGTGGGGGAAGGTCAGCTATGACATCTATCTTTGCCTTATCAACTTCTATCCCCTTGGATGATACTATGTGGCCAAGAACTATTCCCTCGATGACCATGAAATGGCATTTCTCCCAATTCAGCACTAAGTCCTTTTCCACACATCGAGCAAGTACTTTTTCCAGTTTTTCTAGACAAAGGTCGAAAGAGGTGCCAAAAACGCTGAAATCGTCCATGAACACTTTGAGTCCTCTCTCGACCATGTCACTAAATAGGCTCAACATGCACCTTTGAAAAGTCGCGGGCGCATTACACAGGCCAAATGGCATACGTTTGTAAACAAACGTACCAAACGGGCAAGTGAAGGTAGTCTTCTCCTAGTCAAGTACATCTACCTCAATCTAGTTATATCCGAAATAACCATCAAGAAAGAAATAGTAAGGGTGGCCCGCTACTCTTCCAAGCTTTTGATCAATAAATGGCAAGGGGAAATTATCTTTTCTAGTTCCCGCATTGAGTTTTCGATAATCAATGCAAATGCGCCACCCGGTAGCATTACGTTGGGGAACTAGCTCTCCCTTGGCATTCTCAATCACAGTCATACCCGACTTCTTCGGGACGACTTGAATAGGGCTCACCTACTTGCTATCCGAGATTGGGTAGATAATATCGGCATCCAACAACTTGATAATTTCAATTCTCACAACTTCTTTCATGTTGGGATTTAGTCTTCTTTGCATTTATCTAGAGGGCTTGACATGCTCTTCGAGATGGATCTTGTGAGTGCAAATCAACGGACTTATCCCCTTCAAATCAGAAATGTACCAACCAAAAGCACTTTGGTGCTTCCTCAGAATTTTCAATAATTTACCCTCCTACTCTTCATCTAGGCTAGAGGATACAACAACAGGAAATTTCTCATCCTCTCCTAGGTAGGCATATTTAATATGGGAGGGGAGTTTCTTCAATTCAAGGGTTGGAAACTTTTCATCGGAGGGAACTATGAGTGTATCCCTTGGAGGTAACTCCTCGAATCTAAAAACCCAACTAACATCTCTCGCGTCCTCGTCCGACGCTCTCTCGTCGAGTAACTCTCTCAACTCCTCAATCTCCCTCTCGAAGTTAGTGTACGTCCCTTCACTCTCGTCTTTTGCCACTAAACAGGACCCTAAGGCGTCGCCACAGTAATTCTCCTTAAAGTACTCCTCTACTATCTCATCTATGAAGCTCACCGCGTGAAGATCATCTTCTTCCCCCGTATGTTAGGCTATGTGGAAGATGTTGGTCTCTAAGGTCATGTTCCCAAAGGTGAGTTTCATTCGCCCATTTCGAGTATTGATGATTGCGTTAGCCGTAGCTAAGAATGGGTGCCCAAGGATGATGGGAACATGGTTGCTCGAGTTGAAGGAGGGCTCCGTGTCCTAAATGACAAAGTCTATCGAGAAGTAGAAAGTGTTAACTTGGAAGATCACGTCCTCGACTATGCCTCATGGGATCTTCACTGTTCGATCCGCTAATTGGAGAGTGGCCTTTGTGGGCTTGAGGTCACCCGAATCAAGTTTCCTATAAATGGAGTAAGGGAGGATATTGACACTTGCTGCTAAGTCAAGTAAGGCTTTTTTTATTTTGTTTTCTCCAATGATGCAGTAAATGGTGGGTGCACCGGGATCTTTGAATTTAGGAGGGAGATCATTTAGTATAATGGAGCTCACGTTTTGTGCTAGAAAGACATTCTTCTTTACCTTCATCTTTCTCTTTACCGTTAACAAGTCTTTGATGACTTTTGCATAAGCTGGAATTTGCTTAATGGCATTGAGGAAAGGTAAATTCAGCTTTACTTGCTTTAGCACTTCTAGCACGTCTTCACGTGAGTTTCCTTTATGGGAGGGAATCAACCTTTGAGGAAATGGTGCCGTGGAGGGTGGTTTCACTACTACCTCGGGATCACTAGAGTCTTCTTTATCACTCTCATTCAAGGGGACATCTTCAGCCTCTTTCGTGTCGAGCAAAATCTCCTTGTCTTTCGTTGTGTCGTGTGGGGGAGGTGATAAATCAATGACTCTCCCACTACGAAGAGTGGTCACATCTTGACATTGCTCCTAATGTTCAGTAGAAGTGGAGCTAACACTAGTTTGACCTTGGGGAGGTCTTTGGCCTTGGGCAGGAAACTTGCCCTTCTCTTGAACACTCAACGAGGATTGTATCTTTGACAGATTTGCATTTATGTCGCTAATCAGGTGATCATATTTAGCATTGGTTGTAGTCTGGCTAGCGATAAATTGATTCATAGTATCCTCGAGAGTTCTCCGCTGTGGAGGGATATACACTCCTTGAGGTGGTGGTGCTTTCACATGTCCTTGCATGTGTGGAGCTTGTTGAAAGTGTTGTGGTGGAGGAGGGGCAACATGGGAAGTAGGGTTCATCACAGCATGTTGTTGCCCATAGCTAAAACCAGGATGGTTTTTCCATGAAGGGTTGTAAGAATTCTCGTGCGGAGGCCACTGACTTGCTCTTGAAGCATTACTTTGTAGGCAAGTATAATCGGGCATTCCTTAGTTGAATGACCCGCTCACAAATTGCACACACCTTCCCGACGGGGGTGGGTATAGATCCAGTTGGTCCTCTTCCATATACCTCACACAGATCTCGAAATCCTTTCTCCAGCGTATCTAGTCGACTGTCCGTCACAGAACTCTTATCTACGTGAAATAGCCCGGACACCGCTGGAGTGGTGGTCACTTGACGATTTCGATTTTGAGCATTAGGATCAGATGTATCCCAGGATTGGGTAGTCTCTGCGACGTACCTTGGGTGGATCTCAGCATCATGGGCATTTAAATCGACAAACGGACCACTACCCATGGTTTCAACGAGTTGCTTGGAAGTAAGGTTCAGCCCATTATAGAGAAACGATATGATTTGTGCCGTATCAAATCCATGATGGGGACATGAAGAAACTAACTCATTCAAACGCTCGTGACATCGATGAAATGGCTCACTTTCAGATTGCCTGAACGCTTGAATTTGAGCCTTTATGGAGATCGTTCGATGTGGTGGGAAGAATTTCTTGAGAAACCTGGATTGTAACTCATTCCAAGATGGAATCGAGCTTGGAGGTAGAGACCATAGTCAGGTCTTCACTTTATCTTTCAGTGAGAAGGGGAAGAGTTTGAGGCGGATCACCTCTTGTGTGCAAGTTTGATCATTGAGAGTATCACACACATCCTCAAATTCCCTAATGTGAAGATATGGTTTTTCAGAATCCATACCATGGTAATGAGGTAACATCTGGATCATCCCATTTTTGAAACGGAATTGCCCGGCATTATACGGGAGTATAATGCATCCCGGAGTGACAGCGCGCTCAGGATATAAGATTTCTCTCAGCGGGCAGTATGGGGGCTCTTCCTCATCGGCGGCTGCACTATCGGGTTGCAACATCTCTTTCTCACTTAACGACTCGGTGCTCTCACTTGGTGTGCTCGAAGTGCTCTCGGAGGTGTGTCCTAAGAAGGAAAATGGAGTGTTATTGGAGATTGAGTGTGACGGTGTGGAAGGTGGAATCCACAACAGTGGGGCGTTAGGAGTGTAGGGGCTATTGGGGTTGTACTCAACGATTGAATTTTCGTGAATGCTGGTTGGAGTATTATGGAGTGAGGGAGTGAGTTAAGAATTTTTCATTAAATAAGAATAAGAGACAAACCGTTATACGTGATAACCTAATAATGAGAAATAAAGATAAATATCATAATTATGGGTCGTGAGAGTGTACCTAAATTTCATATGGGAATAGTAGTATACATATATGATTGTGTTTATGCATATACCACATACGTGTAAAAATCATGCCCGCGCTACTTGTTATCCCTGAGATTACCATGCTGGGATAATCTTATCTCGATGGGACCTTTATGGGGGATATTGACTCGTACTCTAGAACATAGGAATCCTTGGTACAGGCTATCGGGTCGATAGTAAGACGGTCCTAAGAAACGTGAGGGTATGTGCTGACCTCTTAGTGACTTGGAACTATGCTTCGCCTCAATTTGTATGTGTTTTTTGTTAATACAGTTCGTGAGTGATTCCGAACTTGTATTTCCCTTAGTACGAGTGATACGGGGACTGGATAGCAGAGTATGCCCGCACCATAAATTTTACGTGGGGTGCCGTTAGTATATATATATATATATATATATATATATATATATATATATATATATATATATATATATATATATATATATATATATATATTATATGAGTAATTAATATATATTTAAACATGGAATTTGGGAACTACCTACTGTGACTATGGTAAGTAAGAAATGAATAATTATTTCAACTTGGGAATAAGTGTTTGAAAAGTATAATGCAATTCTGAGAAACTTTATAATCAAATGAGACTTATGTGATAACCTTGCTTCTAAATAAAATTAACTTTCTTAACGTTAGAAATTATCAGCATGAAATCTTGTGAATAACTTAAGAGAAGATAAGTTAAACTATTGGGAGTATTAGTGCGATAGGTTTGCACATTATAAGAGAGGTGAGAATTTCTCAAGGGAGTGCCGCACTAATATGATTGTTGCATTAGCCGGTAAGCATTTTAAATACTTGCTAAACTAATTTTAAACTATTTTACAATCGGGCTCTGACCCGTTTCCTATTTTTCTCTTCTCTTTTGTATATATATGTATATATTACAAGTGGCCACCCACAGGGGCGTCTTGCATAGGGTCCTTTGGATGGAACGTGCGGCAGCTTAGGTGGGAGTTGCAGGCCTCTTGCTTAGACGACCTCATTATTGATCCCACTTCTAGCTCTACTTTATCCAGTTGGGCATGTGTCGCCCTTTTTCCATTATTCAGTTTTTTATCAGAGATTGTTATTTGTTTAGTCCCAGTATTTATATTTTGGGATGGTTGTTGTCAGGATGTTTTTCCTTTAAGTTTTAAAGTTGGAATTAATTAGTTGGATGTTTTATTATTTGGTTTATATGTTCCAGTATAGTTGTTGTGTGATTCTTAAACTATGAATTATGTAAAGTTTTAAATGTTGGTTTTAATTGAAACTTGGAAATTGATGTCTTAAAAATGGTTTTGTCACTTAGCTTAATTATTTAGGTTGTTGAATTGGAAGAATTATTTTTGCGACAGTGATGCTAAGAATGAACCAACTGTTCACCTTGATTATAATTTGATAAAGGACTGATCACCCGGTATTTAATTAGGCGGGGTGTCACAGGTGGTATCAGAGCATCAGGTTCTAGTGTCCTTTAGGATCTGTAAGAGTAATTTCGCTTTCAGCTTAGCGTTCTTGCTATAGAGCCCTAATTTAGGATTGTTGTATTCTTGCTTTTACGATTACGTCTTCAGCTATTTGAGATTTGATAATAACTGTAGACTAATAAATTTCTTCACGTTTCAGATGCCTTCGAGACACGCACCAAAGGATAGGAATGCCCAAGTCAAGAAGCTAGTAGCTCCGGCTCAGGGAACTATGAACGCAACCGAGGTAGTCACTATCGTTGATCTGGAGGTGAATGCCGCACTAACGGTAGTGAAGCAGGCTCCACGCCAAGTTCAGGCAGTGGCGCCAGTATCGGTACAGCTTCCATATGCATGGGAGCGAGTTAGGGATGCCTTTCAGAAGGCGCATCCCCCAGAGTTTGTGGGTAGTTCGGATATCATTGTGGCAAGTCAATGGAAGAAAGATATCCAGAGGCATCTGCGCATGTACGAGTGCACGAACGTACAGAAATAGTTGTTGGCTTCCTTTAAGCTAGTGGGAGCCATTTTGCATTGGTGGGAATCCACTACTACCTTGGAGGAGAGGGGTACTATCACTATTCAGTCATTTTGGACGCGGTTTGACAGCAAGTACTTCCCATCCGCCGTGCAGACTGAGATGGGGAGGAATTTACTGAGTCTGAAGCAGGAGAATTTGACTGTTGCTGAGTATGAAGAGGAGTTCACAAGACTTCTCACTATAGTGCCAGAAGAGGCACCCACTGAGGGAAAGAAGATACTGTTATTTGTGGACGGGTTGGCTTGGAGGATCCGTCAGCACCTTATAGGCAATTTGTCACTCAATACCTACACGGATGTACTCAATGCTGCTTTGCTACACTGCCAGGATCACCGCTTCCATCTGCAGGGAAGCAAGCAAGCCGAAGAGTCCAGCCAGCAGGGAAGGACAGGGCGTAGCGGTGCTAGTGGAGCACTGATATCTTAGGGGCAAACTCGTTAGCATGAGAAGAGTTCCCATCAGGGGGACCCTGCCAAACGGTTACGATCAGGTGAATCCCTGCAGGTATTTGGGGGATTTAGGCAGGGCCAGCCTAATCAGAAGTGCCAACATCGTCAGTCGCAGGGTCAGCAGCAGGGCCATCAGGGCCAACAGCATTTTCAACAGGGCCAGCAGGGCCAATGGCGGGGTGGTAACGGCCAACAGGGTCGTAATTAGCAGGGACAGAGGGGAGAAAATTTCAGGAGCTGATGCTTCGGGTGTGGTAAAAATGGCCACAGGCGTTAGGATTTTCCAGAGGGTGATAGGTCCCCACGGCAGCAAGGTGCCCGTAATGAGCCACAGAGGCCACTTGTTCCAGCCGTCCTCCCAGCACCAGCTCAGGTGCCAGCCCTACCAGCCATTCCAGCCGCTCCAGTGAAGCAGGGGCAGTTACAGTACGAACGTATCTATAACGTCCACCAGGCGGCAGCTCCACAGGCGCCACCCGCGATTGAGGGTACGTTTCCTATCCATGGTACTATGGGTCGGGTTTTATTTGATATAGGGGAGACACACTGCTTTATAGCTACCCATTTTGTGAAGGCCTTAGGGTTATTAGCCACAGCAGAGAGCACTGTAACATGTGTAGACTCACCACTGGGAAATTGATCGTTAATTTTCTTTATATGTCGGGGTGTGGGAGTAGAGATCGGTAGCTTGATATTACCAGCAGACATGTTAGTCTAAGATATGCTTGAGCATGGCGTTATTATTGGTATGGATTGGCTGGCAGCATACAGAGCCATGATAGATTATTTCGGTGGGAGTATTGTCTTTTCCATTCCTGGGCAAGAGATGTTTGTAGTGGCGATGCCTCGCCCAGAGGGAGGCTCGACAGCTCATTTGTATTACATAGAAAGGATACCTCTAAGGAGGTCGTGATCCCCTTAGATTCGATCCCAGTTGTTCGTGAGTATTCTGATGTATTTCAGGAAATACCAGGCCTACCCCTAGTTGAGAGATAGATTTTGTCATAGATTTATTACCGAATACTCGATCGATAACACGCAATCCATACCGCATGGCTCCGGCAAAAATACGAGAGTTACGAGATCAAATCGAGCAGTTGTTAGGTCAGGGCTTCATTCGTAGGTGTACCTCACCTTGGGGTGCTCCGGTTTTGTTTGTGAAAAAGAGAGATGGTTCATTGAGGCTATGTGTGGACTACCGAGAGCTAAACAAGGTCACGATATGGAACAAATATTCGTTGCCTCAAATCGATGATCTGTTCGACCAACTGAGGGGAGCAAATTTCTTTTCGAAGATAGATCTGAGGTCAGGGTATCATCAACTATGTATTATGGAGCAGGATGTTTCGAAGACTGCTTTCTTGACGAGATATGGGTCCTATGAGTTCAGAGTGATGCCATTTGGACTCACAAATGCTCCAGCCGTATTCATGGACTTGATGAACCGAGTGTTTAGGGAGTTCTTGGATCAGTTTGTCATTATCTTCATAGATGACATCTTGATATATTCACACTGAGGAAGAGCATGCTGAGCACTTGAGGCAGGTTCTTCAGACTCTATGAGAGAATCAGTTGTATGCTAAGTACGAGAAGTGCGGGTCTAGTTACTGGAAGTTCAGTTCTTGGGACATGTTGTTTCTGAATAGGGGATAGCGGTTGACCCGAGTAAAGTGTCAGCGGTGAGGGAGTGGGGACAGCCCACGACATCGATGGAAGTGCGTAGTTTCTTGGGGTTAGCCGGATACTACAGGAGATTCATTCGAGGGTTCTCCAAGATAGCAGGTCCACTGACGAACCTGACTCGCAAGGGGGTACCATATGTTTGGGACGATGCTTGTCAATTGGCTTTTGACGAGATGAAAGACAAGCTTACTTCAGCACCGATCCTTGCTTTACCTAAGCCGGGCATGGAGTATCTGGTTTACACAGACGCCTCTCTACGGGGACTCGGAGGAGTACTTCAGCAGGAGAAGGCTATAACTTTTTCCTCCCGCAAGCATAAGCCGCACGAGAGGAACTACCCCACACACGACCTAGAATTAGCAGCGGTCGTCTTTGCATTGAGGATATGGAGACACTATTTATTAGGGGGATAAATTTCGCTTGTTCACAGACCATAAGTCACTGCAGTACCTGTTCACACAGCGAGAGCTAAATATGCATCAGCGCAGGTGGTTAGAGTTTGTGAAGGACTATCAGTTCGACATACAGTACCATCCGGGGAAGGCCAACGTAGTTGCAGGTGCATTGAGCCGTAGACCGGTAGATGATGTAGAGGACGTCTAGAATCAAAGTGGAAAGAGTTGTATCACTAAGATGCAGTAGCCCGTTCCTTCATATCTTTTATGACAGTGATGCCCGAGGTTGTTACGAGGGTAATACAGGCACAGACAGTAGACCCATTTTTCCAAGAGCAGATTGTACGACTTTTAGCCTAGGGTGCTGAGTCCTATTCTGTTAGTTTCGATGGAGGTTTGAGGTTTAATGGGATATTGGTGGTCCCAGAAGGAGTAGACTTACGTCATGCAGTGATGACCCAATCTCACGGGTCCCGATTTGCAGTGCATCCTGGGGGAGATAAGATGTACCAGGATATGAGGCGGCAATACTGGTGGAGTGGGATGAAAAGGGACATTATTGAGTTCGTGTCCAAGTGTTCTACCTGCCAGC
This sequence comes from Sambucus nigra, assembly GCA_949130495.1. Lineage (NCBI taxonomy): Eukaryota > Viridiplantae > Streptophyta > Magnoliopsida > Dipsacales > Adoxaceae > Sambucus > Sambucus nigra. The sequence continues at coordinate 418,644,057 of OX422219.1, forward strand.
TGGTAAAAGTGGACCACTAAAAACCATCGAGGTTTCTTCAGACATTGGAAATACCCGTGTGGAAGTGGGAGAGTTTTTCCATGGATTTTATTACTGGGTTGCATACATCACAGCGGGGCCACGACTCCATCTGGGTGATTGTGGACTGTTTGACCAAGGTGGCTCATTTTCTGCTAGTGCGGACAGACTATACCACAAGTCAGTATGCTCAGTTGATCATTACTGAGATTGTCAGATTACATGGGGTACCCCTGAATATTGTGTCAGATAGAGACAAGATTTTTGTGTCGCGTTTCTAGGAAAGCTTTCAGGAAGCCATGGGTACGAAGTTGAGGTTGAGTTCATCTTATCACCCACAGACAGATGGACAAACAGAGTGTACTAATTAGATGTTGGAAGATATGCTACGCATGTGTGTCCTTGATTTTGGAGGAGGTTGGGAGTCACATCTTCCACTAGTAGAGTTCGCTTATAATAACTCTTATCGGTTCACGATTGGCATGGCCCCATTTGAGGCATTGTATGGCAGGCCTTGTCGTTCCCCAACTTGTTAGCTAGAGGTGGGGGATAATAAGTTGCTCGAACCAGAGGTGATTCAGGAAACCTCCGCTAGGATTGAGATTATCAGGAATCACATTCGCGTAGCCCAGGACAGGCAGAAAAGCTACACCGATGCAAAACGGTTCTTCCGAGAATTTAATGTGGGGGACCAAGTATTACTATATGTATCTCCTATAAAAGGAGTGATGAGGTTGGGGAAGAAAGGGAAATTGGCCCCGAGGTACGTGGGACCATTTCCCATTATCGAGAGGATTGGGCCGGTAGCATACAAATTAGGACTGCGAGAGCACTTACATCGCATTCACGATGTATTCCACATCTCATCGTTGAGATGATACCTTCGGGATGACATGGCCCATACCCATATCGCGATTGAGGAGATCGACTTACAGCCCGACAGCTCTTACGAGGAGAGACCAGTGGCTATCATAGACCATAGTGAAAGGAGATTGAGGTCAAAGGTAGTCCCACTTGTTCGGGTCCAGTGGGAGCATCATAATGTGGAAGAATCCACTTGGGAGCGAGAGGAGGACATGCATGAGAAGTACCCAGAGTTATTCTTACCAGGTACACCTTATTTTTTTCGAATTTTGGGACGAAATTCCGTTATTAGAGGGGAAGTATGTAATACCCCGTATTTTTATGACTTTTAATTTTGAGGATTTATTAAATTTAATTAGAGCTATTAAATTAATACTAATCCAGAAAATAATTTAAATACTTACTAGCGTGATGAGAGATAATAATATTTTGTTGTAAGTTACTTTATGGGTAAAGTAAGTGGTGTAATTATGATTAGTAAAATTGTCCCAAGAATCTAATTTGGTAATTTTGGAAATTTATCGGGACGCGCTTGTGTTGTGTCGAGATTAAATTCGGACTATTAAAAGTAAATAAATTATAAGTCACTCATATGGTCATTTTGAGTGCCTCAATGTGTTCGAAAGGGTCGAGATAGTCAAAATAATGTACCCGGGGGTTTAGTTTGGGTCTCGGGGCGTTTTTAGGCCTAATTAACATTCTGGGAGGGCATTTTGGACATTTACATTTTTGGGCATGAAAACCCACGAAAATTCTAAGGGTATATCAGATGGTAAGAGTCATCTTCTAGGGTTAAAATCACCATAAACCAAAGACGACCATTGGAGAGGAAGAGGAGAGGCTTTCCAAGGGGTTCTAGGCCAAGAACTCCACCGTTTGCACCGCCATCACCGCCAAACGTTAGATCATGCAACGAGGATCACAACCACACCAATCTCTCCACAAATCTGAACCAAGAATCCTTAGGCAAGTATCTATCTTTCTCTATTTCAGTTAATGCTCCAATAATATTAGCCTAGGATTGATTAGGAGTAGTTTTTGTGAAGGAAAAACCTATTTTAGAGATTTGAATTCGCATGATGTATGAGTAATAGATGCATTCTGGAAACCCAATTCACATGTAGAGATTGAACCACGAAATTTCAGTAAATTAAGAGCATGAAATCTGGTAAAAGAATGGAAAGAAACTAAACAAAGAAAATATCAGGGTTCTTAATATTTTTATGGATTATGCCCCATTTAATTCGTTATTCATGATGAAAATCCGCATGCTTGACGTAGAATATCACTTATTTGAGGATATAACACTTGTAGTATAAATTGTTGGGAGTTTGGTAGTCGAATATATTGTTTTGTATGATTTTGGAAGAGGAAACCCGTAACTGGAAATTCTGCAAATTCGCCATACCTGCTTGATCGATCGATCGACCAAAGAGCATCGATCGATCGATGCATCGAACATCTGCCATCGATCGATCGACCCCTCCTGCATAACTCACATTCCCCTTTTTATAGGTTGTTCCAACTTAAATGATTAGACATTCTTGGATATTAATGTTAGAACATTTTGGGAAAATAAAGAAGACCAGTAGGACTTTAGAAATATATGGAACCATTAATGTAAGACGAGAATAATATTTCACGGGGGTGTTTTACATATAAGGGACAATGGGAACATGTGTTAAAGGGTGAGACTCGTAAGGAAGTTACGTTGTAAAATAAATGAGTACCTACTGAAATTACACTTGGAGAGATAGGAATCCACGAGTGATATGTAGTAAGTTGGAATAATTCCATAAATAAGAATAAGAGACGAACCGTTATACGTGATAACATAATAATGAGAAATAAGGATAAATATCATAATTATGGGTCGTGAGAGTGTACCTAACTTTGATATGGGAATAGTAGTATACATATATGACTGTGTTTATGCATATACTACATACGTGTAAAAATCATGCCCGCGCTACTTGCTATCCCTGAGATTACCGCGCTGGGACAATCTTATCTCGATAGGACCTTTATGAGGGGTATTGACTCGTACTCTAGAACATAGGAATCCTTGGTACCGGCTATCGGATCGATAGTCAGACGGTCCTAAGAGACGTGAGGGTATGTGCTGACCTCTTAGTGACTTGGAACTATGCTTCGCCTCAATTTGTATGTGCTTTGTGTTAATACAGTTCGTGAGTGATTCCGAACTTGTACTTCCCTTAGTACGAGTGATACGGGGACTGGATAGCAGAGTATGCCCGCACCATAAATTTTATCTGAGGTGCCGTTAGAATATATATATTATATGAGTAATTAATATATATTTAAACATGGAATTTGGGAACTACCTACTGTGACTATGGTAAGCAAGAAATGAATAAATATTTCAACTTGGGAATAAGTGTTTGAAAAGTATAATGCAATTCTGAGAAAGTTTATAATCAAATGAGACTTATGTGATAACCTTGCTTCTAAATAAAATTAACTTTCGTAACGTTAGAAATTGTCGGCATGAAATCTTGTGAATAACTTAAGAGAAGATAAGTTAAACTGTTGGGAGTATTAGTGCGATATGTGTGCACATTAGAAGAGAGGTGAGAATTTCTCAAGGGAGTGACGCACTAATATGATTGTTGCATTAGCCGGTAAGCATTTTAAATACTTGCTAAACTAATTTTAAACTATTTTACAATCGGGCTCTGACCCGTTTCATATTTTTCTCTTCTCTTTAGTATATATATATATTACAGGTGCCCAACCACAGGGGCGTCTTGCATAGGGTCCTTTGGATGGAACGTGCTGCAGCTTAGGTGGGAGTTGCAGGCCTCTTACTTAGACGACCTCATTATTGATCCCACTTCTAGCTCTACTTTATCCAGTTGGGCTTGTGTCGCCCTTTTTCCATTATTCAGTTGTTTTTATCAGAGATTGTTATTTGTTTAGTCCCAGTATTTATATTTTGGGATGGTTGTTGTCAGGATGTTTTTCCTTTTAGTTTTAAAGTTGGAATTAATTAGTTGGATGTTTAATTATTTGGATTATATGTTCCAGTATAGTTGTTGTGTGATTATTAAACTATGAATTATGTAAAGTTTTAAATGTTGGTTTTAATTAAAACTTGGAAATTGATGTCTTAAAAATGGTTTTGTCACTTAGCTTAATTATTTAGGTTGTTTAATTGGAAGAATTATTTTTGCAACAGTGATGCTAAGAATGAACCAACCATTCACTTTGATTATAATTTAATAAAGGACTGATCACCCGGTATTTAATTAGGCGGGGGGTGTCACAGAAAATATTTTCCTTCTTTCTTTTCAAAAATAAATCCCGTTTAACGCCCTCTCTAGTCGATCGCACGTCCTTGGCCTGGCTCCTTATTGGCTTCGGTCTTTATTCAAATCACCTCTAAGTTTCGTACGTTCTCCTACTACCTCTTTCGAGTCTGGTATCCATCCGCTTTCCATGGAGAACACAGATCAAGCACTAGTTGCGCAACCATATCTGACAGCAGTTTTAGCTCAGCACGTGTCCAAGATTGACAACCTTCAGACTGAGGTTTGGGAGATGCAACGAAACCAGGTTCCTGTTACTCAAGAGCTCGAGGACCTATTCCCTCATGCTATGGGTCCACCTGAGCCTATCTGGGTTCTCAAAGAATATCAGCACGCTCCCTGTGTCCCTGCTGTTAATGGGTCGCTGCCTGCCCAGCTTCCTATGTCGAACCTTGCCCAGCCTGGGTCTAAATTGCCTATGATCGTTGATCCAAAAGAGGAACAGTTGAAAAAGGTCAAAGAAGATATTAAAATGCTGACTAAGAAGTTCGACCAAGTCAGAATCTCCGAAAATTACATGGACTACACCCACATGTCCCCTTATCCCAAGGCAAGGTTACTCGAGAATTTTAAGATACCGAATATCGAGAAATTCAGAGGAAGTGGACCACCGATTGTTCATCTTCGCATTTATCACCGTTCCATGACTCTCCTAGGTTCTTCAGAAGAAGTGATGGACTAATTATTTCAGAAACTTTGAAGGATAGCACCCTCCGATGGTTTTTGTCTCTCGAAGAGTCCAGAATCCGTAGCTGGGAGGATGTAGCCCAAGAATTCATATCGCGATACAAATATAACGAAAAGCTTGAGGTCACCCACCGTGATTTAGAGATGCTCAAACAGAATTTTGGGGAATCAGTCAGTAACTTCATATCCCGATGGAGGGAAAAGGCAGCCACTATGACCAATCGACCATCAGAGGAAGAACAAGTCAACATAGTGAAGAAGAACTTCTTACCCCATGTCCAAGCAACCATAGGAGGACAATTCTATCCCCACTTACGAGCTCTCAGAGAAGCAGGAGTAGAAATCGAGGAAGGTCTTACTAAAACAGAGGTTGAACTAAAGAAAGTGTCCGCACAATTCACCCCCAGAAAATATGACAAACCTGTCAGTGCTGCAGTCTCAACCATCAACAACATCTCTCAACCAACTACTTCATGGGCACCAGAAAGTCACCACGTTTAAGTCCAAAAGGAATACACCGAGCTCCATGCTTCCCTCTCCAAAATGTATCAGACCCTGTTAAGCCGAAACCTCATCAAGCCCTTTGATCCCCGTGCATTGCCCAATCCACTTTTGAGAAACTTCAAGGCAGATTCCCATTGTGCCTTTCACCAAACCGCTATTTATACCACCGACCAATGCTTTCACCTTCGAAACATAATCCAAGGTCTAATTGACCGGGGTACCATTGCCCCACCAGCCAATCCTAAGTTAAACACTACTCATAACCCACTCCCAAATCATACTAATGCTATCTTCCTAGAAATGAATCCATAATTTGATCCCTCAACTCAAATCACACCAATACACTCTCCCAAACCTCTCCAAACTTGCCCATATTTCCTCTAACACCCTGTTAGCCTCACTGATCAGGCATTGTCACTCCTTACTAGAGCATGCATTATTGTCCGTACCCTTTCTGAAAATGGAGGTATGTAATTATCAGAAGTGTTAAACCAACTCCTAGAGTTCGAGCTGAAATTTCCCTCACAGATGATCATTGATTACCAGATGTTCAACACCTTATTCTTGGAAGCACGAAAATGTCTCGAAAGTTAGACAGTTGGATGGTACCAACCGATGAAGTCAGCTTGGATGATGTCATCCAGATCATGGCAAAATTATTCAGGGAAACCAACGACATTTGCAGTATGACCGAGTTACTTGATACTCTAAAATTACAAGGGCACCTAGTCCCTTCACCCTTACATATCCCCACAGAATGGTAAGACATGTATGAAGAAGCCATTGAAGTTGTGAAATGCATTGACTTTACATGAAAAAATAGAATTGTTGCCACCGAATGGGGGGAAGAATTCGAAGATCTGAATGAAGAACAAGTTTTTGAGAAATTAAGCTCGGTAGTCGACATGTGTGGGATGATATCATTTGAGGAGATCCTCAGAGAATTAAACAAAGTGGTAGAATAACCCGGGATTAATGAAGAAACAGGGTTCATATTCTTCCCTTCTTCAGTAAATCACATGACCAGATCAGGGAGGCATTACTAGATTCCAAGCTCACTACTAGCCAATGGAAATGGGAACGGTGTTAAAAACCTTCCTATGCTAGAAATGACCCTCAAGGAAAGCAAGATCCTCAATCAACTGAAGAAAACTCAATTTAAAATCACTCTATGGGGTCTTTTCATGTCTTCCCAGCTACACAGAAATGCTTTTATCAAGTTTCTCACTAGACTGATAGTTCCTCCTTCTACGACACTAGAAGAAGCAATAAATTTTATCGGATCCTTAACCTCTACCCGAATGCTATCCTTTTTTGAAGAAGAAATCCCTAGAATTGGGCCAAACCATAATCATGCACTCAATATCTCCGTCGAAGTTATGGGGAAAATCGTGCCACTCTCTCTTTTCGATAATAGATCTGCCTTGAATGTCTCCCCATTAAGAACCTTCAAATGTTTAGGACTGAAAGAAAGTAACCTTGATCTAACTTCCGTTGTCGTACATGCCTACGATAATACCCATCGAGAAGTGATAGGATCCATAAAACTTATAATAGGGGATGGCCCTATAAAACCCTTCCTTGAATTCTAAGTTATTGACATCCCATATTGTTTCAACCTGTTGCTCGGACGACCTTGGCTTTACAGTATCAAAGAGGTGTCTTCCTCACTCCATCAGAAATTGAAGTTCTTCGTCGATGGACAAGTCATTACCATTTTGGGGCGACGACGATAATACCGAGGGTGAAAGTACCAGCAGTCCAATGCTTGAGATACAACACGGGTCAAATGACATGCTCCTAGCAGGTTTCTGAGTTGATCCACTCCTACTCCCGATAGGGGATGATTTCAAAGAAAGGATTTGTCTAAAATATGACCCCCGTGGCAACATCAATGTGATTCAAATGTTCAAAAATATGCACTTCATTCCCGGACTGGGGCTAGGATAAATACAGTAAGGGATACTTAATCCCATTGAACTGAAGAAAGATTTCTCTCCTTGTGGCTTGGGGTATCAACCATCAGAACAAGAGATTAAAATGATCTGTCAGTCTCGACCAAAGAGAAGACTAGACTGTATCCAAACCATCTCAAGTGACTCCTTGAATGGATGATTCATCAAAGAGGGAGAGGACTTACCCTTTTGCGACTTTTTGAAACCATGGTATGACCATACAGATAAGAAGATGAAGCATGGAATGGCAATCTTTTTCCAAGACAGCTACCCATGGGCCGAAAGTTCCTAACGCCATGTACAACCGCTCATCAAAGATACCGAAGAGACTGAGGAAAGTGACTCCGAGGACTCATTCAACTTACAAACACTGGGACTGACACTCTGCATTTTTCATTCAAGCACCACATCACTAGATCCGTCCCACTTGATTAAAGCTGTTGATACACCTCTCCTCAATTGGCATGTTGCGCCGGTTCTACCTATTGAAATCCTACCTAACTCCAATGTTTACCCCATTTCTTCTTCTGTTGTCTATCCTTGCTCAAATGTAATCAAGCCCTCCTTTGATAAGGTTCTCAATACTCTTTTTCCTAACAATGAAATAAATGAAGATTTTGAGTATCTTGTTGTGCCTTACATTAATTATTTAGATTCTAATCAAACTTTTGATAATGATGATTTTGTAAATGAACAATTCTTAACTGATCTAAATAAGATTAATAACAAATAACATAACCGCATTCAAGTTAATGAAGAAGATACTGTTATTATTAACCTCGGTTCTAGTAGCCAACTGCGCGAGATTGGAATAGGGGCTACCCTTGACAATCATGAGCGCGCACAACTCAAAGAATTATTAAAGGAATTCGTGGATGTCTTCGCATGGTCCTATGACGATATGCCCGGCATTGATCCTGAAATTTCTCAGCATGAGATCCCCACTCTTCCAGTTTACAAGTCAGTTAAACAAAAGCTAAGAAATCTCTACACCGAATGATCGCTTAAAGTCAAAGAATAGGTGGTCAAACAGATGAACGTGGGTTTCATTCGTGTGATCGAATATCCCACATGGCTAGCCAACATAGTGACTGTGCCGAAATCATGGGGGAAAGTTCGGATGTGTATAGACTATCGGGACTTAAATAAAGCCTCTCCAAAGGATGATTACCCGCTACCCAATAGCGACTTGATTATGAACAATACGGCCAGTTATGCTCTCAAGTCATTCATCAACGGGTTTTCCGGATACAACCAAATCAAAATGCACCCAGATCATCAAGTAAAAATTGTGTTCATCACCCCATGGGGAACCTTTTCCTACACTGTTATGCCATTTGGTCTCAAGAATGCTGGGGCTACCTACCAGAGGGCTGCCATGACCATCCTGCAAGATATGATTCACAAAGAAGTCGAGGTACATGTGGATGATATGATTATCAAATCCAAAACTAGATAAGGTTATCTTCTTGCTCTCTAATTTGAACGATTGTGATAGTATCAGATGAGACTCAATCCACAGAAATGTGTCTTCATCATTACAAAGGGAAAACTCTTGGGATTCATGGTCAGTGAAATAGGGATAGAAGCAGATCCTGCCAAGCTAAAAGCCATACTTGAGATTCCACCTCCCCAAACGGAGAAAGAGGTCCGAGGTTTCCTTGGGAAATTACAATACATCAACCGGTTCATTATCCAGCTCACCTCCATTTGTGAACCAATTTTAAAACTCCTCCGAAAGGATTCAACCAAAGTTTGGAACGAGGCCTGCCAAGAAGCCTTCGACCGAATCAAATAATACATGACTCAACCTTCGGTACTCATGCCACCACAGCCTAGTCTCCCCTTGCTCTTATACCTAACCATAATCGACACTGCAGCTGGAGCTTTGCTAGCTCAATACCTTGAAGATTCCCACAAAGAAAGAGCCATCTATTACGCCAGTCATAAATTGGCCGGATACTAAGTCAACTACACCGCTTTGGAAAAATCATGCGTCGCGCTTGTATGGGTCACCCAAAAGTTATGACACTACATGCTCGCCTTCCCCATTAAACTTGTATCCCGAATGGACCCCATCAAGTACCTGCTTGAGAAACCCGCCTTATCCATCCGAATGGCTTGATGGTTGATGCTCTTACCCGAGTTTGATATCGTATACGTCACACAGAGAGATATGAAAGGAAGAGCCATCTCTGATTACCTCGCTGACTACCCCATGGAAGAGGCTGATTATTAGATCTCCGAATTCCCAGATAAAAACATCTTTTATGCTGCTCAAGATGACCTTCGAGGGAAAATGTTCTTTAATGGCGCGGCCAACAAAAAGGGATATGGCATTGGGATACTTTTGATCTCCCCAGATGACTCCTACAATCCCATCGCCATCAAATTGGATTTCCCATGCACCAATAACATGACTGAATACGAGGCATGTACGGTAGGCCTCAAAGTTGCCCTCAAGAAAGGTATTCAATGCTTAGATGTCTACGGGGATTCTTCTCTCATCATTGGTCAAGTGCATAGAAAATGGAAAGTCAAGGACGAGAAACTACAAACCTTTCATGCCCACTTAGAAGAACTAGCCTCCCAATTCCAAGACATCACCTTCTATTACCTACCTCGAGCAAAGAATAACCTAGTCTATGCCTTTGCTACCTTGGCCTCCATGGTCGACATGCCCGAAGGAATAACAATGGGCCCCTTTCTGGTCCAAAAGCAAGATAAATTAACCCACTGCTATCACATTGACCTCATGACTAAAGAAGATCCTGAGCTAGCCAAATGCTGGTAATATGATATCTGGCACCTCCTCAAGAATGGTAGGTATCCAGAGGGTTCCAACAAGAAAGACCGGGCAACCCAGGGAAGACTGGCCGCCCAGTACATCATCTATCACAAAGCACTGCTTAAGAGAAACTTCGATGGAACCCATCTACACTGCATCGCAGGGGCTGACATTGAAGAGGTAATGCAGAGAATCCACAACGAGGAATGCAGACCCCACATAAACGATAATATGCTTGCCAAGAAGATCATACGATAAGGCTACTACTGGACCACCATGATCCAGGATTGCACAGCCTATGTCCAAAAATGCCTCAAAAGCCAACAGTTCTCCAACCTTCAACACTTGCCTCCGCGAGAATTATACAATATGACTTATCCTTGGTCGTTCTCCACCTGAGGCATCGATATTATAGGGAAGGTTACACCCAAGGCCTCTAACGGGCATGAGTTCATCCTGGTTGCCATTGATTACTTCACTAAATGGGTCAAAGCTGAGTCATATACAGTGCTGAACGCTAAAAAAGTGGCTAAATTCATCAAGAAAAACATCATCTGCCGATATGGGGTCCCATACGAGCTAGTATCAAATAACGAATTACATTTCTAAGAAGAAGTCAAAAAAGCGATCAACGAGTATGGGATTCAGAGACATAAATCTTCTCTCTACGGACCTCAAACTAATGGTGCAGTCGAAGCCGCCAACAAGAACCTCAAAGCCATCATCAGCAAGAAGACTGAGAGTTATCGAGATTGGGCCGACCGAATCCCATACGCCCTCTAGGGCTACCGAACCTTGATTCGAACCTCTGCTGGGGCTACCCCTTACTCTCTAGTCTATGGCATGGAAGCAGTCCTACTCGTGGAGCTAGATATACCCTCGTTACGCATCATGCTTGAAGGCAAGGTCGGTGAGGAGGACTGGCATCAATGCCGCCTCGACGAGTTGTCACTCCTGGACGAAAGGAGAAAAAAGCGTTGTATCACATACAAGGGTACCATCGCCGAATAGCGCGTTCATCTAATAAGAGAGTCAAGTACCGCGGTGTCCAAGAAGGGGATTTAGCCCTCAAAGAAATAGTATAGCCCACCTGGGACCCAGGAGGGAAATTCAAGCCCAATTGGAGCAGCCCATACATTGTGAAGAAGATCTTATCCGGCGGTGCCACCATGCTCACCGACTTAGACGGAGAAGAAATGGCTCTTCCAGTCAACCTGAACCATCTCAAGAAATTTCACCCCTAGTCCGAAATCTCGGTGCGCTACAATTCTTCTCATCTCCCTTCTATTTAAAAAAAAATCTCTTTATTTCCCTTTACCCAAAACTACGTGGGCCTGATCCTCTGCAAAAATCATTCTCATAAAAATTAAAAAATTTCAAAAACCCCCAGAGGTACGTAAGCAGCTCATACGTCATTACATGAGCACGGCCCCCTCTTTTTCACAAAAAACTATTATTTTCTTATCTTCAAGAATGACAGTTCACTTTAACATATACTTGAACAAAAGGATTATGCATGCCTTAGCGATCGGTATAGATAATTCAAAATACAGAATTCATCAAAAGGCACATCTACATGATCAAAAACTTGTTTATTTCATTAATAAGAAATTACGGTACAATTACATAGGAATAGGATCGGATAACTCCCTTACCCCTACCTTCCTAGAAAGCCAAATAAAATCCCCCAATTTATTCCCCAGTACAAAAAAAACTCTCCAAGAATCCTACCCACACCTACCAGAGGATCCTACTTCATCGTCATCATCTACATCCTGGGATCCTCAAGCTTCCTCTGCCTGAATGGAGTGCCGCAGATGCTCCATGGACTGATAAGCTTAAACCAGCCTCAGAAAAACTACCACACCTCCTTCCATGATATCAGATAAGGCAAGCCATCTTTGTCCTCCACTTCTAATATCTTGCTAACTAATCTCCTCCACAACCACTTCATATAATCCCCGGGGATGTGCCAAACTCGCCTAGCAGATTGAGAGGGACGGTTTGACGAACATCAACTCTCCCATAAAGAGCCAAGCCACATGCGTAGACGCTCTGTCAAATCTTCTACTAGAAAGAAGTCTAGTTTTCGAGGTGGCACGATCTGCTCCCAGCCAAATTGACACAGAAGCCGCTAAGGGAAATAAAAAGAGGTATGTCTAAGACCAACCAGTCGGACATCCGGGTATTCTCTCAGGAACTGACCAGTATAGATTTAGAGCCTCATGCTCCACAAACCAGTTCTCCCAGCTCTCAATATCTAGGCCAACACTGATGAAATGGCGCAAAAGAAATTAGGTACAACCGACAAAGGGTATTCTGAAGGATTCACCCGGAGGAATCTTTCAAACAACCACATGAACAGCATCACAGGGCTACCCCTTAGAAAGTCAGAACGACCCTCTCACCAGGAATCCAGGACATTTAGAGTCTCCGACAATATCAACGCCGCATGATTGCAATGGTAAGGCATCCATGAGGTAATAGCTGCAAGTTGTGGGTCCACCAGCAGCTCCTCAGTCACCAGCAGTAATTTTGAAACCAAGCCTAGAATTAAAGCTCTGGCATATCCAGCATCACCAACCTCCTACAAATTCATGCACCGCAATACCTCCGGAAGAGAAATCATACCTCCAGCCACCAGTGGCCTGGTCGTTGAGGATGAAATACAAATAAGACCAACCAACAACTCCCGAGGAGAACGGGAAAACTCAGGCAGAGCCGCAGAAACGCCGAGATTTATCCCCAACATGGTAAAAAATTCCTTATAAGTCGAACAGACTTCTTCCAAGCCAAAGCGGAATACATGGTCTTCAGGGTACCAAAATTGTTCCGCCGCCATCACCATGTTCCACTCTATGGGCCGATTACGCCATAAAGAAACTAGACACATGTTGTAAGCATCGTAGTCGACGTTATAGGAGCACATCGCCTCCAAAGTCTCAAGGTAGTTAGCAAACTCAACGCTACCAGGGAGAGCCATCTCACAGAATAAGAAAGTAGGAATATGAAGGTGTGTGGAAAATACTCCACTCTTACCCCTCTTTTATACCTGAAAACACCTATAAAAGACATAACCCCTACAGAAATCAGAGGAAATACTGCCCCACAAGGTACCAAAGACTGAAGAGGGTACTAATCAAAGCTTTGAATTTATGGGACTGGACTGACCTGCCGATAGGCAGGACAAGGTGTTTACCGATCGACAACCCCCTATTTTTGGAAATTTTCCTTTTTCCTCTTTTGTCAAAATTCAGAAAACTCAAAATAAATGGATCTTCTCAAACAGAATTTCAAAAATCTCCCTTTCATCTTTATATAAATTCTCATTTTGAATAAAAATTTCTTTCAAAATCCCAAAAATATTTCTTTTACGATCTCAGCAGCAAAGTAAAAAGCACATGTGCATGCATTCATTCATCATTAACAGGAGATAATCAGAAAACTTCATTACATTGCATAGATATGTTTCTGTGTTACATCATTTTGCAGGAAAATAAAGAAAAGAAAAAAACAACAGGACTCAGCCCGAACCCACATTCTCTCACTTGCCCTCTCTCCTAAGAGCTTTCGCCTCTGTGACGCTCTCTCTTTCCCCGACGGCGAGATGACGCACCACTCTTACCTGAACCAGACTCCTCCCCGGATGAGGCAGACGACACCAAGCAAGAAGGAACAGGAACTGTGTCCCGAATATGGGCAGTCGCCGAAGATATCCAGTCCCTAATATCCCTCAACCAAGTAGTGGACACCCGGACATGCTCCAAGAAAAGGCAAAATCAGTATCAAGTAGAAAAGATCAAAAGAAACCAAAAGGAAGGAAAATACAAGAGCATAAAAGATATACCTCAGGGAGAAGAACCTCCTCTGTCAAGCCCAACTCCTTCGGGTCCATCGCATGAGGACGATGTATCATAGTCACCATCCCTCCATCATCCCGCCGGATGTTGTATGAAGGAGTATGCAGTCGCACAAAGGGGACCTCCGAGGGAGCCGCTGTCGTAGATGTCGATGAACCGCCACCGTTGTGGGAGGACCCCACTAGCCGACTCAAACTCGCAGGAGGGAAGGGCAGCGCATCATATATGCTAGGCGCCATCAACCAGCTCATCATAAAGTCCATATCATCATACGTCACAGCCGTATCAGTGTACAGCAAGTAGGACTTGCCAATCATCACCACGATCCTCGCATCCTCCGGCAGTAGCCAGTCTCACCTCATAGACATAGGGGGCCTCGCAGGCACCACCACCTCCCCCTTAACAATATGATGGACCACCCTCTCTTCGAGATACCAAGAGTGGCCAAACTCATGCACCAGCAAATGCCTCATCTGCTCATTTACTCCAGTCAACCCCGTGTCCTAAACAGTCGTCCCCCAAGGGTAAAAGGTAACCTAAAAAATCCCCAGCAAAATATAAGGAAATATGGAATCAAAGCACCCAAAGGTCTTAGACTGAAGAATAAAAAGTCTTACCCTGTCACTGGTCAGGTCATTCAAGACCGAAAACACCACTTCTAGAGAGAGACCTCCACGACTGCCGATTGACCTTGCGCCATCGATGCAACCGATAAAAGTACCAAACGATCTCATACTTTAAAGCAATCAGCTGGGTATTACACTCGATCACCTCATAGAACCACGTCTTCCAAAGATAAGAAATTCGCAATCAAAAGAGATGCATAAGGAAAATTCGAATGCATGAAAGGAAAATGAACAAAAGTAAAGAATACATCAAGAAGATACATGGCACCAGTGAAAAACTACCGACATCACCGACTGAATGCATTAAAAGAAAAATAAAGGGTCGCCAAAGTCAGGCGCCCCCAATCATAGAGAGGGATGTTCGAAAACATCCTCAGGTATGGTAAAAACCATAAGTGAACAACGTCGCCGCTCGACTCCATCAAAAATCCCCCCAACACTAGCAAAATAAACAACCGGGCCATCTGCCTCACCTGTAACCCGTCCTCCACATCGATCACCCTGCCCAATAAAATTTCCTTCAGCAGCGACAGACAAATAGAGTCCCCGGACACTATCCTCCCCACATCACCAAGCGCCGTGCGCACCACCTCTGGCCTCACCCGTAAAGAACGATCCACCTCTATATGCTCCCCATCGCTATCCAGACCTCACAGATGCTGCACATCTATGGGAGTCACGGTCATCTCCCCAAAACCAAAATGAAAATTGTGGGTAGCGTCCCAACACCTCTGCCCCAGAGCACGAAAGGCTATCACCAACCTCCCAAAGCCTAATGAGGATACCACCCAACGCACCACAAGTGGAAGATACTCCCAGACATCCTTAAGCCCCGTCGTCCTGCGGGCACGCATATTCGACAGAGAAACATCAGACTGCCAAAAGAGAAAATCCTTGTCAAAATCTAAGAAATAAGGGAAACTCACCAAAAAAGAATGCCAAAAGTTATTTTACTTACATAACCGCCAGGATTCACCATCCTCGAAGAGGGATGACGCGATGGCTCCCGCAGCAAGGTCCGCTCATCCACAATCGGACCAAATGCTTCAAAAGAGTTCTCGCTCCCCAAAGAAAGAGGTTCCCTGGCCCTCGACTCCACGTTTGCCCAGTCATCAAAAGCCAACCATTCCCGGTGTATTGCAGTGCTCACAAAAGCGGCCATTTTTTAAAGATCGGAATGCTAGAACGATTCGCAAAAGAAAATTTCAGAAAGAGAGAAGGCTAAAAGCTATAAAAAATGAGGGGAATTTTCCCCCTTTATATAGGATGCCAAGGGTCATGCCGATCGGCATTGACCCCCGCCTATCGATCGGCACTGGCCCTTTGACTTCTCGAGGTAGCCCAAAAGTTCGTGCCACTGCCGAATGGCACCCTCCACACCATGCCGACCGGCACCTGCCTTAAATTTTCATACAAAAATTCCTAGAAAACCCTGAAAAATCCTTAAAAATATCCTAAAAATCCCGAAAAGGATTTGAAGCATTTTGACCAAGAAAATTTCGCACTTCCTCAAGTGAAATCCATATTTCCCCAGCGAAACTCTCAAAAGACAAGCGAATCTCTCCCCGGCAACATCCCCAGAGGACCTCCAAAATATCTAAAACTTCAGGGTCATCTCGTATTCCCCAAAGCTCTCAATTTTCCCTGAAAAATACGTCCAAACCCTAGACCACCTAATCATTTCCCCAGCAATTGGCTCCCCAGCTCGAATCAAAATCATGAGGTAATTTTCCTGGAAGAGTTCCCAGAGAACATTTCAACTTAAGCCAGCAGAATTGGTCATCTCATCCTTAAGCCCACAGAATTGGCTTCGACCCGCAGAATTGGTTATCTCACCTTAAGCCCGCAGAATTAGCTTCGACCTATAGAATTGGTCATCTCATGATCTCATCCTTAAGCCCGCGGAATTGGTCATTTCAACTAAAGCCCATAGAATTGTCTTCGACTTAAGAATTGGTCATCTCATCCTTAAGCCCGCAGACTTGGTCATTTCAACTTAAGCCCTCAGAATTAGCTTCGACCCACAGAATTGGTCATCTCATCCTTAAGCCTGCAGAATTGGCTTCGACCCGCAGAATTGGTCATCTTATCCTTAAGCCTACAGAATTGGCTTTGACCCACAGAATTGGTTATCTCACCTTAAGCCCGCAGAATTAGCTTCGACCCGCAGAATTGGTCATCTCATCCTTAATCTCGTAGAATTTGCTTCGACCCGCAGAATTGGTCATCTCATCCTTAAGCCCGCTGAATTGGCTTCGACCTGCAGAATTGGTCACCCCCATCATTTCTTTGGTCATCACTTCCTTTAAGAACATCCCCAGCATGTTCCTTCAAGCCCGTAGAATTAGCTTCGACCCACAGAATCGGTCACCCTCATCTTCAAGCCCTTAGAAATGGCTTCGACTAGCAGAATCGTTCACCCTCATCTTCAAGCCCTCAGAATTGGCTTCAACCTACAGAATCAGTCACCCTCATCTTCAAGCCATCTTCAAGCCCTCAGAATTGGCTTCGACCCACATAATCAGTTACCCTCATCTTCAAGCCCTCAAAATTGGCTTCGACCCGCAGAATCGGTCACCCTTATCTTTAAGCCCTCAGAATTGGCTTCGACCCACAGAATCGATCGTCGCCATCCTTAGGTCCTCAGAATCGACCTTGACCCTCTGGTCATCCTCTTTCAAAGGTATCATGTGGTGTCTATTTGACGGCTATCGTTTGTCATAAACTCACCCGTTGAGGGCCTCTATAGACACCCCATTTTAATACCCCCCTAACCTCTCCTTAGGTCCCTAACCTCTCACTTCATCATTGCAAACCCAAGTCATACCCCAGGTACTGACCTAAAGGCCATTAGGCACTCCCAGGCTCCGTTTAACCAAAAGTCAAACTCTTCAGCTTGATCGAGACTGAATGAATCTTCTAAGGGCACTGAATTCCCTTTCCAATGGTCCATCCCATTCGTCATTTTGAATTACCATGCGGACGAACGACCCATTTTCCCCGAAACTCGATCAGGAGGTCACCGGACGGTCCCAACCTACATTTTACCAAAGTCAACTCTTCAGCTCGATTGAGACTGAATGAATCTTTAAAGGGCACTGAAACCCCTTTCCAACGGTCTGCCTCGTGTGTGATTTTGACTTACGGTACGGACGAGCGATCCATTTTACTCCAAAAGGTCACCGAACGCTTATAGGCCCCGATTGACCAAAGTTAACTCCCCAAACTGAGTCAAGCTCTTTGGAATGTAAAATTATATCTCCTAAACTTTCTAATGGTTGGCCCCGTGTGTGATTCTGACTTACCATGCAGACGAATGATCCGTTTGCGTTCGACGATCCCCCGTCTAAAAGACCGACAAACGCTTTCGAGCCACATTTGACCCAAAGTAAACTCCCGAACTCGGGAGAAGTCCACAGTACTTTCAAGGGTCTTTGAAATACCTTTCCAACTCTTTCTCCCATGCATGATTCGGATCAACAGTTCGCACTTTACGATCGATTTTTCAAAGGAACCTGAAAGACACTGCCAAATGGCAAGTTCCAAGCTCTGCCTATCAGCAGTGTGCCTAAACACACCTGCCGATTAGCAGGACTAGGTCTATGCCAATTGTCAATGCCCTGGGACTATAAAAAGGAGGGCCTAACCTCATTCCAAGGGGGAAATCACAGATCCATTACTCTCAGCAGGCTCCCCCCTCTCAAAGTCAGCATGATTTCCACATCCAAATCCCTTTCTAACCTTCACCTTTCATCACTTTTTTCATCAAACTTGTTAAATTAAGTATCCTCCACCATCACCCAAGTGAAAGGGCTGCTCTCTAACACCCAAGATCAAGCTCAAGATCTGCAAAAAGGTCCAACTTTCTTAACTCTCTCTTTAAATTCCCCTAAATTCGCATTAACTTCTTTTGTTACTTAATACTTTTATTCTCTCATCTCACATATCTTAATATACTTTTATTTAGTATTATTGCACATCCCTTATTTTCATATAAATAAAACCCACAAAAATAAGAAAAAGAGTATTTGCTCATAAATTCCAAACGGGAATTCTCACACTTTTCACAACTAAAACACTTTTTTTACACACACACCCATATAAGAGAAGTTCCCGATTAGATTTATGGGATAAATCCCATCCCTCGTTTTTCATATGAACTACGTGGACTTTGATGCCTCTATAGTCTACGTAGGCGTCTCGGGGTAAAACCCGAGACTCGAGTCATTTTTCTACTTTTTTCCTATTTTTCCATATTCTTTAAACTTAACTCTCTTAAATTCTCTCTCTCTCTCTCTCTCTCTCTCTCTCTCTCTCTCTATATATATATATATATATATATATATATATATATATATATATATATATATATATATATATATTTGTTCTTAATAGCGTATTATTCCACATGCATTATCATTCCCTTATAATGATCGACGCTAGGATAATCGCATAAATCCTATTTTCTAATATTACTTTTAGGAACATTCCTATAGATGAATCGCTTTATCTCTTCCATGATACAATTCCATGATTCATATCTCTACTACGTATACACATGCACACATATCACGGGGAAATAAAGGAAAATAGCAACAATCCATGAGAGACCGTAAGCGGGGAATGGGTGCCTAACACCTTTCCATTTCGTAACTTAGCCTCCGGACCCTTTTTGAATTATTTTGGTTTCGTATGTATCACTATGCCTTTGGATGTTGTCCTTGAGGATGGCTTTGTCTGTTTTGAGTAAAATAGACTGGCAACTCTATCTCTCTACATTTTTCACCTCATCAACGACGCCGGCCGAAGCGCTCTTGAGAGGGACGTGCGGGACCTAAAAGGGATCCTCTTCCACCGCGAGGGGATATATCTAGGTATGGCCACGTGTATAAACATAAAACACACGTATTGGAGGCGAAGCATAGTTCTAGATCACTAAGAGGTCAGCACATACCCTCACGTCTCTTAGGACCGTCTGAACTATCAATCTCAGATAGTTATACCATGGATACTATGTTCTAGGGTACAAGTCAATATCCCCCATAACGGTCCCGTCGAGATAAGACTGTCCTAGCGCCAAAATCTCCGTGATAGCAAGTAGCGCAGGTATGATTAAACACAAATATTCATAATATATATATATATATATATATATATATATATATACATGCACTCATATATATATGTTCACATTATTCAAATAGGTACACCCACGACCCATAACATATTCTAACCATACGTGGCATGTAGCGCCCGAGTCCTACATATAATTAATTCATTCTTTTATTTTCTCAATTATTGCAAATTCTTAGGTACTTCTCAATCCTCGAAGTGTATCATTTTAATAAATATTAAATCAGTAGGTGTACCCTCTCTACCCTACTGGTCTAAGTCATCATTGGCTTACACAATCCTCAATTTATCACACACGCAATCATAACCCACTTTATACCCTCGTAACCCTATGGTTCAATTCCATATGAAATCGTACAACCCGGACCTTGTCCATAACCTACTGGTCCCTCTCAAGTCCTATTATGATATTTAAATTATGTCTAAGGGTCCCTATACATTTGCGTTGGATTAATATTTAAAAAGGAAAGAAGAGTCAAATTTCAGGAGGAGTCGATCGATCGAAGGAAAGGGTCGATCAATCGACATTCAAGGTCGATCGATCGATCAGTTATTTGCCCAGAAATTCTGCAATTTATGCCTATGGGTTTCTTCCATTTTAATCATCAAAACTTCCATTAAAATGTCCCAAACTCCCAACCAAACATTACAAACATTATATAAACAGGTGTGGATGATTTCTAACATAAAACATTCATTAATTCTTATTAATTCAAGAATCCACATGATATATCCACATTTCCTTATCTAATCATCATTCAAATTCGTGGTAAATACTCTACATATGATAAGAACATCAGCCTAACATGATTTCCATTCAAGCATATACATTCTAGTCTTCCAATTACACTAAATCTCCATAAAAAATTATAATTACCATTCCAACTCTAACATGGATGAAATATCAACTCAAGAATAGCAAGATAGATACTTTCTTGGAAATCAAAGGTCTGAATTTTTGGGATTTGATGGTGTGGCTTGGTTCTTCTTCCTCCGATCTACACTTCGACGGTGTTTGTGGTGAAACGGTGTAACTAGGATGATTCCAGCCTTGGGAAATCTGCTGACCTCTCTCCTCTAATGGCTTATGTTAGGTGTGTTTTTTCTAACCCTAGAAGGCAACCTCTAACAACAGATATAGCCTTATGATGTTCATCATTAATTAAGGCCTAAATTTAAAAATTACCAAAATGCCCTCCCGGGTGCCGTTTAGGCCTAAAAACGTCAAGAGACCCAAACTAAACTCCCGGGTACACTTCTCTGACTATATCGACCCTTTTGGACACATTGGCGCACTCAAAATGACCATACGTGTGACTTAGAATTAGTTTACTTTTTATTTCCTTAAATTAGTCCTGACACGATTGACACGCGCATCCCGACTTAATTTCTATAGCTGTCATATTATTTACTCGCTACAATTTTAATAAATTCAATATCATATATTACTTTACTCATTAAGTAATATTCAACATAATTCTTACCAATAATTACTAACTCTTGTCACGCTAGTAAATATTCAAATTAACATCCGGATTAATATTAAATTAATTTATCCTAATTAAATTTAATTAATCCCATAATTAAAGGCCATAAAAATACGGGGTATTATACATTATTTATCATCATCAGGGTGTGCAAAAATGATCTTCAAATGTACTTACACACATGAGACAAAATAAATACCTCGTGACGTATCGAGTTTGAAATGATATAAACATAAAACATGTAAGCATAATCAAATCTCCCCCATACTTAAACTCCCCCATAATATCATAATTATTCTCCCCATTTTTATTTGTCCGAAATAGACAAGGAAAAGAATAAACTAAATAAATCAAATCGGAGTGTCACAGTAAACAAGGCAAACAAATATGACAAATGTGCTCAATGCGGGATATGATCAAAAACCTCACCAACTATTTTTTTTTTCAATTTTTATACAAAAAATGCAAAAAAATGATGTTACACAAATCACACCATGAATTTATAATAAGATAACCGAATCGTGGAAATGGAATGAATGGGTGTGGACAAATTTGACAGGTAATAAAACTCAATCAAGCATACGTGCACGATGCATATTGTGTATTCCTAACGAATGAGCATCAAAATCCTCCTTAGGTGTAAAAGTGTTGAATTTATATGACATCGTCTTAAATCAAAATTAACAAATCACAGTCTATATGATTTTCACACCAATAACGTCTAAAAACTTTTTAATATTTTTTCAAGACTTTTTTAGGATGTGCAAAGCCGTTTTAATTCTCCAACCAAACTCGCTCATATATATTTTCTTTTTGAGGTGATCTAAATTCTCAAACATTGGAGAATTGGTGAATAAACCTATTGGCCCATCATTGGCATATATATCTTTTTATTGCCATTCAATTTTTTTCGAGCTCTTTTAAACCTCATTGGACCCTCGACAATTTTCAAATCCTCACTTTTTAGGTCCTTTTAAACGGTGTCCTAATCGTAAAGGATAAATGTGTACCTTTCGTAACCCTTCACCGTTTTTAAAATTCACACAAACTCGCAGCAAACGATTAAAACATGCACACCTTTTATTATCTTGTTTTATCGCATTTGGTTCGTTTTAATAGATAGACTTGAGATGAAAACACATAACCAACATGTGATTCGATAAGAACAATATTCAAACAAATTCTTGCTCGTATGCATCAAAGGAAATAATGAGCCAATCATGTATGTAATAACACTTCATTACATCTTATTGACTCCAAACATTATAAAGCACATGAATGACATGACTTATTATCTCAAAACACTATCAAAAAGTAACATGGATATGGAAAGAAATTGTGGCTTGGTCATCCTAAATGTCCATTCATATATGGTGCAAACAAATACAAAAATCTTTTTGGATTTTTCAAAAAAATTATCAAAATAAAATCTTTTTGTACTTTTCAAAATTTTCAAAAACAAAAATCTTTTGGTTTTTTGAAAAAATAAATACAAAAATGATTCAACTAGAGAAAAAATATATCATCATGAAAATCATCCTATGCTAGCAAACAAGTCAAACCTCATCCATTACGTGCGGAGGAGTTCTTCAAAGATGGTGACGTCTTTTGAAATAACTCAATCAAGTCATAAGAAGTTTTGACTAAAAACTTTACTTGCTCTCGAATATGTGAAAACTCTCCATCATGATGTGCAAGAAAAGTATCATGGGTAGATGCATGTGCGCTGACATGTGCAGTGGCATAACGTGCCACGTAACCCAATTTAAAGAAAAATTCCCTAAGGTATCCTCTCTTTTTGCAATGGGATCAAACATAAATCGGCATAGGAACACCTTTCTCAAAAACTTTAGGACGTGTTCTCCTAACAGGTACGGGATGCCTATATGGGTTGGGTCGAGTTGCAAAAGTGGGAACCGGTTCGAGTGCAACATGTGAAGTAGATGCACTGTCATGACTTATTCCTAAACTCTCACCACTACCTAAAACTGGATTGAGAACCATCATTTCAACCTTCTTAGATGCGTTCTATAAAGGAAATTTGACCTCCCGGGCACGTTTGAGATCACCATAGAGTTGGGATACACGTGTCATCAGACTAGACACCGTTTCAATCAAGTCACACTTTTCCCTCCTTAAAAATTCATTCTCTCTCTCCAAATCTAAAACCCGACGATCTAAATCTCTATTATACTTCTTCATTTTCAAGGTCTCGGTGTATAAATACCTAAAAGCTTTTTGGATCTCACTTTCATCTCCATTTTCACATTCTCTCTCACTTGTAACACTCAAATCATCCTCGAGGGTCTCAACCTCATTGCTTACACGACTAGTTAAAAAAGTAATAAACTTATCATTTGATGATCCATCCCCTGACTCATCTTTCGCACTATCAGTAAGAGTGGAAGGCATGGCTACTTTCTTCCCTTTTCTCCTAAGCCAAGTGGGACCCTCAAATGACTTATGCCCTTTGCCTTTACACTCAAAACAAGTCACATTTTCCAAATCTTCCTCACTCTCTTTCTCTTCCTCACCACTCTCTTTGGACTTTTCATTCTTTTTATTTTTGGAAGAATTTTCTTTGGACATTTTGAGAATTTTGAGAATTTTTTTTGCAAATAAGGCCATGTCATCAAAATCAAAATCTCCCTCAAGATCGGAGTCACAAATTCTCTCTTTCTTTTTCTTATCTCTCTTCCTCGAAACATCCTCACTCAATCTCAACTCCGACCTAAGTGCAACCCCTTTATCTTTAGGTTTAACAGTTTGAGCAAACATATCTAACTCGTAAGTCTGAAGATCACCTACCAACTCTTCTAACTGAAGTGTGTTCAAATTCCCCAATCGAGTTTAAAACAGTGACTTTCAGAATAAAACGCTTCAGGACTGATCTTAAAATCTTTTTAACGACACGCGTGTTATCAATCACCTCACCCAAATTAAAACAGGTGTTAACAAATGTCCGACAATCGTGCATAAAAATCATCAAAGCATTCAAACTCAGACATCGTGATGATCTCAAATTGGGTAGCCAAATTTTATAATTTTGACACTTTAACCGCGTTCATACCCTCATGTGTCAATTGAAAAACATCCCAAGCCTCTTTAGACGTGGTTCATGTCATAATTCAGTGGAACTCGTTGGGAGTGACGGCTCCAGAAATACTCAAACCACGGGAATTAAAGTTAGACAATTTAACATCGTCTTCAATCCCATTCGACACAGGTTTTGAAGAGGTAACATTATTAGCAGTCACGGTGGGAGGAGTCCAACCATTTTCAACCAACAAATAAACACGCTCATCAATTGCTTTAAGAGCGGGTTTCATACGGACTTTCCAGTAGTCATAATTATTTCCGTCAAATATGGGCACCTTATTAAATGAGCATTCCTTTGAAAATTGCGAACTTTTCAAAAAACTAAAAATTTTCAATAAAAATCAATATCATAAAATTTTGCGAAAAATAGGAAAACTCAATAAATTATAGTAACTTGTCTGATACCAATTTGAGAAGTACTATTGTGATACCAATCAAATTAATTCTCAAATATTCAATTAAATCCAAACACACTTATTTAATTAGGTGTCTAAATTTGAACAAACCAAATTCAATTTTAAATCAGCCCCTAAGCATGCAACTACGTGTCAAAAAAAATCAAGCAAGCATGTGACATAAAATTCAGGAAAAATCCCCGAAGGGAAAAACCTTTATTTCTAGAACTTTGACAAGTTTACAAGACCATTGGCTTACATACAACCTGATAATCGCCCACAAGTATAACGTACGGTGTCTTCGTCAAACCTTCAAAGCATCGGATAGAAATGAGCAGTGGTTCACACGTAGCTATACCACAAGGACACACAGTCTTAAATCTTTGCATAGACTCCCTCTACAATAGCATGTAACTCTCGATTATAGAGATCTCCTCACAAAGGATGAATAATAGAAAAATTGTTATAGGGTTCCAAAAAGATTCACAAAAGTGATTGGGATTTTTCGTGTGAATCAAACATGAGTTTTGGGACCAATGTAACTCATAAAAATTGACCGCGTAGTCACGGGACACCCCTTTTAAGAATAAGGCTGAAATTTCTAAAAAACCAGAATAGGGCTTAAAAACATGCCGCTAGAGGGGTAAATCTAAAATAAGCCCCAAAAGGCTCATAAGAGGCATGGACACCTCATAGTGGACCATTATAACTCGTAGGAACTGATAGCATTGTCATAGGATGCATTGTTTAATAATAGGACTAAAATTTCTAAATAACCAGACTTAGGTTTAAAAATACGTTGCATGAGGGGGAAACCAAAATAGCCCCAAACGTCTAAGGAGCACAAACCCCTTGCACGTGACCATTATAACTCGTAGGAACTAATCGTGCAGTCACGGGACACTTGATTTAAGAATAGGACTAAAATTTTCAAATACTAAGACTTAGACTTGAAAACATGCCACTAAAGGGGGTATACCCAAAACAACCCCCAAATGGCCCCACAAGGAGCAGGAACGCCTCGCACTGGACCACTGTAACATGTAAGAACCGACTGCATAGTGATGGGATGTTGAGTTTGTGAATAAAAGTAAAATTTACAAATAACGAGACTTAGACTTGAGAGAAAGACACTAGAGGGGGTAAACCAAAAATAACCCTAGACGACTTTGTGAGGGGCATGAACACCTCGCATGGGACGAATGTAACTCGTAGGTACTGAAGGTGTAGTCACGGGATGCTCGACATGAGAATGTGACTAAAATTTGCAATTAACCAGACCTAAGCTTGAAAACACACCGCTAGAGGGGGAAACACAGAACAACCACCAAACGGCCCCGTAAGGGGCACGGACACCTCACACGGGACCAATGTAACTAGCAGGAACTAATCGCATTATCATGGAATGCCCATTTTGAAAAAAAGAATAAATTTGTAAGTAATTAGACTTGCGCTTAAAATCACAGACCAGAAGAGGAATACCCAAAACAACCCCCAAGGGGCCCCGTAAGGGCACGAGCACCTAAGATGGGACTAATGTAATGCATAGTAACGGGACGCCCGATTTGAGAATATGACTAATATTTATAATTAACCAAACTTAGGTATGAAAACACACTGCTAGAGGGGGTAAAACCAAGACAGCCTCATGCGGGGATCAAACACCTCATAGAAAACCATCGTAATGGTAGGAATTGACTACATAGTCACGAGATGCTCGGGTTGAGAATAGGACAAAAATTTGCAAATAACTAGAATTACGCTGGAAAATAAGCTGCTAGAGGGGAAAAACCCAAAACAGTCCCCAAATGGCCTTGTGAGGGGTGGGAACACCTCACGAGAGACCAATGTAACTCGTAGTAACTAATCACATTGTCATGGGAGTTACAGCATATGACTAAATTTTTTAAATAACCAGACTTATACTTAAAAACACTTTGCTAGAGGGGGAAGCCAAAATTAACACCCAGATGGCCTCGTAAGGGGAACGAACTCCCCGCATGAGACTAATGTAGCCAGTAGGAATTGATCGCGTAGTCACGGAATGCTCGGTTTGAGAATAGGACTAAAATTTTCAAATAATTAGAATTAGGCTTGAAAAAACGCCACTAGAAGGAAAAAAATGAAAATAACCCTTACTCGATCCTGTAAGGGGCACGAACACCTCACATGGAACCAATGTAACTCGTGGGTACAAAATGCGTAGTCAGAGGATGCTCGGTTTGAGAATCGAACTGAAATTTACAAACAACAAAACTTAGGCTTGAAAATACGCTGTTAGAGGGGTAAAGCCAAATTAGCCCCCGAACGCTCGCGTAAAGAGCACGAACATCTTACACGGGACTAGTGTAACTTGTAGGAACTCACCGTGTAGCCATGGGGAGCCTTATTTGAGAATATGGATCAAATTTATAAATAATCGAACTTAGGCTCGAAAACATGCTGCTAGAGGGGAAAACCCAAAACAACCCCTCAATGACCCCATAAGGGGCATGGACACCCCGAACGGGGGCAATGCAACTCGTGGAAACTGATCGCGTAGTCACGGGACACCCCATTTGAGAAGAATACTAAAATTTGCAAATAACCATACTTAGGCTTGAAAACACGCCGCTGGAGAGGGTAAACCCAAAATAACCCCCAAACGGCCTAGTAAGGGCCGCAAACACCTTACACGGGACTAATGTAACTCATAAGAACTGACCGTGTATTCACGAGATACCCAGTTTGATATTAGAACTAAAATTTACAAATAACCAAACTTAGGCTTGAAAACACTGCGTTAGAGGGGGTGAACCGAAAATATCCCCCAAACGGCCCCATGAGGGGCGCAAACTCCTCGCACGTGACCAATATAACTGGTAGGAATTGATCGCGTTGTCCCGGGATGCCCCATTCGGGAATAGGACTAA
This sequence comes from Sambucus nigra, assembly GCA_949130495.1. Classification (NCBI taxonomy): domain Eukaryota; kingdom Viridiplantae; phylum Streptophyta; class Magnoliopsida; order Dipsacales; family Adoxaceae; genus Sambucus; species Sambucus nigra. Next base: position 418,671,714 of record OX422219.1, read on the forward strand.
ATTTTTTAAATACAATGGTTAGGCTTGAAAATACATCGTATGAGGGGGTAGACCCAAAATAGCCCCCTAATTGCCACGTTACAGGCTCGTACGGGACCAATATATCACGTAGCAACTGAACGCTTTATTACAGGATGCCTAATATGAGAATAGGAATAAAATTTTTAAATAATGAGACTTGGGCTTCAAATCACGCCGCCAGAGGGGAAGATCAAAAACAGCCCCAAACGATCTCGTAAGTTCACGAACACCTCACATGGGACCAATATAACTCGTAGTAACTGATTGCGTAGTCACATGATGCTTGGCTTGAGAATTGGACTAAAATTTATAATTAACCAAACTTAGGCTTGAAAACACGCCTCTAGAGGGGGTAAATATAAAATATTTCCGTGAGGAACGCAAACACCTCGCAGAGGACCAATGTAACTCGTAAGAATTAACCACGTATTTATGAGACGCTTGGTCTGAGAATAGATCAAAAATTTAAAAATAATGAGAATTAGGATTGAAAACACGTCGTTAGAGGGGAAAACCTAAAATATTCCCCAAACAACATCGTAAAGAGTGCAAAAACCTCACAGGGGACCAATGTAACACTTAGTAATTGACTACGTTATCACGGGGTCCGATTTGAGAATATGACTACAATTTGTAAATAACTAGACTTAGACTTGAGAACATGCTGCTAGAGGGGGAAACCAAAAAAAAACCCTAAATGACCCTGTAAGGGGTGCAAACTCCTCGCACGGGACCAATGTAACTCGTAGGAATTGACCGCATAGTCACGGGATGTCCGGTTTGAGCATAGGACTAAAATTTATAAATAATCAAACTTAGGCTTGAAAACACACCATTAGAGGGAAACACTCAAAACAACCTCCAAAACGGCCCTGCACAAATACCTCGTAAAGGACTAATATAACCCATAGGAACTGAATGTGTAGTATTGAAACGTCCAGTTTGAGAATATGACTAAAATTTTCAAATAACCAGACTTCGAATTGAAAACACGCCGCTAAAGGGGGGGAACCAAAAGATCCCCTAAACGGCTCCATAAGGGGAACGAACACCTCGCACGGGACCAATGTAACTTGTAGGGACTGACCACGTAGTCATGGGATGCCTTGTTTGAGAATTGGACTCAAATTTATAAATGACCAAAGTTAGGCTTAAAAACTCGCCATTCGAGGAGGTAAACTCCAATTAGCCTACAAATGGACCCATAAGGAGCAACAACACCTCGTACATGGTCAATGTAACTTGTAGGAACTGGCCGCGTAGTCATGGGACTCCCTGTTTGAGAATATGGCTAAAATTTATAGATAACTAGACTTAGGTTTAAAAACACTGTGCTAGAGGCGGTAAACTCAAAACAACCCTCAGATGGCCTTGCAGGGGCACAAAAACCTTACACGGGACCAATGTAACTCATAAAACTAACTGCATAGTCACAGGATGCCCCGTTTGAGAATAGGAATAAATTTTACAAATAAACATACTTAGGGTTGAAAACATGCCGCTAGAGAACAACCACGAAAAGTCCCCATATGGGGTTCTAACACCTAACACGGGACCACTATAAATCGTAGGAACTGATCGTGTATTCACAAGGGACCTAATTTGAGAGTAGAACTAAAATTTTTGAATAACCAAACTTAGGCTTGAAAACACGCCGCTAGAGGGGCTAAACCCAAAACAGTCCCCAAACGGCCCCGTAAAGGGCGTGAACACCTTGTATGTGACTAAAGTAGATCATGGGAATCGATTACGTACTCACAGGACTTCCCGTTTGAGAATAGGACTAGAATTTTTAAATAAAGTTAGGCCTGACAACACGCCACTAGAGGGGGCCAATCCAAAACAGACACCAAACGGCCCCGTAATGGGCACGAATACCTCGCACATAACCAATATAACTCATTAGAAATGAACCAGTTATCACGGGAAATCCATTCTTAGAATAGGAATAAAATTTGGTTGTTGAATACAGGTTTTTTCTTTGGTACTAGCTAAAAATATTTTTTTATAAAATGAATATGGTCACGGCCGAAAGCCATGACCCCCATTTTTTAAAAAATAAAATAGAAACATGGTCACAGTCCAAGACCATGACGATGTTTTTATTGTTTTAAAAAGCATGGGGGTGACAACTTTGAGCCTTTACGATTTGTCATCCATGACTACAATTGGTCATAGACCAAGTCTTTGACGTCCTGCCCCCAACTGGTCACGGCTCAGGTCTGTGACCGTCGGGTCACGACCCAAGCCCCGTAACCATGGCCCCAAATACTGTCCCATGCACAGGGCCATGAATATGCATCATTGGGTCACGGATAAAGTTCGTGACCATGAATATTGGTCGCGCCGAAAATGGTCACAAACTTCATCCGTGACCCAGAGCCATGGTCGCGGTCAAGATCCATGATCACGTCGAATTTGTGGTGTAGTGCATTTCGCGTTACGACATCAATATTTCGCAGTGAGAAATAGTTACGTCGCATTGCGAAATAAATCTTACGAATTATAAAATACGTATTTTCTCAATGTGAAATGATAATTTCGCATTGCGACATAGGTATTTCACTGTGCGAAAACATATTTCACTTATTAAAATGGCCATTTCGCAAATCAAAATGGAAAATGATTATTTTTCAATAGAAACATAAACTTTTGCAATTTAAAATATGTATTTCGAAATCACGTGTAATCACCTCTAGCGATGACTAATATATGACAAGGAAATAAATACATTAAGGAACAAATATCACAAAAACTATACAATATAAAGGAATTAATAATTATTTTCTTTAAAGCCAAATACTATTCTTTTGTCCATGTATTTCATTTTTCATTTAATATCATATGTAATATTTTAGTTCTAAATTCGCCAAATAAACTCGTTGTTTAATTGAGCTTGAAGTTGCCATAGTGTTTGAATACATATAGTTATTTATAGTAATTTTTCATCACCTACATTGGGGTTGTTGAGGGCTTGTTGTCACACTTATAATTGGAAAATATAATTCTTGCATTTCAAAAGCTATTGTAGGAGAAATTCCTTTCGCTCTTTTTTCAGCAACTGCTGCTTTATTACTTGCATTCTTAAAATCGTCGAATGAACGAATCTAGAAAATAAAAAATTAGATTATTGAACTAAAATAAATGTATAATTAAAGTAAACTCATAAAGCAAAATATCGAATAAGTGCGGAATCAAAATACGAAATACGAATGTTAAATTTTAAATACATGTTCCTTTCGAATAAATGTAATTCAACCTTCACTTTTCTTGAAAGTGTTGTGCATAAGTTGTAGAGAACACTTTAGAAAGCGTGGTTCTTTTGATGGTGATATTTCTTTTATGATAATAGTTTTTTCACATGACCAGAATTGAAGTATAGAAATCATACTAGTAAACTTTAGATTTGTAACAATTAGGGTTTCAAACATTACAAATTCACATAATTGCATAAAATTAACGCATGAAGAAAACCTTTCACCCTTCCAGTGTGTTGATGCTCAGCTACAACTGATTCCATCATAAAATTAATCATCTCCTTTGTCGAGTTGTAACTTTTTATTTAATAGAGGTCACTTCTTATCGTGGTTGATTAGAAGGGACTATAATATTGTTTTATTTATTGATGAAAAAATTAGCCTTTTAGATGTTTACAGAGGGGTTTTTCAGCTAACAAAACCCTATCCAACTGTCATTCCTGATGTCGCAATTAAGGAAGTTCTTATCAGGCAGGATGTTAACAACTTGGCAACATCCTCAATGTCATCTTCAACAATTGAATTTATTATTTCTTCAATCTTTAGCTTGATGCTTGGGTGTGTTACCCTTTTCTCATTGAGAAAACATCTCTTCATAAACTCATTATCATTTGACTTGGATAGATGTCTACAATCTCACATACTTTCTATTCCACAATTAATCCCATATAAGTTTTTCATGTGATGGTTTTTAAATTTTAGAGTAGAACTGCCAATCACAAATCCATTTTTCTTATTGTTATAAGTATGAATTAACTGACATATATCTTTATCATCTTTCTTCACTGATTGAAATTTTGCCCTACCCTTCCATATAGCCTTGAAGTCGGATAGAATGGTGTTTATTATAGAGAAACTTTATGTTCCTTAGTAAGATTCAGCTTGCTTATCATCATTATTATCCCAACTAATGTTGAACGGTAGAAGAGTTCAAGGTAGTTCTTCTTTGATTTTCCTCCCCTATTATATATCATATCATAATTTAATTACATCATTATTTATCCCCAAAGTTATTTCGCATTTCAGAATGCTAATCACATTGCGATTTCACACTACGATATATCATTGAGAAATACCATATATTTGTGAAAAAAGGTGTATCCCAATATACTGTATTTCTTATATCTATATACAAATATCGATCCAATCTTAAGAAATTGACAATGTTACAGAAATCTATTCTTATCAACGTATTAAATGTTTTTTTTTTTTGTAAATTAGATATGAATATAATTTCAGATGATAAACAATTTAATCACTTCACTCACTGTTTCTCATGTTTTTTTTATTATCAGTAGATCGTTTCTTTGACGAATCTTCCTTAGAAACAATGTTTATCCTTTTAGTTGTCCTTGTCATTTACTAAGATGAAAAGAAAGAATTACTATTAATATTTCAACAGCTTATGAGCACTATGAAAATGGGAATGCGAAATATATTAGTAACTCACATTTCAATCTTTAAAAGGATCTTCTCGCGATTTGTGTGAAAATAGTACTGCTGCGAAAATCCAAGGTACAACAATGGAGAATTTCTTTTAGTTTTTCGATCACTTGTGATTTTTGAAAATTCAATAAGTGTGTAGGAGATAAATATTTTGTTTTGAGTTGTTTTGAGTTGTCGATTTTTAAGTCACATATTACACTTATTTTAAAAATATTTTAATAAATTACGCATTTAACTTTTATTAAAAATGATTTTATACTAAACATGTCTTAGTAGGGAAGTTTCAAAATTTATTAGACTTTAATGGTAACAAAGAAGAAAAGCAAAATGTTCCTACTAAGAGCAACCCTTATGTACAGGGTAAATATAAACTAAACTAGTCCAAATATACCATACTGAAACTAACGAAAATGCTGTGGGCAAAATCAAATATACACTATAGTGACCAAAACGACGCCATTTTGGGGAAGGCTGCCCACCCTTGGGCGGAACATGTTCCACTTAAGGGTTATCCCAATTGCATTTTTCTCCTCAAAATTCTTTAGTTATTTTGTTTAGCCCCCAAAATTTAATACTCAATCATATTACCAACCATTCAACCACCCTTTAAATGTTATTTTTCCCTATTTATCTCCCCCCCACCGTAAATATTTTTTTCACATCAAAACCTCTTCCACCAAGTCTACCTTATATATCAGGTAATTAGTTTCCCAATTTTTTTTTGTAAATTCATGTTCTGTTAATGTTAATATTCTATTTAATTAGTTATTAGTTAATGTTTTTCTTCTAATATATTTAACTATCTAAGGTATTTAGTAATTTTAATGTAAATTTTTCTTATGTTAATGTTTTATTTATTTATTAGTTCTAAAAAACAAAATTTTAGCCATATATATAGCCACAAAAATAATAATTTTATAGAGGTGAGTTTTTTTAGCCAAGTATTAAAAATAATATATATCCATTTATTATAAAAAAAATTAGCCATTATATGTGAGTCGAAAATATGTAGTTATTGAGTAATTTTTCATATTTTATTTATTATTAGACTAGATTTTGTGTTTTAGCCTGGACTGTTTTTTTAATTAGTTATAAAAAATCAAAATTTATCCAAAAATATAGCCACAAAAAAATATATTTGGGAGTGTGATGGGTAAAATATTTATGAGGAGACAATATCAATTTATAAATAAAAACCGTTGAAAATAAAGCTGTTGGAAAAACAAATAAAAAAAAGACTTTGGAGGAAAAAAAGAACAAATCAGTTGGGGTTAGAAATTGGAATAACGTAAATATTGGCATGGCTTAGGCGGAACATGATATTCCGTTTATGGCCTTCTTATTATTATTTATTTTTATTTTTTTGTCTTCCGCGGAACATCATTTTTCATTTTAGAGACGAGCCCCACTTGGCAACAACTAGTGCAATGTTAAATTTGTTATTTTATACGATAGTAAATTGTAAATATAGACATTTACAATATGCATAATATATATATTTACCTCAAATATACACTTTTAACGTACACATAAGGGTTGCTCTAAGTCATGTATCGCACTCTCCACAAGTCAGTTTATAAATAAATCCCTTTCATCTTTTACTTCTTCCTAGTCCAAAAAGCGTATCCTCTTCTCTCTCTGCTCTCTCTCCACCATGGCTCTATCTGTTGCAACCAAGATCGATCTATACCTCGACTCTACTTTTTCTTCTCGATACAGTAGAACCACCGTTCCTAGGTAATTATCTGATTTATTATTCTGTTAAATAATGGTATGGAATGGATGATGGATCATTCTAATATTTATGTTCTTCAGGTACAAGATGGGTGAAAATTCAATTCTAAAGGAGGCAGCATACCAAATAATAAACGACGAGCTTATGTTGGATGGAAACCCAAGGCTAAATCTTGCCTCTTTCGTGACCACATGGATGGAACCTGAGTGCGATAAGCTCATCATGGACTCCATTAATAAAAACTACGTTGACATGGATGAGTACCCCGCCACCTATGAGCTACAGGTTGGCTACTATTTTAAATTACAAAATAACACTAGGATATCATTAGAAAAATGCACTCACACCCACTATCTTTCCTCACTATTAAAATCATCCTTACCAAATTTGCTCATTTTTATTTTTTTATGTTATACCCATACGTCCCTTCATCTTTTACTTCTTCCTTGTCCAAAAAGCATATCCTCTTCTCTCTCTGCTCTCTTCTCTCTCTCTATCCACCATGGCTCTATCTGCTGCAACCAAGATCGATCTGTACCTCGACTCTACTTTTGCTTCTCGATACAGTAGAACCACCCTTCCTAGGTAATTATCTGATCTATTATTCTGTTAAATAATGGTATGCAATGGATGATTGATCATTCTGATATTTATGTTCTTCAGGTACAAGATGGGTGAAAATTCAATTCCAAAGGAGGCGGCATACCAAATAATAAACAACAAGCTTATGTTGGATGGAAACCCAAGGCTAAATCTTGCCTCCTTCGTGACCACATGGATGAAACCTGAGTGCGAGAAACACATCATGGACTCCATTAATAAAAACTACATTGACATGGATGAGTTCCCCGTCGCCACTGAGCTACAGGTTGGCTACTATTTTAAATTACAAAATAACACTAGGATATCATTAAAAAAATGCACTCACACCACTATGTTTCCTCACTCCTAAAATCATCCTTACCGAATTTGCTCATTTTTAATTTTTTTTATGTTATATCAATACGTCCCTTCATCTTTTACTTCTTCCTTATCCAAAAAGCATATCCTCTTCTCTCTTTGCTCTCTTCTCTCTCTTTATCCACCATGGCACTTTCTGCTGCAACCAAGATCGATCTGTACCTCGACTCTACTTTTGCTTCTCGATACAGTAGAATCACCCTTCCTAGGTAATTATCTGATCTATTATTCTGTTAAATAATGGTATGGAATGGATGATGGATCATTCTAATATTTATGTTCTTCGGGTACAAGATGGGTGAAAATTCAATTCCAAAGGAGGCGATATACCAAATAATAAACGACGAGCTTATGTTGGATGGAAACCCAAGGCTAAATCTTGCCTCCTTCGTGACCACATGGATGAAACCTGAGTGCGATAAACTCATTATGGACTCCATTAATAAAAACTACGTTGACATGGATGAGTACCCCGTCACCACTGAGCTACAGGTTGGCTACTATTTTAAATTACAAAATAACACTAGGACTTCATTAAAAAAATGCACGTACACCCACTATGTTTCCTCACTGTTAAAATCATCCTTACCAGATTTGCTTATTTTTATTTAGTTTGCTTCTAGTTCTGTTTTAAAAGACATTACTATATATATAGAGAGAGAGACACTTAGACACATCAAACTTTTTTCCCCTAATAAGTAAGGTATCCACACTCTCCACGGGGGAGTTTAAGAATTTATTACACTTCAACTGTAGCAAATCAGAAACGCAAAACGCAAAGTAAGGTATCGACACTCTCCACGGGTGAGTTTATAATGGGCACGACTATTGGCACTCCTCTCAATTTTTCTAGCACTCCACTTTTAATTACAATTATATTAAATGACAATATTACCCCCTTTGACAATTACTAATTTTCTAACGTCTCCTATTTCCTTTATTTCGTTCAAGGATCAAATGTCCACTTACCTGTTAAAAATAAGTCAAACAATCATTATTTTTTTCACTATTTCTACTTTAAATAATTAAACACAATTGTTTAATTAAATAATACAATTCACACTTTAAACCTATTATTTATTAGATTTACACTAATATACTTCTTTATTTCTAAATTTTACCAGTCACGAACACAAAATCTTTTTTTTACCAATACAAGTGATGCGAAATGACGCGAGATGACATGACACACGAAATCATTTTTTTAACCAACATCAAGAACACGAGCAAATTAAAATGAGACGCGACACAAAACGGTACGAAATCTTATCTTTTTATCTGATAGGAAAACTACCCAAATAAAAAATAATATTTTGTGTCGTGTCATGGCGTGTTATGTCATGTCCTTTTTATTTTGGTTCGGTTTGTTTTCAGTATAAAACATAATATTTTGTGTTGTGGCACTTTTAATTGTGTCGTGTTCGTGATAAATAAAAAAAATCATATTTCATGTCGTGTCATGACTTGCCATGTCATGTCATTTTTATTTTGCTGAGGTTCATTTTTGGTTAAAAAAATAATATTTTATGTTGTGTCAGTCTCACTTGGGTCGTCTTCGTGATACGTAAAGAATTAATATTTCAGGTCGTGTCTTATAGTATCACTTTTGTTTGAATCGTATTCATTTTTGGTTAATAAAAAAACAACGCAATATGACACAACGCATTTTTTTAACTAAAAATGAACACGACCCAAAGAATATTGTCACTTTTATCATTTAATAAGAAACAAAATGCTTGGCTATTCACAATCTTATTTTTTAAAATACAACATAGTGTAACACAATAAAAAATTTTATTTTTTTAATCTTATACAAATACGACACTTTTTTTATGTTATACCAATACGTCCCTTCATCTTTTACTTCTTCCTTGTCCAAAAATCATATCCTCTTCTCTCTTTGCTCTCTTCTCTCTCTCTATCCACCATGGCTCTATCTGCTGCAACCAAGATCGATTGTACCTCAACTCTACTTTTAATTCTCGATACAGTAGAACCACCCTTTCTAGGTAATTATCTGATCTATTATTCTGTTAAATAATGGTATGGAATTGATGATGGATCATTCTAATATTTATGTTCTTCAGGTACAAGATGGGTGAAAATTCAATTCTAAAGGAGGCGGCATACCAAATAATAAACGACGAGATTATGTTGGATGGAAACCCAAGGCTAAATCTTGCCTCCTTCGTGACCACATGGATGGAACCTGAGTGCGATAAACTCATCATGGACTCCATTAATAAAATCTACGTTGACATGGATGAGTACCTCGTCACCACTAAGCTACAGGTTGGCTACTATTTTAAATTACAAAATAACACTAGGATATCATTAAAAAAATGCACGTACACCCACTATGTTTCCTCACTGCTAAAATCATCCTTACCAGATTTGCTCATTTTATATATTTATTTATGTTATAGTTTTAAGGATTAGTATGCTTCTAGCTCTGTTTTAAAAGACACTACTATAAAGAGTTGGACAAGAGAAAAAGTCATAACCTTTGAAGATGGATAAACCTCTAAGAATGATAATTAAATTTTAAATTAGGGATTTCAAGTATTTAATTTTATTTTTTAAAATTTATTTGCATCCATATTTATTATTATTTTTTGTAGTCGGTGGTCCTATTATAATCATTATGGGATATTGGCATTCTTTTCCAAAAGGAAAATAGGCGATTACGGAATAGATATAAACAAATTTGAGTGATTATGCGATTTACTATAATTTCAAAAATACATGAGATCATAACCTAAAAAATCTTAAAGGATGGGAACTAAAGCTAAAGAAAAATGGCCCATTATTTTGGATTTCTCGGCAGAGCTAATACAATTGACCAAGCCACTCCTTCCAAATAAATAATTTTCTTAAATTTTATTGTAATTGAATAACTATAGATCTCGACTAAAATTAATCTTTTCTTAATAAAAGGGAATAGATGGTTACATAATATCCTGCATTACTTAAATCCAGCTTCATCCATCTACTATTGTGAATGAAAGCATAGAAAATAGAAAAAAAGAGAAATGAAATTGAAACGACAGAGATCCAATGAGCATTTGGAAGAAAAATAATGTGCTTAACATACATTATTTTAAAAAATATATTGGCATAATACATATACTGGGCCATTTATACCTTTAGAAAAAGTTGCAGGGGAAAAAATAGATGCTTTAGATTGCCGGGGGTCCTATTAGAACATTTTGAAAATTGGTATTTAATTATTTAGTACAACCCTGGTTTATTCAAGGGAGCAAGTGGAAAGTATCCATTAATCTTCCAAAGCCTCTAATATTATGTCCACCCACCCTTCCCGGTGCAAAACATTTCTATCAATTTTTTTATATATTTTCTGAAAGGCAAACTATAATTCTAGGTCCACTCGTAAATCCAATTTATTTTTTGCGATTTACTAGCGTGTCGCATTTGTATTGATTCATTTTGTGGATCCTATAATATGGGTCCTATCACGACCAAAAAAATGAATACATGAGTACTTTGCACAAAATGAGACGTCTTAAGCAAAGCATTGCTTTCTATTGTAAAGATCAAAGATATTTTGTCTTGGTCTTCAACTATGCACCTTGGCACCTTTCCTAGTGGTTCATAGCATAAAATGCGGGAAAAAGTAATTACTCAGAAAAGAAGAAGAGTAGAAGATGGGTTACCTGTCTATTAAAGAAAAGTTGTCTAATCCCACTTAACATTAAAGAGTGATGTTTTCGTAGGAATCATACGTTATTTGGGAGATGGTTTTGAGGATTTTTTTCTAGATTCATAACATTTTTCATTAAAGAAAGCCTAAAATTAGACTGGCCCGTTTTTCATACCCACTTTCCTTTAGCATTCTTCTGATATACACAGAACCAATTATAAAGGTTAATTCGCGTTTAACCTAACCTTTATATTTGGTTACGTGTATTTAGCTCAACTCAACTCAACAAAGCCTTTTCCCAATTATTTAGGGGTTGGCTACATGAATCCTATTTTTCCATTCCATTCTGTCCAGTGCAATATCTTCGGTTAAACCACATGATATCATGTACTTTTTTATAATAACCCGCCAAGTTAATTTAGGCCTACCTCTACCCCTTGGGTTACCATCAATACTAACTAAATCATTCTTCCTTACAGGAGCATCCATTGGTCTACGCTTGACGTGTCCAAACCATCTAAGTCGATTTTCTCTCAATTTATCTTCTATAGGAGCTAATTTTACCGTTTCACGAATTAGTTCATTTTTAATTTTATCCTTTCGAGTTTTACCACAAATCCATCTTAGCATTCGCATATCCGCCACACTTATTTTCTACACATTTTGTTTCTTGGTTGCCAAACACTCTGTCCCATATAACATGGCGGGTCTAATAGCCGCCCTATAAAATTTTCATTTTAACTTCAAAGGTATACACCTATCACACAGAATGTCGGTCGCACTTCTCCACTTAACCCAGCCTGATCTAATCCTATGCGTAACATCATCACTAATATCTCCATCTTTTTGTATAATCGATCCTAAATAACGAAAATGATCATTTCTAGGTATTTCTTGACCCTCCAATTTCACCACATCTCCATTTGTCCTCCTATTACTACTAAAATTACACTCCACATATTCTGTTTTAGTTCTGCTTATTTTAAATCCTCTTGTTTCTAAAGTTTCTCTCCACAATTCCAACCTAGCATTTATCCCCATCTTAGTCTCATCGACTAAAACAATATCATCTGTAAATAGCATACACCATGACACCTCATCTTGTATTTGTCCAGTCAACTCATCCATAACAAGAGCAAAGAGATAATGACTTAATGCTGAACCTTGGTGTAGCCCTACCGTAATTGAAAATTCACTACTTTCTTCAGTTTATGTTCTTACTGTAGTCATCGCACCATCATACATATCCTTGATCATGTCAATATATCTTCGAGTCGCTCCTCTTTTATGTAGAACCCACCATATTATATCTCTGGGTATCCTATCATACACCTTATCTAAATCTATAAAAATCATATGAAAATCCTTCTTTTCTCTCTATACCTCTCCATTAATCTCCTCAATAAATAGATTGCTTCCATTGTTGACCTCCTAGGCATAAACCCAAATTGATTCTCATATACTGTTTTCTTCAATCTCAATCTATATTCAATCACTCTCTCCCAAAGTTTCATTGTATGACTCATTAACTTAATACCACGATAATTTGAACAACTTTGTATGTCTCCTTTATTTTTATAAATAGGTACTAAAATACTTTTTCTCCATTCATCGGGCATCCTATTAGTCATTAAAATTCTATTAAATAATTTTGTAAGCCATGATACTCCATCCTCCCCTAAGCACTTCCAAACCTCAATAGGGATACCATTTGGTCCTAAAGCCTTTCATGTTTTCATCCTTTTTAGAGCAATCCTGACCTCTGTTGTCCTAATTCTACGAAAAAATATATCTTCTCGAGTCTCCCTAAGTTCCTCTATATCATTATCTCCATTTAATAACCTCTCAAAATAGTTTTTCCATCATTCCATAATTTCATCATCTTTGACTAGGACTCTCGAATCATCACTTTTGATGTACTTAACGTTATTAAAATCTTTTATTTTCCTATCCCTAAGCTTAGCAAGCTTATAAATACTTTTTTTCCCTTCTTGTGTTTCTAATTTTGTATAAAGATCATCATACGCTTTTAACTTAGCATCTCTTACCACTTTCTTAACTTCCTTTTTAGCCCATTTATATTTCTCAAAATTCTCTTCATTTCTATTTGTTTGCCATGTTTTAAAGCACTCCCTTTTAATTTTTACTATATTTTGTACGTCTTCATTCCACCACCAAGTTTCTTTAGACTGTGGCCCTTTGCTTTTGATTCTCCAAGAATTTCTTTTGATATTCTCCTGATGCATGTGACCATCTTATTCCACATTATGTTAGTTTCTTCTTCACTATTTCATGTTGCTTCATTTAATAATTTATCTTTAAATAATTCTAATTTCTCTCCTTTTAAATTCCACCACCTAGTTCGTGGGTTAATCTTCACTTTTCGCACTCGTGATTGATTTTTAATATTTATATCCAATACCATTATCCTATGTTGTGAGGTTAAGCTCTCTCCCGGGATAACCTTACAATCTTTACACATTAATCGGTCTCCTTTCCTAGTAATGAAAAAATCTATTTGGCTCTTATGTGTTCCACTTTTATAAGTTATTAAGTGTTCAAGCCTCTTTTTAAAACATGTATTTACTAGTACAAAATCATAAGCCATCGCAAAATCTAAGATAGACTCTCTCCCGTCGTTCCTATCTCCAAAACCATGTCCTCCATGTACTATCTCATATCCTACACGATCTTCTCCTACATGACCATTAAAATCTTGTAATACCCCGTATTTTCGGCTATATTTATTTTTGGGATTAATTAATTAAATGTGTATTAAATTGATAATTAATCCGGGTTATAAATACTAATGAGATGCGAATTGGTATTTGATTAGGTGCATATATGATTATATATGTATTTGGTATTATAAAATTTGTCGTGAGATTTATATACGGCATTTTAGAAATTTTGTTGAGACGCGTGGGACCGCCGTGTCACGGTATAATATTTTGATAATATAAAAGTGAATTTAAAATCTATAAACCGTATGGTCGTTTTGAGTGCGCCAACGCATCCGGAAGGGTCGAGATAGTCAGAAAACACTAGCCGGGGGTATAGTTTGGGTCCCGGGGTATTTTTAGGCCATACCGGTAACTTAAAGGGTATTTTGGTAATTTTACATTTTGAGGAATTAAAAGCGACGAAAATTGGTTAATTAAATCTGATGTGGATATTGACCCACTAAGCCCATAACCAACCCATATTAACCCTTTAAGCTACGGAGGCTAATATTAGGTTTACAATCTTCCCCAAATCAAACCCTAGCCACCTTGAGCCACCATTGGAGAAGGAACTTAGAGAGAGAAGAAACTCTGCAGAATCTTCACCAAACCTACACCAAATCAGAAATCAAACCAAGGCAAGTGGTTTAATTATGTTTAATTTCATCAAATGTTCTTTCCATGTTAGAAAATTCGGATTTATGGTTTGTTCTTGATAAATATGAAAACCCATGTAGTTTAGATCATAGAACTTGAGAAATTGGGAAGAGAATTGCATGTAGAATAGTTTGGAGACAATTAATCTGATGTTAATACATGATTGGGTGAAAGAAAAACGAATTAAATTCTGGAATTTGATGTTGATATATATCTAGGGTTCATGTTCTTGATGATATTGGGGAAAAGTATAAAATCTTGGGATTTAATGATGTTTAGGATGCCTTATTGCCTTAAAAGACGTTAGTTTATGACCTAAGCATGTTTTAGTATGATTAGAGGACTTAAATCATTGTTAGAACGAACTTTGGAGAAGGATTAAAGTGATAAATATGGTGAAAAAACGAGATGGGAAAAATCTGGGCCGAAACTGGTAGCTCGTTAGAAGCAGCCCCCAGGTCGTTCGAACGAACTCGTTCGAACGAGCTTCTAACGAAGCTGACCAGTCGTTACTAACGAGAAGGGATCTCGTTCGATATCTCGTTCGAACGAGATATCGTTAGAAGGAACAGTTCGTTCGAACGAACTGGGATCTCGTTCGAACAGCCTCGTTCGAACGAGACTTCTAACGAGCTGACAGTCCAAACTCGTTCGAACACTCGTTCGAACGAGACTTCTAACGAGTTGACAGTTTGGTCCTTTTTGGACTGTTTTGATTTTTGGAGTCCCGTAAACTTGTTCGAGGATATAGATGACCTTCCTTTATTGATGTGAGGATAGATTGGGACTTTTGGGTTATTGAGAGGAGTAAATTATATACTAGAGTTATATTCAATGAACCGTTTGGGTTGAGACGTGAGTGTCTACTACGATGTGAGGATGAATTATGGCGCGTATGATTATAAACCGGAATAGTACGAATTGTGATAATTATAGTTAGTACGAGAGTGCAATATGTACTACGATTAAAATACGGTATTACTAAGATGTGTGTTTACTTAGTATTGGTATATGGATTGTGTGTATGACATACCTACCACACTTGCTATCACGGGAGGTTGCGTTCGCTTAGGACCCTCTAATCCTTGTGTGCCTACGGGGGGGATATAGACTGGTACCTCGATGAACATAGATCATAGAAAGACTTATTGTGATATTAATAAGTCCGCTGATCATGGGAGCGTAGGTATGTGCGTGACCCATGTGATGGTGACTGTGTTCGCCTCCATTATTTGTGATGTTATCGGTAAACTATTCCTGAGAGATTCGGAATATGTAATCCTTATGTACGTGATGTACCGGGATGGATAGCAGAGTATGTGTGCACTACAGCTTAGATTGCGGGGTGCTTGTATTGTATAATTATGATGTGAATAATATACTTTTAATTAATGGGAATCCTCATGTTAATGTTGTAAATATATATTAAGGTGTTGTTTTGAGATATATAGTGAGTTAACTAATAGTGATATATATATTGCATATTGAGTATCTAAGTTACATTAAACCCTATTTAATTAAGAGCGTTATTATGTTAATGGAACCAAGTATTATGGGTAGAACCTTTGGCAGTCTAGCTAGATACGTTGTCACTTAGCTAGTGGTATGGGTAGATATAGATGGGTACTTGCGTTAGGAGTGCACAGTTAGACGAGAGGTGAGAATATAATGTGAGTGCACGTCCTAACACGTACTTTGCATTTAATGTTTTAAATGTTTTTAAAGCACTTGCAGGTTTTTAAAATATAACTCCACATTCGGGCTCTGACCCGTTTGCTTTTCAAATCTTTTTCTTTGTAAAACCATTTTAGGTGCCCAGCCACAAGGACACCAAGCATAGGTACTCATTCAGGTGACGAGCTGTAGCTGCTTGTGGAAGCTACAGGGACTTGCATGTAGACGCTTCTATCTCTTTGGATTCCAGAGTCACTATCTATCAGTTGTAGGGCATGTTGCCCATTTCTTTAGAGACATCTTTTACATTTCAATTTTCAGACTTTAGCATGTATTGTTTCAGTTTATTTATTTCAGTTATGGGATTGTAGTGAGGGGTTTCCTCCAGACTTTATTTACGCTATGTGATGATTATTCATTTTACTTCAGTATGGTGAATGGTGTTATCTATTTCTTCATTTTACTTCTTGCATGTTAATCAGACTTAAATTAAAATTTGGCAACTTGCTTTTTTAAATACTAGGTGGTTAGTAATAATAAAATGTTTTCGACAGTGATGCTATTAACTGAGCCAACTTGGCATTTTGAATTAATTTTATAAAGGAGTAGCTACCCGGTATTTAATTAGTCGGGGTGTCACAAATCTCTACCTATATAGATTTTCTCACTTAGGGGTATTTCTTGAATTAGTTCATCCATTTGTCCCCAAAATTGTACTTTAGTGTGCTCATCTAATCCTACTTGAGGTGCATAAGCACTAACAATATTAATTATGTTTTCACCTAATACCAATTTTACAAGTATAAGTCTATCACCTTTCTTAATAACGGTTACGATATCGTCCTTAAAGTTTTTATCTACTATTATTCCAACTCCGTTCTTGTTTCTATGTTTTCCTGTATAATATAATTTAAATCCTATATTTTCTATTTCTCTAGCTTTCTCACCAACCCATTTAGTTTCTTGTAAACAAGCTATGTTAACTTTTCTTCTTATCATGGTATCTACTAACTCCATCCCTTTTCCTGTCATAGTCCCTATGTTCCAAGTCGCTAACCTAAGTCTAGTATCCTGGACTAGCTTCTTTACCCGCACACGTCCAGCTTGTTGCAGGAACCCTTGCATATTTATCGTCGCATCCGGGCGCCGATGCGACGCCCCATGCCTATTTTTCGAGACACCCGGTGGCAGGCGCAACGCCCCTTGTCTATTTTTTGAGACACCCGGTGGCAGGCACAACGCATCGCTTAAGGGGAATGCCCTAGCATTAGCACGTATATTCATAGGATTCATGTTCATAAGGATCTGACAAAGTTTTACGCTGGCTGTCAGCTACCTAACGCAACCCTCCTCCTTTTTCCGGGCTTGGGACCGGTAGTGTCAAAAAAATAAGAAGTTAAGCACGACACAGGCGAAGTTCGTGTATTTAGCTACTTTCATAAATTTTAATCTTCCATATCTAAAGGTGGCAATTTTAGATATAACATAAAATGATTCAAAATTAATCCAAAATTTTGGATGGTTATCAAACTTACAATAATTTGAAAACTATATGGAATGGGAGTTGAACAAAACTTTGAAAATGAGAGTAAAGCTAAAAAAAATTAACACAAAAATGTAACTCGAATTTTATAGTAAAAAGTAATAGGTAAGGTTTAAAAAAAAACGCGGGGGGTGACCAAAGCGTGGAGGTCAAGCCTTAAACCTTAGAAACTTAGGAGGGGTGTTAGGCGTAAAAATGGATGGAAAGACGTTTAGACATTTTTTAGTATATTTAAATTTTTTTTAACTATAATAAGGTTATTAAAAACACTAAAATGGTACATACCTTAAAATATGTCTGAATAAATGCAAACTAAAATACTATGTTTTTTAAATAAAAATAAATAAATAAATAAATAACGTGCATTTTTTTGGACGAGAAGTAGAGAGGTTTGGGGTACCATTTATCTTTTGATTGTTTTGAATGAGATATTGATCCGTTTTTTTTATAAAAAAAAATCTTTAAAATGGGATATCGTTTCACTAAAGCGTTTTTGTTTTAAAAAAAATGCGCTTAAGCATTTTATCAAGAATAAGGCGTAAAAGGCTCAAGACAGAGTCTTTTTTCCAAGTGTCAAGCTTAGACGAAGCCTAGGGTTGCCTTCTAAAACACTGGTAATAGGTGAAAATAAATAATAATAATTGTCATTATTAAAATATTAATAAGGATCAAATATCAAAAAGTCCCTCAAACATTTTTTAATACACACTTAGTCCAAACTTTTTATTTTGTATCAAAAAGTCATTTATTCTCTTATCTTTAGGTAGAGCCTTTTTGGCATGATGAATGACTTTTTAGTGAAAATAAAAAGGCTTGGACTAAACGTGTATTAAGAAAAGTTCGAGGGATTATTTAGTATATGCCCCTATTAATAATGATTATTATTATTTATATTTATGTACATATAAAAATCGACTTAAATTCAAAATATCTTTCTTTTTACCTATTTTTTTTTCAAAGTATTTTTTTTTAATTTGACTTTTTAAAGTCTTTTTTCCTTTTATTTTTTCCAAGTCTTAAGGCAAAGACTCTCTCCGTCTTGGCTAGGTAAGTATTTGGAAGTGGGCCTTTGATGGTTTATCTTTTAGTGGGGTAAGAAAGTGGATATGGAAAACGGGCCCGTCTAGTTTTACTTGAAAGAATAGGTATTTTGTATGCAGTCCTGTTTCAACATTTTATTTTTGCACCGATCCCTGTTTCTTTTGCTTGTTAAAAGTCCCATGACCGTTCCATTCTATCTCATAATTGTTTCAAATTGTGGATTGCTTTGTTGACTTTTTTTCCCTACTATAATAGAGGCAAGGCCACTATTTTTTCAACGGGACCAAAAACATAAAGAAAAATTCAAGGGACCAATCACTTATTTATTTGAAAAAAAGGGACTCAATTGTGGAGGAATGAGACCGACACCACGCGTTATTGATTGATTGTGGGGTCTCTGGCTGTATCTTTCCAATTTGTGTGCCCTGAAACCTTGCATGGGTCCCGGCCGAAGTAACCCCACCACCACTCGACTATCATTCACTAGTTTACAACATTTGTTAGGTGGGATATTTTTTAATGAGCAGCTCCTCTAGTACAACGAATCCCCCAAAATTTTATCAATGTACATTTTTTTAGACTCATAGCTTTGTTCTCTGCTCTCTTCTCTCTCTCTATCCACCATGGCTCTATCTGCTGCAACCAAGATCGATCTGTACCTCGACTCTACTTTTGCTTCTCGATACAGTAGAACCACCCTTCCTAGGTAACTATCTGATCTAGTATTCTGTTAATTAATGGATGATGGATCATTCTAATATTTATTTATGTTCTTCAGGTACAAGATGGCTGAAAATTCAATTCCAAAGGAGGCGGCATACCAAATAATAAACGACGAGCTTATGTTGGACGGAAACCCAAGGCTAAATCTTGCCTCCTTCGTCACCACATGGATGGAACCTGAGTGCGATAAACTCATCATGGACTCCATTAATAAAAACTACGTTGACATGGATGAGTACCCCGTCACCACTGAGCTACAGGTTGGCTACTATTTTAAATTACAAAATAACACTAGGATATCATTAAAAAAATGCACGCACACCCACTATGTTTCCTCACTGCTAAAATCATCCTTACCAGATTTGCTCATTTTTATTTAGTCTGCTTCTAGTTCTGTTTTAAAAGACACTACTATATATATAAACCGGTAAGAATGATAGTGAAGTTTTAATTTAATCATATCACCACTGTTTTGAGTCTCACTGGCCCATTATTTGGAATTCTCGGCTGCGTCAATACAATTGACCAAGCCACTCCTTACTAATAAATAATTTTCATAAATTTTATGGGAATTGATTAAGTATAGATCTCGACTAAAATTAATCTTTTCTTAATTCTATTAAAATTTGACAGAGAGAATAGATGGTTAGATAGTATCTTGCATCACTTAAATCCAGCTTAATCCATCTACAATTGTTTTAGATGTACTAACGTAATTTTGATTAGGAGGTTTTTATTATAATAATAAAATTATTATTATTTTTCTTCCAAATGATCATTGGATCTCTGATTTGCCCTCTCTCCATCTATGTATATATACTATTAATAGTTAAAGTTAATTACATTTTGACCCCCTCGAACTGTCCTTTACCTACATTATTTTAAAAAATATATCGGCACATTACATAATACTGGACCACTTATACATTTAGAAAAAGTTGCGGGTCAAAAATATATGCTTTAGATTGCCAAGGGGTCCTATTACAACATTTTGAAAATCGGTATTTAATTATTTAGTAAAACACTTGTTTATTCAAGGGAGCAAATGGAAAGCATCCCTTGATCTTCTAAAGTCTCTAACGTTATGTCCACTCACCCTTCCCAGTGCAAAACATTTCTTTCGATTGCAAAGACGAGACCAGGGGCGTAGCCATGTAGTGGGCTAGGGCGGGCTCAAGTCCGGGTCATTTTAAAAAAAAAAAAAAATTAGTGTAAATTTTAAGGTCCAATACATCACAGTCCACCCAATAAATAAAAAAAGTTAATCCGCCCAAAAAATCAAACCTCAATGATTCACTTCAAAATAAATAAAAAAACCTATATGAATCATTATTTTGGGCATTATTTTGCGCCTATATTTTTTAATTAACATTATTTTTCATTATTTTGAAGTAAATACTCAAAAATAACATCAAAAAAATTCAAATCGGGGGCTCCCGCTCCCTCGAAAATCAGTGTTAAGTCAACCCACCCGAATATAAATTCCTGGTTACGTCCCTGGACAAAAGATATTTATTTTGACTTCCAATATGGACCTTGGGACCTTTCCGGGTGATTGATAGTGTAAAATGCGGGGAAAAGTACTTGTACCCTGAAAAGAAGAAGAGTAGACAAGACTTTGAAGACAATCAAAGAGGGGTTACTTGTCTATTAAAAGAAAGTTTAAACTGAGACGTACCCCATTTTTTTTTTTAAAGCAGCATACCATACCATGATGTGTTCGAATCAGTTTACGCACACTTTGATTAATTTTTATTTTTGATTCGTGATTTTCGCTGACCAAACATTTGGACACTGTCAGAAATCAAAATGGGAATCAAATCTAATCTACCTTATATCACTGGGTCAACCTAAACGTACCCCTTTTTTGTACCCACTTTCTTACTCTTAGCGTTTTCGTTTGATACAAAAAATCAATTTTGAAGGTTACATCGTGTTTACCCCTTACATTTATAATTAGTTTTGTGCATATAAAAAACTTTTATAATTTGTAATCCCTCATAGTTGAAGGTGACAATTTTAAATAAAAAACTAATACAAAAATCTAACTCTTGTTTGATTTTAAAAAATAATAGGTGACAATGAATATTAATTATTGTTATTATAAAAATATTGATAATAATAATAATAATTATTACTATTATTATTTATATTTTATATTTATATTTATATTTATATACATATAAAAGTGGAGTTAAATCCAAAATATCTTTCTTCTTAAATATTTTTTTCAAAGTCATAGTTCTTTTTTTAACATGACTTTTTAAAGTCTTATTTTTGCAAGTCTTAGGATCCGTTTAATTCGGAGTAAATATTTTACCGCGATAAAAAGTAAAATTGTGAAATATATTTTTATTTATTTAGAGTTAAATTTTGTCAATATTTTAATTTAAAATTGTATAATTATAGAATGTGTAGTTCTTCATAATTTGAAGGGACCAAAAATTAATTTTAAATATATTAAAAATATATATATATTTTTTTTATAGTAGTTAAAAGTGAGCCTTGATGGCTTGTCTTTTAGTGATGATAAGAAAGTGGCAATGAAAAATAGTTTTTTTGGTTTTAGTCTCATTTCTAAAGTTTTGTTTTTTAAATTGTTTTCAGTCACGTAACCGTTTAAAACTTCCATCAACTTCCATGTAACCTCTTATAACCGTTCATGTCTCTTTTTGTAGAGAATGATAAATGTAAAAATATAGTTACAATAACAAAAAAAATAACATGGAATTAAATACACATATATTAAAAAAATAGGACTAAACACTTGTAATCTCGATGAAAAACGGGTGCAGTCAAGGGTACTAAAGATAAGGCGTGGAATCAGACCGACACCCACGCGTTATTGATTGATTATGGGTCTCTGGTCTGGTTGTATCTTTTCAATTGTGTGGTTAAACATGGTCCCGGCCGAAGTAACCCACCATCACTTGACTATTTCATCGCTAGTTTGCAACATTTGTTTGGTAGGATATTTTTTAAGGAGCAAAACCCACCGGTCCAATATTTATTTTACCAAAACCTGACATTATTACATAAGAAAAAAATAAGTATTGCTAGAGAGACTCACAGATTCAACACACTGAAGCGAATTGCTAAACAACAATCGCAAAAAAGTTATCACAATTCCATCATTCTATCATATTTTTCCACTTGTAAATGAGGAATAAATTTTTTTCGATTTTTCTTGTTTTTTTTTTTAACAAACACAAACAGTATGTTGTACCCATTAGGGTGTTAGTGCCTCTTCGATATCCAAATAACTTACGAGAGGAATAACTAAGATTAGAGAGCAATAATAACTAGAAACTATTTTTAGTTAGAGGCGACTATGAATCGGTGTCGGTGGTATGGATGGGATCGTGTCACAAATTGGAAGATTCATGGTGTTGCATGAATTTAGAAAGGAAGAAAATATGAATAATTTTATTTAAAAATGAATTAAAAAATATCTTATTTATATAGGCCACTTTGGATACAAAATTTTTTAATTGCTTATGATGTTTTATTTCAAGTTTTTTTTTTTCATTTTATGTGTATGGATAATTGTGATTGTGAAAAACGGAGCGTCGAGTAGTTATAAGTGGAACATGTTTCTCATGCAAGGCTGCAAAATTAAAATCGAAAAATAAAAAATTTGATTAGTTTTACCAAATCGTACGAAAGTGTGGTTGAAAAACATTTTTCATGAAATTATGTACTACCAATCACAAAAAATTTATAATTTAAAATTAATCAAATTTTAACCATTTTTCATGGAAAATGGGTACAATATTGTGTTCTTACATAACGGGTAATCTTGAATTAATCCACAAGTTCTATAAGTACATTCATTTAAAGGTATCATTAAGTTAATCCATTAAAATTGAATAATATATCTATTTTATGAATATCCCATTTTAATAAATTAATTCATTAATTATTTTTGAATTAGTGTATTTAGTAAATACATGGATGGATACAAGATTCCCTTATATAACGAGTGACCATTGCTTTAGGTTTTCAACTGATGCTCAAAGTGAATTTGTAAGTGTGGCTAATTATTGGATGTTGAAAACTTTATATGGATAACCAGAATCGGTGCGTGAACATCATAGCGCACCTTTTTAATGCACCACTTGGAGAAACAGAGACAGCAGTGGGAGTTGGAACAGTTGGGTCATCTGAGGCAATAATGCTGGCTGGTTTAGCATTCAAGAGAAAATGGCAGAACAAAATGAAGGCTCTCGGTAAGCCCTACGACAAACCAAACATCGTCACTGGTGCCAATGTTCAGGTACAATTTTTACCATGCAACATCACTTCAATTGACTGTAGGCCTTATCACACATCCAGCAAAATTCATATTTTATTAAATTTAATAATTTGTGACTTATACTCTTATTTCATAAATTGTTCTATTATTTTAGCAACTTTGCATTTTATTTTAAGAGTATCTAAAATTTCAAAAATATTGATTTTCAACTAAGTTCACTAATTATTTATAATGTTTTAATAATTTTTATTTGTAAATTAAGTTTATTAAATATTGTATACAATTCTATTTTATGCTAAATTTTGTTTTAAAATGAATTAAAATTAGATGAATGACATGAAAATACGTGCAAAGTGTGTAACATCATTTTATAATTAATATATAAAAGTTGTTTGATACATTTTGAAGAATATTTTTACATTAATTTTAATTGTAGTAAAATTGAACATGTAAAATGAAACAACTTTGTATGTATGCAGGTATGCTGGGAGAAATTTGCAAGGTACTTTGAGGTGGAGTTGAAGGAGGTGAAGTTGAGCGAAGGATATTATGTGATGGACCCTGATAAAGCTGTAGAAATGGTGGATGAGAACACCATCTGTGTTGCAGCTATATTGGGTTCCACTCTTAACGGAGAATTTGAAGATGTTAAGCGCTTGAACGACCTCTTGGTTGAGAAGAACAAGCAAACTGGGTATGTATAATAATGGGTGTCAAAATTTTCTGAAGATTTTTAAAAATAATTTCATAATTGAAAGTTTTATCCTTACTGTTCTTTGACTTTTTTTTTTATAATTTTTTTACTTACTTTCCACAAATACATAAAGTTCTTAAGGGGTAGTTAACAAATGCCCATGATTTTATTTTTCTATTTAATTGTTACACCAAAATATTCTCAATAACAATTTGTAGTCCTCGTGGTGTAACAACACACGAATAGTGACATTAAGAGGACTCCTAATGTCATTATCAATAACTAAATATTATTTTTAAAAGTACGCTTGACTAAACATAAAAAAGAATTCTGTTAAGGAATAAACAGTAACTAATCCATATATGCTTTACATCTCTCATCGAAATATATGAAATGAATTTTTACCAACTCTCCAATTTACCAAGTATATAATCAAATAGGTCATATTTTTTGCTCCATCAGTTACCTGTTTTTTTTTCCTTCCATAAATCTCATTAAAAAAAAACAAGTTAAAATTCTGAGGTCAGCTCAACTGCTCTCTAGTGGTCACCAATCGATTCCTATGATAGGTCAAGGGACAAAGCATAGAGGGATTAGTCTCGAGGTGCGCACAAATTATTTTGTGAATTACCGTCCATTACTAAAAAGAAAAGAAGTGAATATTTGGTACATGTATGAATAGGAGTAAACATGACTCGCATGTTAAACCCTCATTAATGAATGTATAAAATTAGGTGTTTCATTTCTTGTTGTACTCACTTAAGTGCAATATTTTGTAGATGGGATACCCCAATTCACGTGGATGCAGCAAGTGGAGGGTTCATTGCACCCTTTCTTTACCCAAACCTTGAATGGGATTTTCGGTTGCCTCTTGTGAAAAGTATTAATGTTAGTGGCCACAAATATGGACTCGTTTACGCCGGTATCGGTTGGGTCATTTGGAGGACACAAGATGATTTGCCTGATGAGCTTATCTTTCATATTAACTATCTTGGATCTGATCAACCCACTTTCACACTCAATTTCTCCAAGGGTAACTAAATCATCAATCAATTTTTATCTCTATAATCAAAAGCAATGTCTCATTTTGGATTAAACCAATGTATATCTTTTGGTTACTTTACAGGTTCCAGCCAAATAATTGCTCAATACTATCAACTCATCCGCTTGGGATTTGAGGTGAGTCTACCAACAATATTTAATATTCCCCCTCTCAAATTTCTAGTCATTATTTAAAAACTACATTTTTGTAAGAATACACTTAACTAATGGTTAAATCATAACGTTTTATTTGATTCATCAAACTACTAATTTGAGAGGTCCATCCAAAGTAGGATTATTAATATAAGACAAATGGATTATATTTCAATTGTCACTAGCATCATATAATTATTTTCACATATATATGAACCAGGGATACAAGCACATAATGGAGAATTGCCAAGAAAATGCAATGGTACTCAAAGATGGATTGGAGAAATCAGGTCATTTCAACATTATATCAAAGGACAATGGAGTCCCACTAGTGGCATTCTCTCTCAAGGACCACAGCGCCCATAGCGAGTTCGAGGTGTCGGACCTATTGCGGCGGTATGGTTGGATCGTGCCAGCGTACACAATGCCTAAGAACGCCGAGCACGTGACCGTGCTACGCGTGGTTGTCCGGGAGGACTTCTCGCGTACACTGGCCGAACGCCTTATAAACGACATACAAAAGGTCTTGCATGAGCTCGACGAGCTCCCTGCCAAGATTGAAGCCAAGATGGTCGCCAATGAGGAGAGTGGCGGCCACTCTGTGGTTGATATGAGAAAGGAGATGAAGGTGCAAAGGGAGATCACAAATGCTTGGAAGAAGTTTGTGGAAGACAAGAAGAAGACTAAAGGGGTTTGTTAATATTTGAGATATGGGATGATGATCTTATTATTACTAAATAGTAATAAGTATTTAAGTTTATTATTGAATGATTTTTATTGCCTCCATGTTGTGAGTATTATAAGTTAATGCCGATTGTCATGACATTTTGAATTGAAATTTATGTATTGAGTTTAATGTGATACTTTAAATACTACATGCGTCTATGTGAGTTATGCTAATTTTCTCATAAAAATAATCTAAAGAAATTAAAAAAATATCTGGTAAACGCTTTTGCAATGAACAATTTGTATTTTTATGTGAATAGACAAGATAAATGCTATATATCTACCTCTACATGTAATGAGTATTATATACAAACACATTATTGAACCTTTTCTTTTTTGCCAAAATAAAACAAAGCAGAATAACTTAGGGTCCGTTTGGTTGCCCTGTTTTGCCTAGGCAAATGTCAAAAAGTGGGTAAATAAGAAAATTTGCCCACATTTTGGCTGTTTGGTTGCACAATTTGCCTAGGCATTATTTGCCAATGTACAACACCTCCTATGCACAATCTGTGGGCAAATTTTGCTTACCTATTTGAGTGGGAAATATTTGCCAACAAATTTGTCAACTTCTTAAACGATTTTAATGTTTTAAAAAATAATTTAAAAACTATTTTAAATAATTGAAAAATTGTTATGAATATTTAAAAACTGTTTTACAATGTTTTAAAAACTGTTTTTAATATTATAAAATTTGTTAAGAAAATGTTTTATAAATTTTTAAAAAAATCATATTAACAAAATATTGTAAAAACTGTTTTTAACATTTTAAAAAACTGTTGTGAATATATTATAAAAACAGTTTGTGTTTTAAAATATAATTTTCAAAACTGTTTTAAATAGTTAAAAAACTGTTATAAATATTTAAAAATTGTTTTCTAATGTTTTTAAAACTGCTTTTAATGTTAGGAAAAATTGTTCAGAAAATGTTTTACAAACTAATGTTTTGAAAACTATTTTTAATATTAGAAAAAAAATGTTAAGAAAATGTTTTACAATTTTTTTAAAAAAAATTGTTATAAAAATATTATAAAAACAGTTTTTAACATTTTAAAAAACTGTTTTGGATATATTATAAAAACTGTTTTAAAGTTTTATTTTTTTTTTTAAAAACTGTTTTAAATAGTTTAAAAAAACTGTTGTGAATGTTTAAAAATTGTTTTGTAATATTTTAAAAACTGTTTTTATTATTATAAAAAATTGTTAAGACAATGTTTTATACATTTTTTGAAAAATCATAATATAAAAATATTGTAAAAATAGTTTTTAACAATTATAAAAACTGTTTTGAATATAATATAAAAACAGTTTAAAAGTTTAAAAACCAAATTAAAAAATATTTTAAATAGTTAAAAAAACTGTTCTCAATATTTAAAAATTATTTTGTAATATTTTAAAAACTGATTTTAATATTATAAAAAATTGTTAAGAAAATGTTTTACAATTTATTTTAAAAATTGTAATACAAAAATATTGTAAAAACTGTTTTTAACATTTTTGAATATAATATAAAAACTGTTTTTAAATAAATTAATTGGATTGACTTTAATTTCGCCTAATGGTTGTTTGATAACCTCTTGTGAATTTGCCTAGGCAAAATTTGCGTTGCCATGCCCACTCTTTTGCCCATTGGCAACCAAACGGACCCTTATAGACTGAAAAAGGTACAGGAGAACTCAAGATCATCATGCTCGAATAAAACAGAGCAGAAGAACTTATAGACTGAACAAAGTACGAGAGGACTCATGATTATCAATTTGTAATTGAGATGTCTTACCCCTCAGAGATACACGTAATTTGTCTTTACTGATACAACGATCTTAGAGCATCGTATTGGGGATCGTCCATGAAAGGCATTTTGCAAACCCAAAACAAGTATAACAATACGTGTTTGACAAATATCTCATATCTGTTTTACTTAAATACACAGACGAATTTAAAACAATAATGTAGATTCGAATGAACAAATTTTATCTAGACTAAATGGTTTGTTTGAGTGCTCAAACATTGAAAACAATAATGTAGGCACGTGTTATATGTATTGGGTTCGTTTGATTATTTATTCAGAAAATTTGATTTAAATATTATTTTAAATGCGATACAATTTTTTAAAAATTTGATAAAATTAGCAGCCATGTATATATATAGCCCCCTTCTAATTTCTCATTCTTGGGGACGTTGGTAGTCGAGCCGATATTGGTATCCCGTTCTCTCGAGCGCGGTTGGCCCAAAAGTGAGTCCCAACAACGGACATCACGACAAGTGGTGGTTGAAAAGCCTTATTATCTTGTCATGCACCAATTCATTGTCATGAGCATTGAGTTGACTCTGACGCGTCGTCTTCGACGTCGCTTCGATCGCGACCTCGCGTTAGGCGGGATTACTCGCTAAGTTTATATATATATATATAGGCCCCCTCCTATAAGGACTACTTATGGTACAGATCCCGATACATACCATTTTTTTAAAATAGTAAAAAAATAATTTTTTTGATGAAGCTTCATGGATATGATCTCCACGGTGAGAAGATCCTTTCCAATTTTTTTCGTAAAAAAATTCAATAAAAAACCCGTTGAGATTAGGTGATAAGTAAAAAAAAGGTATAAAGATGCATTTTCGATCGTTGAAATGTGGACGACTATCTCACCCACTTTTTGATTGAATTTTTTGATGAAATTCATGGAGATGATCTCGGCGATGAGAAGATTATATCCATGAAGATTCATCAAATAATTCAATCAATAAAGTGGTTGGCGCCGCCCTACTTTTCAACGGTTGAAAATGAATATTTATACTATTTTTTTACATATCCCCTCGTCTCAACGATTTTTTTATTGAATTTTTTGATGAAAAAAATTGGAGATGATTTTCTAACCGTGGACATCATATCCATGAAGTTTCATAAAAAGAATTCATTTTTTTACTAATTTAGAAAAATGGTATATACCGGAGTCTGCACCATAAGGAGTCCTTACAGGAGACTTTCTATATATATATATATATATAAGGTGTACATATACCTATGTATACCTTATAAATAAGGTATTTTGAGTATTTTTTTGTGAATTTTTCAAAAATAGCAACAAAATATATTTTAACCTAATTTCTTGAACATGAGTTGATTGGAAGGTAATTTCAAGAGAAAAATAAAAAAATTGAAAAAGAAGTTTCTTAGGGCAGACAACTACGTGTGATGTATGAATGATGTATAGAGCATCAAGGTGCTAAACAAACGGGGCGTGACCGAGGCGTAAAGCCCAACCCTTAAGCTTTAGAAGCATAGGCGGGCCTTAGGCGTAAAAAGACGTGAAAAGGCATTTAGGTCATTTTTAATATATTTTAACAGTTTTAACTATAGCAAGGCTATTAAAAATACTAACAAGGAACATACCTTAAAATATGTCTAAATATATGCAAACAAAAATACTAACAAAAAGCAAAAAATAAATAAATAAAAAATGCGTGTTATTTTTGGACAAGAGTTATGATGGTTTGGGATACCATTTGTCTTTTCGTTGTTTTGAATGAGATATTGAGTCTTTTTTTAAAAGTTTTTAAAAGGCAATATCATTTCAATAAAGCGTTTTTTTTTTTTTTTAAAAAGTGCGTCTTATGCCTTTTACCAAGAATAAGCGGTAAAAGACTCAAGGTGGAGCTTTTTTCCCAAGTCTCAATTCTAGGCGCCCCTAGGCGGAGTCTAGGGCCGCCTTTTAGAACGATCTAAGAGCATGATGTAGGTGAGAATTCTCCTATAAGTTCATACATAAAACTTTCATACATACATGATACGTAAATGTATACATATATACATACAAACATCATAAATGCATAAATATATCATGTGTTATATATATATATATATTGATGTATGTTGGAGAGTTTGACTATATATACATAAATATGCATACATAATACAAATGTATATGTACATACATATATAAATGTGTATACACACACACACACACACACGTGTCTGTGTATATGTCTATATTATGATATTCCATTTCTAATCAACAGTAACATTATATACATATATGAATTGATAATATTATTTAATGCAAATGTACTATATGTATATTTTATATCATTTCATACATTAATAATACATGTATACAACTATATATAAGTATCATGTATGTATTAATAATATATGTATACAACTATATATAAGTATCATGTATGTATTAATAATATTATTAAACATGTGGATCTTAGTATATTATATAATTTAACAAAATATACATATATATAATTTTGAGTACAAGTACATATATATATTTTTATTTATTATAATTACACACATATTAATGTATTATATATGAATATTATATATTAAGATATAAATGCATAAAAACATTAAGAATGAGTAATTCTTAGTAGAAAAATAAAGAACATAATTTAGAAAATACCTTTTTGTTGTTTTCTCAAAAACTTGATTACAACACAGAAATATTATAATTCAATATTTAAAAACAGATGTGACAAATGCAATTTCTTATCAGAATTATATTTAAATATAGAAAACAGAATTATAATTGATAACCAAACAGGACCTTGTAACAATGAAAAATTGATTTATAACAAATACAACATCTAGTGAATGTATGCAATTTTCTGAACGACGTACATTATAATATTTGTTGTCCAGAAGTGGCTCCACAAATGATATTGACTATAACTATGATCCCAAAAATAAAGTGGCACATTCAATAAATATGAGGTAGACAAAATACACATGAGAAGACACAATATTTATGCGGTTCAACAATTTGACTACGTCCACAGGCGATCCGTGACATTAATATTGAAAGATTACACATGGAAGGACAATATGTTCTTTCCTCATCCACTAATAATCTCTCTTCTCACAAATAAAATAACCCTCACATAATATTGGAAGACACTCACAAAATTAATCTCACCATAAAAAAGCTCTTAAATTCTACCCAAATCCTCAATAGAGAATACCCAAAATAATCAATTTTACACAAAAGAGTGAACCTTTAAATTTTCCTTCAACACAAATAAACCCAAAATTCACTCTTTCTCTTGATTGATGAATTTTGGTGTGCTTACCTTCATACTATATATTTGTATATATAGCAGTAAAGGAGGAGACAAACTCCTCAAATTTGTGGAGAAATTTGGGGAGGTTTATTGCTTATGCTACTAGAGCCACCAAATGTAGCAAAAGTTTGAAAAAAAATGTTTTTGAATAATATCCACATTGACAAAATTCTTACAGGTCACCTGGCCAAACTTTTGTCAACCAAAAAACTCACTACTCCATCTTGACGAACATAACCACCATTTCAAAACGAGTCTTTCACAAAACCCACATAAAGTGAGGGATATAACAAAAACAGATAATCATCACCACCAAAACACTAATGAAGATTTCTAACTAGATTTAATGCCTCCTCAAACCCAGCCCTCGACTTACCCTTCAATCGATGCATATATTGTGCAACCAAAAGAATGCCTCCAATATCTTTGTCAAACCTGCAATGCTCCATATCCATCACATATAGAAACTACCGTTAACCTCCCTCTAACCACCAGTTGGTAACAAAAAGTCATTTTATCCCTCCGTTGGAAAATAGGACGCTCCTGACTTTGCCTCGCATCTTTTATTAAGGCCAAATGTTTGCCTACCATGCATATTAATGGCATTTGAATGGACTATCATATTTCAATCAATATTACCGCAAGCCAACACCATGTCCATCCTCATAAGTCTGCCTCCCTTTAAGGACTGCAGCGATTTCAATTGCCACCTCAAAATGGATTTCACTTTCCTAGAATCTTATATAGTCATCTCACAACTTGAATGAGAATAAGAATCACCAGTATTCCAAAAATGCTAGCCCCTCTTGCCTACTCCTCCATTGCTAAGCTTCAAATGCGAATTTTCTATCTCCATAATGGAAGGCCCCATAAAGCTCCACATATTACCGTATTCCCTTGGAGAACATATAAGTTCTTTACCTTGGTGACACTATCACAAGATAACTTGCCATGACCCTCATACCTCCAATTGATGTTACCATATTGCAACCCATGGAGTCAAGCACACCCAGTGACATAAGGTTTACCTAAAGATCCGGAACATGTCACACGCCACATAAAGTTCTCACCAACCTATTATGTGTCTTGATTTTAATTGGGCCAAGTTCCAAAATTTTGAAGGCACTCCCATTGGCCATCAAAATAGAACCAACTTTCAACTCTTTGTGGGAGGAGAAAGAATACCGATTTGGACACGTATGAATTGAACAACCACAATCAAGAATCCAAACATCATTAAATGACTCACTAACTTGGGTTTCCAAAAGAGAATAATCGTCATATTCTGAATCACTTGCATCATCCACTGTCGTGGTTGCATCTTGAACCATCTCTTTTACTTTCCCATTATTTCCTTTAAGTTTGGGACAAAAGGAAATGATGTGCCAAACCTGGTGATAGTATTAAGACTCTCGGTCCTTGTGCCTCTTTGACTTGGACCTTGAGCTTTTAGAACATCGGTTCTCTGGCCTTTTTTGAACGACTAAGCCTATGCCATCACCGTCACATTCAACCACTTTCCTCCTATTTTCGTTAGAGAAAAGTGTTGATGTTACCTCATCCAAAATGATACTCCTATTCTCGTACATCATTGTCACCAAATGATCATTCCTCTCGGGAAAAGAAGTCAATAAAACTTCAACCTTGTCCTTTTCCTCCATTTTCACCTCCATGTTTAGTGGTTCTGATAGAAGCCTATTAAACTCATTTAGGTGGCCTTGAAACAAAGTACTCAAACTCATACTAAATTGGTAGAATTTCTTTTTAAGATTAATCAAATTTGTCAACGACTTCTCTAAATAAAGCTTCTCAAGATTTACCTAAATCACATTAATGAAAGTATCTGTCATAACGTTATGTTTAATCTCCTTAGAGAAACATAACCAAATCGTGAAATAATCCTCTCTATCTATCTTCTTCCACTCGTCATCCTTCATTATGTCGGGTTTTCCCCTCTAAAGCATGGGTCAAGCCCTCTTTGACAAGGGTTTTTGTCAGCTCCACTTGTCAAAGGCCAAAATTATTCCTCCTATTAAATTTTTCCACATCATACCTCATCTTGAATGCCATAACCAAAATGATCACAATCACAAAAAAATGAAAAAAAATCCATTTTTTCAAACTGTGAATAGTAATCGTACGTATGAACAGTATCTATATGTATACCACATGTTTAAACAGTATTATACGAGTATAATACGTTAGAAATTTTTTTCACCAAAATTCCAAATACCTAGGTCGTGGGACCTAGGCTCCGATACCAATTTGTTATGTACAAGAATGTCAGCAAATGATATTGACCATAATCGTGTTCCAAAAATAAAGTGGCACACACACAATAAATATGAGGTAGAGAACACCCACAAGGGAAGACACAATATTTACGTGCTTCACCAATTTGGCTACATTCACAGGCGATCTGTGATACCAATAAAAGAATAGTAAAAATGAAAGGATAATATGTCCATTCCTCACACATTAATAATATCCATTCTCACAAATAAAATAACCGTCACACAATATTGGAATATATTCATAAAATTAATCTCGCCACAAAAAATGACCTTAAATTCTACCCAAATCCTCAATAGAGAATTAATCAAAATTGGCACCCAACATAATCAATTTTACACAAAAGAGTGAATTCTTATGTGACACCCGCTTATCAAAATGAGAGGTGACTAGCCCGATACTCCAATAAATACAAGAATCATAGATGGTCCATTCTTAGCATCACTGTCGTGAAATAATAGTACGATATAACCACCAATTATTTTAGAAAACGGATGTTAAATTAATTTGCAAGTTTAATAAAACCATTTCGACAATCCAATTTGAAAAGAAGGTGGATAAGTAAATAGAAATATGTAACAGTTTATCAACCAAACTACAAAATAATAACCGAATAAGCTGTTGGTTAACAGATTAATACAAACAGGTTACACCAAGTATTACAGTTAAATATCACAATATATACAAACACCAAACTTGGGCAACACGCCCGAAAGTGCAGACTGATCATAACTAGATTATATAAAAGATGAATGCGTCTAAAGAAAAAGTCATACAACATCCGCAAAAATGTTGTAGCTCCCTGACACTGAGAATAAGAGATTAACACGGACATCCTTGCGGCGGAGCACCTGAGCATAAATAGGATCCATACAAAACATAGAAATATAAACGGGTCAGGGCCCGATTTGATATGATATACGTGTGAATAAAATGCATAACATTTATGAATACTAACATCATAAACAAGTTAAGTTCGCTCTCCAATGCAAGAATCATTCTCACCTCTCTTTCTATATGAACACCCTAGCGTCATACCATTTATCGAGTGAAACTATTCATCAATGAAAGAGAAATAACTAAATTCCATTTTAATAAACTTAAATTGCAGTTTTATAAAATATGACTTCACAAGTCCATTCCTCATTAATAAACTTATCCCATACAGTTGATTTATAAATTCATTAGCCATTTATGAAATGTCACATTCGTGAGAATAGTTACAATTAACATAACGATTGTAAGACCATCCTTACGGGAGTCACCCCACTGGATGCGCCCCTAAATAGCTATCATCTTCCAGGGCCTAATATGGAAGCGGCCATATACATTCGACAGTGAGTCATAACCATACTCGGAATTACCTCACTTCAAATAAAATAACATCCTAATATAACCACCGGTCCTATGGATGAGGATTATATTCACCCTGCATTCACTATCCAGGAGACTTCACCTCATTCCCGTGACTTCCCTTATGATAGAATTTAGAGAGGTGTGTATATGCAAGTCATAATTCATAAGATATGCCAATTTAAAATGTGCATTACATTTTATTCGGAATCACATGTGTTTAACGACATAAACGAGAATGTTTAATTGTCCCCATACTAGTCTTTGAGAGTTAACGACAACCCTATAAGCTACCAAGTGTAATTTACCTCATACAAATCTCTAAAGTCCAAAACCATAGCACCCTACTTTCCCCTAGTCCTAGGCTAGCATTCTAAATGAAAAAAACACTTACTTCCCTCTATAAATTAATTAAGTAATCCCCGACATAAGTCCGAACACTCCTTTTCTAACCTAGGTCATGGATTCCCCTAATACAAGACCCTAACACTCTATTTTACTTCATACAAGAAGATTCCTAAGCTTTAATCCTTAAAAGAAAGGAATGGAAGAAAGTCTAAATTTAAGGGTTAAAACTGGGTACCGATCGACCGGCCCCTGACCCCCGGTCGACCGCGCTCTATAAAATTGGCCTTGAAAGAAAAGAGTAATCCCCTCCCTTAAGGCCCGGTCGATCGGTCCTTGGACCACGGTCGACCCCGCTATAAAATTTTACCTTTCGAGAGAAGCAGTAGGCTTTTCTATTTATGTCCGGTCGATCGGGCTCTGGAGAGCGATCGACGGGTCGCACCAGATCCCATGGCCAATCCCCATTTTCTTCTACAAAACCTAGATTTCCTAACCTATTTCTTTGACTTCCCTCAACCTCATTATCTAATAACTTCACCCCATCATTTCTACACAACAATAAACTCATAAGACTAACTAAATTCATATATAAATCAAAATCCAAGGGTTTAAACATCAAACTCATCAAAACCCACAAATGGTTTACATATCCAAACACAACCATCAATAAAATTATCCACACTAAATCATACATAATTTCAAGTTGAAAACTTACCTCAAGTTTGTAGTCTCGGATTCTTGCTCGTTGAAATGATTCCAAGCCAAGAGTAGCAAATCTCCTATTTCTCTTCTTTTTCTCATAATCTCTCTCTCTCTCTCTAACTCTCTCTAGGTTTAGAAACCTAAATGAGAAATAAAATGATCTTGCAAGAATAATATACCCAAATGCATTAAGTCTAACATTTAAATGCTATTACACAATTAAAATAACTCGTAACGACATAATTAATCCATAACCGGTCAAAAGTACCCGGAACCCAAAAATACAACTTGACACTTATTTTGACTATTTCAACCATTTTCAGACTAACCACGCCCTCTAAATTGGCATCCGGGATATCATTCATTAATTCATGCTCCAACATCATATTAATTCATTAATAATGATCCACTTGGAAGATAAGTAATAATCGTCGCTTAAAGCACAACGACGCAACAAAGCATAGTATGATGCTATTTGCATTCACATAATGGTAAATATTCAAAACTCAGTAAATATTATGTCTTAATTCACTTAATGTAATATTTACTTCAACTTCCTTTATTTTATAAAATTAACCCACTAGGCAAATTAATATAAAAATAATTGCTCATAAATAAGGGGTATTACATACTCCCCCCCTTACAAGGGAATTTTGCCTTCAAAATTCAGGTGTACCTTATAAGAAGAGGTGTGGATACTTCTCTCGAATATCTTCCTCACATTCCCAAGTCGATTCCTCGGCTTTGTGATGTCCCCATTGGACACAAACCAAGGGCATCACCTTTGACCTTAGCCTACGCTCTCCGTTATCTAAAATAGCAACCGGTTGTTCCTCTTATGAAATATTGGGTTGTAATTCGATATCATCCAAAGTAATGTGCCAATGAGCTCCCTCGCACCTTCTATACTTCTTCAAAGATGAAACATGAAACACGTCATGAATCTATTGTAGGCATTCTGGCAAAGAAAGTTGATATGCTACGGGGCCTACCTTTGCAATAACGGGAAAAGGGACTACATAGCACGGCGCAAGCTTGTCTTTCTTCCTGGATCACATTATACCCTTCATCGGTGATACCATCACTAAAACTTGGTCCCCTACCTCCAATTAGACATGCCTTCTATTCGCATCGGCATAACTCTTTTGATGATCTTGTGCAATTCGTATGCGACTTCGAATAAGCTTAATCTTTGAAGAGGTGTCTTGGATCATTTCAGGTTCAAGGAGCTTATTATCTCCTACTTCCAACCAACAAGTAAGTGATCTACACGGACGACCATACAATGCTTTATATGGTGCCATACTTATTGTGAATTGGTACGAATTATTATACACAAATTCTACCAAGGGAAGGTATTGCTCCCATCCTCCTTTAAAGTAAAGTAGGCACATTCGAAGCATATCCTCCAACATTTGGTTGACTCTCTCCGTTTGCCCATCCGTTTGTGGGTGGTAGGAGGTACTGAACTTCAATTCGGTCCCCATTGCTTCTTGGAAACATTGCCAAAAATAGGATACAAAAATCTTATCTCGGTTTGAGACTATATTGATAGGTACCCCGTGGAGTTCCATAATCTTCGTAATAAAGAGCCGGGCATAATGTGTCATATTGTAATCCGTTTGTACCGGTAAAAAGTTTGCCGATTTAGTCCGACGATCGATAATAACCCAAATAGTATCATGACCGCTTTGTGACATCGATAATCCCGTGCTGAAATCCATCGAGATACTCTCCTATTTCCACACTGGTATTTCTAACGGTTGTAACAATCCCATTGGTCGCTGGTGGTTTACATTCACTAATTGACACGTGGTGCATTAGGAAACAAATTCAGAAATGTCCCTTTTTATACCCGCCCACCAATACTGACGACGCATGTCTTGGTACATTTTGTTTCCACCTGGGTGTACTGCAAATCTCGAACCATGAGATTCTGTTATAATAGCACGTCTCAAGTCTCCCTTATCCGGGACTATAAGTCTTTCGTAGAAATGTAAACCACCCTCAGAACTAATAGAGTAGGACTGCGCTCCCTTGGTTAATAACTGGCATGCCCGATCTTGGCAGTCCTCTTCCTTGTGCTTCCACGACTCTCATTACAATAGCAGGTGTAATGGTCAACACTACCATAAATGCTATTGCTAAAACATCCTCCTGGCTAAGCTCTTTCCATTTATCCTTCCATACCTTTGCTAGATTCCCTAAGGGTTTTCGACTCAATGCATCAGCTACTACATTGGCCTTGCCTGGGTGATAATGAATATCGAAGTAATAGTCCTTCACAAACTCCAACCACTGATGTTGTCGCATATTGAGATCTTTCTGTGAGAATAAATACTGTAACGATTTATGGTCCGTGAAAAGACTAAACTTCTCCCCCAGGAGGTAATGCCTCCATATCTTCAAGGTGAACACTACAGCGACAAGCTCTAAATCATGCACGGGATAATTATTCTCATGGGTCTTTAGCTTGCGAGACGCATAAGCAATGACCCTATGCTCCTGTTGTATCACACCTCCCAATCCTTGTAGAGACGCAACAGTAGACTAAATAGTTCACTCCCGGTCTTAACAACGCGATTACATGAGCAGAAGTTAACTTGTCCTTCAACTCGTCGAAAGCTAGCTGACAAGAATCATCCCAAACAAATTTCACTCCCTCCCGAGTCAAGTTCGTCAAAAGGCCAGCCATCTTGGAAAAACCCTTAATAAAACAGCAGTAATAACCCGCAAAACCCAGAAAACTATGAATCTCAGTGGGCGTCATGGGCTGCCCCCATTCCCTCACTGCGACTACTTTACTCGGGTCTACAGAAATACCCTCAGCTGTCACAATGTGCCTTAAAAACTGCACTTCCTGTAACCAGAAACCACATTTCTCGAACTTAGGATAAAGTTGATGATCCATTAATGTTTGCAGGACCAATCGTAGATGTTCAGTATGATCAACTTCAGTCCAAGAATAGACTAAAATGTCGTCAATGAACACTATGACAAACTGGTTTAGGAAGTCTCGAAGTACTCTATTCATGAGGTTCATAAATACGACAGGAGCATTGGTTAGCCCAAAAGGCATGACCAAAAACTCATAGGACCCATATCTAGTCAAGAATGCAGTCTTCGACACGTCCTGCTCTCGAATTCACAATTGATGATACCCCGTCCTCAAATCT
This sequence comes from Sambucus nigra, assembly GCA_949130495.1. Lineage (NCBI taxonomy): Eukaryota > Viridiplantae > Streptophyta > Magnoliopsida > Dipsacales > Adoxaceae > Sambucus > Sambucus nigra. The sequence continues at coordinate 418,710,959 of OX422219.1, forward strand.
ATCTTAGATAAGTACGATGCTCCCCTTAATTGATCGAACAAATCATCGATCCGAGGTAACGGGTATTTATTCATGATGGTAACCTTATTCAATTCTCAGTAATCAATGCATAATCGGAGGTAACCATCTCTCTTCTTCACAAATAACACAGGAGCACCCCATATCGACGTGCTACGCCGAATAAACCCTTGCTCCAACAGTTGCTGAATTTGATCCCTCAACTCCCTCATTTCCAAAGGATCCATACGGCATGGAGCTCTCGCAATCGGTCGAGTTCACGGTGCTAAATCAATTACAAACTCAATCTCACGACTGGGAGGTAAGCCCAGAATCTCCCGAAAAACATCCTCAAATTACCTAACAACGGGAATCGAGTCTAAGGAAATGACTATTTCGCTTGAAGTCTCTCCTCCTCAATATAATATAAGTACGTGATCGAACCTCCCTCTGAAAGAGGCATAGCCACTAAAAACATTTCTTGCCTCAGAATGGCGAAGACTATACTCCTCCCATAACAATTTACCATAGCTCGGTATTTCACTAACCAATCCATACCCAAAATAACATCATACCTGACCATATCCAAGATGAGTAAATCAGCCTCGAAATGCAAATTACCAAGGTCTATTCCTACCCTTTTACAAATAAAGAATATAACCGAACCATCACCCATGAAAGATTCCACACTAGTAAAGGTACTCTCAGCAGACTTAATCAACCCTGTCGAATGAGAAAAATACTTAGCAATAAACGAGTGCGTTGCACCCGTATCAAATAACACTCGACCTACATACTCGTGAATAGGAAACTTACCCTCAATAGCTGGTGGTGCGGGCGGGGCTGAAGGATGTAAAGCATCCTGAATATGATACAAACGCTTGTACTAAAGTTTCCCCTGTTATAGAGGGATGGATGGAATAGGCGCTGGAGGCTATAGATGCGCCTGCTGATGCTGTGGACCCCTAAGTAATTATCCCCCGATCAACTGTGGACAAGATTTCTTAAAGTGACCCTATTCACCACACTGAAAATAGCGGCCCGTAAAATTTTTCGAATATCGGCCCCAATTGTTCTGAAGCTGCCCCATGCCTTGGCCCGGATGGCCTCGGTCTCCATTATTTCCTCTACCTTCTTGGCCCTGTTGGCCTAACTGATGTTGTTGTTGTGCACCCTGATCGTGCCTAAAACCACCTCAAAACGTTATTTCTTAGACGAGCCCCCCTTTTAGGTGTCCCTCTCTTTCTGTTTACTTCTCGACGATTGTGGTGAAGGTAGTGCTCCACCGACATCATTACCTCCTTGCTTACTAGCTTGACCTAAATTCGAACTCTTCTTACTCCCTTTCACATGAAGACGGTGATCTTAGCAATAGAGCAAATATGCATTCATCACGCCACTAAACGTTTGCAAAGATGGATTTCCCAACAAGTGCTGCCTTATTCTCCAATTCAAACTCCCGATAAATTTCAAAATTCTCATTTCCTCCGGAATCACTTCATCCACCACAAAGTTCACTAGATGTGTAAATTCCTCTTCATAATCTGCAACTGACCGTTCCCCTTGAACAATATCCCGGAGTTTCCTCCTCATCTCCCTCTGAACTACTGGAGGAAAATACTTTCGATCAAACAAAACCCAGAAGTTCGAGATAGACATGGTATCCCTTTGCTCCGGAGTTGTCACCGACTCCCACCATTGTAAAGTTGCTCCTACCAATTTGAAAGTGGCGAGAATCTATTTCCGCTCTTCGCTACACTCCACCAATCGAAAATGGCGTTGCATATCGTTCTTCCACTAGTTTTCCACAATCACATTAGTGCCACCCTGAAATTCTGGAGGGTAACTTTTTAGGAAAGATTCTCTAACTCTCTCCCACGCGAAGGGTCCCGCATGGGTTTGAACCTCCGGTGCTACCAGTTGTTAGTCCTGGGGAAACTGTTGGACCATAGCAGTTATTGCTGCATTGACTGCCTGGGCAACAATATTAGCCACCTCCGCCGCATTTATCATTCCTTACGGGGGTAGGGGATCTACATTCTCTACAACTCGATTTACTTCCACCGGGAAACCTCTTCTAGGCGGCATCTGAGACAAAAAATAACTGAATCAGAATGTAATTTAAAAGAATTTATTTTGGCAGAAGATCGCAAGCATGCACAAATAAAACAATCCTAACAATAGGTATCTATAACAAAGAACGCTAAGGTAGAACGTGATAGGTCCGCATAATCCTAAGGACTCTAGAACCCGATGCTCTGATACCATCTGTGACACCCCACTTATCAAAATAAGAGGTGGCCAACCCGATACTCCAATAAATGCCTGAATAATAGATGGTCCATTCTTAGCATCACTATCGTGAAAATAATAGTACGAGATAACCCCCAATTATTTTAGAAAATGGATGTCAAATTAATTTGCAAGTTTAATAAAACCATTTTGATAATCCAATTTGAAAAGAAGGTGGATAAGTAAATAAAAATATATAACAGTTTATCAACCAAACTATAAAATAATAATCAAATAAGCTGTCAGTTAACAGACTAATACAAATAGGCCAGACCAAGTATTACAGTTAAATATCACAATATATATAAATACCAAACTTGGGCAACACGCCCGAATGTGCAGACTGATCATAACTAGATTATATAAAAGATGTATGCATCTATAGTAAAAATCCTACAACATTCGTAAAATGCTGTAGCTCCCTGACACTGAGAATGAGAGATTAACACGGGCGTCCTTACGACGGATCACCTAAGCATAAATACGACCCATGCAAAACAGAGAAATATAAATGGGTCAGGGCCCGATTTGATATGATATACGTGTGAATAAAATGCATAATAGTTATGAATGCTAACATCATAAACAAGTTAAGTTCGCTCTCCAATGCAATAATCATTCTCACCTCTCTTTCTATATGCACACCCTAGCGTCATACCATTTATCGAGTGAAACTATTCATCAATTAAAGAGAAATAACTAAATTCCATTTTAATAAACTTAAATTGCAGTTTTATAAAATACGACTTCACAAGTCCATTCCTCATTAATAAACTTATCCCATACAGTTGATTTATAAATGCATTAGCCATTTATGAAATGGCAGATTCGTGAGAATAGTTACAATTAACATAACAATTCTAAGACCATCCTTCTGGGAGTCACCCCACTGGATGCGCCCCTAAATAGCTATCATCTTCCAAGGCCTAATAACCAAGAACACCTGGGCATCCTAAATCGCATCGCGTGGGAAGTGGTCATATACCTTCGACAGTGAGTCATAGCCATACCCAAAATTACCTCACTTCGAATAAAATAACATCCCAATATAACCACCGATCCTATGGACGAGGACTATATTCACTCTGCATTCATTAGCCAGGGGACTTCACGTCATTCGTGTGACTTTCCTTATGATAGCATTTAGAGAGGTATGTATATGCAAGTCATAATTCACAAGATATGCCAATTTATAATGTGCATTACATTTTATCCAGAATCACATGTGCAACGACATAAACCACAATATTTAATTGTCCCCATACTAGTCTTTGAGAGTTAACGACAACTCTATAAGCCACCAAGTGTAATTTACCTCATACAAATCTCTAAAATTCCAAAACCATAACACCCTACTTTCCCCTAGTCCTAGACTAGCTTTCTAAATGAAAAAAAACACTTACTTCCATCTATAAATTAATTAAGTAATCCCTGACAAAATCCCGGACACTCCTTTTCTAACCTAGGTCATGGATTCTCCTAATACAAGACCCTAATACTCTATTTTACTTCATATAAGAAGGTTCCTAAGCCTTAATCCCTAAAAGAAGGGAATAGAAGAAAGTCTAAATTTTGGGGTCAAAACAGGGTACCGGTTGACCGGTGCCTGACCCCCGGTCAACCGCGCTCTATAAAATTGGCCTTGAAAGAAAAGCAGTAAGCCCTTACCTTAAGGCCCGATTGACCGGTACTTGGACCGCGGTCGATTGTGCTATATAATTTTGCCTTTCGAGAGAAGGAGTAGGCTTTTTTCTTTAGGCTCGGTCGACCCGACTCTGGACCACAGTTGATCGGTCGCACCAGATCCAACGGCCAATCCCCATTTTTTTCTACAAAACCTTCATTTCCAAACCTATTTTTTCCACTTCCCTCAACCTCATTATCTAATAACTTCAGTCCATCATTTCTACACAACAATAAACTCATAAGACTAACCAAATTCATATATAAATCAAAATATAGGGGTTTAAACATCAAACTCATCAAAACCCACAAATGGTTTACATCTCCAAACACAACCATAAATACAAATTATCCACACTAAATCATACATAATTTCAACTTAGAAACTTGCCTCAAGTTGGTAGTCTCGTATTCTTGCTCATTGAAATGATTCCAAGCCAAGAGTAGCAAATCTCCTCTTTTTCTTCTTTTCCTCCCAATCTCTCTCTCTCTCTCTAACTCTCTCGAGGTTTAGAAACCTAAAAGAGAAATAAAATGATCTTGTAAGACTAATATACCCAAATGCATTAAGTTTAACATTTAAATGCTACTACACAATTACAATGACTCGTAATGACATAATTTAGCCATTACCAGTCAAAAGTACCCGGAACCCAAAAATACAACCTCGCACTTATTTTAACTATTTCAACCATTTTTGGACTAACCACACCCTCTAAAATGGCATTCGGGATATCATTCATTAATTCATACTCCAACATTATATGAATTCATTAATAATGATCCCCTTGGAAGATAAGTCATAATCGTCGCTTAAAGCACAACGACGCAACAAAGCATAATATGATGGTTTTTACATTTTCATAAAAGTTGTAAGGACACAAGTTTCTAATTGAGTCCTTTGTAGTTTTGGCTCAATTTCGGACAGAAATGTTTGAGTCATATGATAGAGTTAATTGATCATACTTCAAGCCTATGACGTGTTTTAATGAAGACGTAGCGGCCAAGAGTATAAAGCTTCATCATATTGCTGAGTTTAAGTGCCTCATTTGTACGTTATCAACATGGTTTCATTGCTCCTAAGGTATGAATGCATTACATATCTATATAGGAGCTTGTAACATTATAATGGGTGTAGGTTTAATTAAAACTGTTGTTTATTTTCAGAAAGATTTAATTAAAACTTTAAATAAAGTTTATAAAGTTTATGGGCTAAAAATAGAAAATTTTAAACTTTTTGGAAGTTCGTTCAAAATGTCGTTCGAACGATTTTATCGTTCGAACCACATTGTCGTTCGAACGAGTTCCCATATTGGCCATTAGAACTTCGTTCGAAATGTAGTTCGAACGAGATGGCTGTTCGAACTAGATTTCTAACGAGTTCATTTTTAAAGACACTGGAACTTCGTTAGAATGTCGTTAGAAGGTCGTTCGAACAAGACTTCATTCGAATGACAAATCTCGTTCGAACGAGATTTGGCGAGAACAGTTAAATGGCAGTTTTTGACAGTTTTCACCCACTTTCCCATTATTTTTCCCCACTAACTTTTGACTGATTATCTAAGTGAGAGAATCAACTTTGGAAAGTTAACTTTTTCATACACATCTATCTCCAAGAGAGAGTTTGAGAGAAAAAGAGAAAAAGGAAAAGTTCATGTTTTAAAGTGTCTATTTTTCAAAGAAAAATTCATTTACACTTTAGTTTTCACCCATATTGTTTATCCAAGCTTCCATATATATATATACATTGCTTGGAGTTTTGCCACCGGTTTTTCATCTCTACCGTTTTGAAGAGACGTTTGGGTTTGCATCCAAATCCCATAAAGAAGATGTTTGCGTTGATTTACCCACTTGGAGAAAGTCTCCTTGTTCAAGTGACGGTGAACATATAAAGTCCGATCGGTGGATTCCGAGATCACGGTGGAGCTCCATGGTTATTTCGCTAGGAAGAGGTTGATAGAAGAAGACGCGTTGGGGCTTGAGAGGGATCGAGTCGAGTGTTGTAAGTCAGCTTGCTTGTATTTGTAAATTTATTACTTATTAGATTTGAGGCTAGGACCGTTCGAGATTTTTTCCCGTTGTGGATTTTTCCTCGTACAGCGCAACATAGCGGTTTTATTGTTTATTTTATCTTGCTATACTCACCTAGAACTCATGCTTAGGTAATTCAAGATAAAATTTTGTTTAATCACTACATATTTAATTTGGTGATAATTTAAATATTGGATAATGTTTATTTAATCTAATTCAAGTCTTTAATTTAACTTGTTAAAATTGGTTTGGCCTAATTTGCTAATATTGAGAAATATGACTTAGGAAAATTTTCCAGGACTTGGGTTAATTAATTTGGTTTAAGTGAAATTTAAATTAGTTTGGATTTAATCTTATTTCACTTTGGTTGAATTTTAATTTTGAGAAGAAATTAAAATTCTATTAGTTGTTTTAATTTGAACCATCATCCTTCGCTTCCGCATCACAAAAAAGAAATTATTACTTTTTGAAGTATAAAAGCTTTTTGATTTTAAAATTGGGGGCCTACTGCGTTTCAAATTAGTATCAGAGCTTTGATTGAGAAAATCTCTCGCTTTCAAATTGGTATCAGAGCTGGACCGCTAATTTATCGCGTTAAAGATCCGTTTTTCGGCTTTTATAATTTTTGTGCTCCTTGTATTTTTAGGTGGTTCAATATTTACTCAATCACAATTTTTTTTTTGTCGCTCGATGGGACGCCTTAATGAAAATTTATCCCTTTCTAATGATAATGATATTTTTACTATTCGAGAGGAATTTAATGAGCTTAATAAGTGTAATGAAAAATTAAGAGAATTGAATTTGAGATTTGCAAAAAGAATTAAATTTCTTGAAGATGAAAATTCTTGTTTTAAAGCTAAAGTTGAATATTTGCAAATCTCCCTGTCTCAAAAAGATATTTTTCGTGAAAAGCTCATGGACATAAATCACAATTATAATATTTTAGAAAAGTCCAAGAAAGAAAGAGAGTGAGAATCGAGAAAAGACTCTTAGTGACAAGTTTGCTCACATTGAGCAGGAGCGTGATAACCTTCTTGGTGTTATAGAAAATTTAAAGAAGGAGTCCCGTAAAATTGAGGAGTCTAATTTATTACTTGCGTTCGAAATTTTAAAAATGAAAAATAACTTACAAGACTCGAGTAGTAGTTGTGATGGTTCTAGATCATCTAGTTCAAATACTTCCATTGCTAAAGCTAAAACCATTATTTGTTTTAGAGGATCTACTTTATCCAAAGACTTTAGAAAAGGTCACACCTTAGGTAACATTTCTCGTATTTTCACATGCTTGCATTATGGTAGTAAAGGTCACCTTAGGTCATTTTGTTTTGATATTAAAAGAAGTCCTAGGAAGTCTATGTCTCGGAATTTATTAGTTTTCAAATCCCATCATTTTAAATATACAACTATATGGATTCGAAAATCATTTTTAAACGCGCTAGATATTAGATTTGTTGATTCTCATTTACTTTCACATGATACCTCCCTTGCTAAATTTAAAAGTTGAATGTGTTAGTTGTGTTTGCATACTCTAGCTCTTTTTGTGCTTCATATTATATATCATTGCTAGGTGTATACATGTTTAGTCATTTTATAGTCATTGCTTTATCTCATATCTCATGCTAAAAATCATGACTTGTTTATCTTTTGTATTTTATTTCTTTCATTTTTGTGTTCATTAAATGAAAAATACAAAACGATTTTTGTTTATCATTTGGGTTTTTATCTCTTGGTAATTTAAGCTTAATGAAAAACTTCAAATGATTTTTGTTTGTCTTTTGAGTATATATTTTTATTTTTGGTTAAAAAATTTCAAAAACTCAAAAATATTTTTTTTGTGTATTTTAGTTTGACACACTTTATGTGGCATATACTTGTGTTTGAATCCCATCTTTTACGCTCCCGTGTGGCTAGAACTTTTGGTTAAGAATGTTAATCCTTATTATGTTCTTTACCATGCTTACATGGAGTAGTTGAATTTTGTGTTGATTAAATGGATTCTATGTTTATATGCCTCTATTCACACATGCATGAGCTCATTTGAAATTTTAACTTCATATGTATATTTGAGCTTTGTGAGGTGTTCTCCTACCAATCTTGTCATCTACATATTTGTGACCTAGGAGGACTAGTGCATGTTAAAATCCGTTTCACGTGAGATTTGTGAGAAATAAAAAAAATGATAAATATAAATGTGCACGGGGAAGGGCTCCGAAAGGATTTATTATCCTTTGTGAATAGTAAGCCACCGTTTGTTTAGACCTAAAAGAAATACGTGGTCCAAAGGCCTAAAAGAAAATATGGCATTAAAAGAAAAATAATTGCTAAGGCCTAATTTGTTTAGTTGATTTATTCATTTAAAATAATAATATATATGCATATTGAGGGAGTTTGGATGATATATCAACGGTTTGCACAATGTCCATTTATCCTAGTTACGTTTTCAATGTCGTGACTCTATTGGTTTGTAGAATCATCAACATGCTAGGCTTGTATGCATTGTGTATGTTTGTTCATTGAGTTAAATCTATATTGTCACATGAGGTTATATTCAAATGTGATGAAGTTTGCAATCAATTGAGAACTCCGTGAACATGTTTTAAGTGATTGGGTCTAAATTTAATTGTTGCCAGTTCACACCCCAACACTTCCATTTCCATATGACACATTTTTGTCATACGAGTGTGAAAAGCTTATCTTATTTAGTGTCATTTGTGTGTTTATATCTATATGTGTGTACTTATGCTTAGCTTGTATCTCTTGTGTATACATATATATGATATTTTGTTTATGTCTTTACCATGTTTAACCAGTCCATCCATGCTTTAATTCATAATTGGTATCAATCTTGTTGCATTCTTTGTTGATATCACATGCTTAATAATTTATATATCTCATTGGTATCATTTTCTTGCATCCTAGTTGGTATCCGTTATTATTTGTTGGATTTGTTGTGCTTTTGTTGTCCATATGCTTTAATGTTCTCATCACTTTTGCACATTTGCATGTTTAACTTGTTATCCCATTTTATTTATCCCTTGTTTAGTTTAAGGGTAATATGCTTTAATTGGGGGAGATAAATAAATGTTTTTAGTTCTTTCGCCTTTGTCTATTCCTCAACAAAAAGGGAGAGAAATGATAGGGGGAGAAATGGTATCTAATCGTATTATAATCGTATCTTAGTTTGGGGGAGATTTAACTTAGGGGGAGTCGCTATCTTCTTAGGTTGATCATAGTTGATAATGGGGAGAATTAATATAAGGGGAGTTATTTTTTAATTGCATCTAATATTATGATATTACCTATGCGTTTAATGTGTTTTCTTAAGTGTGCAGGAATTATTTTCTAAGTGGCAACTTTCACCGGAAAAGATTTTGATCCTTTGGGTTGTTTGAGTCAAGCATTGTATTTTTATTTTGGGTGGGACATTTTTGTCAGTCTAGTAGAGCTTGATGGCCCTTTAGGATTTTTCTTTGGTTTTTGTCCCGGAATAGCCAAAGGGGGAGATTTGTAAGGACACAAGTTTCCAATTGAGTCCTTTGTAGTTTTGGCTCAATTCTGGACAAAAACGTTTCAGTCATAGGATAGAGTTAATTGCTAATCCTTCAAGCCTATGACGTGTTTTGTTGAAAACGTAGCGGCCAAGAGTATAAAGCTTCATCATATTGCCAAGTTTAAATGCCTCGTTTCTATGTCATTAACATGGTTCCATTGCTACTAAGGTATGAATGCATTACGTATATATATATATATGAGCTTCGAATAGTATAATGGTCGTAGGTTTAATTAAAACTGTTATTTATTTTCAGAAAGATTTAATTAAAACTTTAAATAAAGTTTATAAAGTTTCTGGGCTAAAAATAGAAATTTTCAAACTTTCTGGAAGTTCGTTCGAAATGTCGTTCGAACGAGTTTGTCGTTCGAACCACATTGTCGTTCGAACGAGTTTGCCAATGAGTTCCCATATTGGCCACTAGAACTTCGTTCGAAATGTCGTTCGAACGAGATTTCCAACGAGATTTCTAACGAGTTCATTTTTAAAGACAATGGAACTTCGTTAGAATGTCATTAGAAGGACGTTCGAACGAGACTTCGTTTGAACGATAAATCTCGTTCGAACGAGATTTGGCGGGAACAGTTAAATGGCAGTTTTTGACAGTTTTCACCCACTTTCCCATTATCTTTCCCCACTAACTTTTAACTGGTTATCTAAGTGCAGGAATCAACTTTGGAAATTTAACTTTTTCATACACATCTATCTCCAAGAGAGAGTTTGAGAGAAAAAGAGAAAAAGGAAAAGTTCATGTTTTAAAGTGTCTATTTTTCAAAGAAAAATTCATTTACACTTTAGTTTTCACCCATATTGTTTATCCAAGCTTCCATATATATATATACATTGCTTGGAGTTTTGCCACCGGTTTTTCATCTCTACCGTTTTGAAGAGACGTTTGGGTTTGCTTCTAAATCCCACAAAGAAGAAGATGTTTGCGTTGATTTACCCACTTGGAGAAAGGTTCCTTGTTCGGGTGACGGTGACCATATAAAGTCCGATCGGTGGATTCCGAGACCGCGGTGGAGCTCCATGGTTATTCGCTAGGAAGAGGTTGATACAAGAAGACGCGTCGGGACTTGAGAGGGATCGAGTCGAGTGTTGTAAGTTATCTTGCTTGTATTTGTAAATTCCGTACTTAGTGGATTTGAGCTAGGGCCGTCTGAGATTTTTTCCCGTTGTGGGTTTTTCCTCGTACATCGCGGTGCAGTGGTTTCATTGTTTATTTTATCTTGCTATACTCACCTAGAATGCATGGTTAGGTAATTCAAGATAAAATTTGGTTTAATCACTACATATTTAATTTGGTGCTAATTTAAATATTGGGTAATGTTTAGTTAATCTAATTCAAGTCTTTAATTTAACTTGTTAAAATTGGTTTGGCCTAATTTGCTAATATTGAGAAATATGACTTAGGTAAATTTTCTAGGACTTGGGTTAATTAATTTGGTTTAAGTGAAATTTAAATTAGTTTGGATTTAATCTTATTTCACTTTGGTTGAATTCTAATTTTGAGAAGAAATTAAAATTTTGTTAGTTGTTTTAATTTGAACCATCATCCTTCGCTTCCGCATCACAAAAAGGAAATTATTACTTTTTGAAGTATAAAAGCTTTTTGATTTCAAAATTGGGGGCCTATTGCGTTTCAAATTGGTATTAGAGCTTTGATTGAGAAAGGCTCTCGCTTTCAAAAGTAAATATGCAAAACTCAGTAAATATTATCTTTTAATTCATTTAATGTAATATTTACTTCAGCTTCCTTTATTTGATAAAATCAACCCACTAGGCAAATTAATGTAAAATTAATTGTTCATAAATAAAGGGTATACACCTTAAATTTTCACTCAGCACAAACATTAAGTACTTTGGAATACAAGATCCAAAACTCACTATTTTTCTAGATTTCTGAATTTTGGTGTGTTTACCTTCATACTAGATATCTTATTATATAGCAGCCTAGGAGGAGACAAACACCTCAAATTTGTGGAGCAATTTGACGAGGTTTAATGTCCATGCTACTAAAGCCACCGAAAGTAGCAAAAGTCTAATTTTTTTCTTCATATTTTAAATAATATTTAGTTTGTGTGAGTTGTTTTCCATTCCATATACTATATGAGGTGTGAGCTCTTACACTTAGTATATAAATTTATCTTGTACGTTTGGTACAGTATTTAAGGAAATGAACCTTCCCCTTTAAAAAATTAGGTTCCTAGTGTAGGCCGTGATTTATGTCAAGCGTCGAGGAAGATGGAACCTAGGCACCCACAAAATAATTATAAGGGGTGCTAGAAACCTCAATGTTCATGTTACCTTATGACAACATGAGGGACATTGGGTTGTGCTCACCAAATAGCTTAAAACGTTGAACAACCTAGCTAGCCTTTAGAGGTACATACCAACCATTCTTAAAAAAGATAATTTGAATGTCGCCCAACTGGATGCCACACTATATGAGTCGACATTATGGCTAAAATGGTCTGAGATAGTTTGAGTTCTTTAAATGGATGAGAACTTCTAGGAAGTAAATTATTGACTCCTTTATATGTATCTAACATACACCTAAGATCCACAAGACTTTAAATTTTTCTAATATAAATAAGTATAATAAACTAAAAGAACATTTTATATAATAGATTTAGTTGTGAATTTATTATTTAATAAAATCAATTTACCCTATTTTCACGAGAATAATGTATGAGCATAATTTTTGCATTATTTTATATATCCGCGATGTCTTTTATTCTACAAAGTAAGTGATCTATTGTGTACAAAGTCTATCTTGATTACAAGAAATATCATGATTTTAACTTATTGTGATATTACACCTTATGTGTATTGAACAGGACCATCTTGAGGTCATTATCTTTGTAGTGATGTCATAAGACAATGTACAACAAATGATTATTAGGTTTACTTAAGGATCTTAATCCTAATATACTTGATGAAAGTATTCACTGGTTATTTACTTCTTTGACCTATCGAGTTAGATTCATTATTGGGTCAATAAGCACGATATATTAGTTAGTGTTAATTGATGTATGGTGAAAGTCGTTTATCAATTGAATTCACGTCTCGCTGTGAAACTCTCTTGAGATTCTTATAAGCTTGTATTTGTAAAATGTTGCAGGTGTATTATGTTAATCCGATACTACAAATAAGTAGACCTGACAATTGGTCATGTCGAGTCATGTTCATGTCAGTTTTTATCATGTTTGAGTTTTATCGGGATTGTGTCTAAAGAAGTGACTTTTTTATCAGGTGTAAAACCATATTCAAACCCGACCTACTATCTTAATGTGTCATGTCGTGTTCACCCCTTATTACCCATTAAGATAATTAATTATTTTAAATTGTATTTAGGTTGACACATTAGCCATTATCAAATATAATTAGACCCATTAATTCATTAAGATTACTAAACCCCTCATTTAGTACAATTCCTTATAATCAAATTAACATTAAGCTACATAAACTCTTTAGAAGTCCCAATAATATTTATTATTTTCTTAAATTAATGGGGCTTAAAGAGTCTTAACGGGTATTAACGGGTGAAGGGGGTTAACACTAACCAGACCCGTTAACTATCATGTTTTGTTATAGTGGACTGATATGACTCAAAACCATTAAGTGTCAACCCAATAACTCATAACTTCATGTCATTTCGTTTAGTGTTATTGTGTCCTGTCTCATTTAACCAGGTCTACAAATAAGTTAAGTGGGACCCCATAAGGACTTAAGAACTTAATTAAAATAAATTTCCAGTAATATATTTTGTTAACCAGTACTTGCAACCTTAATGTGGGAGAATTAAGTAATTAATAATAAGGAGCTCGATATTTAATTTTTGATTAAGGAATGGCATTGCATAAATAATTATTTAATAGAATTATTTTGAATGAATGCACTATGATTAGGAATAGGGTAGCATGAGGTTTCGTAGGCCAATTAGGAGTCACAACCATATCTCTTCTTAGAGTCCATTACTATAACACCCCTATTTTTACACACACCGTTGATCAAGATGACACGCCGAAGATAGGGTGTGCTATTCAATTTATATTGTTCTTAGCATCAACGATAAAAAAATGAAAGTAAATAAAAACATCAACGAAATAATGATAATGGATAACAAAATAAATAACTGAATTGTAACAAAATAAAACTCTCTTATAAAACTAAGTCCACTATAATAAATCTCCATTAGTACAATAGTCTCAAACTGAAATGCAAGTAAATTGGAACCACCTCGGTTTATTAATAAACTCCCGAATACAAATAACTACTAGAATGCCAACAAAAATGAAATGAAGACTCCTACACTAAGGATGATGATGAACTATATCTTCAATCACTGCTAGTCCGACTGCTCAGATTTGTTGCTCATTTATAACAATAATAACAACCGATTGCAAAAAGGCTTTATAGGGATGAGACATGGCCCAAAACTTTCAATAATTATATATGTTACTTAACAATATTAAATACGATCCATTTACGTCCAATGCCATCACCCGCCAACACTCATATAGAATCTACCTCACCTTTCCTCTATCATGATACGGTTTTAACTAAATGTACCAAATCCATTATCAGACTAAGGATACCTTTTCACATAAGTAAAACATGTAATAGAACAATTAGTCGTAGTAACCCACTGTCTTTTAACTCCTAACCTTACTAAGCTCCATGTGTGGAACGTTTCATTAATGAAATCCAAACAAGGAACCCCCCTGATACACTTTGGCTTAACTTAGTTAGTTATTAAAGTCCTTTGGCCCAAGATTTAACATATCACTATAATAATCACATAATAAACCAATGACCAATCAACATATAGGTCCTAAGTATCACAATCCCAATTGCTCGTAACCCCCTACCGAACTAAACTAAAAGTCCGTTGGCCCAAGACTTAACATATCACAGTAATAATTACATCATAAAACAATGACCAATCAACATATAGGTCCAAATGATCTCAAACCCAATTGCTCCTAACTCGCTACCGAACTACACTACATGTGCGGGACTTCTTGGAAATGAAATCCAAATAAGGACGCCCCAATACACTTATGTCTTGTAGGATTATTTGTCTGTGATAATGGTAATACACTCCCTAGAAAAATACCAATAATATAAAATAACATCATAATAAATACCATAGAGCACTACGTCGGCTCATGTATCATCTAAATGTCCACGGAGCATTAACCCAACTCAATTATTCTCATCAATTTCCAAGGAGCAATAATCCATATCATAACTACCCCATACCACAGGGTATTCAATCTAATATAAATGTATACAATATAATGTACATATATTATGTCGGCCCAGAGTAATCAACCAATACTGCAGCGACCCAAAATAGCATTTACCCAACTCATACCGCCTATCATCCATATAGATAAACCAAAACATAACTGTCCAACGGTTGAGCATCAGGCCCTACATTTAATCCACATAAATAGTATCACCACTCTAATTAAATTCGTTATTAAGATTATGACAAAACCATGTATTGTTAATCACTACATAGTCAATATGATTTACCCATCCACGATGTATTTTAACACATTTAATCTTGTTATGTGCACCTCTTGAATTACATTTTACATATACCAATGTATTTTGGAACTAGTCTCATAGAAATAACCGAATCCTATGTATACCTATACGCGTATACAAATAAATATTCCAACTTAACCATCTCCACCAGAACATGCAAATCCAAATGTTAAAGTACTCTCAAACCCATCATATATGTACTTAACATTTTTATATTTACGTTGTCCTCACAACTGGACTACACACACACACACACACACACACACACACACACACACACACACGCACACGATTCTAACACAATTAAGGGTTCACATTCATATATTGGCCTTCTAAGCATAACTTCATCTTCTTCATTCAATTGAGCCAAATTAACGTATGATTAACATCAATACTTTCAATAAACATGTCAATTACTCATTAATAAACAATTTAAACTATAAAATGAATCAGGAATATAAAATCTAATAATTTAAAACATATTAATCAAGGGTTTCCAACAATATAAGCCATATCGTTCTACATTAGACACGATTCTTAAGTTGAATATGGGTTTAATCAACTATTCCATTCAAATATACAATAGACATGTTTAAAAGTCAGATTTTATAAATCAAATTCAAATTTAAACCCTACTAGAATGTTCCAAACCAATTGATTCATATGCAGCGATGAAAGTCACAAATTAGTTATATTAATACGATATGCAAGATAGTATTTCTTTCCTTAAACGAATCTTGATCTTTGATTAATTCCTATTGAGTGTTCTTCCTCTTCTCCTAAAGTTAGAATCTTATTTCTAGGTTTTGATTATAATGTGATGTTTACGGAGGGTTATTAACCTATTTAAAATTCTAAACCCGCAAGTCCACTTTAGGCCCACTTTTGGATCCCCAAATAACCCCAAAACACTAATACAATACTCTTAAAACTTTTTCCAAATGTATAACTACCATTGGAGCCCAATTTTTCACATTAAAAATACTATTTCGGGTTTTATGCTCCCCTAGAGACCGATACAACAAAATAACTTGCAATCAAATGAATTACAATCGTATTAATTTAATTTATGAGTTATTAACATATTATTTAAAATTATCATTTTAGATTTTGGTTAACAATAGAAACCAAATAAATCCAATAAATTACCCGTTAATTCATGCAAATAATTATTAATTCATAATTAAATAATCATTCTTCCAAAAGATGCCAAAGACATCCTCAAACAAAGCTCAAATGAATTAAGAATGAAGTCCCTAACTTAATATAATGTTTACATATAAATACCAAAAAAAAAAACTAAAATTGAGATTTGTGTCTGTGGTTCCAAATCGATTCGGTGTTTGTCATAATCGATTCGGGACTCAACACATTGAAAATTGGAATGACCATAATTTTTTCGTTTGAAATTAGATTAATGCAAGGTCAAAAGCAACGCGAAGATAATTCAACTCTCTAACTTTTGATATTTTTAAACTATTAAATATTTATAGTATAAATTATCAAATTACCCCTGAAGTTGAAGAACATGTTGAAACTTTCTCAAAATACCATAACTTCTTCAATTAAAATTGAAATAATGCATGGTTGATGGCCTCGTGAAGATAATTTGATGATCTACATGTTGGTAAATTTATAACATTCCAAATATAAAGTTTAAAATGAAAAATGCCCATAAAGTTGCATATTGCGAAGAAACTTTCCCAAAACACAACCAATTGCACTGCTAAGCATTCTCATAACTACAAAACCTCAAATATAACTTGAAAAATAAATAATAATCAAGAACAAAGGTTGTCCAATACGCGAGATTAAAATAGGAATAAATAAACACAATCATGTTAGAATTCACAAGAATAAAGGGTACTAAACACTATATTCAAGACTAATCACACCCCCTAATTTACACATTACTAGTCCCTAGTCATGAAACAAAAAAAAGAACCAACAAAACAAAGAGAAAAACAGCGTAAATATGTACAAAGAAAAGTGTGTCATTTTTGTAGGTGCAAGATTGTATTTAGTAAATGCAACAAGTCGTTAAACCCCTAGGTTACCCTAGTGGATAAGTGTTGTCACGTGAGGGTTTTTCTGGGATGAAACCCAAAACATCAAGTTTCCTCAGAAGTATGCCTAAATAACCAATAAGACAATCTCAACAACAACGAAAAGGATTTTAAGAAGTTATTAACAATGAAAATGAAAATTTACCCAATAATCTATATTCACTAACATTATTAAAATAACTTTATCACAATTGAAACGTTAAATGCAGGAGGAAGAGTGAGCATAAGAAAATATTACAATTTGGAAAAACTTTTATAATCGGGATAAACATTAAAGTGAGCATGACTTCAAACCTCTATGATGATTACCCTCAACGAATAAAACACTCTAAATGGCGTGTAACACACACGAGATATGGGAGCATAATTAGTAAATATAAAAGGAAGCAAGGTCGTACAAATGTCATGAATGAAGAAGGCTATATATAAAATGAAAAAATATTATCTGAATGAAAGGATACCATTCATTAAATGAGGTAAAGCGCACTTTAACATATTATCACCATCATTTTGACATTTGAATCACATTCACACTAGGATCAAATAGGACTTTCAAGGGTTGTAAAATAGGTTGGGATGGGTTCATGAATAAAATGAGATATTTAAAGATTCAAAGTGTTTGGGGAAAACACTTGGGACAAAAGGAACGTGTGGGAATTTATAAATTGATAAAAAAATCAACGAAAATAACCAAATATGGTAATGGAGATTATTTCTCACAATTTGCAACATGGAATACTTTATCTTCTCTTTTTCTTTTCATTTCCTTTTGTCTTTTCTTTCTTTTTTTCATTTTTCTTTTCATATTTTCCAACCTCACATGCTTAATTGCAACACATAAAAAGAACATTATAAATTCCTAAGTTAGTTCCCAAACCAAGGGTGGGAAAGGTATATGTATGGTTAAAACCTCCAATGTGAAGTAGGTAAAGGGATTTTGGGTTGTGAACCGAATGCCTATAATTAGGCTCAAAGGGGGTTGATTTGGAAAAATATATAAGGTAAGGTCAAGGTCAGTATAAGTGTAATAACAAAGAGGTCCTATGATCCTTTCCTAAAGTCTATGCGGTTTTTGAGTCAAACAATGTTGAAAATCATGCTCAAATAACATATTTCAAAATGAACTCAATTAGTGAATGATCAAAGAAAGAATAGTGAGAATACTGACGTTAATATTTCGATAAGGAAAGAGTAATGTATAAACACTCACAAATGCATAAAAGTGAAACACTCACTTGGTCTAAGTATATACAATGCAACAAAAGATTACCGAGTTATAAAATCCTTAAACTGAATCACTTTAACAAAAAAGTACATGTTTTCATGGGTTTAAAGTTTAATTGATGAATTTTTTTCATAATATCAACGATTTGATAATTAAAGTTTAATAACTTCTAAAATTGAGAATATTCACCTTTGAATTATCTATTGGATTGGGTAATTATTAGAATGATCATCGAAAATAAGGGAAAAATGCCCAATAAAAAAAAAGAAAATATTTTTGAGAATTTTCAAATTTTATAACAAAAACATGATTGGGAAGAACAATAATCCAACCGATGAAACTAATATAAAATGGGAAGAATATCCCACACCCTAACTTAAATGTTGCAATATCCTTAATGCGAATAAAAAACACAACAAAAACAGAGGAAGAGAAATATATTAACCAAAATGAAGCAATCTCCTATAGTTCAAGTACATTGATCCTATAAAACAAGTTAGATAAAGCATAAATAAAGAACTAATTACACTAGATAAAAATAAAAGAACAATCTACTATGTGCAACTACATTATAACTACTAATTTATCTATACACTAGAAGTTGAAAATTTTAAGGGTCCACCCAAGAAATGATTTGGCTTTGATGGATTAATGGAGTACCCTCATTTGATTTCATGCCTGCCGAAAAATTGGAATTTCGTTTGCACAGCGGAAGACATGTTTTGGGTGGGTAAGGAACCCTTACCAACTAAAAAAATTGGCGGATTAGGGGGGGGGGGGGGGGTTAGATTCAATAGGGGACAAGTACATGTGGGACCCAAAAAAATATAAATTTCCTGCTAAAGTTTTTTCAAATGGATGGGAGGTAGGGAACACGAAAGAGAAAGTCCCATCATGGAAAAAAAATTCAAAAAATGCATTACTTGACAAGAATCGGGTCAAAGTCATCAAGACTTTCTTCCAATTCTTGAGGTACATGCAATGGTTTTATAATGATGGAAGAAAATGGAGAGGAAACAAATGAAATCCGAAGAGATGACTCATCATCGCTCAAAGATTGAATTTCAAATATTTTCTCATCATTTTCGTTCTATATTACGCGTTGGGCCAAGAGATCAAGTTAAAAATCAGCGTTGGTTTTGCATAATGTCTCTAAATATTACTCTCAACAATAGTTTTCTTCCCAATAATAGTTATCAAATTTTTTAGTTTTTTGACTTTGCAAGAATGCACTAAATGAATTCGGCGGTTTTACAACTTCACCAAAAAGGAAAAAATTGAGATTTATTATCAACAATTTCACATCTATTAGTATAATAATTTTGAAGGTTATTGTTATAATAGTTCGGAGAACTATTATCACAATAGTTTTCAACTTTGTTATTATAATGATTTTGTGACTTTTTGTCAAGAGAATAATTTTCGGACCTCCCCAGATCCTTTGTTTGATTTCGTAAATACTCACCAAAATTTATACGCTTTTTAATTTCCTCCTTTTGCAAGTTTTCAACAAAAGTCATAGGTTTTGGGGAACTTTAAAAATTATTCTTTGGATAAAATTGTGAACCATTACAATCACAAAAAAATCTAGAGTATGTCAGGCTCACCCGAAATGGATCTTTGAAATTTTTTTCGTAAAGTTGTTCGCGATCGATAAATTTAGCATTTCTTAGCGCTCAAATGTTCAAGTCTACAAAATAAATTAAAAGAAGAAGAAAAATACAAAAATATATATAAAGTACTAAATCAATAAAATTCTAAAATGCATCATTCCTCGATAATGATATCATTTTGATGAGGTGTAAATTTTGTAAATGAATTTAGTATTGCGTGTTTACTGCCTATACAAAAACCACAACTTGGTACACTATGGAGCATTGCGAAAAGTAAGGATCGAATCCATAGGGAATGATTTTCGAATCTAACTGATTTATTGCTTCACAAATAAAAGTGTACAAGATGATATTTTGATTTTAAAATATTTTATACTGTAATTACGACAAGATAAATATGTAAACTAAATTAAATGACAAGAATGAATTATGATCGCATCCACACCATGAATAAACAGAATGTATAATGTAATTTGGTTCACAAATACAATTAACCGATCATATTTTATTGATTATAAGCATTTTACATGAAGAGACCAAACCCCAAACTGAGAGATAAATCTTTCAATCGAATATGGACACAAATAAATTAACATTGCACTACCTCTTTAAACACTACCATTGCTTGGCAAAGGAAGTTAAATGCATAATATTCCAAAATGAGTACATAAGGTTTCAATTAAAAGTCATTCAAATCAAACCCTACATTTCAAGCAAAAATACCCATTATTGGTAGAAATATGATCCTAACCCACAACCTAGTTACAAATCATGGTGAAACAATTAAAGTAACTAATTAAATAGAGAAAACAAAAGAGAAATAAAAACAAAGGAATTATATTAAATAAAAAAGAAGTTATAAATCTATAAAATCAAATCTAAAGAAACAACTAAAGGAAGAAGAAAATGAATAGTAAATGAAACTTACAAAACTATCAAACCTTAAAACAGAGAAAGAGAGAACCTCCCAAAATGAGGACAAAAACATCCTCAAACAAACCTCAAATGAACAAAAAATGAAGTTCCTAACTTACAATAATGTGTAAATATAGATACCAAAGAAAAAAATCCCTAAAACAAAGTTGTTCTTCCGTGAACAGTTCTGAATCGATTCAGAATCAAATTGACGCACTTGGGATTTGTAAATTTATGTATATGTATTTTGATCTGGCTACATGGAAAACTAAAATGACCATAGCGTCTTCATTCGAAATCGGATTGATGCACTATCAGAAGACACGCGAAGATAATAAAATTGCTTACATATTGGTGTTTTGAAACTCTCAAATTTATGCAGAATTAAATTACCAAATTACTCTTAAAGTTGATGCACATGTTGAAACTTTCTCGAAATGACCGTAACTTCCTCATTCGGGATTGAAATAATGCATGGTCAGTAGCCACATAAAGATAATTTGATGATCTACATATTGGTAATTTTATACCATCTAAAATATAGAATTTTGAATACCAAATTAACCTTGAAATTGCACCTTGCGGTGCAACTTTTAAAAAATGCAACCAATTGCACCATTAAAAATTTTAATACCCGTAAAAGATGAAATATACCTTAAAAAATAGATAATCATCAAGAAATTTTTTTATAAAATATGAGAGATTTAATGTTGGAATAAACGGACAAATTCATGCAAGAATGAGCAGGAATAAAGTGTGCTAAATGAAATATTCAAGACTAATCACCCACTATGATGGGATACACGTGGGGATTTCGAAAGATTCATATCCACTTGTTTTACTAGATAAGGGTGGTGGTTGAGAGATCCACGAACCTGACTGAATTAAAGGGGACTTTATTATCATCTTGGTTAGGTGATAAGGGTTGGGAGTCAATCCTTCAGTTGAGCGGGTCCTGTTAAAGAAGCTTAGGATTAATAGCCATATAGATTAAAATTATCCAAAACCTTTGGAGATAAAGTAAATAATCACAATAAAATTTCTGGGCCCAAACTCATAAGAGAGGCATCCATATAGTAAGCAAAACTAAGCACTCAATACCCTAAGTCCTATAGGAAAAATAACACTGTCGTGTGTAGAACAATAGTTCATTCCCTGGTTATAATGTGCGCTATATAAAATGGGTTCAATGGAATCACATTAAATTGAGATCGTTAGTTCAAAATCGACATAGGGTTTTTAAAATCGAATCAAGTTTAACGTATTGTGAACTACACAAATGACTTCACAAATGAGAATAAGATATCCGGGGATATCACAAAGTAATTAATGTAGTCAAGGTAAATACATGAAATAATACTGAAACAAAAGTTACTTACTTGGATAAGGGCATTTGTTGTTAATTTGATTTGTCTTGTTGAGGCTGAGGATCGGGATTGCCTATAATTTAGAATAGAAATAAGTAAAGCCTTTTGGTTTAGAATCAGTACTATAATACAAAGTTTTATCATGTAATGAAAATAACTTTAGGGTTTAATTTATAATTTTCTATTTTTTTTAAATTAATTGGGCTTCTAAGTATATTTGAAAATAGGTGTAATATACTTTTTTGTCCTTAATATCATCAGAAACCTAGATTTAAAGTTTGGGGTTTAAATTCATAAGTTGAAAAACTTTAGAGATTTATATGCAAAATAACTTTTGTGTTTTTAAATCCCCTTTCTAAGGTTTCTACGAAAATCGTTTCTAGCTGACTAAACAGTGTGATGTAACATACCATTATGAACAAAAAATCAACTTAAATTTTTTGATTTGTCAGGTGCCCTCATGAGTGAAGTCAAACTTCCTATGCTCTTCTACTAACTGTGACACCTTGCCTAATAAAATACCGGGTGATAAATCCTATACCAAATTAAAACAAGTGTCTTATATGGTTCATTCTCAGCATCATTATCGAAAACCAATTTAATTACTAATAACTTATTAGGCTGGTGTCAAAATTTTATTTAACTAATCTTTTTAATCAAACCAAGTAAGTAAAACAATCACAACAGTTTATATACAACAACTTAAATGAAATAAAATAAACGAACACTCGGTACAACATAATACAACCAAATCGAATGCCTCACTAAAAAGCGGTAAAAGAATAAATGAATACAATTGGGCTATCGACCCGAGTGTTATTACAATGCTTACTATCTAGATCACAAGGATATAAGCATCTAAAGTAAACCTGCTTGCATGCACAGCTGTTGTAGTAAACGTCTGACTAGAAAGAACTATCATCCAGGCGTCCCTGTGCCTGGACACCTAATATATACATATATAGCAAGAGAGGGGAAAATAGAGAAACGGGTCAGAGCCCGAGTTTTGAAAATATTTTAGCAAGTGCATAAATGCCATATTTTAAAATATGAAATCTCTCATATTTAAATTGGTATCGCACTCTCATGAGATACACCTCACCCCTCTTCTAATAGTGCACACCTACCGGATATATTGTAAACAACCTAGTTAAGCTACCATGCCTAACTAATCTCTTTCAACTATCTTCTAAAAGTCCTCATAAACCCGAGTACTAAGGACTAAACTTCTCCCCATTCCCAACATTGCGCTACGTTTCATGCGTGGGGTGTCTCGCAAAGCGAAATCCAAATAAGGAACCCCTTTGATACACTACTACATGACAATGTTGATCGTCGAGATCCATTAGGCCTTCAAAACATAACACCTATATAAAAACTCGTATCTATATATATATAGTTCTGACTAGAACCTATGATTCATATTCATATAAATCCAGATATAAATCTACCAGAAGGGGAATAACTCTTATTCATTCTTTTCACTTTACACAAGTTTACTTTATATGATATCTCATATTCATATACAAGCAATATACTTTACACAACAAGTATAATTATACCTATTACAATCATAAGTATAATAACCCTCCCACCGAGCTATAACTCGAGGATGCAGTCTCATAGTGCATATCCGCATCTGGATTTACTCAATCAACAACGGTACCAAGCTAGACTCACTCATGGTCATGGTAAAAATACAAAACGGTGGAGGCGGTCATGTTCCCTCCTGAAAGTGGAATAACAATTTCGCACTCATATGCGGGATGATATGACCTGGGGATATACTTTCCCTGCTCCTCAAGCCAGGGGCTTCACCCATATCGTGCAACCTCTCTGGATCGCACTAGAGAAAATATATAATCTGGTTGTCCATCCCTATGCCCGGGGAAGTCTGTGGAACAAGCCTCTAAAGTACAAATATACCAATCACACACATATATATTTATTTCCGTATCATATCATATATATACTTTAGCAACTCCCGTATATATAATATATATCACTTCTCAATATTTTATGGCTATAATTGTCGAACTCTTATGGCGATAGCCAATAACCCGAATGTTTCCATTCGAAATAGCATATAAGTATTCTCTGACTTAATATATAAATCGCACCTTAATCACTTTTAAGGATTTATATATAATCCCGAATATACCAATTCGTAATAATTAAATAAGTATACTATCGACTTATTTTGGCCCCATAGGTATCGCATCACCTATAATAATAGTCGTCAATAGATGTATCAGATAACCTCTCAATCATCTTTAGCCTATATCCTAAATTCCATCCTAGTCGCCTCGTAGGATTTACTCAAACATAATCGGTATATAATTACATTTTCTATGCACATAATTATATATATATATATAATCTCCCACCAAAATACCACCCCGAGTGTTACTTGTCCCAAACACCCCTAAATTAGTAAGCCCTGGATCTTACTTTCAACTAACCCATGGTATACACCTCACTGAAATAATAATTTAGAAGTCCACACATTATTTTTAGGAACCCCAAATGTCTAACTCTACAATTTATTTTCCTCTAAACTACACATTAAGTGCCACACAATTTTTCACCCTCCTAGTCCCAATTAATTCCCTTAAATGGCTAGGTATGAATTTCCCTTTGTTGGATATTTATTTCCTCAAATAAATGATCTAGAAATAATTAATTTAGGAATTTATCCCATTTAAACAAAACAAGCCGAAACTATCAAAATTTCTGTAGGGTCGATCGATCGACCCCTGGCCGTCGATCGATCGATTGAACAGATCAGCTTCTTCTTTGAGACTCTGTTTCGGCCATTAACATACCCCCAAGCTTTTTTATTTCTTATTCCAACCTTATTTAATCACAACCAACTATATATATTCAAGGAAAATAGGTTCTAATCATCCTAGAACCAAGAATCAAAAACTAATTTCTAGAAATCCCAATGTTTTCCTAATTTGAGATATTATCCGATTTCAATCGTTTAACTTCCGAAACACCTATTTTGATTCACGAAAACCCAACCCAAAAATATTTATAGTTTTACACACCAACTACAATATGAGAAATAAACACACTAAATAATTAAAGCAAGTAAACACTTACCTCGTGGATAAAATCCGATGACCTCGAGTCGAATCCTGCGGAGTAGGCCCGAAATCCCCTTTCTTCTTCCTCTCTTCCTTTATTTCTTCTATTCTTTCTTTTCTCTTTCTCTCTCTCTCTCTCTCTCTCGTGCCTTTGAAAAGAGAGAATAAGGGTTTATCCCTTATAAACCCAAAAATGACTCGTTTACTCAATTGCGAGTCCCTACTAATCCAAAAGTCCCCGAAACCTAAACACTGCCCCCGGATACTCTATTCGGACTATCTTGGCCATTCTAAAACCAACCGTGCACTCAAAATATCCATTCGAGTCACTTAACTAAAATTTACTAATTAAACCCAACACATCTCATTACGCGTGTTTTCCAAACAAAATATTATCCTTCGTCGCTTTATCCAACTACGACATGTAATAAAATAATCCAACTCATACACTTAGTCCCGTAAGAAAAATATAACCCATGCAAATATTAATCCGACACTTGCAAACTAATATTTACTACTTACTTTAAATTCTCAATTTATCATATTATACTCATAAATTCCAAAATTACTATTTATCGAAATTCCTCAAATTCCAAATTACACCCATATATGTAATTTAAATATCCATAAAAGTGAGGGGTATTACATTAACTTCACTTACTCATGTTTACCACTTCATCTCTAACCTCTTGACATATGAATTTAGGATTTTAAACTTTGACCATCGATTAAATCCTGTATAGAATACGATTTCAACTGATTCAAAAGCCATTCTTCTTAATTTTTCACGAGGAGTCCAAATATATAAATTTTACGAATTTAGGTTAGTTGTAGCCTCATATCCAGTTTCTGTAAAAGGTTAAAATTTTTGACTTGATATTCGTGATTTTCTGGGTAAATTTGAACTACGACATATACATGGTTTTAGTTCTAGGTGATTTAGAACAAAAATGTTTTAATTTCAGGTTTCAATTTATAGTTTAAAAGGAGAAGTTTAACTTTGAAAATTTTCAAGATGTAAATAAAAATTTCTTATTTTAGGTATCTAAACTATATTACACTCAAATTGACGATTGAACCTAGGTTTATGATAACCAAATATCAAACTTTCCCACCTTCAAAATGGTTCAAGGTCTGGAACACAGAGTCGACCATTGAAGCTCAAGGTTTAAGTGAGTTTTTTGGTTTTTGATCTAGTTTAGAATGTTTTTCACTATTAACCATTCTAGTGGATAAGATACAATCTCATTAGTCTAGTATCCCTACGAGGGACATACTATAGTCTCGAAAGGTGGAAGATTTGCACCGAGATTCTTCAATCCTAGTAATTTTGCCTACTCTTACCTTGGTGTATGGTATAATAAGATCCCCGTTCCATTAATTGTCTGGGTAGAAAATAGGTGATTTTGAACTTTAGAAGTAAAATCAATTAAAAAAATGAAAATCTAACCTTGGCGGTGCTCTGACATAGAGATATCGAAGAAAGGGGCATTGGGTTCTATCGAGAGGGCGGGAACAAAGATTAATAACAATAAAATAACAGTTACAAAACCCATGTTGCGGTCATAGTACATTGGCTCGTATTATTTACATGCTATAACTTGTCTCTTTCATCACTACAATATAATTAAATATGTTTTTATAGAAAAAACGATGAAATATAATTGTAATAGATCCAAACTGAAACCCAATTACCAAAATTAAAATGATCGCAATATAGGAATTTAATCAAACATTTGGTATTCAGTGAGTTAACATATAAAGGCATAGTCTAGTTATATCCAAACATTTTCTTATTATAATCCTCTTAGTTGAAAGCAATTCTTGGTAAGTTGTAAATCATTATTATCTATTGTAAAATATTATAAGATTGAAAATTACTAGAATTTGTTGATAATTTACACTCAAAATTAATAGTTCAATGAGGAATGGATTTGAAGTATCCTCTATCCCAGTCGTGAATTATTATTTTACTATCCATGTCCAACCTATTATCAAATTCTCTTCAAAATTATATTTTTCTTAGGAGTCTTCGTGTACAAATTACAAATAACAAAGTGATAAGAAAAATAAAAACCCTTAAATGATGCTATACCACAAATAAGAACCTACAAGAAGTGTTATAACTGTTATAACTTGTGATGATTTGGATACTATATTTATCTGATTGTGCATCACTTTCTTAAAGCAAACAATTAAACGCTACCATAATAGAAAAATGCGTTAGAAAACAAAAACTTAGTTAATCAAATAAAGTAACCTTAGATATAATTTAAAGAAACATTTTTATGTGAAAAAGAATCAAACACAAAAGATAAACTTGATTCTCCACTTTATGAATTTAACCTTACGATTCTTTAAACTCTTGGGGAGTAATTAACATCAGCACAAAAGGACATATGCCACTAATTTCGGAAAATAATAAACATCCACCATAACAAATAATACTAACTAATTTACTATTTACAAATAAAAAATCGAAAATAATAAACGAAAAAAACTAAATGTTAACAATTGATTATGTAGTGATTGAAAGAAATGTGTGTCTATAGATCTGCAAACGTATAAACACATAAATCTTGGTTTAACTCAAATCATTGAGATCTCATTATAATAATCACTTGTCAGTCAAATCCATAATAGAATTACTTATAACATGGTTCAAAGTCTAAATTTCAAAAGAATCTCCAATTTGAAATTTTAATCCTCCTAAATTTCAAAAACCCTAAAAATCCAAACTTTGAAACAAATTGTTCAAAGTCTTCAGATTTGTTATATGTTAAAGACAAAAGAAGATTTTTCGTACTAATAAGAAATTAGTAAAGCCTTAAGATCAAACATGATTCTGAAAACTCGCAAAATAAAGGTTTACAAAATGTTAAAATGAACCAAAAAAGACCTAGCTAATGGATGTTGGCTTCTCTTGCTATAATTAATATATAAAAATAAAGTATTGTAAAACCTCAAACGAACACCAAATCACTATACTAAAAATTGCACTGAATCACTTATATTGCATGCTAAAAAATGTAAGTATCTGATGATGTACCCAAGGGAGTTAGGTTCTATCATTGATTAAAATAACCCCTTTAAGGAAATAAAGATCAATACTTTTATAAATAATGGGAAGATTTTGGGTAGAAGATTAGAAAATAAAAAAGAAGCCTAATAATTATCACATTGCACCAAAACGTCCCTAACCCAATCTTGAAAAGAAGTGGACATACTCATATGTTTAGACATTATATATGTCAGTTGTATGGTGGTGATGGGTGGACAACCCAATTACTACTATTACAATTCTAATCTTGTTCATTAGGTTAGTATTTATTGGGCTATCATCAAGGACCTATCAATTTCACTTGCAACATTACCCTTACTCAACTCGCACCCGCAACTTAAGGCTTATTTTGGCCAAAGTTGTGAAAAGAACATTAAAAGAATTAAAATTAAATATAGACACTATTTTGGGCATGCAAATACAAAAACATAATAGAGGTATGTTTTAAGTGCATATAAGTCACCGTTGAAGAATATGTATGTATAAACCTCTTTGTCCACTGTATTGGTCCATTTCAATATAAAGGATAGAAAGGATGCTTGAATCTATTTATAAGACAAAGACAAAAGATGTAAGGTTTTTATAATTGGGAGAATTGCTCGTGGGGAAATGAAATTTCTTGTTAAGTATGACTTTATTTTATCAAAGGTTTCTTAAAACAAAAGGCCAATAACATTGAAACAAAAACACAAAATAAAGTTGATAATATGATTACTATCAAAACCCAAGCTAACCTAACGCAAAAATCCTTATTGTAAGATGATAACCAATGTTATGAGCGTAATCGACCACTAAAGATCCAATAAAACTAAAAAATAATGACCAATGTTTTGAAACAAATCCAACACCAAACGTCATAAAAAGTAAAAGGTACGGGAGAAAATTTAGATTTAAAGTTGTGAAGAATAATTTTTGTCACTGAATCGAATTACTTGGAAAATAAAACCAAAAAATCATGTCAAGTTTGTAATGGGTTTGAACTCCTAAATTGTTTTAAGATTGAAAAATCCTAAACATCTGCAATAATTAAGTCTCTAAATCAATAAACCATCCATAACGGTTAAGGGACTTTAAGGATCCTATTTCCAAAAGAAACCCAAAAATACTATTGGATCCTAACCATTTTGAAATTTTGTTCAAAATGAAAAAATAAACTTGGTTGTAGTCACGTACCTGAATAATTGTAGAATTTGATATGCATATGTATACATCAAATAACAATTCCAATTGCATCCATTATGCAATTGGCTATATCTATATTGTGTTGTCACTTATCACTTGTACTTATGTCATATGCTTAAACTCTTTTTAATCATAACACTCCGAAATTATACTAGTAGTTGTCACAAATAACGACATAGAAAGTAAAAAAATTCAACATAAATATCATGCATCATAATTAGTATAATAGTAAAATAGTATTTTCTGATCGCATTCAACTTAAAGACGTCCATTAGTATATTATCTGATTCATGTCCACTCATCGCTAATAGACAACAAAATAACCAAATACAACAGATGATGTAGTTAGTAAGAACTAAAACATTATAGTTTTCTTAAACAACGTTGATTGTGAAGGTACAATTCCACTTACTTAATGTGCATGACATGTAAAATACGATTGTAGTGTATATACTAACCTTGTAAATACCAACTTCAAAACCTCCACCCAATATTAATATCCTACAAATAAATCAAGTTCCACCATTGCACCTAAAAAGAATATAATGGGTAAAATTCAAACACCGAAATATAAATGATACAAAATGTAAACACCATGAATATTACACCATGAATATTACAATGCAAACACTATGCATATTATACAATCATTAAATTTCTCTTCTATCTGAATCCTAAAATTGAAATCACTTGAAACCTAAAATCAAAGACTAATCCCTAGAATCGTAATCCCTAAAACCATTTAAAACCATAATCCCTAAATTAAAAAATTAAACCAAAAATCAAAATCATTTGAAACCTAAAATGAAAACCAATCAAAACCTAAATCGAAACCATTTAAAACTAACCTCAGAGAAGCAATGGAGTGGAGAGAGGAGAGATGGCATGAAGAGATGCGCGACAGTATGGAGGGAGGTGCGACGAATCGAAACCATTTGAAACCTAAAATATAAACCAATCAAAACCTAAAATCGAAACCATTTGAAACTTAACTAAGATGAGAGATGTCGTAGAGAGAGAAAAAATCCCTAGCTTGGAGATGAGTTTATAACTGAGGACGGAAGCATGGAGAAAAAAGAAGGTAGGGTTTTTATTATGTTAGGGAGGCGTAGGAGGTGCGATGAGTAGGAGTAGATGGTGCAACGAGATGGATTAGAGTGTGAAGTGGAAAGGAGGAAGGGGTGGCATCATAGATGAGGGTGTGGTCGTGGATTAGTGAGAGGGTGAAAGTGAGAGGTAGGCTTTGTGTTGTGGGAGCTTATGATGTGGAAAAAAAACCTTCCCCCATATATGTATACTAGTGTATGCTCGTACCTGAACGTATGGTGAAATTTTTTCAAAGTACGTAATCGCAAAAATTTTCCAAAGTACATAATCACAAAATGACAAAAATTTCCAAAGCGCTTAATTACAAAAAGGCAAAAAATTCGTTCCCCAACAAAATAGTGAAATTTATTAAAAAAAACAGCAGTTATAATCTCTTATGTTTATAGGGGTAAGGACAAAATATTAATTCATGTATAATATAAGTCAAAATTTATTTATATAACACAAAAAATTGTAAACATTTTAAAAATTATGGACAAAGATTCTTCTGTTTATAGGATTATCCACCCTATTTAAAAAATAAAAAAAATACACCAACAGTAAAACCAATAGTCTCTAATTTAAATACATTATTGTCAAACAACCATGTATACAATTCATCCAAATAAAATAAATATTTTACAAAATACGCAAATAAGTTCTCAATATTACCAAACATCAAATAAGTTCTAAATATTACCAAACATACACCATCCTGATTTATAAAAACAATTTTCAAGAAAAAAGATAAATAACCGATGCTCGATGTACCGGTTTCGATCTTCCATCCCACATGTTTCCTATCTTCCATTCAACTGATTCATTGTCTTTTATATAGTGGTGCCAATGTTCGTACAACAGTAACTATAACACGACATTTTTGGTCGATCGATCATCTTCTCAAGCACCCGCTATAAATAGATAATAATTATAATTATATTAGTAGTAGTAGTTATAATTATTATCAGCAAATTTATCTAGGGAAATGATTAGCATTTAAGAAAAATGAATGAAATCATTCGTCGGATTTCATAAAACTAACTATTCGGGCAATAATAATTAAAAGATCTTTTCTGTTGCATTGCCAAATAGTTGTGTAGTTAGTGACTAATAGGTACATTTATTAATAGGTACATTTCAGCAAGTTTAGTGAGGTATATACCTACTCCAAAGATGGATTCCTAATAGGTAAATGGTCTTACTCTAAAGTCGGACTCCAAATATACCTGCACATTAAAGTAAGTTTAGTGAGATTTATTAAAAAGAGCACTCCGTATTTATATCAGTTGGTCTATACATGATGAGTGTAAGATGATAAATAAGAACCATTTGAATCATTTTGAACCAAGATGGGTGTAAGAGTAAAAAACCATTTGCATATTCAAAGTCTAGAAGGGAAATTTCAATTAAATTACTCAACTTTAGAACATCAACTCATGAACATAACATCAAGTGCCATTATATACATTATAAAATGCATTTGTATTCTTTCATATTTGAAATTGTATACATTAAGTTCCATTTTCTCAACAATTTGGAACATATGAGATGGGACACTCTTTAACAATTTGTTGTAAAATAGTAAGCTGTGGTTTCTGCTTAGTTTACTTATGATGATAAACTACAGGCACGTGAATATTGGGAAAAAACTAATATCCAAGTATTTGAATAGGTGTATTGTAGTAGAAAATAAGAGAGAATGAAGAGATTGCCTTCTTTTGTTCAAAATCCCATAAGCCTAGAAACCAAACCCAGAGTTCGAATTGCATGGTTTTGTTCAAAATCAACACCACGTGTCCTGTTTTTCATCAGCAATCTATGATTCCAATAAAATCAATGGTACCCAGAAAGTAAAAAAGGAGTTATATGAAGATATTAAATCAAAACGGTTAAAAAAAGATGGTCCTGATTGAAAACATACCAAACGCAGCTCCGTTGGCTTGTCATTTCCTCCAAACTTGTTTCTAGCTTGTTTTTCACCAGTTGAACATAAGGTACTAAAAAAATCAAATTTTATAATACAAACATGTGTGTTATTCTTGTGTTAATTAAAAGTAAAATTTACCTGGTCGAAGGAGTTAATTTGAAGAGAGGTTCTTCTTCTTCTTCTAATCGAAGATAATGCAGATATCAAAATGAGAATAAATATGAAATCCCAAGATTTGAACCGATATAGAATTAAGGTTAGCAAATAGACAATGTAGAAATCAAAATAAGCGCACAATCATGTACATACATGTATAATGAAATATCCATCCAAGAAATTACACAACAAAAAATATTTGAGTGCTACGAGCGATTTATTATAATTTTGTCTTGTGATCGGTCATCGAGTTGGATTAATTTGATTGACTGTATGCTGCTGTAAAATGCATACTAGATGCTGCTGCATATGCATAATGTGATCGAACATCGGACATGTGATCGACCATCGAGTTCCAGTTAAAGCACTACTGCATATGCATATTCATACTGTATGTTGCTGTATTTATCTAACATATGTTTCTCCACCTACAAAATGAAAGCCATGCAAATGAGATTGTGAATCACATTTTACTGTGATACAAATATGTGGATACAAATCAAAAGAATGTGATATAAATATGCAGATACAAATGGAAAAAATATTGAGGACTAACAATATTGACTTGTTAATACCATAACCTAGGGTTTTTTAATTGAAAAATAATTAAAACACCTGCTCCACCAGTAGCACAACTTCTCTCAGCATAGATTAACCACTCAATCAATTGTTGTGAATATGCATGAAACCATCTTTGCCTTGTCAATTGTCCCATAAATGCAAGGGGAGGTATATTCAGAGAGGAAAAATTCCTACAAATAGAAAATCGGAAAAAAATGAGTAATAACCTTTTTTTAACCAATAACAAATCTATTCAAAAAGTGCAAAACAGTGCAATGGTTGTGGATATCTAAGATGCTACAGATTCAAATTTCAATTATAAAATGTACAGCCTCAACTGCTACTCTTTAATTTCATAACTACTACATGCTCTATCATCATTTTACAAATTTAAAATAAAATGGCAGCACATACAGATCTCTGTGCAACGATCGAAATGATAATACGAACACCTTCACATTTGGAGTCGCAACAAGCGTAGGAAGTTAATGGTCGGTGGTAACACTAAAGTATGGATAAATCAGTAGAATCTAGCACTAAAGTGTATGATGAAAGATCAGGCTCACATTTTTTTATCTGACAATACCAATTTCATTGTAAAATGATCCCCTGTTATATACTTCATTTTACAAAGATAAATAGAAAATTAGAAAACCTCTGCACATGGATAAATTAGTAAAAGAAAAATCCTTTACTAGGAGAGTTATTAAACTGAAAAAAGAGAAACTCTTAACCATGCACCATTTGGCAGCAGATCATGGAAACCCTCCTCTAGCGTCTAAATTAGCATCGATTGTTCTCAATCTCAGCCACTGCCTGGCAAGAGCCAGCCCTCCAAAATGGGACATGAATGTGGTTCTGAAAAACAAAACGGAAGAAACAATGGAAAATATCAAATATACAAACACTTTCAATAACAACCCATTAAAAAAAATTATAACTTCATTGAGGAACATAAACACAAATACAAAATAAAAGTAAATAGAGACCATTTGAGGTATATACTGACCAAGATGAACAATTTCAATGAAGATATTCAATTAATTGAAATGAAGATATGCTTTAGTGTATGTTCACTCCGTTTGAAATTCAATTAATCCAAATTCTCCGGTCGTTCTTGGAAAAGTTTCAAAATTAAAAAAAAATATGTTATAGACTTGGTCACCATAATATTTTCAAACCCGGTAACGATTTTCAAATACCTCATATGGAGGTTTTCTCAAACTCATGATAGGAATTTTCAAACTTCACGAAGAAAATTTATATGTAAATGAGAAAGGTTTTTATCAGACAAATATATCCAAAGGTCAAGAAGAAGATTTAAATCCATATCAATGCCTAACCATTAGATTAGTAAGGTCTTGGAATACCACTACTAATCTTCAACACCCAACCATTAAATTAGTAGTTCCATCCATCAGATGTATATTCTAATCAACAAAAAAAACACCACCATTAGTTATCCAAGATTAGGTTATAGTACACCATTACACGAATTTAAATAGTATAAAAAAATAACGTAAACATACCAATTTTCTTGAAGACCTAACTTCTTAGGGGTTAGTGTTTTTCTTACAATCGTATTCTCTTAGAATGAGGAGAAAAATGGCTTGAGTAAGAAAGAACAGGGCTTTTATACACATAAAACTCACCAAGAGAGTTTAAAACCCACAACAATAGGGCTTTATACACGTAAAACCATCAAATTAGAATCTGCAAAAAAATCAACAAAAAAATAATTAACATGCACTTCATTTCTTCAAGATTAAAAAATATTTGTAAAAAAAAATTCACATAAGTGTGTGTGGGACTATCTTGGTTCATATCCCATTTGCATATGATAACGAACTGGGTAGTGAACTTATTCATCATGTAAAATAATATGCGAAGCTAATCAAAATTAGAACATAATTATTAAAATGACCTTTAAAGAACATAATAGATAAGTGTAAAATTAGAACATCTACTTACAAAATTAGAACAGATAAATGCAAAATCATAACAGAACATATAAGCATATGTGAGGTCAATCAAAGTCAGAACAAAACTATTAGTAAATAACATGCCAATGGAGATATGCATATATATACCCACCTTACACAACACAGAGTAAGATATGTAAATGTAAACAAAGAAAATTATCAAAGTTAAGTTTGGACCTTCAAACATATGAAATCAAGAAGCGTAGTCTATGTATTGAGTACATGATTCCAAAAAAAGAAACTGAAAAGCGTAAACTTCAAGTCGTGTAACTCTAAACCCAAACAATATACCTTCAACACCTTGAAAGAAATAAACTGAAGTACACTATTTAAAAAGAAAGTACTAATGCCATTTAAATCCAAGAAAAAAAAATAGTTGATAATTCTCATGTACCTGTCAATTCCAAGCATAATGAGTCTTCACAGTGATCATTTTTCCATAAGAAATAAAATCCTTTTCGAGATGTGCAATAATTATGAATCTTAATGTTTGAGGCACCTGTAATTTCAAGATGTGCAAGAATTATATAAACACTTAAGTAAACACCTAAATAATACATTATAACTCCTAAAGAAAATGGATTTAGTTTAGTGTCGTGTCTATGATTACTCTCAATCTGAGCATTTGTCGATATAATCTCTTACTCATACCAAGCCTTCTAAATGTGGAATCGCTTGCTAAATGGGGAGAAGCAAAGCCTATCATTGGTGACCTATAATAGAAAACCAAAAATAACTAAGGAGGTTACATTACACACACATACACCAAAGCTCATGGAAGTTACACAAAACTGATGTTACATAGGTCTCTCTAGTACATAATTGCATCATTAGATCTGCAACTGAATAAGTTTCAAAATGACCTCGTGTCTGACACCCCCAAAAATTGAAACCCAATATAGATATTTAGTAAACATGAACAAAGAATTTCGTCAAACATATGTCATGAAACTGAACAGGTATCCAAAGATGAACAAGTATCTTACCATGTATTACCATCCTAACCTATATACTAAATGAGTTAATGAAGCTGAGACAATCATGTGTTGGTGTGCAGTATCAAACCAATGTCTCAAAGTAGAGAGAATGGTATACCGGATATAAATGAAAACCGGTATAAATAGGTCTTGATCTTAAAAAAGAAAAAAAAAGAAACAATTTGATCCCTAAATATGAACATAAACATGAACATAAATAGATATTAAACCAAACGAACATAATATGTACACAAAAACCATTAATATGAACCAAAGCCCGAAATTGTCAACTCTAAGTGCGCGTGTGTGTGATATGCATGCAGAAGAAGAAAAGAAGAAAAAACCCCCTAGTCTAAATAATAAATATAAATATGAAATTAAAGTCAAGAATTTCAAGATCTCTTACTCATACTCCTGGTAAGGGAATGCCAGAACACCTGAAATGAAAAGAAAAAATAGGAAAAAATTAAGTACCCAACATGAAAACATAATTTAGAAATCACATAGTTAAACCAAAATCTAAATGTTATAGGTGTCGACTGATGTCGGTGTCGAAGATTGAAATGTGTAACTGTGCTCTTGCTCTCTGAGAGTTTCACCATCCAAACCACCTTGAAAGAGGGTTTGATAGGAAAAAGAGGGTTGAATGATAGATACCGATGGGAGTGACGGAGTTATCGAGAAACAAAGATGGAGTTGTGTGTATAAAGTGGGAGTGTGTTTGATGATGATGGGAATCAGCAGCACCGGGTGAGGTGTTTCCAAGCTCTATATATGAATAACAATGGCAGCACAACTATATAAAGAGATAAGAGAAGGAGGTGAGGATATGAGGAATGAACACCGGAATATAGGTGGTTCAGCCAATCTGGCCTACGTCCACAGTGAGTGTGTGAGTAATATCACTGAATGAAGGCACTAATGGCCATGGATACAATTCTCTCAAGCTCTCTCTCTACTGTATATTTAGACAGAGTTTTGGCTAGGGTTGAATAACTGAAGTTCTTTTGCAAGGTAGGGGATGACCCCTATATATAGTGCCTAGGGGGCGTAATGTACCCACCATGCATGCAATGAGCATGTGTGTGATATCCTCACCAATGTGAGAATGCCATCTGTCACTGTCACATGTAAGTAATGATGATGAAATATTCTCCCACATGTGGAGAATAATCTTGTTACAACTGATTTGTGCCCAGGTGTCCTTATCCAAATGTCAACAGATGCTCGACAGTCATGTTGGTGAATGACCTCGGCCTGGGAGAGGCCGAGCTGTAAAGGCTTGATGTCTGTTCAATCCGAGAAGTGTCATAAGGAGTCTCGGCTTGATCTCAGCCGAGACATTATGCTAGGTCGGCCCCAGCCGAGGTAGGGATAGTCCCATGCTGGTGATTATTAAGGCCTCTTATGACCTCGTCCCAAGCCGAGGTTGAACCGGTTCCAAGTTGAGGGTCGGCTCACTATCACCTCGGCCCACCCTTGGCCGAGGTTGCCATACCCAGGTGTATGAGAGTGCTGTTGATGCCTGTGATGCGCACAGTGCCCCTTGGTTGTGTAAAAGGTAGTGTCGGCCTGGGCCGAGGTAGGTCTGGCCGAGGGATGGTATCGCGGGCCCCTGGCCTTCATAGGGTAGATCAATGTTTTGGCCATCATCTCGGCCGAGGTAAGTGTCCCTGGTCCGAGGTTATACTTGGGCATATAAATCACCCCCCAGCCCTTAGTCATATGCGAGAGCAAGTGGCTAGGGGATTGCTTCACCCCCGAGGCCTGTCCGTCCCAAGGCTAATACCTGCATGACACCTGTCCCAATCTAGGGCGTGCCAACTTGGCTGGCATGTGCTGTCAGTAGTTGTCCCTTGGGTTTTCCCAAGGCAATGATGGGACTTGGGAAGTGTGCCCAAGTATTTAAGGGGTTAAACCCTTCCTTTCTCTTTCTTCTTTCTCATTTCTTTTCCGCGTATACAGCTTCTGCAAGTTTCTTCTCTCTAAAGCTTTTTCACCCATCGTCCTAAATTAGAGGATTTCATCGATTTTCTTGCAAGTCTCTCTTTGTTTCGTTCGTCGATTCACTTCCAGGTACCTCTCCTTTTCTATTTCCTCTGTTTTTCATATTTTGTTTGCATTTTCCAGCGTTTTTTTTAGTTTTTCGGTGGTTCTTTGAGTTTTCCGATGAGCTCCATTAACTCCGGCGAACTAGGTTTTCCATAAACTTCCCTGTTCAATATTTAAAGTCCTCTATTTAATAAGCAATTCCTGTTTGTAGCTTAGGAAGTTATCCCAAGTTTAGTGTCGTCTCAAGTTATGGGTCGTCCTCTGATGCTCAGACCCCTGTACCAACTTCTTGAGGACTTCCCTTCTCTTAGAGAGAAGACCTTAGAAAAAATTAGGCAAATAGAGAGAGCTCCGGAAGAAGCTCGTAGGTCTCAGGAGTTCCCTATTAGACCTCTCTTTCCCCCACCTCTCAAGCTGGTATATCCTGATCCTCCTGAGAACTTTTATCAGACAAACGTCTCTGCCAACCCATTGCCGATGTCTGAGTCTGAGTCCTCCACCTCAGACCCCATGTCTGTGGACTCTTTCCAAGAGGCCATGGACTTTACACCTCGTCCTGGTCAGGCCCCTGACTAGGCCGAGGTCTCCAGCCGAGCCTCGTCCCAAAATGGCTCAAGCACCTCAAATTCTTCTTCAGAGGTCGACCTTGTTGAGCCAAATGTAGCTGTGCCACCCATTCTTGATTCCATCCCTCTATCGGCCGTTACAGGGGCAGAGTTTGCTCAGAGATTCCCTGGTCACCCCTCTATGTCTGCTCCAGCCGACGTTGATCCTAACGATGATGAGGATGCTGAAAGTGATGTTGACATCTCTAAAGCAGCCGAGTTTGAGAGCACAGTCACTGAAGTGGATCTTTTGCACTTCAGATATTTATACTCCATCAGTCCCTCAATCAGATTAAGGAGACCTCTGAGGGAAGAGAGGGCCTATCATGGTCGAGATAGAGAAATCTGCTTGTACGAGCAGATGTTTAAGTTAGGATTTCGCCTACCCATTCATCCTATCATCAGATCCATTCTTTCCTTCATCAACTTGGCCCCCTTGCAGCTCTCTCCCAATGCTTGGAGAGTCATTATTGGGGCCATCATCTTGTGGAGGGCAGTCCACCACTCTGACCTCCCAGTTCAGGTCTTTCGTGGTTGCTACGTCCCTACCTCGGCCCAAAACCATCCAAGCTACTATCACTTCGTGGCTCGGAGGCCTGAGAAGAAGATGCTCCAGGTCACTCAGACCTCTAATCACAATTGGAAGCCCCGGTATTTTTTCACCTCAGGGCCATGGGAATTTGCCTCATCTATTCCCTCTTCCACTTTTGAGCCGAGGATACCCCTCAGATGGGGTAAGGTCACCATGTCTGCCAGGGCCGATCCTGGCCTAAGTCTTCAAAATATCAAAAAGGTGAAGGCCCTATAAGACCAAGGGGCACATGGTCTGTTTGTCAAGTTCGAACATCTGCTGACCCCCCAGTATCTCTCGGGGACGAGCCTAGGTGGAAGTCCCCTTGTTGACGTTGGTAAGGATTTTTTCTTTTTATTTCAAGTCTAACCCCTGATCATTCATGTTTGATTTCTGACTCTTATCTTTTCACTTTTGCAGAGAGACCACCAGGTGTCCCAGACGAATTATGGGAGATGGCAGCTCCGAGTTTGGCAAGACTTGCAAAGAAGACTGGATTAAATGCTCCTCCTCCAGCCCCCTCAACATCCAAATCTAAGAAGAGGGCCCCTGAGGTCCCGGCCTCTGAGGATCAAAGGCTGACCTCAAGGCAAAAGAAGACCTCAGACGCTGCGATCCCCATCTCAGCCGACACCCTGTCGGCTCGTCTGGACCAGCTGAAGCTTACTGATAGCGTGGTCAACAATAGCAGACAGGCCATGGACGCACTCGCCAATGTGATGATCGAGGCAGACAAGCGTTTTTACAGAGCCATGGACACCTCCATGATGGTTGAGTTCGGCCTTCACAGAGCCGTTCAGGTATGACTTGTTCCTTTTGTCAAAAATTTTACAAGTGCAACGTCTGATTTTACTCCCATCTAACCTCTTCATTAACTGTGCAGGGTGTGACTGCCATGTACCAACTGTCTAACTGGGCCATGAGGAAATTGCCTCTCATTCAGAAGGGGCAGGAGGCTGAGAAGGTCGAGAGCGCCCTGAAGGCCGAGGTTGACCGTCTGAGATCAGAGTTACAGAATTCTAAGAATAAGGCCAAAAACTCTAAAAATAAGTCCCAGAGTTTGGAAAAAGATATCTCTGCGCTCGTCCAAAACCACGCCCAGGCCCTGAAGGATAAGGATGATGCCCTACAGCGGAAGGTCAACCCGGCTGTGAAGGCTGCCCTTGCAGATGCCTCAGAGAGAATAATTTCTGACTACAAAGTCTCTGAGGAGTTCGTGGGTTTTGGTTTTGAATACCTTAAAAGAGGTATCAAAGCCACCACCAAATGGGCCGAGGTCAGAGAGAAGGAGGTTGGCACTATAAAGGCCTACGAATTTGTGGGCCTCGGCTTTGCCGACCCTCAGTTTGCCCAGGCACTGCAAGAGGTAGAAGACGAGGCTGCTGCCCCTAGTGAGACTGCTACTCTGGAAGGGACTGATCTCGGAGGGACTGACCCTGCTGATGATGTGGCTGAGGTGACCAATGCTGATCAGGTCAACCCAGCCGATACTGTTAATGCTCCCCCCTCAGACCTTTAACTTGTAACAAATTTGTATTTTGTAACTTGTAATTTGTAACCTCTGAATGTTATGTATTCTCTTATTTTTACTGAATGCCAATCTCTTCTTTTATTTTTATATCTGAATGCCTCTGAATGCTATTAAGCTCTGAAGTCATTACCTAATATGTTATTCTCATAACCAACTTCACCAAATTAATGATGTTAAGGGTCTGAGGTCGTCTAACCCAGGTGTCTGAGCTCAGACCTTGTCACCACCGAGTGATGTTATGAGGGTCTGAGGTCATCACCTAAGAGGTTAGCCTCATAATAAATATCACAAAATTAATGATGTTAAGGGTCTGAGGTCGTCTAACCCAGGTGTCTGAGCTCAGACCTCGTCACCACCGAGTGATGTTATGAGGGTCTGAGGTCATCACCTAAGAGGTTAGCCTCATAATAAATATCACCAAATTAATGGTCAAGGGTCTGAGGTCGTCTAACCCAAGTGTCTGAGCTCAGACCTCGTCACCACCGAGTGATGTTATGAGGGTCTGAGGTCATCACCTAAGAGGTTAGCCTCATAATAAATCTCACAAAATTAATGATGTTAAGGGTCTGAGGTCGTCTAACCCAGGTGTCTGAGATCAGACCTCGTCACCACCGAGTGATGTTATGAGAGTCTGAGGTCATCACCTAAGAGGTTAGCCTCATAATAAATATCACCAAATTAATGATGTTAAGGGTCTGAGGTCGTCTAACCCAGGTGTTTGAGCTCAGACCTCGTCACCACCGAGTGATGTTATGAGGGTCTGAGGTCATCACCTAAGAGGTTAGCCTCATAATAAATCTCACCAAATTAATGATGTTAAGAGTCTGAGGTCGTCTAACCCAGGTGTCTGAGCTCAGACCTCGTCACCACCGAGTGATGTTATGAGGGTTTGAGGTCATCACCTAAGAGGTTAGCCTCATAATAAATCTCACCAAATTAATGATGTTAAGGGTCTGAGGTTGTCTAACCCAGGTGTCTGAGCTCAGACCTCGTCACCACCGAGTGATGTTATGAGAGTCTGAGGTCATCACCTAAGAGGTTAGCCTCATAATAAATATCACCAAATTAATGATGTTAAGGGTCTGAGGTCGTCTAACCCAGGTGTCTGAGCTCAGACCTCGTCACCACCGAGTGATGTTATGAGGGTCTGAGGTCATCACCTAAGAGGTTAGCCTCATAATAAATCTCACCAAATTAATGATGTTAAGAGTCTGAGGTCGTCTAACCCAGGTGTCTGAACTCAAACCTCGTCACCACCGAGTGATGTTATGAGGGTCTGAGGTCATCACCTAAGAGGTTAGCCTCATAATAAATATCACAAAATTAATGATGTTAAGGGTCTGAGGTCGTCTAACCCAGGTGTCTGAGCTCAGACCTCGTCACCACCGAGTGATGTTATGAGGGTCCGAGGTCATCACCTAAGAGGTTAGCCTCATAATAAATATCACCAAATTAATGATGTTAAGGGTCTGAGGTCGTCTAACCCAGGTGTCTGAGCTCAGACCTCGTCACCACCGAGTGATGTTATGAGGGTTTGAGGTCATCACCTAAGAGGTTAGCCTCATAATAAATATCACCAAATTAATGATGTTAAGGGTCTGAGGTCGTCTAACCCAGGTGTCTGAGCTCAGACCTCGTCACCACCGAGTGATGTTATGAGGGTCTGAGGTCATCACCTAAGAGGTTAGCCTCATAATAAATATCACCAAATTAATGATGTTAAGGGTCTAAGATCGTCTAACCCAGGTGTCTGAGCTCAGACCTCGTCACCACCGAGTGATGTTATGAGGGTCTGAGGTCATCACCTAAGAGGTTAGCCTCATAATAAACTTCTGGTCTAAAGAACGAAACAAGAACTTGATATGGAGACTGATCTTTATTAATAACCTCTTCTCAGTAAGATAGTACATTTTCGTAAAATTCTATACATCATATGTAATATCTCTTGAGATGGTCAGCATTCCATGGGTTAGTGAAGGGTTCTCCTTCTAGGTTTTCTAGCCTGTAAGTGCCAGGCAAAACCTCTTCCGTTACTTTGTAGGGGCCATGCCAGTTTGGGTGTAGCTTGTTTGCCTTCTGTAGAGTCTTCTTTAGCACTAGGTCTCCTACTGCAATGGGTCTTGACCTCACCCTCTGGTTGTAGAATTTCGCTGCCCTCTGCTGGTAGGCTGCCTTTCTGACCTCTGCGTCTTCTCTTCTCTCTTCAATAAGATCCAAGTCTAACCTCCTCCTTTCCCCATTGTTGTCATAATCGTAGGTCTGAATCCTATGAGTTGGTAGTCCTACTTCCGTTGGTATGACGGCTTCTGAGCCATGTGCCAGCATGAACGGGGTTTCTCCTGTGGGTGTCCTTGCTGTGGTCCTATAAGCCCATAGCACAGCGTAGACCTCTTCTATCCATCTCCCCTTCGCATATTCTAATCTCTTCTTGATTCCATCCAAGATAGTCCTATTCGTGACCTCGGTCTGGCCATTTTCCTGAGGTCGACCAGGAGATGAGAAGAACTGTTTAATCCCCACACTTTTGGCAATACTTCTCTAAGGAGGAGTTCTTGAACTGGGTCCCATTATCCGAGATGAGCGTTCTTGGGAGGCCATATCTACATATCATGTTTTTCCAGATGAACTGAAAGGTCTTC
The DNA here is from genome assembly GCA_949130495.1 of Sambucus nigra. Lineage (NCBI taxonomy): Eukaryota > Viridiplantae > Streptophyta > Magnoliopsida > Dipsacales > Adoxaceae > Sambucus > Sambucus nigra. The sequence continues at coordinate 418,754,682 of OX422219.1, forward strand.
TGCTCTGTAATTGTTATCATCGGTTCTGCCTCTACCCACTTTGAAAAGTAGTCAATGGCAACAATCAAGAATCTATAGTTGTTGACAGCTCTTGGCAAAGGTCCTACTAAGTCAATTCCCCATACCGCAAATGGCCATGGAGAAGAGATTAACGTCATTGGCTGATGAGGTTGATGAGGGATAGCGGCGAACCTCTGACATTTGTCACACCTCTTCACATAGTCAGCAGCGTCTTTAGACAAGGTGGGCCACCAGTATCCCTGAGTGATGATCCTCTTGGCTAAGGGCCTTCCCCCTATGTGGCTAGAGCAAGAGCCCTCATGAACCTCCTGTAAGACCTGGGGTACCTCCATGGGATGCACACATCTGAGGAGGGGAAAGAGGAACCCCTTTTTATACAAGACATCTCCTACCAATGAGAACTTGGTAGCCCTGTATCTCAACTTTCTTCTTTCCAGCCTGGACTCAGGTAGCTCCCCCTCTCTTAGGTATCTGACGAGCGGGTCAATCCATGAGTCTCCTACGTTAACATTGTGATAAGGACTACATATCTCATCCTCCTCGATGCTCGCCTTTCCTAAGACCTCGATTGGAATGGTCCTTCCCAAATCTGTCTTCATTACCGAGGCCAGCCTTGCCAATGCATCAGCGTGGTTGTTGCTCAGTCGAGGTACTCTCTTCAGCTTTGCTTCTTCAAAATACTCTAGCAACCCTCTTACCTTCTTTAGGTATTTTTCCATCCTTTCATCTTTGGCCTCGTATGCCCCCAACACTTTATTGACAACCAACCTTGAGTCGCTATGAAGCAGGAGTCGCTTTACTCGAAGAGTTATTGCCAATAAGAGACCTGCTATCATGGCCTCATACTCAGACTCATTGTTTGAGGTTTGAAAGTTAAATCTCAAGGCGTATTCAATGTTGGCACCATCTGGGGCCGAGAGTATTAGCCTCGCACCGCTCCCACTATCACAGGAAGAGCCATCAACGAAAAGGCTCCCTACGTCTACATCTGACGAGAAGACCCCTTCTCTCATAACCCTCTTTTCGAAGAGGTATCGATCCTCTTCATTTTCTTATACTCTGCTCCGAGTTTTGCCCGGGACTACCTCTTCTCGGCCTCGGAAGATGTACGGGGCAGTCTCTTCCGAATCTCGGAAGACACTTTGGTTCGTTTCTTTGCCGTTATCTGAACCTTTATCTGTCTCGGCCTCTTCCCAAGTGAACTTTGCAACAAAGTCTGCGAGGGCTTGCCCCTTAATGGCTGTCCTGGGCTGGTAGGTAAGATCATACTCTCCTAGCTCGATGGCCCAGGTCATCAGTCTCCTGAACTTCTCAGGTTTGTGCATAACCTGTCTAAGCGGGGAGTCTGTGAGGCCTACCATGGAGTGCGCTTGGAAGTAAGGCTTCATCTTCCTTGAGGAATGTATCAGGGCATAAGCCAATTTCTCCATCCGGGGATAGTTTTGTTCAGACCCTTTAAGGGCCTTACTGTTGAAGTAGACAGGCCTCTGGATTCCATCCTCTTCCCGTACGATGGCTGCGCTGATGGCTGACTCAGAGACTGCCAGATACACAAACAACCTCTCCCCCGTGATGGGCCGAGACAGCAACAAGGGAGACCCCAAGTAGGACTTGAGTTGGTCAAAGGTTTTTCACACTCTTCGTCCCACTGGAAGGCCTTTCTCATAACTTTAAAGAACGGAAGACATTTGTCCATTTCCCTGGAAACAAACCTGTTAAGGGCAACCACTCTTTCGGTGAGTCTCTGGACATCCTTGATACTCCTAGGAGTCTTCATGTCGAGCAAGGCCTTGATCTTCTTAGGGTTTGATTCAATCCCCCTCTGATTAACGATGGAACCCCAAGAACTTCCTGGCTCCTACCCCGAAGACACACTTCGCTGGGTTGAGCTTCATCCTGTACGAGTCCATGACATCAAAGGTCTTCTCAAGGCCTGCTACGTGAGTACATGCTTTCAGGCTCTTCGTTAGCATATCATCCATATATACCTCCATGGTCTTACCTATCTGCTCCTCGAACATCCTATTGACAAGACGTTGATATATTGCCCCCGCATTTTTCAGACCAAAGGGCATCACCTTGTAACAGTACGTCCCCTTGTCAGTAATGAAGGCTGTCTTCTCAGAGTCTTTGGCATCCATAAAGATTTGGTTATAACCTGAATAAGCATCCATGAAACTCATGAGCTCGTGCCCTGCCATTGCATCCACCATCTGGTCTATCCTAGGTAAGGGATAGCTGTCCTTCGGGAAAAACTTGTTTAGGTCTGTGAAATCTACACACATTCGCCACTTTTCATTGGCCTTAGGCACGATGACTGCATTTGAGAGCCACTCTGGGTAAGTAACCTCTCTTATGAACTCGGCCTCTTCCAACTTTTTCACCTCTTCCCGGATGACCACATACTTCTCTCTGGAGTAGACTCTTCGCCTCTGTTTAATAGGCCTAGCATCTCTGTCCACGTTGAGCTTGTGGGTCATGATCTCAGGGTCGATACCAGGCTTGTCTGCGTGACTCCATGCGAAGACACTCTGCCTCCTCCTGAGGAAGTTTATCAGCTCTTCCTTGATCCCTTGCTCCAGGGCCTTGCCGACCTGGACGGTTTTTTTCGGCTCGTCCTCATTGAGGACGATGGATTCTACCTCTTTCGCGGCCTCGCCCTTCTTCAATTTTTTTTCGTCTCTGGGATCAAGAGTGTCAATGCTGTAAGTGGTGGTTGCTCTCTTATGGGCCTCTCGCTCTTCGGCCGAGTTGAAATAAAACTCCCGTTCCGTGGTCTGGTCCAATTGCACTTCCTCTACCCCGTAAGGAGTCGGGAATTTTAGCATCTGGTGGACCGTTGACGACACGACTTCAAACTCTTTGAGGGCCACTCTTCCGATGATGAGGTTGTAGGCCGAGAAGACATTTTCGTCCATAACAAAAAAGTTTATCTTCTTGGTCAGCCTCTTAGGCCACTCATCTTCCATCCGTACATCCATTTCATACATGCCCAATGGGTGTACCTTCTCACCACTGAAGCCTATCAATGGGTGATGATAGGGCACTAGCCTTGCCCTGCTAAGACCCAAGCTCTTGAAATAAGGCCAGAACATCACATCTGCTGAGCTTCCCCCATCTATGAGGATTCTCCCTACATCGCACCCATGCACCCTTGTTGTTATGACTAAAGGGTCATCATGGGGGGCTAAGATGCCCTTGAAGTCGAGTCTGGAGAACCCCACTACGAGGGTGTCTATGTCCACCTTCTTCCTCTTCTGCACTGCGTCAGAAGACGTTAGATTCACAACCTCAGGCTTGACCACTGACTTGGCCTCCGCTACATGAGCCTTCCTATCGGCTACCTCAGAGCCACCTCTTGCGAATCCCCCACATATGGTGCTAACACCAATGGAGATCATTCCGACCCTCTTCACTGGGGTGTTGTCATCCTTTGGTGGGAGATCCGGGTCATCTCCATCATCACCCTCTGAATCATCATGCCTTCTAGCCGGGACATCGCCACGGCACCTGTCATTTCTTCTCTTCTTAGGGTCTTCTCTTCCACCCTTTGGAGCCTTACCATCCACATACTTTCTCAGCTTCCCGGATTTCAGCATCTTCTCAATCTCATCCTTCAGAGCGAAGCATCTATCTGTGACATGGCCGTGATCCTGATGGAACTCACACCAGAGGTTTTTATTCCTCTTATATGGTGGGGCCTTCAATTTCTCTGGCCACCTCAGAGTCCGGTCAGTCTTGATCTCATTAAGGATGTGCTCACAGCTCACAGTCAGAGGAGTGTAATGAGCGAACTTGTCATCTGCTGACCTCTTCTTCCCCTCTTTCTTGCCCTGGGACCTCCCAGTGCTACCACGGTTCTACTCCTCATATTTGGCAGCCATTGCCTCTTCCGCATTCATCACTTTCCCCGTGGTTTCCAGCAGCTCTGCCATTGACTTAGGAGGGTCTTCCGCCAGTTTCCACAGTAGCTTTCCCTTCTGGAGGCCTCCTATAAGGGCGGTCATGGCTATGATCTCTTCGTAATCCTCAACCTCCAACTTCTCCTTGTTGAATCTTGCTATGCAGTCTCTTAGGCTTTCACCCTTAGCCTGTTTGACATATAGGAGGTGGGTAGTCTTCTTTTGAGGTCTTACCCCAAAGTAGAAGTTGTGGATAAACTGCTCAGCTAAGCCTTTGAAGTTCTCGATCGAGTTCTTCGGAAGAGAGGTGAACCAGCTGTGCGCAGTCCCTGTCAAGGTTCCTGAGAAGGCCCTGCACTTCATCTCATCGGGTATCGAGTAAATATCTGCCGCCGACTAATACATCTCGATATGGTGCACTGGGTTAGTGCTGCCATCATACTTAGGAGTCACTGTAGGAGGCTTAAACTTAGCTGGGGTTGGGAACCCCACTATCCTAGCTACAAATGGGGAGCCCTCCGAGTAGCCCCTCTGTAATGGGTCCCTACTCTTTATGAGGTCCCCTATCTTCTCCTCGAGACGTTGGATTGAGTCATTCTAGGGTCTTCTCTCATCAACTTGGCCGTGGTTATCCCCTGCCACCTCTCTGCGATGGACAGAGGGTTCCCTAGCCACGACCCGTTGACTGTTGACCTCTTCCTGCTCCCTGGATCTTCTCTCCAAGGGCCGGCCTTGATCTGGCCGAACCTGCCTATTCCCTCTTTAAGAGCCTGCCGCGCTCCTTGACCTCGATAGCCTCTGTCTCAGGTCATTGACTGGGACCAACCTTTCGAAGGCCGACCCTCTGCTCAACCTGTTAAAGGCCGACCCTCTTTGTTGGGCCTCATCTCTTCTTTGGCCGATACATCCTTGACTCTGCCTATCAAAAGTCGACCCTCTTTGTTGGGACTCGTCTCTTCTTTGGCCGACACATCCTTGGCTCTGCCTAAGAGGTCGTACGGTGTTATCTGATACCTCATACGGCTCCCAGCAGTCTTCCGGGGCCTCTTCAGCTTCAAGGTTATCATACCTGTCCTCTGGGCAATGGTTTCCTTGCCTCCCCAGGCGCAAGCGCCTAGGGTCAGCAACGTCCCTCCTCCGCTGGGGTGCAGGTTGGTCCTTCATGGGCACCTGGGGTGGTCCCCTGGCGTCAGGATGAGGCTGAACTGCCGCCGGAGTTATCATTTTTGGGGAGACTCCAGGTGGCCTCATCATCATGGTTTGGCTAAGCTGGGCAAATTTCTCCTTCATGGCTTGTTGTGTTGCAGCTTAAGATTTTAAAGCTTTTGCCACCTCCGCCATTTCGGACTGGGGAGGAGCCTGGCTGGAACTAGCCCCTCCACCTACAGGCCGCGGAAGAGGCGGTGGTAATTCTGGTGCCATGTATTAACAATAAAGAGCTTAAACAGTAAGTGAGCTTAATACCTTAAAGGACCTCTTTCAATGGTGAAACAGCTCCACACAAGGGGTGGTTCCTGGTTCACCACCAGAGTCTCCGGTGAGGTAAAGCAGAAAAAGAGGAAGAAATAGCCTCTCGCTTCCCACAGACGGCGCCAAAATGATGATGCTGGGAATCAGCACCACCAGGTGAGGTGTTTCCAAGCTCTATATATGAATAACAATGGCAGCACAGCTACATAAAGAGATAAGAGAAGGAGGTGAGGATATGAGGAATGAACACCAGAATATAGGTGGTTCAGCTAATCTGGCCTACATCCATAGTGAGTGTGTGAGTACTATCACTGAATGAAGGCACTAATAGCCATGGATACAATTCTCTCAAGCTCTCTCTCTACTTTATATTTAGACAGAGTTTTGGCTAGGGTTGAATAACAGAAGTTCTTTTGCAAGGTAGGGGATGACCCCTATATATAGTGCCTAGGGGGCGTAATGTACCCCCATGCATGTAATGAGCATGTGTGTGATATCCTCACCAATGTGGGAATGCCATCTGTCACTGTCACATGTAAGTAATGATGATGAAATATTCTCCCACATGTGGAGAATAATCTTGTTACAACTGATTTGTGCCCAGGTGTCCTTATCCAAATGTCAACAGATGCTCGACAGTCATGTTGGTGAATGACCTCGGCTTGGGAGAGGCCGAGGTGTAAAGGCTTGATGTCCGTTCAATCCGAGAAGTTCATAAGGAGTCTCTGCTTGATCTCAGCCAAGACATTATGCTAGGTCGGCCCCAGCCGAGGTAGGGATAGTCCCATGCTGGTGATTATTAAGGCCTCTTATGACCTCGTCCCAAGCCGAGGTTGAACCGGTTCCAAGTTGAGGGTCATCTCACTGTCATCTCTGCTCACCCTTGGCCGAGGTTGCCATACCCAGGTGTACGAGAGTGCTGTTGATGCCTGTGATGCGCGCAGTGCCCCTTGGTAGTGTAGAAGGTAGTGTCGGCCTGGGCCGAGGTAGGTCTGGCCGAGGGATGGTATCGCGGGCCCCTGGCCTTCATAGGGTAGATCAATGTTTCGGCCATCATCTCGGCTGAGGTAGGTTTCCTTGGGCCGAGGTTATACTTGGGCATATCAGTGTTACCAAAATACCCTCATTTTTGAATTAAAGGATAAGTTTGATGAGTAAAAAGAGGGAAAAACTAAATAATTGAGGATTGGGTTTGTAAAAAGAAAATAGATGTGATCTCAACCATCCATATTGATAAAATATGTAAGGAGGTGGCATTGATCTGCACCGTTAAGAATGTGTATTCTTTCAAAAACCTCCTTATATATATATTGTGCTAGGTTTATTCTAGTTTTTATAGATATGGGAATGCTTAATGGAGCATTTGTATGCGTTTCCGAAAAGTTACATCACGAGAAGTAAATTCAAGGGCATTTTAATATATTCAGACTTCATGTCCCTAATACTAGAATCCCATGGAAACATACAATACAACGAAATAGGCAGATGGTCACAAATTTGGGCCATGACTTGGCCTTCTAGTCACAGATCCCATTCGTGACCAAAATCGTTGGTCATGAACCTGATCCCTGACCAAAAGGAGCAATCACGAACTAGAGTATGGGCTAGTATAAGGCACGCTGGTTACGGACAAGGGCCGTGACCAGCTAGTCACAGACCCCATTCGTGACCAGGTTTAAAAATTTAGTCATGGACTCAAGCTGTGCCCCATCTTCATCACATGGTTAAATATCATCACGGACGAAGGTTATTACCTATCTTCTCCACATTGTTCAACATAGTCGCGGACCTAAGCTGTGACCCTCTTCTACATATGGTCAGCGACCACGAACGACACGTTTTTAAGCCTAAGTGTGCCAATTTGCAAATTTCATTCCTGTTCTTAAATTAGGAGTCCCGCAATTTCATGGTCAGTTACTACGAGTTATATTAGTGACATGCGAGGTGTTCGTGCACCTTGCAGGGCCGTTTGGGGACAGTTAGGGGTTTTGGCCCACCAGCGATACGTTTACAAAGATAAATGTGCCTATTTACAAATTTTGGCCCTATTCTCAAATTGAGAGTCTCATAACTATGCAGTCAGTTACTATAAGTTACACTAGTCACATGCGAGGTGTCCGATTCCTTACGGGGCTGTTTAGGGGTTTTTCGGGGTTTTCTCTAACGAACGACACATTTTCAAGCATAAGTGTGTCTATTTGTAAATTTTGGTCCTATTATCAAATTGGGAGTCCCACAACTATGCGGTCGGTTTCTATGAGTTACATTGTTCACATGTGAGTTGTTCGTGCCCCTTGCGGGGCCAATTGGGGGATTTTTGGGGTTTTCACCCACGAGCGACATATTTTCAACTCTAAGCATGCGTATTTGCAAATTTCAGTTTTGTTCTCAAAACAAGAGTCCCTCGGCTATGGAATTGGTTACTACGAGTTATATTAGTCAGTTGTGGTGTTTTCATGCCCCTTGCGGGGCCGTGTTGAGGGGTTTTGAGCGTTTTGGCCCACGAGTGGCACGTTTTCAAGCCTAAGGGTGCGTATTTTTAAATTTTGGTCATGTTCTCAATTCGAGAGTCCCGTGACTATACAATTAGTTACTCGTTTTATATTGGTTACGTACGAGGTGTGCGCACCCCTTACGGGGCTATTTTGGGGCTATTCAGAGTTTTGTCCCATCAGCAGGACATTTTCAAGCCTACGTGTGCCTCTTTGTAAATTTTAGTCCTGTTCTCAAACCTAGAGTCCCGTAACTACGCGTTCAGTTGCTACGAGTTACTTTGGTTATGTGCGAGGTGTTTGTGCCCCTTACGGGGTCGTTTGCGGGTTGTTCATGGTTTTCACCCATGAGTTGCACGTTTTCAAGCCTAAGTGTACCTATTTGAAAATTTTGATCGTGTTCTCTAACTGGTAGTCCCTCGACTACGTGGCCAATTGATACGAGTTACGTTGGTCTCGTGCAAGGTGCTCGTGCCTCTTGCAGGGCCATGTTACGGTTGTTCGGGGTTTTCACTTACAAGCGACATGTTTTCAAGTATTAAATGATCCTTTTTGAAATTTTTTGTGCTATTCTCAAACTGAGAGCCTATGACTATGAGGTCGATCGCTACGAGTTATGTTGGTCACGTACGAGGTGTTAGTATCCCTAGCATTGCCATTTTTTAAGTTGTTCGAGATTTTTGGCCATGAGTGGCACTTTTTAAAACCTACGTGTGCCTGTTTGCAAATTTCGGTCTTGTTCTCAAATTCAGAGTCCTGTGACTATGCGGTCGATTACTACGAGTCACATTGATCACGTGAGAGGTGTTCGTGCCCCTTGTTGGGACGTTCAAGGTTTGTTCGGGATTTTGGCCCGTGAGTGGCACGTTTTTAAGCCTAAGTGTGCTTATTTGCAAATTTCAGTCCTATTCTTAAACTGGGACTCCTGCCACTACCTAGTCTATTGCTATGAGATATGTTGGTCAAGTACGTGGTTTTCATTCCCCTTGAGGGGCTGATAAGTAGGGTTTCGCCGCAGCGCGAGCGTCACCTGTATGCCGGTCGTTTTGAATTCGTCTCGCCCGCTCTATACAAAAACCTAAACTTATGACTACACTCAATAGGTGAGTATAGCAGTCAAGTTCGGGTATCAAAAATCCATAGAGACAAGTTGATAGAATTTATTTGGTTTAATATTCCTAAAATAAAAGTGTAAAAGATTATTATAAACAAAAAGGAAAAGATGCGAAAAGGGAAATATTAATCTAGGCGGGTGTATTTAAACGACATGAACAAAGCGAGTAAAAACTATAGGTTGCGTCGAATATCCCTCACCCGAGTTAATTAGTATAAAACGGTTACATGAGTCGATGAGTTATTAAGACTGCGTCTCATTTCGACAATTAATTAAATCAAGAGTTGTTACACCCCAAAATTTGCATAAAAGGCTAATAAGATTTTAGCATCAACAAATACCCCGAAAATTACGCACACAAGGTTGTATGCACGGAGCATACATGATATACCTCGTCAAATCTCCTAGGCATAATAACTAGGACAACGCACTCGAAATAGACTCGTAAACTCCATCACCAAAGCAAACCAACATGTCAACCCGAGGTGAGTTCAATCCGACACAACCTAGACTAACTTAACTAGAAAGCATGATAAAAACGCAGTAAAGGAAAAAAGTAAATAAACGTGATAAATCTACACTACAAAGCACGGAGATAATGCAAGAAAACTAAATTAGAAAGCAAGTAAATTAACTACAAACCAATAAATTAAGGAAATACAACTTAAATTAAATGGAAGGGATAATGAATAGTGCACTTACAACCCTAAAATGGGGAACACCCAAAGAAGAAGAGGAAGTGAGATCTCCACCTCTAAACCCTAACCTAAACTATCTAATATATATATATATATATATATATATATATATATATATATATATATATTTACAAACCAAAATTTGGCTTAAGTAGTAAGTTGGAAAATAAATAAAAGAAAACGAAAAGAAAAGGAACGAATTGCCAAAAATCTGGCATGGTCGATCGATCGACCCAAAACGTCGATCGATCGATCGAGCAGGGAAAAACCCACAGTCTCCTTCACAAGGCAAAATCTCAATCCGAGGTCAATCGGGGTCCCAAGGACAATCTATTGGCACTCTATTTTTGGCCTATTTGGTCCATGAAGAGGGGAGAAAGTGTGCAAAAGAAATTGGCCATAACTCCTTCGTATGGACTCCAAACGACACGCCATTTATGGCCACGCGATGCTAACTCAATAAAATACACATCCATGGAATTTACATGAGCTAAAGATGAAATGTGAATTGACTAAAATTCCCTTGAAGCAGCGTCCAGTGACCAAACTTCTCCGAAATGCAACGGATCCTCACTTTTAGCTTTCTAATACCTACAAAAGCACAATTAATCCCTGCAAAGCATGTATATATCCAAATCTAAGGTTGTCTGCTAAATGAGAATAAATATAGGAACTAAGGACCATAAAAGTGCTATAATGCATAAAGATAAAGGGCAGAAATATGCAATATTTGTGCGTATCAGGGGCCGTTTGGGGGCTCTTCGCATTTTTCTCCGACGAGCAACACATTTTCAAGCCTATGCGGTTAGTTATCTGTTTTTTGAAATTATCAGTCCTTTTCTTAAAATAAGAGTCCCACAACTAAGTGATTAGTTACTAGGAGTTACGTTGGTCACGTGTAAGGTGTTCATGCCCCTTGTGGCGAGGAGGAGGGGGATATTCAGAGTTTTTTCTCACGAGAGGCATGTTTTCAAGCCTAAGTGTGCATATTTGCAGATTTTAGTCCTGTTCTCAAACTTGTAGTCCCGTGACTATGCAGTCGGTTGCTACAAGTAACGTTGGTCCCGTACAAGGTGTTTGTGCCACTTACGGGGCCATTTGGGGGTTGTTCAGTGTTTTGACCCACGGGCTACATGTTTTCAAGGCTAAGTGTGATTGTTTGTAAATTTCCATCATGTTCTCACACCAAAAGTCTCGAGACTACACGGTTGGTTACTAGGAGTTATGTTGGTCAAGTGCGAGGTGTTCGTTCCCCTTACGAGGTCGTTTGGGGCTTGTTCCGGGTTTTGGTCCACGAGCGGCAAATTTTCAAGCATACGTGTGCCTATTTTAAAATTTTGATCATATTCATAAACCGAGAGTCTTGTGACTACGCAGTCAATTTTTATGAGTTACTTTGGTCACATGAGAGGTGTTTGTACCCCTTGCGATGCCATTTGGGGGTTATTCAAGATTTTGGACCACGAGCGACACATTTTTAAGTCTAAGTGTGCCTTTTTTTAAAATTCGGTCATGTTCTCAAACCAGGAGTCCCATGAGTATGCGCTCGATTGCTACGAGTTACGTTGATCACGTGCGAGGTGTTCGTGTCCCTTGCAACATCATTTGGGGGTTGTTCGGGTTTCTTGCCGCGAGCGACACATTTTCAATCCTGAGTGTGCTTATTTACAATTTTGGTTCTGCTCTAAAATTAAGAGTCTTGTGACTATGTAGTCGGTTCCTACGAGTTACGTTGGTCACGTGCATGGTGTTTGTTCCCTTTGCAAGGTTATTTGGCGGTTGTTTGAGGTTTTTGCCAACGAGTGACCCGTTTTCAAGTCTAAGTGTGCTTATTTGAAAATTTTGATCATATTCTCAAATTGAGAGTCCTGCAACTATATGATCAGTTGCTACGAATTACATTGGTCACGTAAGAGGTGTTTGTGCCAGTTACATGGTTGTTTGGTTTTTTTATCTACGAGCGGTACATTTTCAAGACTGTGTTTATTTCTAAAATTTGGTCATGTTATCAAATCGGGAGTCCTACGACTATGAGATTGGTTGCTATGAGTTATATTGGCAACGTGGGAGGTGTTCATACCCCTTACAGGGACATTTGGGGGTTGTTCGAGGCTTTGGCCCACGAGCAGTACGTTTTCAAGCCTCGGTGTGCCTATTTATGAATTTTGGTCCAGTTTTAAAATCGAGAGTCTCATGACTATGTGATTAGTTATTACGAGCTACATTTGTCACGTGCGAGGTGTTTGTTCCCTTTGTGGGGCCGTTTGAGGTATGTTCGGGGTATTCGCCCATGAACAGATTATTTTCAAGCCTAAGTGTACCTATTTAAAATTTTTGGTACTGTTCTCAAACTAGGAGTCACACGACTATGGAGTTAGTTTATTCGAGTTACGTTGGTCACATGTGAGATGTTCGTGCCCCTTGCAAGGACGTTTGGGAGTTATTCAGGGTTTTCTCCCATGAGCGACACATTTTCAAGTATAAGTGTGACATTTTTCTAATTTTGATCATGTTCTCAAAATTAAAAGCCTATGACTATGCGATCGGTTTCTATGAGTTTGGTTGGTCACGTATGAGGTGCTCGTGCCCCTTGTGAGCCCATTTTAGAGAATGTTCGAGGTTTTCACCCACTACAACACATTTTTAATCCCAAGTGTCCATAACTGCAAATTTTGCTCCTATTCACAAATTGGGAGTCCTGTGACTATACGGTCAGTTTTTTTATGAGTTTCATTGGTCACGTGAGAGGTGTTCGTGCCCCTTGCGGGACCGTATCGGGGTTTTGTCCTGACAGTGAATTATTTTTCAGCCTAAGTGTGCATATTTGAAAATTTTGGTCCTGCTCTTAAATTAGGAGTCCCATGACTACGTTGTCGGTTGCTACAAGTTACATTGGTCATATATGAAGTGTTCATGCCCCTATGGGGTCGTTTGGGTGCTGTTCGAGTTTTCTCCCACGAGCGACACATTTTTAAGCCCTAAGTGTGCCTTTTTATAAATTTTAGTCCTATTCTCAAAGTAGGAGTCTCGTACTACACGATCAATTTCTACGAGTTACATTAATCACGTGCAAGGTGTTCATGCCCCTTGCAAGGAGGAGGAGGTGGGTGGTCTGGGTTTTGGCACATGATCAACATGTTTTTATGCCTAAGTGTGCCTATTTGAAAATTTTGGTCCTGTTCTCAAACTAGGAGTCTCATGACTTCGTGATCAGCTATTAAGAGTTACATTGGAAATGTGAGATATTTTTGTGCCCCTTACCGGTCTATTTGGGAATTTTTGGGGTTTTGGCCCATGAGTGGCACGTTTTCAAGCCTAAGTGTGCCTATTTGCAAATTTCGATCTTATTCTCAAATTGGGAGTCCCGTGACAATGCGATCGGTTGCTACATGTTACGTTGTCCATGTGCCAGGTGTTTGTACCCCTTGTGGAGCCTTTTGGGGATTGTTTTGATCCTATTCTCAAATTGGGAGTTATGTGACTACGCGGTTAGTTACTACGAGTTACGTTGGTCACACACGAGGTGTTCGTGCCCCTTGTAGGGCCATTTTGGGGTTGCTCAACATTTTGACGATGAACGACACGTTTCAAAGCCTGAGTGTGCCTATTTGCAAATTTTGGTCTTGTTCTCAAACCAGAGTCCCCCGACTATGCAGTCAGTTGCTACATTTTACAATGGTTACCTGACAGTGCTCGTGCCCTTTCCAAGGCTGTTTGGAAGTTGTTCAAGGTTTTTGACCTCGAGCTGCACATTTTCAAGTCTAAGTGTGATTATTTGCAAATTTTGGTCATATTCTGAAATTGGGAGTCCTGCGATTATGTGGTCAGTTTCTACGAGTTACTTTAGTCATGTGTGAGTGTTTGTGCCACTTATGGTGCCGTTTGGAGGCTGTTCGGGGTTTTCGTCCACGAGCGGCACACTTTCAAGCCTAAGTGTGCCTATTTGTAAATTTAGGTCCCATTGTCAAACTTGGAGTCCCGCGACTATGCGGTCATTTGCTACGAGTTATAGTGGCAACCTGCGAGGTGTTCAGGGGGTCATTTGAGTATTGTTCAAGGTTTTGGTCGGCGAGCGGTACGTTTTCAAGCCTTAGTGTGCCTATTTTCAAA